>JARHVA010006465.1:265000-907116 GCA_037957365.1 Torreya grandis | reverse complement strand
AACTTCATTATAGCTCCCTACCTAATGAGTCCACATAAACATCATGGAAAAATACCTCACAACAACTCTATATCTTAGTCACCAGTAGCCTCTTTTAGCATTTCTCTCTAACCAGTAATCAACAACCTCAGAATCTTATAAACATCCTCCAAGGTGATAGTCATCTCCCCATTAGGTAGACAAAATATATTGGTATATGTGTCCCACCTCTCACATAATACTATCATCATATGTTTTTTCCTAGGGCATTAGATCCAATGATGCCACATGACCCAAACTAGATCTATCTATCACATCCATCTCCTCATATATCAAGGGCAATCCCTAAAATGTCTCCATCAGCCAGCCACAAAAACTCTCTCATGCACACATCTACCTAGAAAATATAACCAAAATGGCATTAGCATCACTAAATATTAGATAAATATATAATGAAATTCATAAATTGCCATTAAACAACAAGCACTAAAAACTAGGCCTAGTGGACACTAGCACTGCATATGGGATAGTAGCATTAGATAGTAGTGCCATACACAGGACACTAGTGTCATGTTTTAGGCACTAGCACCATTATTAGGATAGTAGCACCACATTTCTAAAAAATGACCTCAAACTACTATATTTACACTAAAAATAATAAAAACTATACTAAATGTGTCAAAATAGGGAAAATAACAAGCTCCTTACCAGGGTAACCTCTTCCTCGACCTAGATAAGTGCCTCCACCTCCTCATACTAGGTCACACTCGCTCCTCATCTCCTCAGCATACTCTTTAGCTCAGAACAAATAATCACTATCAATTCAAATGGTTCAAATTAGTTGTTAAATAAATCAACCAACCTATTTAAGTCATATTTTACAAATTCCACCTTACTAAGGTTGACCTTGTGTGCTAATTATTTAAATTAATACCAACTTCTTCCAAAAATGATATCTAGAGAACCGTAACTTTGATTTACGATCCATTTTTTATGCATGGGACTTGACCCCAATGTACCTCACCCTATATTAGTTCCACTAATATCTTGATCACTTTTAACTCTATAAGATAACAAAACATATATTCCCTTAACAAACTCAATACAGAAAATAGGTCTATCCCACTTAGATTTAAAAAATTGACTCCATCATATTTGACAAAATGTTCAAACCTAAAAAAAACATTACCCCAGTTAACTATCACCAACATACTAGTCGGTATCACTTTTGGTTTGACTCCCTTACCATAGTTTTGGCTCTCTTAACAAAGGGGGGCATATACACACTATTTATTTACATATACATAATCATACACATAAGTTTACTCAGGTATATAGTTTGCCTCAGATATATAGATATTTAGACATAGGTTTACTCAAATATATAGTTTAACTTAGATATACAGATATTCAGACATAAGTTTACTCAAGTATACAATTTTACTTAGATATACATATTCATTCACATATGTTTAATTAGGTATATAGTTTGACTTAGATATATAGATATTCAGACACATAGGTTTACTCAGATGTATAGTTTGACTCAGATATATAGATATTTAGACACATAGATTTACTCAAGTATACAATTTGACTGAGATATACATATATTCAAACACATAGGTTTACTCATATATATAGTTTGACTCAAATATACATATATTCATACACATGGGTTTACTTGAGTATACAATTTGATTCAGATATATAGATATTAGACACACATGTTCACTCAAATATATAGTTTGACTCAGATATTTAGACATAGGTTTACTCAAGTATATAGTTTGACTCAGATATATAGATATTTAGACACATGGGTTCACTTAGATATATAATTTGACTCAGATATATAGATATTTGGACACATAATTACACTAATCATATATCAGGTTTAGGGGCATGATGTAGATATATAGTTTGACTTTGATATACAAATATTTAGACACACATGTTCACTTAGATATATAATTTAACTCAAATATACAGATATTTGGATACATAGTTACATTACTTAGATATCAATTTTTGGGGCATGATTTAGGGTACACATCCTTAATCCTATAAGGATTCACTAGATCATACAGATGGAATGGCAAGTTATACCATTCTCTATGTTCATATTTCTAGGTTACACTTAGATTGTCATTAAGATGCCACCAAGATTTCACCAGTTTGGGTCATATGACATTCTATAGAATTTGATCCATAGCCTTTCACCAGACCCATATTATGTAGGCTAAGCAACAATTTTGACCTCTAATTTCAATTTACATACTCAAAAATAGTCTAGATATTAGAGTAGGGGCAAGCAAGCCTTGTTTCTTTGCATTTTCAATTTACATACTCAAATTCAATCCAGACATCATAGTGGAGGTAATTAGGCCTTATTTCTCCACACTTTTATTTTACATACTTAGATTCAATCTAGATATCATAGTGGGGGCAAGCAGGCCTTATTTCTCTACATTTTCAGTTTACATTCTCAAATTCCATCCAGATATCAGGGTGGGAGAAAAATAGGGTTTTGTTCCACATGATTCAATTCACTATTTAGATTCAATATAAGGAGTACCCACATTATGGATTTATTATTCAAATACTTCACTCCAGCTCTTGTCCACTTCTTTGGCCAAGAAGTGGGTCAAGTCCAAAACACATATGCATCAGTAAGTATAGGTACGTGTGCTTCTCTTTCTTTTACTCTATTACTTTCATTTCATTACACTACTAGAATAAAAGGGGGGCAAATGTATACACCCTAATTTTGTCAAGTAACCACAAGTACCATGTCTTTTATTGCTCTTTCATATGAAGGTCTTAGTGATGAGTGTATCTCTTGTTTGCATGGTCATTTTGGGTATTTTGGTTTTTCTTATGTCTTATTTTCCCTATTTGTTGTACCCCCAATGGTCTTGATCCATCCCCTCCCAGTCATAGGGACCCCTAGTTTAACTTTGTTTTGGACCTCAAGACACTAGCACCTTTACTTGGACAATAATGCCACATGATCCTAGTGTCCAATGGTCATTTTCTTCCATGTTTTGGGTCATAACCATCCTTTGAGCCTTTTCTTATGTTTTTATCCCTCTTTTGTGTCTTGTTAGCCAATGAATAAGGTCTTGTCAAGATCCTACTCCTTAAGAGTACACTTGATTACCTTTGTATAAGCAACTAAACACGAAATTAAACCAGAAGTAATATGTAACTAAAATTCAGAGACAGCACAAAATATGAGAAACAATACAATCTATATTAACACTCTTCCAAAAGGTAATACAATGAAGAAATCACACTCTTCCCACACCTCTTGGGCATACAGTAATTCTCCCTCAAGATTTCTCTCTCTCAATCAATTACAACCAACTTAAACACAGAGTTGTTCCCTCCACCAGTCAGTGACAATCAACACAATGGTTGTTGTTGCCTACTGCCAATCCACCAAGTAGATCTCCTTGATCTTGCACCCTTGCAGATCTAACTGATCTTACTTACCATGTAGATCTCCCTGATCTTGCTACCTACATATCAACTGATCTTACACCCCTTGAGACAACCAACCCAATTATTGTTCTTGCCTTCAAGTTGAGGATCTAATCCTTCTTAGTCCTTTATTACAATACAGCCCCATGGGTCTCTTAAATAGATCCCAAAATAAACAATAATTAGAAACACAGAATCAAGACTAAAATTAGTCTTTACATGCAAACTAACTGTATATCTAAAATTAGACCAGTTCTGGAAACACACAGGTGACCGACATCAGTTTCTATCTGACTGATGCAGGCTGACCATAACCGATGTCGGTTACTATGTACACTAAATATGACTAATGTCAATTGGCCTGACCAATGTCAGTTACTTTGACACTCAGCAACCTCCACCATTTGCATAACAGTGAAGCTTTTAGCTCCATAACATAACAATCTCCCACTTGGAGATAAATAGCTACACCTTTACCTATACCTGTACATCCTCTAATTTGTTTATGGCTTGTATCCCTCTTCAAGTTCAATCTTGAAGACCAATAGAAGTTGAATGAAGATTCAACTTCTCCTTTATTCCTAGCTTTGTTAACATTTCTACAGGGTTCTTATCCTTGCTAGCCACCGTGACTGCAACAACCTTCTGCAACTCTGAAATCTAGCTAACCACCATTCCACCAACAGTGAACACATATCCTGTGGTGCTTCTCCTGCCATCCAAGTCACTTGCCATATCTGAATCTACATACCCATGTAGAGAATTGCTTGACCCTGTATAGCATAAATACCTACTACTAGTCCCTCTCAGATATCTGAGAATCCATTAAACTGCTTTCCACTGTTCCTTTCTTGGATTGGCCATAAACTTACTGACAACTCCCACTGCTTGGGCAATATCAGGTCTAGTACATACCATGTACTTAACCTCATCATGTGATTTAGGACACTATTCATAGCTCAACTTGAATTGTCCAACCATAGGTGTGCTTACTGATTTTGCATCCTGCAAATTGAACCTCTCCACTACCTTATTCACATAATCCTCTTGAGACAAAATCAACCTGTGATTTTCCCTGTCTCTAAAAATACTCATGCCAAGGATTTTTGCTCCTCCTAAATCCTTCTAGGCACATGTCTGAGCTACTTTTACCTTTAGCTTAGCAATTCCCTGCATGTGTGACCCTACAACAAGCATATACACTACATACAGTAATAGGATAATGTAGATACTATTATCCAACTTGGTAAAATAAACACAATGGTCACATTGACATTGACTAAAGCCATGCTCTATCATAAACCTGTCAAACCTATACCACTGTCTTGGAGCTTGCTCAAGACCATATAACCTAGCCTTCTGTCTCACCTATCCATTCTCTCCTTTCTTTAATCTATGAATCCATTTGTCTTTGAGTGCTTTCTTTTTGGCTGGTAACTCTACCAAATCCCACATTTGGTTCTCTTCCAAGGAATCAATTTCCTCATTCATGCCATGCTCCCACTGTTTCCTAGATTCTACCTACATTGCCTCTTCAAAACTTCTTAGTTTTCCACCATCAGTGAGCAACAAGTAGTATAAAGAAAGGGAATAATGAATTTGAGGCTTAGTTACCCTTTCAGTCCTCCTCATGGGTGTTTGAGACTCATTGACAGCTTGTTGTCTGCCCAAATTTCATTCTAACAGTGACCGATCTCGGTCATCTCTCAGTCTACACCTGACTGATGTCAGTTCCATGTGATCGACCTGATTGACATTGGTTCTTACCTGACCGACATCAGTTTCCACCTGCTCGACATCACTAAATTTGGTCTCCATTAGACCATCATCGGTTCCTGCCTGTTTGACGTCAGTTCTCATTTGACCGATGTCGGTAACTGTGTTTTCTTGTGACTGATGATCTTTACCTGTGAGCTCATTTTGGATCATAACCTTGTCCAAATCAACATTGCCCTACTCAAAATTATTTAGCCTCTTGAGCTGATCTTTGTCTATCATCTTCTCCTTGAAAACCAAGGCTTTCCATTTCTTAACATTTGACTTAAGAACATGCATTCCCTTCTCACTCATGTGACTAAGCCTACAGAGCCACATCTTTGCATCTACATCTGAAGTAGATAAAATAAAAGGAGAATCAGTAATACAAGTAGATAGATAAAGTGTACCTACTTTCTTACCTCTTGCTAAAACAAGTGCACCCTTGGAAACTTTCCAAGATTTTGCTGTGAGAGTTACTGTGCAACCCTCATCACCCAACTTTCCTATAGAAATCAAATTCCACTTCAGGACTGGGACATGCATGACATCCTTCAACATCCATGTGTTGCCATTCTGCAATTTCAGCTACACTTCCCCTTTGCCAACCATTTGACAAGGTTCACCATCCCCTAAATAAACTTTTCCAAAGTCTCCATGGACATAATCATGGAAAAATTATCTATTTGGGGTTGCATGGAAAGAGGCACCAAAATCTAAAACCCAAGATTTTACTTTATCCAAGGAACATATAAGAGCATCTCATGCAACAATACCTACATCATCTGCTTCTTTATTTCCTTCATGCTAATCTTCTACCAACCAACAATCTTTCTTTACATGCCCTTTCTTTCCACAATTCCATAATTGATCATTCTCACCATTAAATTTCTACATTCTTAGTGTACTTTCTTCTGTCATTACTTTACTCCCACTCAAATAAAAACCCCTGTGAGTGACCTGTAATAAATAAACACTAACCTGCTCTGATGAACCTTGTTAGTGAACCAAGCTCTGATACCAATTGTCAGGATCCTACTCCTTAAGAGTACACTTGATTACCTTTGTATAAGCAACTAAACATGAAATTAAACCAGAAGTAATATGTAACTATAATTTAGAGATAGCACAGAATATGAGAAATAATACAATCTGTATTAACACTCTTTTAGAAGGAAATACAATGAATAAATCACACTCTTCCCACACCTCTTGGGTTTACAGTAATTCTCCCTCAAGAGTTCTCTCTCTCAATCAATTACAACCAACTCAAACATAGAGTTGTTCCCTCCACCAGTCAGTGACAATCAATCCAATAGTTGTTGTTGCCTACTGCCAGTCCACCAAGTAGATCTCCTTGATCTTGCACCCTTGTAGATCTAACTAATCTTACTTACCATGTAGATCTCCTTGATCTTTCTACATGTAGATCAATTGATCTTACACCCCTTGAGACAACCAACCCAATTGTTGTTCTTGCCTTCAAGTTGAGGATCTAATCCTTCTTAGTCCTTTATTACAATATAGCCCCATGGGTCTCTTAAATAGATCCCAAAACAAACAATAATTAGAAACGTAGACTCAAGACTAAAATTAGTCTTTACATGCAAACTAATTGTCCATCTAAAATTAGACCAGTTCTAAAAACACACAGGTGACCAACGTTGGTTCCTATCTTACTGATGCCGATCGACCATAACTAATGTCGGTTACTATGTCCACTGAATATGACCGATGTCAGTTGGCCTGACTGACATCAGTTACTTTGACACTCAACAACCTCCACCATTTGCATAATAGTGAAATTTTTAGCTCCACAACTTAACAGGTCTTACATTCAAATAAAATTTTATTATACATAAAGAGCCTCACAAGGCATTTTACATCTATAACTTACTATCTTGGCAGATAACTACATAAAATCAATCAACAGTATAGCTCAACACACTACATATTACTAAGATATCACATCTAGACTTGCATTCTTGATCAAAGAAGGGCCTAAGTAAAATTCATTCTAGCATACTATGTGTGTTGATTATGCACATTCCCTAAGGAAGAACTGCATGCGATTTAAGACTCCTAGCATTGGGGTTAATTTAGGTAGTGACCAAGACAACAAGGGTTCTATCCCAAGCAATCATAATATCACACAACCTAATTTTTTCCTTTCTTTTGCATTTGATCTAATTTTTATTTCATGTATGAAGGTGTTCATTAGGGTTTTGAAAGAAATTCATGTAAAATAGTGACACAGATAAGCTTCCAAAATTCATAGAATCATCTACAGGTCCCTCAAACTCTCCTATAACTTTTTTAAAAGTTTCAAACAACCATTCTAAGAAGGACGCTAGCACCATAATTAGAAACTAGTGCCACATGGTTCTATTATCCTCATAAGAGTGATATTGTTTGAAGTTTTATTTCAAATCCATAATAGAACGAAATATGTTTGGCTTATCTCTAAGCCTATTCTAGCCTCTTGAGTCATAGAAACACCTATTTTACTCTAGATAAGTACACTTTCTTTACATCTTTACTATTTTGGGAAGAACTTGTCAAATCAATTATTTCCTATATTTATTTCATGTTATTATTATACTCAGCCCTTTAACAACCTAGGATTTGCATCTATTAAGTCTAAAGTAGTAAAAACATAAATTTTATTCTTATATACTTACACATGCCTTTATCCATGCTTATATCTTTCAGAGTGTACTTGATATGTTATGTACTTTTCATTTTTTGCCAACACATATATCCAGGGACTAATATGATCTATTTTTTTGGTTGATTATGTTCCATTCCTTCCTTTTACACTTCCTTCAATGTGTTCCTTGATTATTGTTGACATGCATTATATTACTTATTAGAGCATTTGGATATGCTCCATTGATTGTGGTCCCTATGCCTATGTTTTCCTATTATGACATTTTTATATTCATAGTTTGTTATATGTGGACATTTTAACATGTCTTTATATACTTTTTGTACATTTGACTAAGGTATATCCCTTCATTTGTGTGACATTTAAACATGCCCCTTATTTGAGGTTTCTTTGGGTCATTGTCTTTTGATTTACTTTTGAGTGCTCTTGTGTGTGAGATTGATTATTTATTAATCTTGTATTTTTACTATCTAGACATTACCATGATTCACATCATGCATCTTAGGATTTAATGTAATCACATACTATGTGCCTCATTGTTATAACTACTTAGACATGATACTCCAATATGCTACATGATCCTAACATGTATTATATAGTTATCTTATCCTTTTGAGGTAAGGTAACCACCAATTTCTACATACCCTCACCTCAAAGGGGGGACATGTCATAGAGTCATGGATTTCACACCTTCACAATTTCATATTTTAGTGGCAAGTACTTCTCATTATTGTACATTTCAGTTCCTAGACCTTCATGATGTTGAAAGGCTCGCATCTACTATCTCTTGTGCCTATTGTTTATCTCTTAGTCTGACCATATGTTATTCTAATGATCAGGCCTTCTATGCTAGTCAAAATGTTATAAACCTACTTATTATCATCCTCTACAATTTTTGGACCTATACCTATTTTCTTACTTCTTAGACACTTGTGTCCCAACTAAATGCCTATGTCAATGCAAGTGTCATTTTCCAAACTAAGTGTCCAATGCCCTAAAATCATCAAATTTTCAAATAAAATGTATTTTTATGGTCATCCTAAGTGCTTTAATGAGATATATTTCGAAAATGGATTGGTATATATACAAAATCAACCCTTACTCAATCCTTACCTAGCATAGACCTAATAACTTACTAAAAGCACTCAATCAAGAATTCAAGTAAGAAAATATTCCTTGTTTATTATTATTTCAACATCAGTCATAGGGATATCCCATTTATAGCTTTGAATTACTAAAATAACATTTCATGAGTCATATTTGCAAAGTTACAAGTTAAAACACTCTATGTACTTATTTATCACATTGCATCATTATGAACACACAAGCTAACATGTGGGGGATAACTACCTAATTATAAGGTCTTCTTTGTGGTATTGGTTATGTCAGTATAACTTATTTATAGAGGGGTCATTTGGGTAACTCAACACTATGTGCCCACTAACCCATTTTTCCCATAGTCACTATGAAGATGAAAAACTAGGTTTTTGACCATTTAACAAATAGTGATAGCCTATGCAGATGATATGAAGTGTCTAGAGTTAGATGTTAGTGTCCAAGAAAGGAAAACACTAAAAACCATTAACAAATAGAACATAAATCTAAGTGGTAATACTAGAAATAAATTGATCAATAGTAATGGTTCAGAAGTGAATAATAAATAAGATATGCTTTTCTCTAACCCTTAGCCACGTAGTTATACAATCATTTCTATAATTATTACACATGATTGAATGAATTTATTTCAAATATTATATTACATTACTTATATCTGAATATTACAATATTGTATTCAAATAGTTTTATTTGCTTAATGTGTTTATCTATTGTCCCATTTAGCATAAAACAAATTCATATTTAGTAGGGGTCTTGTTTCTCTACTTAGAGAAAGAGAATTGCATAATACTTTCTTTTCATTTGATGTTTTATATTATTATGTCATAAATATGCATGTGATTTGACAAATACCAAACCAAAATTACCTATTTTCCCACCAAAAGGAAAACATGTTATAAATAATTTTCCCAAATTAAAGTAGCAAACCAAGAAGGGTCAAGATCCACTTCAAATACCTTCTCAAAAACCAACAATACCTACCCAAGAAAAAAATAAAATTTTTAAACAAAATAAACTATTACACCTATCAAGTACATCCTATAGTCAAACCATATATCTCTACTAAAAGGTAACCACTACAGTCTGATTGGTTAGAAGATATACCACATGATATATTATATTCATTATTGGATAAATGAATGATAAACCTTCCTCCTAATTACTACCATCCACCACATAGATTTGAAAAGGTAAAAGGACAATCCTTTTGCACATACTATGTTATTAACGATCATTGAGATAATGATTATTCTTCTCTCAATTATAAACTTAAAAAACTTGATGATCATGGGGTCATTACCTTCTATAAAGACACATCAAGGTCTCTTTCCCATATTTTTTCTAGAGGTTCTTCTAAGAGGGTCGATTCATCCCATGCCACTCCTTTTAAGGAACGTGTGGTCCATTGACCTTCATATAAGTCAACCACTAGTCTAAGTACTTATCTTAGTGTAGCCTCTACTATAACCAATCTTTCCCACACTAATCCTATTAAGGATCCATTGGTTGATCAAGATCTTGATAGAGGGACAGTGGAGGAGGCATTAAACCAAATTTGATAGATCCTACTCACATATATACATAGTAGATTTGGGTAATAAAATTAGCATGCAAAGATATAGATCAAACATATATACTTGATACTCCCACATATACATTACTTATAGTTTTAGAACCAAAATTAGAAACTTAATTACCACATGATCATTATAGTCGAGAATTTTTATTCCCAACTAGAATCCATTGTGTATAGTTATTTACCTTAGTTATCACTACATAAAATCAATTGAATAACTATCAATACTTTACCACATAAGCAAATATCATATTTCAAACATATTACATGAATAAAAGTAAAGTATTTGACACAATACACATAAAATCCATGAAAAACCTTCCATAGTGCATAGGTGTATTAAATGCATTCATACCAAAAAGGTAATTAGAGTTTCTAAAATTCCATATGAACATCCACTTGAACAAAAGAATTTTATATCAGGAAATTAGTTATCAAACCTACTAAGGTTAATCCTTCATGAAAGGGTAATCAATAGGCAATCCCCTCTTTTAAGTGACCATTGGTTGAGAGACCATTGCATCAAAGATACATAGTGGATTCCATAGAATCCTCATATACTATTGCAAAGCATATTCAAATATCCAAAACACCTACACATGTTAATATTATAATTGTTCCAAATAAACCATAGAAAATTCAGCAGTGGGTTCCACAAACCCCCATTCCTTCTAAAGTATCTTCATGACCACAGAGTCCTAATATGCATACATAGAACATTATAGATATTACATTGCCAAATATTACACCTATACACAATCCTTGGTAGTACCACCATTTTATTGCACTAGGTTATGAGTGGGGAGATACATATGACCATCCCTTAGATGATATCATAGGATAGTCTTATCCTTCCAAATATTCTAAAAATACCAAAAAAATAAAAAAATACATTCAAAAATCTAAAAAAATAAACATTTTCATATCTTATTATCTCCTTGGAATTTATGTTGATTGGTTCCATATTGGTAGATAGAGTATCATTTCTTTCTATGTATACACATATGTTTCATGCATCTTTTGAGTGTGATACAAGCATAGCTAGGGACATGATATATGCACATACAAATGTTGTGCCTTCCCTCTACTCATGTCATTAGTATGTTGGGGGCATCCTTTTCCTTGATCATGATAAATATAGGTTACATTATTATATGATCATTTCCATTATCATGTTTTAAGATTATATACTTACACATGATCCATGCTTAGATCTTTTACAGTGTCCTTGATATGCTATGTCTTTAACATTTTTTGCTAACATTTGTATCCAGGGACTAGTATGATATGCTTATGATAAATTTTTATGAATTCATGCTTTATTTTTTCACTTCCTTGAGTGTGTTCCTTATTATTATATTGCATTTTATTGCTTGTTCAAGCATTTGAATATGATGCATTACTTTTAGTCCCCATGCCTATGTTTGCCTATTTAGACATTTACATATGTCATTGTTTATTATATGTAAACATTAGAACATGTCTTTATATGCAATATATAAATTTGATTAGTTCATCTCCCTTCGATTGTGTGACATTTGAACATGCCCCTTGTATGCAGTCTTCTTGGACCATGACTTTTGTCTTGATTTTGAGTGTTCTTGTGTGTGTGTGTTTAATTGCCTATTGAGCTTGTATTTTTACTCTCTAGACATTTCCATGATTTAAATCATGCATATTATGATGTAATATGATCACATAATATATACCTTATTTTTATATCTATCTATACATGTTATTCATATATACTACATGATTGATACACAAATTATATCATTATCTTATCCTTTTGATGTGAGGTAACTAACAGTTTCTACTTCCCCTCACCTCAAAAGGGGGGCATATCAGTGGGGCCATGTCATAGAGGCATGGTTTTTATACCTTCATAATTTCATATTTTACTAGGGGCATGCCAAAAGGCATGACTTTTACACTTATTCAATATTCAACATCTCTAGATTATAGTGGGGGCATGTTATGAAAATGTGTTCTAAACACTTTCACAGTTTTTAGATTCCATAGATTCAGTGGGGGCATGTCACGGGAGCATGTCCTCCACACTTTCAATTCAATTGGCCAAATTTCATAGTTATATGATTTAGATATATGTTTTTGGTAGCATTTTATACATTGGTACCATTTTTATCCCAATGTTTCACCTTGAGAGATATATGAGGTGTGTATGCCATGAAAAGAGCACCTTAAATTGAAAAATAAAATCAACTTTCATATTTCAAATACTATTATAGACTTTTATCATACCCAAGATGTACTTCTAAGGACTTTACTGATCCAATCTACTATAGTAGTTGGCTCACATTTTAGCAAGGTTGAGGTGATTAAATCCCTCAATATTACCAAGTTTATAAGTTAGACTTGATTGAATCATCTAGCTTCATTGGATATACAGTGTGATGTGACTAGATCATTCACACTCATCCGGTTATAAGTATAATTGGGTTGTATCATTGAGATATGTTTAATGTTCTTGTGTTAACTCACCTTTTCACCAAATTTGGGGTCATTTTGTCCTCCAATATCTCTCTATATATATGCACTTCAAGGTTTACAAATTGTCTTAATCTCATAGCCAAAGCTTCATAAGAAAACATCTCTTAAAATAAAATTGCCAAAAGGTAATATGACTACATCGATACACAAGTGGACTCCTAACCTTATTCTCTTTACTTTCAAGCATTTCAAATTCTTTAAATTATAGATTATATGCACTAATTTATACTATAACATGTTATTAGTTGCAGGTCAATCACCAACAAAACACTCAAATTGGACTCACACAAAGGCAAGGTGTGTTATACACACCCAAGTACACATTTTTTTCCATTAAACTAGTAATTTCATTAATATATTAAAGGGGGGTTATCAAAGTGGGCCACAATCAAGGATCAAGCTGGATAGGATTGACTGCATGAATAAATTACCTATTTTTATAACCAAAATCAAACATGAGCCAGAAGAATAAATTACATCACAATAGTAAACTTCTCATTAACCATAAAACTTTAGGAAGGTACATTATATAGGTGAAAGATAAACATGTCCTCACATCCTCATGAATGTAGCATTATTTTTCACAATGACCTAAAAGACATATAAGCAAGCTAACTAAACATGTGTAGGGAAAAAGGAATAAAAACCTACACTAATACCCCCCTTAAGCATAAATTAGTTGGACAGTGGAATTAGGTCCTAGCACAAAGGATGATGAGGTAACCAATTACATATAAATTACCCCCATAGGAGGATGTTAGAGCTACCCAAACCCAAAGAAGTGCCTGCAAATGAAGATACTTGATCTTAATGAAGGGTTTGGTGAATATATCAGCAATTTTCTATGATGTCTAGATGTAGTGGATATGACTGGCTTGCTCATGGATGAAATTTTGAATGAAATACATGTAAATCTCAATATGCTTGGTCCATTCATAGAGGATGGGATTCCTACAAATCTATATATTGCTCTGGTTCTCATAGATGATGATTGTTAATCATCAAAACTAGATGTCAAACTCAGTGAGAATCCCTTGAATCTAAATAACCTAAATGGTAACATTAACATTTCCTCTATATTTTACCTCTTTAGAAGACAAATCAATAGCATTTTAATTTTGGCTTGACCAACTAATTAGACCTAAAACAAGGGAGAAACTATAGCCTAAAGTAGACTTACAATTCTAAATATCACCAGCACAAAATAGATATATATAACCGATCAATTATACATAAATGCCTGATCTATTATGAATCCCAAAACTATGATTACCTTGAATATAGTGGAGAATCTATTTAGATACCTTCCAGTGCATATCATGTGGTTCATGCATAAAGCTAGAGACTATGCTCACTGCATATGAAATATTAGGTCTAATTTGTATAAGGTAGATGAGATTTCCAACAAGTTATTGATACAAGGTAGCATCAAACAAAGGAGATGGATAATCAGTGTCAAGCTTCACACTAGATATAAAAAGAGTCAAAGCCAATTTACAACCATCCATGTTAAACTGTGTGAGAAAATCAAGATAATACTTGTATTATGTAATAGTGATCATGAAGTCAAACTGAGAAACTTCAATCCCAAGGAAGTAATTTAATAAGCCCAAGTCAATCAATGAGAACTTGTTAGATAAATAAATTTTCACTACTATGATGGTGGATGAAGAACTTGTTAGGCCAATAAGGCCCCTTTTATTCTAAATGGGAGACCCCTCAAAAAAAATCCCATAAACTAGATCTCTAGGGTCCTTTCTTTTGTTCTTATCAGCTTCACTTGAACTAAAATCCTTGGAATATTATGTCACCCCAATTTCCCCAAGTAGTAGCAAACCTTATTTGTTTTTATGACTAAGGTAGACTTGTTCTTTTATGGATTAGGGTGCTAATAATATAGGTCCACTTTCAAATGAATTTATCGAAGCCTCATTCCTTTTCTGGAGTAATAGGCCCATTGCCCTTCACAAAAAATCAAAATATTAATGACATATGAGTAAGTATTAAATGTATTGCATGCCTTTTCACTTATTACTTAGTCTTTCAAGAGAAAATGGCCTAATTAAAAGGTGCCTCATCACCAAGTTGTCAAAGTGGATAGTCCCCAAACCTATTAGAGACATTAGAGCCTAGGAGATCTCAGACTAATCAGAAGATGCCACATAATTGAGTTGTTAGAGAGGCAAGTCCATGGACCTATCAGAGATGTCAGATCTTAAAATAGCTCAACCTAATCATAAGGTTCCATGTTTTTGAGTTGTCAAAGTGGATAGTTCTTAGACCTATCAGAGATTTTAGAGATTGAGAGAGCCTAACCTAATCAAAAGGTGCCACATCATTGATTTTTCAGAGAAACCAAACCTCAGACCTCTAATAGATGTCAGATCCCAAGAGAGCCTAAGCTAATTAGAAGGCACCACATTGTGTAGTAACTCAAATGAATGGGTATCCACCTAAGGCCTTAAAAGGTTCAAAATGGGGTATATATGAGGCTTGAGGACCAATTAGAGTTCACCACATGTCCTTTAGTGACACCTCACCCCTTTAAAGGGTATGACATTGATTAAAAGGCCATGCATAGGTATCAACCATTATCATGATCAATGAGCATATGACATGTGGTATAAAGTGAGAGTTAACTAAGAAACATCTAAGATATTTAACTACATGCCTACCACACATTGGGTATTAATAAAGATATAAATTTGGGCTCGATAGGATAGTTTTAAAAGATCCCATTTCCATTTATAAATTTGGCTAGTGGTAGAGGATCATGGGCTTCAAATTTAACTCTAGATTTAGAAATAAAGATAGGAGATTTAGCCACCAAATAAAATTTGAATTTGTATCAAGTGAGTTTCCAAACACAATTAATATAAGAGGTTGTGTGAATGTGTTTATAAATCCTAAATAAAACACACTAATGGTTATCACTACATACCTTTAAGATCACTCCAAATCTTATATATCTAATTCTCGTTGAGTATCCCTATGTTTCCTGCATCCTACACTCAAAGCCTTCCTATTTCCCCTTCATCTTGATGCAATGGCCACATCCTCTTTGAATCCAAAGGCTAAGTCCAAGTATCAAGATACCCTATTCCTAGTTGGTTTGACCAAGTTCAAGAACTATAATGACTTGTTTAAAGTAGTCAAGTAGGTACCCAAATAACTAGGCTCTAATGATGAATAACAATTATAATTTGAGGATGCCCTTTAGGCTTAAAATAAATGTAGACTTCATAGGGCTATGACCAAGTTAGATACATTTCCCTACATTGACTAATTTTGTAACATCCTTCTTAGAACCATCTGAGTATAGGATGGGGTCCCTAACTGGGTGTGTTTTCCCAAATAATTGATATCTATGAAAATGCCTACAAGGTGTATTACTCTTTCCTAGATTTCACCTTATCCTATGATGTTGTAGTGATGAAGGCTTGAATGGAGACCTTCCAAATATATAATGTCTTGCAAGACTTGGCTGAAAACTTAGATGCTAAATGGGTCAACAAAGAGAACATAAATGCATACAATATTTGCACCTTCTAGGAAGAAGTTTAGGTAGGCTTGATTTTTTTGAAATCATTATTTAGGGCCTAGGAGTACTTGCACATTAATTAACTATGGGTACCCCTCCTTCATATGATCCTCACATGCTTCAAAGTCATGGACATGGAAAGATAGATAAAATTCAAGTTGGTCAATGCCATCATGAAATCCTAATCTAAAGGCAATTTCTATATGGTGAACTACCTTTTAGATGTGATATATGGGATGTTATCCTTAAAACCTTCAATTTTTATTGTGTGGGTTCCTAGGGGTTTGATGGTCCATGTAGACTTCTAAAAACTATATGGCCATTAGTACTAGAACCACATCTAGGACATTTGTGAGCAATTATATCTAGTGGTCTATAATGTGATTAATGAGGCCCTGATGCCTCATCTATCTTGCATAATCTGAGACTCCATAATCATCATTTGGGACTACTAGTAATATAGAGAAGACACCATTATCTAAATTTTAGGTGTCCTCAAGCAACCCCTCTACTTGTTGTATTTCATCCTAAATCATCTAGTGGAGTAGGAGATCACCTACCAACTAGTGGAGGGTATCTTTGGCTTTTATATAGACCTATAGTAGAAGGTGTTCCCACTACTCCTAATCAATATTAGGAACCATGTATATAAGTCCTTCCCTACCCTTTACAAGATGGTGTCCAAGTGGGACTACTTCACCCTAGGGAGAGTTGAGCTTTTACATTGGGACCATAAGGGGATGATCAGAGCTCTCTTAGCATGGTATTTAACCCACCTTAATATAAAATACAATCATCAAATGGAGGATGATGATGAACTATACTTGGATGTTACTGATGATTAGGAGGTAAAGTATTAGATCATGACAAAGAAGAAGAAATGAAATAAGGTTCAAGGGGGCCATCTACTCCCCCTCTAGCTCTTACTCGATCTACATAGGATCTAACACTAACTCCTCATGTTATCTCTAAGAGGATTTTTCAGGGCATTCCACCACCTTTTCCTCTTTGTGTTTTAATACTAGCTCCACCTCCTCAAATAGATCTTACACCTCATGTTCAATATCTACCTCCTCCAATCATTCCTCACACCCAATCTCCACCTCCACCTCCTCTAGTAGCTCTAATAGTCCAATTGAAACTAAGCCAAACCTATGTTACTTAGTGGCAGGTAGCCTTAGCATAGCTAACTCAACCACCAAAACCTTGACCTTTGACCCCATAGACTTTGAGTTTTGACTTAACCAATTGTCTAAAGGCAAGCCTAGAATGAGGCTCCCAATATACACTAGTATAGGTTTTACCCTTTACACCTCTCATTTCCTCCATCTCCCTTCCACCCCTCACTCTTATTGCTTTCCAATTCCTCCTCCTGATACCCCACAAGTTTTGCTCCACTCCTATAAGCCCCCAAAGTGGTGCCTCATCTTTTCCCCATTGTACCCCCTCCATCATTTACCCAAGTACCTTTGGCCTTATTCCTCTCGATCATCCTTACCTCTTCATTCCCATATTCCCCATTTATTTCACAACCCAAAAATATCCTAGTGCCTTCTTTATGTTTCCCTTCAATCTAGGTACCATCAAGGGCATCTTCATTGACAAGCATGGTTATAACCATTAGAATTATATTGATAGTGTAAAGGACCATATTGGTCCCCCCTTCATTCATCTTGATGCCTCCCTTGATAGTTTTAGTTCCTCCACTATCAACCCCTATGACTCCTACTATTCTAACCAATCCTTCCACCGTAGCATCCTGAGATTACCCAAATAAGAATCCCAAAAAAAATAATAAGGTGGCTCATACCCTAACTTTAGTTAAAATTCCTACTCTAATCCAATCTCTTTTGTCAACCTCAATGGTTCTTTCAGCCCCAACCATAACACCTTAGTGCATTGCTCCCTAGCCCCTTATTTCCATTACCTTGAGTACACAAGGATTTAGCTTTAACCAACCAATTTATTCCATTTTATTTAACATTCCTCTCTTGAGAGCAATTTCCCCTCAAGTGGGTATGATCTAAGAGTAGTGGCAGGAATAGATGTTCTCATAGGCCTCCCCTTTTGTTCTTCCTCCTTTCACTCCCATTTCCCATCCATCTCTATTGATTTCTTCATTCACCCATTCCACTTCCTCCATTTCTCCTCCACCTTATCCTCTACCCTTCAACACCATCTCATCCACCCCTCCTACACCTCCCACAACCCATGGAATATTCTCAAGGTTGTAGGCATTGGAGATGATTGTTTAGGGAAACCTAGACATATAATGGAGCTTTGACTAAACTTTACGAAGTATTAAAAGGACTCTAACATAGAATTTCATCTAATAAGGTAACTTGGTGGTTTGTAAAACCCATCAAGATCTGCTTTCCCTCACTAAGGTGAGGACTTCCATTAGGGAATAAAGTAAGGCTAAGGATCCACTCTTCATTCTCCAATAAACTCATGATATGTTAGAGAAGATCCTAAAGGACATGAAAAGCCAGGTTCAAACCTTAAAATCCTAGGTGAAAAGCTCTTACACCATGGGGTTAATTAGGTAGGTCAAAGATGCCCTCTTACTACTCTTCTCAATTCTTGGGAAGGTAGTCGACACTCTAGTTAAGACTAATGTGCTTATCCAGCAAACTCAAGCTTACTTGGAGAGGATTATAGAGATAGATGGAAAGTGTAGGAAGTTGTTGGTGGTGATTAACAAGGGTATGTATCTAGAATTGAAACTAATGTTAACCTCAAACTTGGGGTTATATGTAATAAAAAATTTGAACATGAAGGCACTATGGAGGAGTGGTTGGCTATGGCATGCACTATAAATGGACCCCTGGAAGAGGGCAGGAAGAAGATATTGACATACTTCAAAGAGGTCAATGTCTTTATGCAATTCCACCTGAATGGTACCCTATTATACAAGGGAGGATTTGGAGTCCACTTGGGTCAATTTGACAAGGTCATGAGGGATAAGGTCACAAAATCAAATAATGAAGGGGCTCATGTAATTTTGTATCTATCAACATAATCCACAGCCAACATCAAATAGGTCTCTGGGCTCTAGTGTCAATAGAAGCACCCTTCTAAGTCTATTGAAGGATGTTGACTCAGGTTGAGGTGATATTCATGGAGCCCCCAATGAATATCTATAATTTGGATATTTGACCTTATGGTAATCACATTAGAAGCTAGAGATGAAAGACCAAAGTAGTTAAGAGTTAAACCATCATAGTTGCCTCTGCATATCAACTAATGGTCTCCCATAGATATTTTATGTGTTTAAGGGGATTTATTTTTTTTGAATTTTTAATTTTAATTATAACTATCATGAGTGGCCATCATTACCCAAGATGGGAATCTCACTCTATTTGGAGGTGAATCTCATCCTCATCTATATAAGGCAAAATCATATTGTAATATAGGGGTCAACCAAAACTTACTAGAAAGTGTTATTAAATTATAGCCAAGATTTCACCTACTTTTTCCTTCATCTCTTTAGATTTTATATTTGGCCAAGATCAATTATTGTAAACAACATTTACTTTTAATGAATACAATTCATGTTTTCTGTAAAGGGTTTGTTATGTGTCTCAATTATCTTTCATCTCTATTTTTTAATGCTTATCAATGCTAGATTAATTAGATTAATACTTTACTAATTTATGTGTGTTATGGTTATGATGTTGTTGGCTATTATAATCACTATGTGAGCTCTCTTGTTTCCCTTTTATAGTACTATTAATTTATGTGTTAATCTACAAATTACTATAGGGTGCTTATGTGTAATTTAGTATAAACTCCTAGTACTCATGTTTAGTGAGGGATCATATTTGAGGCATACTCCATATTTCCTCATAATATTCCCACTATGTTTTATTTTAGGTAGAACTTTAGTGAAACCTAGTCTACAGTGGTATAACTATGGAAAGGGAACTTAGTTTGATGATCAACACATTGAGTTTATTCTCGACTTGGAGATTCTTTCTTTTTCCTTGCTCTCTTTTCTCTTTTATGTTTGTTTACTAAGATTTAACTACCCTTTCCCCTTGTGTTTATAAATAAATAATCATAATACATGAGCTCCTATAATGACCTTTGATAATTAGTTTTGTGTGTAAGAACTCCATATCAAATTTTTGGTGGTGATATTACATTATTTAGAGACTATTCATGCAGACTCCATTTATGAATTCAAATACCCATAACCATGCCCTAGGATAATCCCAAATTAGTCCTAAAACAAAGCATGAAATTATATAGTTGTCCCCATTTTCCCTTTTAGGGAATACCCAATCTCATGGGTATTTCATGAATAAAGATCTTGGAGGGAACAATAGCTAGAGCTAGAAAGAGGGCCTATAAAAAAATTTTAGGATTGTCATTGATTTATGAGTGTTTTAAGATTATGCTCATTGATAACAATGTACTAACCACTATTTAATTGTGAAGCATCATGAAGACTAGTTCACCTGTTACCAGGGTTAGGTCCCACTATGGCTGATTGGTAATTTTCCACAAAAAATCTAAGCTCAACCAACCTAGACCTACCATGATTCCAATTAGTTTGTCCCCATAACCTCTCCCAATTTTAGAGCCTAAGATGGCTTGGTTTTTTGGCTCTACCATTAACATCTCAGAAGTTGTCTATGATTTACCTAGGAACTATGAGAGGTATCTTCCTATTTCACCCTAGGCATAGGATGAAACGTGAAAGAGCACATAGCTTCCTATAAAATTTTCATAAGGCTTCCAAATATAGAACATGAGGATGTCGCATGTAGGATTTTCCCTTTGACACTAATAGACTCAGCATATGATTGGTTCCTCAACCTTCTTAAAGAATCTATCTTGAGTTAGGACCATTTTAGCACTACTTTCCTTACCTAATTTAGGTAAGTGATACACCCCAATGTCCTCTATCGGTAGTTTTCTTATATCAAAAGGGTACCTAATGAGCCTATTAGGAACTTCATTGCCAGGTTTTAAAATATTTACAAATGGGTCACCATGCTTTATCAACCTAACCCTTAGTTAACACTTGAAATTTGTAATAATGCACTAGACCCTTGGACAACCATGTTCCTAAGTAAGGATGAATCTATATTAGACTTATCTTTGGCTTATGTAGGGGCAATCAAAGTAGATAGGCAAATAAACCCTCAAGGCCATATTATGATCCATATTCCCAATGTGCTACCATAGATTCTTGCATTAAGATTTTTTCCCAATGTTAATCAGGCTAACTTAATGCTTCAGACACTCCCTCTAGTGCATCAAATCCCATTAGTTCATCCCACTTGAAACCAACAACTAGGTTTCCTTAACCCAAGTGTCCATGAATTGACCCCTTGCACTCAATACTAGGTAGCATTGGTCGTAGTTAATAATACCCAAACAATACCTTAAGATTCCACCAAGAAAGGGTTAGATGTCATTTAGTAGATGGTATAAAAACTTAGCCATAACTTCTTAGGGATAAAAAGGTAGGTGAGCAACTCTAACATATAAATTCCAATTAAAACTTCACATATCAAAGACCAAACATGAACTATAACCATCCTCACAACCCCCTTGAACCTTCACCTAATAGGTTGCTCAAAATTAATATCTTTGAGATAGCCTTACCTAACTGGTGTCGAGTGTATAACATAGTAGTACATGGGGAACTAGACTAAAAAGATTTTAGTTTAGATTTTGAGATATTCCATAATTAAATTGAAGAATATGATGTGGTTCCTAATCATCTAAAATCTTCTAACTTGGGTAAAGCCCCTAATACTACCATGGTGATAGAGACCATGGATTTCCCTAACTAGGAATAAATTAAGCTAGAGGAGGGTATTGGTGAGGTGAAAGCATTTAATAAATTCCATAGGATCAACTAAACCCTTAGGAATAGGTAGCAATAACACTCCTTACTACCTCAACCCCCGAGTAATGGTGCAACCCCACCAAACCAAATTACTAGGAATGATCCCCAACCTCCAGGACCTCAAGAACAAAAGGCACCTAAAAAATCCCCACCAGTCCAAAGTAAAAGAGGGTATAAAATATTGAAATATATGAAAAATATCAAGGCCAACATTACCCTTCATGATCTTACTCAAATCATAGAGTAATGAGATCACCTAATGAAATCCTTAACTCAAAAGCTGATTCCAAAAACCTAGCCAAAACCAAGAGCAAACACACCAATGTGCTCATTCACAAAAATCAGGTGGAGGTGCCCCTTTCCTCTTAACCATCCAATTATTTATAAAGAATATACATAACTTCTTAGTAAATTTAGGAGCCTCAACCAATGTGATGTTAGCAGGCATATGCATGAAATTTAAGTTCATCCCCATAAAGTTTTACAAGGTAGTGGTCCAACTAGATAAGTTAGAAGTAAAAGTGATAGGTAAATTTGTCAATGTTGACATCTAGTTAGAGTCTAAGCCATGGATTTAACACTTCATAGACATTAAAGTAGTTGATATCTCCAAAGCTTATGGCATGTTGCTCAATAGAGATTGGTCCAAAGCCCTAAATGGGTATATGGACACAAATTTCTCCCATATATGGTTATCATGGAGAGGAGTAGCCAACCAAATATAGGTGGATAGAGAAACCTACATGAAACACATTATAACTAAGTACAATTCCATTAATGAGAAGGTGAACCTAGTTTCCTTAGACCTAGGCATCTACATGCTGAGCATAAAGCCACCCAATGATCAAACTAGTCATAGCTCATACCTACTTGACCTATTGTCTCTTTATATAGATGTATCTTATTTTAAACAAGGTAGTGGGGCTAGTGTTATGAGTATAAATCCCCTAAGATAAAATGTTTAGAATAATATAGGTTAAAATTTCACTACACAAATAACTTGAGAGTATGAAGCTCTAATCCTAAGATTATAATTTGCATTAAAATAAAAGGGAAATGAACTAAGAGTATTTAGTGACTCTAAAATAGTGGTCAACTAGATTAAGACTAACTTTTAATGAAAACTATCATACCTTTGAGGATGACTAACAGATCATCCAATTTCTTGGCAATAAGGGAATGTTTGATACCCAAGTTATAGATGATAAAGACAAAGAAAGCCCCAAGAATGAGCTAGATAAAGATGGAATCCTGAATATTCATGGGAACTAAATCTCGAAGGGGATGATCTCATTGAGAATATCATTCCATGTTGTTGACCCCACCTTCCAAGTGAAAAGGCCCAAATTTGAAGACCAAAAGTGTTGACTTATCAACCTCAGCCCAAGAAAAAATCCTTAGATGATTAATGTGAGTCCTGACTAGATGGACCATGAATTGGAGCAGTTGTGAAGGTTACTATTGAGATATAAATATGTGATTTCCTTGGCCTATGGGGAACTTAAGGTCTTCAACCCAAGAGTAATCACTCATACTATTCTCCTAAAACCTATCAAACACTCCTTTAGTTAAAGATAGAGGCTGATAAACCCAATATTAGAGCCCTTGATACATAAGGAAGTTCATAAGCTACTTTTTGAAGGAATAATTTTATCGATCAGCCACTCCACCTAGGTGGCTAACCTAGTCCTTATGTGATATAAGAATGGATAAATCTACATGTGTGTAGAATTCTATAACTTGAACAAAGCCTTGGATAAAGACACTTACCCATTACCCTCCCTTGATGAGGTGATACAAATAGTGAGTGGATCTTAAATGATATCCTTTTTGGATGGTTTCTTTGGATATAACCATGTCTTAGTCAACCTCAAAGAAAGGGCTAAGACTATTTTCACCACCAAGTGGGGCATATTTGATTATAAATGAATGCCCTTCAGGTTGATCAATGTTAGCACCACTTTTCATAGGGGAATGGACTTCACTTTTGAAGGACTGATAGGTAAAAGTATAAAAATTTATATAGATGACCTAACTATGTTTTTGAAATATAGGTTGGATCACATCACCACATGGAAAGTGTATTTGAAATATGTATCCCTGAACCCAAAGAAGACATGTTTGGTGTCATTAAAGGTAATCTTCTTGATCACATTATCACAAAATAAGGTATTTTTATTGACCTCAAAAGGGTAGATGTAATTTCCAAACTACCTCCACCTAACAGTAAGAAGGAACTAAAATCTTTCTTTGGGAAAATCAACTTTGTGCATAAATTTATTTCAAGATTTGTTGAAATATTAAAACCCTTGAATGCAATGTTTAAATATCATGTAAAAGAAGAATGAAATATGGAATCAAAGAAGGATTTTTAAGATATTAAAGATGTTATTATGAAATCCCTAGTCCTCATCATCTTGGATTGTACGTAGGATTTCTATATCTACCCCTTTGCTTTGGAGCACATCATTATTGCTTGTTGTACCCAAATATTAGAGAGAGAATAACACCCCATTATTTTTATGAGCACTAACCTTAAAGATAATAAGATCAGATATTCTACCCTAGATAAGCACGTTTATGCCCTAGTCAAGGCCATGAAGAAATTAAGACATTACATCCTCTGGATTAAGGTGCACATAATTGTTTGGGACCTGACTATAAAATAAATGCTAAGGCATAATGAGTTGGGTCAAATAGGAATCAAATGGTTGACAAAGTTATAATAATATGACTTAGAAATATATCTGGCGAAAATTTGTTAGAGGACAAGGGTTTACTCATATAATAATGGAGATAGACCAAAATATTATAGAGCACCAATTAGACTAGAAGAGGGTATTACAATTTGACTAGTATGCCTTGGTCATGCACTTCCTGCTCTATGGAAATACACCCCCATAACTCAAACACACATAAGAGAGGGCCCTCTATTTGAAGAATACATAATATATACTAAAGAAGGGATTTCTCTTTAGAAGGTACCATGAAGGAATCTATATCTCATGCATATCACAAGAAGAGGCCAAAGAAATAATGGAAAATTTCCATGAAAATTTGGGAGCCAGACACCCTATATCAAACACCATGGCCCAAAAATTTCTTCAAGTAGGCTAAAATTAGCCTACACTATTTAAAAATATCACACTTATGTCCACCTTTACCATCAATTTTAAACCTTTACTAAAAGAGAAACACATGTAGTAATGTCACCGTAACTCATCATGGAGTGTAAACCATTTGCACAATGAGGGATGGATTTCATGGGGGTCATCAACCCTAATTCATCATCTAGCCATAAGTTTGTTCTTATGGGAATGAACTATTACATGTGGTGGTTTGAGGTAGTTGTAACTCAAAAAATCACCATAGCTGAAGTCATCAATTTCCTAAAAAACACCATAACCACCCATTTTGGGGTCCTCATATCTTTGTAATGTGATAATGGTCCTACCTTTTAATCTATGAAATTAAAAAAATGGGCCTATGATAATGGAATCACACTAAGGTTTTCATCTAATCACTACCCACAAGGAAATGGTTTGGTAGAGTCCACTAACAAGAATTTGATAGATGCCATCAAGAAATCAGTTGGAGAAAAATCTTGGGAATGGAAATAATTGCTAAAGTTTACCAAATTGGTAGACCATACCAAGTAAAAATAAGCCCTCAAAATCTCTCCTTTCCTTATAGTTTATGGATTGGATCCAAACATGTCAATCACACTCAAACTATCAACTTATAATTTCATGCAAAAATTTATCGAGGTAGATGATAAGGTGGATTCCAGACTCCTAAACTTAATTTAGTTAGAGGAAGCCTAGTATGAATCTCTATTAATCTTTATCAAACATTAAGATACCATTAAAATGTGGTTTGATAAAAGAGCAAAGATCAAGACCTTTAGAATCTCTAACCTAGTCCTAATATGGGACAAGACTCATGAGAAGAAAGGCCAAAACTTAAAATTTGAACCCCTCTAGATTGGCCCATACCAAAAATCCAAAATATTGGGTCCAAATGATTTCTATCTCAAATATCTTGAGGGCAATGATCTACCACTTGAAATGAAAGGGTAGTTCTTGAAACACTATTTCTCGATTGTCCCCTCTAGCATAGTTGTCAATTAATCTGAGTAGTGGTGGTAATTTATATATTAGATAGGTTTGTTTTCATTATCTATTTACTTTTTTTGTGTGATTTCTTTTGTTTCATGTTTTTTCCCTATGGTTTGAATTTTTTTAGTGTTCTTCTAACACCCGATGTTATTAGTAACTGCTACAGGTGATGTCCAAAGCCCAGAAGGATTGTTGAGAAGTAGGAAGACCCAACTGAAACCTTTGATCCAAGCAAGTTAGGATGGTAATTAAAATTTTTAAGATTTTATATCTAAGAGGTCAATGATTCTAATAATAAAATTTGGATTTTATAATATCCCACATCCTAATAGATCCACTAATCTGCACTTAATATGACATCTCAAGAAAATACCCGATTATTTGAGCAAATCAAAGACTAGTTGGGTATTAAAAGATTCCTCATCATCTAATCACCCTTGGCTTGGTCCTAAACCCTCAATGTAAGAAAATAATAAATGATAAACTTTTCATATGGAAGCTTGGAAAAGGATAAGAAAAGTATGCAAAATCTAAAATCTATGTCATCCTCTAAAGGGCTATACAAGTAATCTCTAGTGCAAGTTTTTTTACCTAGCTGGTATTGAAGCAAGGCCATCAATGGTACCATAGGTGTCTCTATTGGGTATGTTTACATTTGTCTAGTATTATAGAAATGCCGTAGACATCTCCCCTCCAAGCCATCAAGCCATCAAAGACCCAAATGAAACTCGATATCTCATCCAACCTCTATTGCTCAAATTAAATCTAAGATTGAATGGGAAATGAAAAATAATTTCTTACACACACCAGTGGCCATATATAGGGTGAAATATTTAAATGGCACTTGTTATTATGATACTTTAATGCCTTATCTTTTTCAATAGGTATAAATAACCCTCTTTCAATCTGTGTTTTATACAAGGAGAGAAAATTAAACTAATGGGGTTCTAAGTGATTTTATCACTTTCCCGATTGAATTCACCATTTTGTTTGGCCAACATGCCCTCTTTTCCTTGAAATGGGAGACCCTTATAAAAAAATTCCCATAAACTAGAGATCTAATGTCCTTTCTTCTATTCTTTTCAGCTTCCCTTGAACTAAAACCTTGGAATCTTATGTTGCCTCATTACTTTTATGACTAAGGTAGTCTTGTTATTTTATGGATTAGGGTGATAAAATTTCAGTTTCACTTTCAAAATAAGTTCCTAAATCCTCATTCCTTTCCTAAAATAGCATGCCCATCACCCTTCGCAGTAAATCAAAATCATAATGATAGACAAGTAAGTATTAAATGTATTGCATGTCTTTTCACTTCTTACTTAGTATTTTCACTTCTTACTTAGTATTTTCATGGATCTCATAGGATAAAATGGCCTAATTAGAAGGTTCCATGTCATTTAATTTTTAGATTGGCCAGTCCCTTAACCTATCATAGATGTCAGAGCCTAGTAGAGCCTGGCCTAATTAAAAGGTGCCATGTCACTGAGTTGTTAGAGCAACCAATACCCAAACCTGTCAGAGATGTCAAGGCCTAGGAGAGTCCAACATAATTAGAAGGTGTTGTTGGAAGAACAATCATTAATATGGGGGGATAAATCAATATCTTCAAAACATTCATTCAATTCTACTTACACATACATGAACTTTTCATACAAACATGAACATCTAGTAAAGCATATGCAACCATACAATATCATGAACCATTCATACAAACCAGATAACACATTACATATGTGAGAAACCCTCAAATGGAAGAAAAAAAAATTATATATATAAATGGACTATAGTCCTATAATTCAAAAATTAATCTTTAGTGAAGTACCCACTCTACATGGAGCATCAACCCCAACTAGTCAAGCACCCACTCAACTAAGCTTTAGCAAGAACCAACTTGCAAGGAGGTACCAACCCCCTAGATGACTCAACCACCTAAAATTTTTGATAACCTTCATAAAACCTTTTTTATCAAACAACTTATGAATACCACCTTATTTATATCTTCTCACTCTTCAATCCCTCTCAAACTACCTTCTAGGCTTCTTCACTCAACTAGGTCTCCTCAAGACAAATTAGGTCATATGACCTTGATATTCATTAGAAAAACTATAAAATATTCATTATAGATCTTATACACTCTTATTATGGTATAAAATACCTCCTTCTATTCAAATATGTGTAATTTCATTTACATTCACTTTTCTTGTTCAAATAGGCCTAAAACTGCCTTATATATATACCATTCCTTGTTCATATGCCACTTAGTTGGCTACTCACCCTTAACTTATTAGGTAATCCATGTAATAGGTATTAATACATATCATAAGCATGATTAAAATTAATATTTAGTCCCTTTTTGTATATCATAACTCTATTAAACCTCATTTCACCTTTAGATCTCATGGAGACCTAATTCCATTAGGTCTACTTTAGGACGTGTTACACTTTGCCTTCCTTGAAAAACTTTCAAAATCACACATGTAAATAAATAATATAAAAATAAAATATAACCCCACTAATGTCATATTATTTATATGATACTTTTTATCTCTAACCACCACTTGAAGCACACCATTAGTATTATACACATTAGGCCTTCACACACACACAGAGGTCTATCTTGAATAACTAAAGATAACACATTATTTAGCCACAAAACCATGAAAATAAATCACATAAG
Organism: Torreya grandis; assembly: GCA_037957365.1. Lineage (NCBI taxonomy): Eukaryota > Viridiplantae > Streptophyta > Pinopsida > Cupressales > Taxaceae > Torreya > Torreya grandis. The sequence continues at coordinate 877,823 of JARHVA010006465.1, read as the reverse complement.
AATAAAATAAAATAACTCAATAACTTCACAACGTGTATTATACTTCATCATATAAGTAAATAGGGCTTAAACTCATCTCTTCAGTATGTTCACTTAGAACTACCAAGTACCATCAAAAGCCAGTCATGAAACTACTTGACATACAAAACCTAAAAGGACACTTTAAATGTTTATAAATAAATTAAAAATATTTTATCAAATATTAATAACATCCTCAATCACAAAAACCATAATCTCTAATGTCAAACATTGATCTTGTAGACCAATCTTCTAACCTTATCTCACACAGTCTTGCATGAACCAAACAAACCATTTTTAATTCAACTTTTCAACCTCTTACACTAACTTCCAAGATTTATAAAAGCATGAAAAATAATTTAAATTCAAAAAAACAACACCATATGAATTATATACTTTAAATTAGGGCATAGAGCCTCAAAAACACCTCTATAACTCACTCATTTAAAACTGCTAGTTTCCCTCAAAGACCAATCATGGTGACTTAGACTTCCAACACTTGTATACACATATTCAATGACTTATAATGAATGTATATGATCCTATTATATCATTATACCATTCTTAGATAGAAATATAATATGGTCAAATTCAAAACATTGGTATTGTAGACCAATCTCATGACCTTATATCTCACTGTCTCATCTGAACCAGACAAGTCAATTTGTGAGAAACTTTTTCAATATATTCACCTACTATAAAAAAATATGCCAAACATGAACATGTATTAAAATTATTTAACAACATATCCATACACTTGGTTTCACCATTCCATAATGATAACACATTCCTAATCATCTTCTCACTACTACCTACATTTTTCATTGTTTACACCATTAGGCCTACTAGCAACTGGCCAACTTAGAACACCAAATTTTCACACATAAATCTTTTAACATATCTATAAACCTTCATGGACATAAACTATGTCTCAATCTTCAACCTTGATCCATTTTTATACTTTTACTTTGTCAACTCTAACTGCTACAATGAATCTCTAAAAAATTAGCACTTTCCTGTAGAGTCTACTCACACTCCTAACAACTCAATCACACTTGGAGTTGTTTGGGAGAGTTTAATACAACATAAAATCACTCATATATCCATACCAATCGATATTGATCACTATATATAAATATATTCAACATTAGGGCTTCATTAGGGTTCTAAGAGGGTTTAGACCTATTTCCATTCTTAACAATCATTCATAAAGCATAGCCCCTCAATCCAAAAACTAATATTTAGAATTTTGAGATATGAATCTTCCCCATCTAACATTAATATATTAGTTCCCCATGCAAAAAATTTATGAGCTAATGAGCACAAGAAAATCCTTATTGGGTTGGGAACTCTCCATTCTACACACTCAAGAGACCTCCAAACACATTTTCATGACTTTTATTTCATAGTATGACCTAAAACTACATGAAAACTCTTTAAAAAACATAACTCACCTCTAATAATTCTTAAATAATTTAAAACACTCTAAAATCTTAAAATGACCCCTCATTGGGCTATATTCTCTCTCTTTGCTCCCTAGACCTTGACCTATAAACCACATTAGGTCTTAAAACTAAACTTCATGCATCCTTCCTTGCACTCTCCATCTCACTCACATACTAAATCAACCTCTATCATGTTTAATCACTACCATAATCCTTCACATGCCTTGACAATAGATCATGATACCTCATTAGGCCAAGCAGGGTCTAGAAGTGGTATAGGTGTAGATTTGATCTGAAGGTCTTACCCCTGTAGGCTCACCCTGAGACTCTCATGAGTGATCCAATGCCTCACATACATGATTAATAAACCTAATACAACCACTCATTCTTGTGTTCACTCATATTATTAGGTCACCATACTCATACCTTATCACAAGGACTTTACATGACATGACTAATGCATTGACTAGGCTTCTTAAGCACTTAAAACTTGATAACTGACCTTGAAACACTTATGAAATTATCTACACTTTAATTACATTATCAAAAAATTTAAATAAACCTCTCACAAGATTGTGCTCACTTACTTCACCAAACATTAGTATGCACACCTTCTCACAGGGTCTAGACTAGGCTTCTCAAGACACCTTATACTCAAGAACTAGTACTCAAACATGCTTACCTCAATGATATCAAACAAGAACACTCTTCAGATAGAACTCTTAAACTACTACAACAATCTCTTTCTGATCAATATTCTCTCATGACCTCATGTAGACCTAGAGCCTCAAACCATTCTTTAATGCTCACTTGACCATCATACCTCTTTTTGACAATCAGAACACATAAGATGCATCAACCTCAAGCTGACTTGAACCTTGACATCAACCAATAAAAGAGGCATTAGTTGCCTTCAAATTCTCTCTTTCCTTTAAATTCTCTCTTTCCTTTAAATACATCTTATCACATGGCTTCTTTGTCACATCAAGCACACAAGTTTATACCTCAAAGACCACTCACCATGCATCTTCACCAGATTCACCTTGACATTAATGACAACACTTATCAATAGGTGCCACATCCTCAAGTTATTAGCTTATATAGTCCCTAAACTTTTTAGAGATATCAAATATTTAGATAGCATGACCTAATCAAAGGGCACCACGTCATTGAGTTGTCAGAGTGGCCAGTCTCTAGACCTGTCAAAAAAATTAGAGCTTAAAAGATCTTATCCTAGTCAAAAGGATCCATGTCACTAAGTTTTTAGATCGGCTAGTCCTTAGACTTATCATAGATTTTAAAGCTCAAGAGAACCCAACATAATAATAAGGTGTCACATTGTACAGAAAGGCATATGAATGGGTGGACACCTAAGGCCCTAAAAGGCTCATAATAGGGTGTGGATGAGGCCTAAAGACCAATCAAAATGTGCCATGTTTCCTTAAGTGACACCTCACCCTTCCAAATGGTATTACATGGAATATAAGGCCATGCCTAGGTGTCAACCATTAGCATAAGGGTCGATAAGCACATGACTTTTGGCACAAAGTAGGAGTTAAACAAGAAGCTTCTAAGAGATGTGACTGCATACCTACCATGCATTGGGAATAAAAAATGATAGAAATTTGGGCCCAATTGGATAGTTTTAAAACATTCCCATTTCCATTACAAAATTTGATTGGCAATAAAGGATCATGGGTTCCAAATTTAACTTTGGATTTACAAATAAAGAGAGGAGATTTAGCCACCAACTCAAATTCAAATTCACAACAAGTGAGATGCCAAATTCCATTAATACAGGAGGTTATGTGCATGTGTTTGTAAAATCCCAATTAAATAACACTAATGGTCACCATTACATACCTTTAAGATAACTCCAATTTTTAACTTTTTGATTCTTACAGAGTACCCTTGTATTTCTTATATCCTATGGTCAAAGCCTTCATATTGCCCCTCTATCCTACTATAATGGTTGTGTCCTCTTCAAACCAAAAGGTCAAGTCTAAGTATTGGTATACCCTATTCCCAGCTAGCTTGACCAAGTTCAGGCACTACAATGACATTTTCAAAATAGTCAAGCAGGTGCCCAAAGACTCAGGCTCTGATAATGACCAATAAGTAAAATTTGAAGATGCCCTTTGGGCCTATAAGAAATGTGGACTTCACAAGGTTATAGCCAAGCTAGATGCATTTCCATACACCAACGCATTTGGAAACCTCTTTTTAACTACCATTTGATTACAGGATGGGGTCCATGATTGGGTGTTCTTACCCTATTGTCAGTACCAAATCATTGATATCTCAAGGAATGCCTACAAGGAATTTTACTCACTCTCAAATTTCACCTTCTCTTATGATGTTGTAGTAGTGAACACTTGGATGGAGACTTTAAAAATATATGATGTCTTGCAAGAGTGTGACAAGAACCCAAATTTTAAATGGGTCAGTAAGGATGGCATAAATGCATACATAGTCCACACCTTCTAGGAAGTTTAGGTAGGCATGATTTTTTTGAGTTGATTGTTTGGGGCCCAAGACTCTTTGCATGTTAATGGTCAACATTAATTTGGTTAATTCCATTACAAATGCATAAGTTAGAGGCAATTTATAATGATGAGATACCTTATAGACATAGTCTATAGCATGTTTTCCTTCAAACCTTTGGCTTTTCCTACATGGGTTCTTGGGGGATTGGTGGTCCATGTAGTCTTATACTAACTATATAGCCATTGGTACCAAAACCACATCTATTACATTTGCAAACACTTTTATATGGTGGTATATAATGTGATTAATGAGTCCCTAATGCCCCATCTATCTCAAAAAATCTAGGACTCCAGCACTACCATTGGGGACTATTGGTACTACAAAGAAGACACTATGATCTAAATTTTAGGTGTCCTCAAGTAGCCCCTCCACTTGTTATATTTCATTTTGGATTATTTGGTAGAGTAGGATGTTTCCTACTATATAATGGAGGTATATTTTAATTTTGTATAGGTTGTCAACAAAAGGCATGCCCACCGCTCATGATCACTATCAAAAACCATGTTTACAAGGCCTTCCCTCCCCTTCAAAATATGGTGGTCAGGTGAGACTTCTTCACCCTAGGGAGAGCTGGGATTTGGCATTGGGACCCCAAGGGGATGATAAAATATATTTTATCATGGTGTTTGACCTACCTTAATACAAACTATAGTTATCACATATAGGATGAAGATGAGTTATACTTAGATGTTAATGATGAATAAGAGGTATCATACCAGATCAAGGAAAAAAGAAAACAAAGGAAAGAAGGTTTAGGAAAGCCCATTTGTTCCCCCTCTAATTCCTACTTGATCCATAAGATCTAACACTGACTCTTATTATCTCTAGGAGGATTTTGTAGGGCATTCTTCCACCTTTTCCTCCTCATGCTCAAGTTCTAGCTCTACCTCCTTTAATAGCTCTTGCTCCTCATGTCTCCTTTCTAGATATACCTCTTTAAGCAATTCATACTCCTTATATCCTAGCTCCACATCCTCTAGTCACTCCTCACACCCTAGCTCCACCTCTACCTCCTCCAATAGTTCCAATAGTCTAGTCATGACTAAGCCAAACTTGCATTACTCAATGGTAGGTATCCCAAGCATAACTAACTCAACTGCTGACACTTTGACCTTAGGTCACATAGACCATGAAGTTTAAATTTACCATTAGTCTAGGGGGAAAATCATAATGAGGATCCCAATAGGAATTGGTACAACTTCCACCCCTTACACCTCTTATTTCCTCCATCTCCCTACCACCCCTCACTCTTGCTACTTTCCAACTCATAGACCTGACACCCACAAGTTTTTCTCCACTCTCACAAGCCCCCTAAGTGGTGCCTTGTCTTTGCCCCATTGCACCCCCTTTGTCATTTACCTAATTACCTTTAGCCTTAATCCTCCTAAGCATCCTTACCTCTTTGTTCCCCTCTACCCCATCCATTTCACAACCCAAAAATGTCTCGGTGCCTTCTTTATGCTTACCTTTAATCTAAATACCATTGGGGGCATCTTCATTGGTAAGCATGGACACAAGTATCAGGAGAGTACCACTAATGGTAGGGACTATCCTAATTTCCCCTTCAATCATCCTAGTGCCTCCCTAAGTAGTTCTAATTCATCTAATATCATCCCCCATGGCTCTTGCTATTCTAGCCAGTCATTCTACCATAACATCCAGAGATAACTTAGGTAAGAGGCCTAAGAAGTAGAAAGTATCTCATACTATAGATTCAACTTGAAGGCCTTCTACTCTAATCTAACCTCCTATGTTGGCCTCAACAATTCCTTCAGCCCTAGCTATAGCACCTTAGTACATTATTCCCTATCCCCCTCTTTACATTACCCCAAGCATTAAGGATTTGGATTTAACCAACTAATCTCTTCCCTTCTATTTAATGTTCCTCTCTTAGGAGTAATTTCCCCTTAATTGGTCATGACATAGAAGTAGTGGTAGGTATAGATGTTCCCATTGACCTCCCCCTTTATGCTTCCTCTTTTCATTCCCATGCCCCCTCTACCTCCATTGATTTCCTTCTTCACCCATTCCAATTGCTCCATTACCCCTCCAACACATCCTCCACCATTCACCACCATATTTCCCACCCCTCCTACAACTCCTATAACCCAAGGAATAGTCCCATAGTTTTAGGCACTAGAGATGACCATTTAGGGTGACTCAGATGTACAGTGGAGCTTCGACCAAACTTTGGGGAGAATAAAGAGGACTCTAACATATAGGTTCATCTAAGAAGGGAAATCAATGGTTTGGTAGACCCATCAGTATTTATTCTCCCTTATTAAGGTAATGACTTCCATTAGGGAAGAAAGGATGGTTGAGGGTTTACTCTTCATTCTCCAAGTAACTCATGATATGTTGGAGAAGCTCCTCAAGTACATTCAAAGCCAAGTTTAGAACTTAAAATCCCAATTGAATATCTCTTTCCCCATAGAGCTAATTGGGTAGGTCAAGGATGCCCTCTTATTATTCTTCTTAGTTTTTGAGAAGGTAGTGGAGACTTTGGATGAGACCAATGTGCCTACTCAATAGACTCAAGCTTACTTGGAAAGGATTGTAGAGATAGACATAAAGTGTAGGAATCTATAGGTGTCGATTAACAAGGGCATGTTCATAGAATTGAAACTAATGCCAACCTTAGACTTTAGGTTATATCAGACATATGTTGGAAACATAAAGGTGACTATGGAGTAGTGGTTGCCCATGGTGTGCACTGTAACTGGATCCTCAAAAGAGGTAAAAAAGAATATATTGACCTATTTCAAAGATGTCAATATCTTTATGTTATTCCCCATATATGGCACCTTATTAGACAAGGAAGAATTTGGAGTCCACCTGGGTCAATTTGACTAGGTCATGAAGGAGAATCTCATCAAAGAAAATAAAGAAGGGACCTAGATAGTTCTAGATATATCAGCTCAATCCATGGCAAGCATCAACCAGGTCTCTAGGGTCTAAGTGTCAATGAAATCACCCTTATAGGTAGACCAGAGGCTAATGTTTTATTATTTTTGGGAAACTAGTGTTTAGTTCCTAAATAATAAGGGGTTTAGAGTAAGGGGAAAATCTAGTTTAATATGGTAAAATATAGATTTTTATCAAGTAAATTACATGAGGAAGAGAAATACATGTATCTAAAAATAGCCTAAGATGGATGATTCAAGAGCTTGGAATTGAGATGTAGGACTGGGACACTATCTAGAATCTAGATCTGGCCTTCATTTTCTAATTTTACAAGAGCACTAGAACTAGATTAGAGTGGTATAAATTTTGTATTTTACCTCTATTATTTTTGTCTTGAGGATTTAAGCTTTTTGGGTTTTGTTCACTAGGTTAATGTGAGCCTATGTACCAAATTTTGAAGGTTGAAAGTCAACATAGCTCACTATAGGTCTATTTTAATCTTTAAAACCCTGTATTCATCTACACACATGTAAACAAGAAATGTATTAAAATCAAAAGGGGAAAAAATTAGGTTAGGGGAAGAATGATCACATGATATAGAACCCATATTGTCCTGATCACTACCTATATTAACCCTCAAGCTAGGGTCTTAGATAAAATGTAGTTCTCCCTTAGGGAACATGCATAATCAATGTGCATAATAGATGCAAGAATGACTTTCATCTAGGCCCTTCCTTGATCAAGCATGCAAGTCTATGTGTGATGCATAATTTTGAGATATACTATTGACTAATTTTTATTATGTCTAAATGTGCCAAATTAGTAAGTGATAGATATAAAATGCCTTGTGACGTCTTTTATATTGGAGACTCTTTATTTTGAATTTGGGAGCTTTATTTGCATTTGGCTAACATTAGAAAAATTAAGGATGAAGCTAATAAAGGGGATAAGACTTATTGAACAAAGTAAACTAACCATTGGATGTCAAAATGGATTTGGACAAGAGCACTGGAAATAGACACTAGTGGCATTGGTGCTATTATCCAACCCTAGTGCTCCTATCCTATAGTCCCAGGACCTAGGAAGATGGAAAGAGGATAGAAAAATTGACATGGCTGATGTGGAATGACTATTTGAAAGGCTCAAGAAGACCGTGAATAGGAAAAAAGGTGACTTAAGCATAGAACAAGACCAAAATGAATAAAACAAAGGACATGGCTAAATGTGAATAAATATCATATTCTGGATCCAGTCAGAGTATCCTATGAAAGGAATATGAAAAGACATGATATGTGTGGTTTCTTGACCAAATTATGGTGTATACATTTTTCCTCGTTTTATTATATTGATGTAATAAAATCAAGTACTAGAGTAAAAGAATGAAAAAAAAATGTGTACCTAAACCTACCTGCATGGAGAGAAGTGTGTTAAAAAAGGGTCCAACTCACTTCCTGTATAGGGAAGTGGAAGGAAATTTTAATAGTGCCTAGATAAAGAAGGAATCCATAAAATAGATGCCCCCTGTACTAAATCTAAAAGTGGAATCTATATATAATGGAGAAGGAAGGCAAGCCCCTATGTTGAATCTGACTAGAATGAGAAATGCTTAGACGCCAAAAACCAATATCTACCCTTTATCCCACATAAAGTCATGTAATATAGAATGTGTGTATATAATTTATATGTTGTGAAGATAAAAATCTATCATGCCCCCACTCTAAATATCTAAACTGGAACTAAGAAATGCTCGAAGGTCTAAAACCAATGTTTGTCCTCTATCCCACATAAACTTGTATAGTCTGGGTCTAGGTAATGTTATGGACCAACTGCTACAGATGATCATATGATCCAACCTGGTGACAACCTAGGTATAGTTGGGTATAATATAAAACTCTAGTAAATGTGAAAGAAGATAATGGAATGTCTTACCATTCCAATTTGTATAATCCTAGATGATGAACAACATGAACATCTATGACATGCCCCCAAATCTGGTATGTGAGTGATGTGTATGTATAGTCTAGTAATATATATAACCACATATGAAATGAGCTATCATGCCATGTTCCATGTAAAAAATTGGAGATCAAAATAATGTGCTCTACACTATGCCTATAATCTACTATTTGGTCATGTAACTGTGTCATGTTGTATGAAGTTGTATGTGTGAGATGTGTAGTATGTAAATACCCCCAAATTTGGTATTTGAGTCTAAATCTATATCAAAGTCATTATGAATCCATATAATTTTAATTAATATATATCTAACTAATCTATGTATCTATAAACTAAAGGTATGTCCCTCTGAATGTCTTGAGTAATGCTGAGTGACCCATGAAATCTAAATCATTGTATATTTTGACCAATCTGAGTTGAATCTGATAATCTAAATATTGGAGGTGTAAAAACCATGTTAACTAGCCCATGTAGTCTAAACCACTATATATTTTGATTAATCTTAGCTAAATATGATAATCTGAATATTGAAGGTGTAAGAACCATGGTGTATCCACTTATGAAAATGGATGGGTATGTTGGGTAAGTGTAGGAATAGGAATAGTAGGAATGATGCCCCCCTTTTGGGAAGAGGGATGAGATATATGATAGAGGAGGTTGATCCAAAAGTGATGACTAGTTTCATAATGATAAAAGAGAAGTTGGTATAGTTTGAATTAATTAAGAAGTTGATTGATTGATTAGGGTGAATTGTTTGATAGTTGAATAAGTATTTGATTGATTAGGACCAAATTGTATGTTTAGGTAAAAAATTGGTATAAATATGTGTGTTCCATAGTAATAATATGATGTACTAAGAGAGAAAGTCTCATGTGATATTGAAGGTGTCATTTTTATGATTCTGTAAAAAAAATAGTTCATAAAATAGACCTATGGGGTTGAAGTTATAGGAAAAATGGTATTTTATTTTGAATGAGAAAGTTGTTTGATATAGGAGAATTGGATTGATTCTTGATTCATTTGTGCATTTATTAGGTTGAGATTTAGAGCTCTAGAGTAGGAGATATTTTGAGGAGGCAAGCACTTATTATGACCCATTTTGAGTAGTTGGCAGCCCAAGTGGAGGCTAGTGGGGAGGTTACCCTGGTGAGTAGCTAAAACATGTGATTTTTGCCTATTTAAAAGCCTATTTTGATGTTTTTGAGGTGTTTTAGGTAGCCAAGGAAATTTTTAACTAATTCCAATGCTCCTTTCCATCCTCTAGTAATGATATCTAGGTTCCAATGATGTTGTTAAGGCTACATCACTCCTATCCAGCATTGTTATCCTGTACCTAATGTTGTTGTCTTAGAGGCTAGATTTTTTGAGTTATTTCTTAGTTTAGTTGTTATGCTTTTGCTTGGTTATTGATTTGGCATGGTTAAATGATGTATATGCTATTTTTTGGTGTTTTTGTAGGGTAAGGTATGGATGATAGAGTTTCTTAGAGGTCAGGTTATGAAGACACTATGGTTGTTGCCTTTATCAGAGAATGACAGGGTTGTGATGGATAGATCAAGGTTGGGTCATGTGTATGACCTAGGCCCTATACAGTGGGATAGGTTTCTAATTACTACCTTATGTGAGAGGTAGAGTGCAGATACATATAAATTTCAGCTTCCTATTAGGGAGATTATGATTATTCTGGAGGATGTGTATCGTATTTTGCACTTACTAATTAGTGGGCATCAAGTGACATTACAAGATGGCATGGGTGTGAATGTTATTGATCATGCATCCTTATATTTTGTTGGTGTGTCCTCGAGCATACATAAGATAGGTAGTGATAGCGATGTATTATTATTAATTATTGTGTAGTCGAGTGTTTTATGCCTATAGAAGTGGTTGGTCATGTTGTTAGCTTCATTTATTATTGTAGATAAGAGTGGGGTATCAATTACATACAGGATGCATAGGATCATGCATAGTATAGAGGTGTATAACACTATATTCTCATGGGGTAGGATTAAGTTTTCCCACCTATACAAAGATCTTTATCAGTTTACTCGAGAGGCATTTAGTGGTGGTGTGAGTACAGCTACTTTATTTCATTATTGGGCTTATGATCATATAGCGGTTATGCAGCTGATAAGATTGTCAAGAGAGAGGTGGGCACCCCCACAACCATATGGAGAGTAGTGGATGAGCACATTGGCTATCCAGTCTCCTGGGATAGATCACTATAGATGATTTTTAGATAAATTGGTGGCTTGGGATATCATATAGAGGCCCTATAAAGGATTCCCTAGGTGGCTTGAGGATGGAGTGAAATTATGGTATATGAGGGTTAATTTTTAGCTACATGACCACTGGGTTAGATTGTATGAATGCTTTTAGTATAAGTGTATGAATAGATAGTTTAGGGTACCATAGGATGTGACCCCAGCATCATGGGTGTGGGTGAGGAGTGTGTAAGCACTAACGAGGGCAAGAGCTCAGAGAAGACCTATCAAGGCTAAGTTAGCACCATTACCTTTAGATGTGAGAGATGTGGCTATAGATATTCTTAATGTAGATGATGTTTGGTGCATAGAGGCATATACCACATGGTGGATAGGCATCGATGGGCTCTATTATATCTTATTGATGGAGGGGATGCCCCTGAGTATGAGGACCCTACTCTGATCTAGATGATGGGAGGTAAGCATTGATTATATTTGAATTATTATTCAAGCTTTCACATGTTTTAGCCTATCTTAAAAATGCATTTCTAATGTAGTATTTTACTTTTGCATGTAGTTGGAGAAAAAAGTGCTCAGGATAAAGCACATGCTAGGGCAATAGGTGGAGATGATGGGTTTTGGGAGACCATCAGTAAGTCTACACTTCATGATCTCACATAGCATGTTCCTGATGATATTGTGGAAGAGGGTTTGATTGAGTGAGTGACAATTATAGCCAAGGTTTATGCTCATTTATTTGACAAGGCTGTTATAGCTACAGTTGCATATGTTAGGGTAGTGGGAGAGAGGGATGAGCTAAGGGCTAAGTTGGATAGGCATAGGATGCCTCCACTTGATTATGGATCAGTGAGTATGTGGATCATGGATGAGTTCACAAATTTTCAAAGGTGGTATGTAGACTTGCATGAAGAGCATGGTCAGTTACTGGAGATAGATAGTCGATGTAAGAGGCATTCAAAATCTCAAGGAAGTACAGGGATATTGAGTGTGAGGTGGGACTATGGGACTAGTACTGAAGGAAAGAGTGAGACTGAGAATGAGGGAATGATACCCATTCATGATTGATTATATCTTGATATGATGTATATATTTTAAACAATTTGTTACATATATATGGATATTGTTTTGATTTCAACTCATGCGTATTCTGTTATGGGATTTGAAATATTTTATTATATTTATTGTATATGGTTATTTTAGAAGTAGTTGATTTGGTATTAGATGTTGAAGTTGCGTGTGTGTTTGGTAAAATGGTACTTGGAATATGATTTTATTATTGTTGATATGTTCAAGTGTGATGTTAGGTTTTTGATTTTGAATTCTATGTAAGTAAATAACTTTGTTTAGCTTGTGATGATATGTAAGCAAAAAAATTGTTGGTTTTGCAATTAGGAAATTATTGGGATAAATTGAACTGGTTCAATATTGGTAAATTATTTGTATAATTTGAGTTGGTTTAATGTTGGTAAAATAGGATTTAGTAAGATCTAGATTTTTGATAAGCTAGTTTTTGGATATGGATAGTTTATTGGGAGTTAGGAATGTTAGTTAATAGTATGTGGGGATGTAAGATAGCATGTTGTGTGTATTACTTCCTTGAGATTGGCTCAAGAATACAAAGGCTAGATAGACCTTTGGTTCCATCATTTCCCTATTAAGTGAAGCTATGAACTGATGCTAGTATGAATGTGCATAATATCACTCTATGTTGTATCACTATCTAAACCTTGTTGGCCAATTGAACAAGTGTCCATACTACTCATGTTATGTAGGAATATGCTTTGTATCTAATATTATTTGTAGTGTACTAACTATAGCTTTCTGTGGAGACTATACAAAATGTAACTTTATTGGTCATGGAACCTAAACTATTTGTTGTGAAGAAGGCTCATCTATCTATAATCGTATACCCTATGGCCTCTACTATGATGTGTATGACTGAGCCATAGATTGAGCTGAAGATGAAAACTATAATGAGGTCTTGTTTAATCTTAACCATAGCAGGTTGTTACGTGAGATAGGACCCATAAAATCTGGTTGTAGTGAATATTTCTCATTAGCATTACTCTATGATGTGGGTTCATTTAATCTTAGTCATAGCAGATTGATATGTGAGATAGGACCCAAAAAATTTGGTTGTAGTGAATATTTCTTATGATTAGTACTCTACTACGATGCCCATGACTCTACTAGATATGTATATGGAACTACACTATGTATTCCTTAGACTATACTACTATATGTAGGTTATTCTCATTGTACTAGTTTCTAAACCTTCTAAATAAGTGGAATAGGAGATCTCCTATGAGGCTCTATCCTAGAATCTACATTACTCTTGTGATGAGTGACTGATGATTCTTGGGATGACTCAATCATGGGTGAATGAGGTCTATGGTTCCATGGTGGAGGAGATTTTAGTGCCCCCTGTGTGAATGTTATGATGCCATTATCAACACATTTATTAATGCAATCTTTGAGTCTATAATAATCATTATTTATGTGTCTATAGATATGGTGATAATTGCAAAAGGACCAATGTGGTTGTTTCTATAAGATATGTGGATCTCATCAATGAGTAGAAGGTAATGTGATTAACCTCCTATGTAATAGTATTGATAATATGGCAAATGGGTTATCTTGATCTGAATCAAATGTTAATGGTGCCTTCATGTTGTTCTTTGTAGTGCATACTATAGGTTATGCTCTGGAGACTGGCTCTTTATTCTTAACTAGTTTCTTTTCTGGTTATGGTCTCCTATCTTATTTATGACATGGTAGATGCTCTATGTTAGGATCTGTAGATACTGCTATGAAATCTAGATTAATCCAATCAACTAAATTTGCCTCAATCAATCCCAATTTCTTTTCTAAAGCTAGAACTATATAGCATAAGTGCCTGAAAGAAGACTTTATCTGATATAGTAGATGCTCAAGGAGAGGTTGACGAAGCCCCTTAATAAAAATATGTTGAATCTCTAAATTTATTGGTTTATATATCAATCTTAACATGTGATTCTTGAATTGTAAGATATAATCACTGACTATCTCTAAAGTATTATGATATAAAGTTGAAATTTTCTCATATGTAATATGAGGGCCAATGTTTGCTTTGTAATTTTTGAGAAATGCCTGCTATAAGTCATCATATGTGTGCAAGGAGCCAACAAGGAGTAAATGAAAGAACCAATTTTGTGCTTCCCCCACTAATGTCTACTAGAATAATTTTAGTAGAATCAAAGGACTCGCATGAGATGGCAAAGCCTTCTAAAAGGCTTGAAGGTGTATAAATGGATCTCCAGTTCCATCAAAGTGAGGCAATCATGGTATCTATAAATTCTTAAGAAATGAAGCTTTTATAAATTTCTTTGGAAGAGGGTCACCATGTAGATAATTGGCATCCATCCAAGACTTATAGGCCTTGTTTTCCAAGGTAAGGAGATGCACTTAGTGTTGTAATTCACCAACTACATGCATTAAAGAGATAATATCCTAGGATAGTACATTAGCATCTTGAATTGGTTCATTTAATCATTAGATTTGATTGTTAATTTTAGCCATGGGAATGCTAAATTTATAAATTGGATCATAAAAAGGGGGTGTGCTCACTTGAACCTTGGGAGTAATGGTAACTTGGACCTTACTAAAGGGATGTGGGATACCATTCACTTTAGGTGAAGAGTGAGAACTTGGTTCTACTATAGTGAGGGGTGGCTTGGGAGATTCATTCGTATCTTTATGTTTTAGTGTATCACATTTTAATTGAGTATAAGATGTGTTATTAGCATGAACATGTGCATTATTTGAAATAAAATCATGCATAGAAGTAGAAACAACATTTGTAAGTGCATTATGTTTGAGAGAAGTGAGAGAAGAGTTAGAAATATGAGATGCATATTCTTCTTCACCATGTGCATAATAATCATCATTATTCCATTCATTGTCACCATTGGAATCTTGTTCATAATCACTCTCATTTTCATATTCATTTACATGTTCGCTATCATACTCATTATCATTTTCAGTGCAACTAGGGAGAGGTGTAAGAGAAGAATTTAATTCTTTTCTAATATGCAATAAAGTATCATTTGAAGTTGGAATATCATGTGCATCAATGTTATCCATGGATGAAGTACATGCATTGTTTTCATGAGATGTAAGAGAAAGAGATTTATCATTAAGATCTTCTTTGGACATAGTAGAGTTAGGAACATGAGATGTATCATTTGAACTATGCATTGACAATTTTATTCTATTGTGTTTATATTGTTGTAATTTGAACATTGAAGTAGAAAAAGAGAGAGAGAGATTGGGTTCACATGGAATAAAATTATCACCAATAAGAGGTTCACTTGGAAGTGCGTGACTAATTTGTTCATTTGGTGCATTATGCATAAGAGAATGAGTTTTAAAGTACCTTTCCCATTTATCAAAATTATTTTCGTTAGAAGAGGGAACAAAAGAGATAGGTTTGAGAGAATAAGATGCATCTACTTGTACTTCACTATCACTATCACGTATATCATCATATTCCTTATTAGAATAATAGTAATTACATTCATTGTAAATGAAATCATTTTCCATATTTTTATCTAATATGTAATTTTGTAAATTTGTCCATTCATTCTCACAATTATGAGAAAATTTAAGAAATTTATTTATGGGATGAGAGGGAAGAAGTGCCTTAGTGGCCATTTTATTTCTTTCACTAAAGAGAATATTGAAAAGTATTATTAACCAAATAAATGCAAAAAAAAATATAAACATAGAGATTTTTAAAATAGTTTTGACTATCCAAACAATTTACAAAAATTCCAAAGTATTTTTCTAAAAATTGTAAGCAAGGAAAACTTGGGGTTTGAGGACCTAGTTCGGAAATCTAAGGTTTTGGGCTAGGGTTTTAGAATTTTTGAAAATTATGCAATAATTATAAATATTAAAAATAATTTTGAATAGGATAAGTGCACAAAAATTTATACAAAATTTAAAATTTTGAAATTAAATTTTTACACAAAAAACTACTAATATTGAAATTTTGAAATTGTTTTTGACAAAGTAAACAATTTGAAAAAATTCTAGAATATTTTTCTAAAATTCGCAAGGAATGAGGCTTACGGTTTGAGGACCTAGTTAGGAAATCTAGGGTTTTGAGCTAGGTTTTAGAATTTTTGAAAATTATGCAATAATTTTAAATTCTAAAAATAGATTTGAATAGAATAAATGCATAAAAAAATATATAAAAATCAAAATTTTAAAATTAAATCTTTTGCACACAATTTGAAAGGAAAACCCTAAAGGTACCTAGAGTTTTAGATTTTTGTTCGAAGTAAGTTAGGTTCACCAAATCTTTTATTATTTTTGGGAAACTAGTGTTTAGTTCCTAAATAATAAAGGGTCTAGAGTAAGGGGAAAATCTAGTTTAATATGGTAAAATATAGATTTTTATCAAGTAAATTACATGAGGAAGAGAAATACATGTATCTAAAAATAGCTTGAGACAAATGATTTAGAGCTGGGAATTGAGATGTAGAATTGAGACACTGTCTAAATTTTGGATCTAGCCTTCATTTTTTATTAGATAGGAATGTCAAAAATTGATAGGAGTGGAACCAGTGTTGTATTCCACCTCTACCACTATTATCCTAAGGAAATAAGATTTTTAGGTTTTGTTTTCCAAGTCAGTGTGAGCCTATGTACCAAATTTAGGAGGTTAAAAGTCAATAGAACTCACAATAGGTCTATTTTAATCTTCAAAACCCTATATTCATCTACACACATTCAAACAAAAATGCATCAAAAGCAAAATGGGGGAAAATTGGGTTAGGGGAAGAATGATCACATGATATAGAACCCCTATTGTCCTAATCATTGCCTATATTAACCCTCAAGCTAGGGTTTTAGATCAAATGTAGTTCTCTCTTAGGGAACATGCATAATCAATGCACATGATAGATGCAAGAATGACTTTTGCCTTGGCCCTTCCTTGATCAAGCATGCAAGTCTATGTGTGATGTAGAATGTTGAGCTATACTATTGACTAATTTTTATTATGTCCAAATGTGTCAAAGTAGTAAGTGCTAGATATAAAATGCCTTGTGAAGACTTTTATATGGGAGACTCTTTATTTCAAATTTGGGAGCTTTATTTGTATTTGGCCAACATTGGGAAATTTAAGGATGAATCTAAGAAAGGGGATAAGACTTATTGAGCAAAGGAAACTAACCATTGGAGGTGAAAATGGATTTGGACAAGAGCACTAGAAATGGACACTAATGGCATCGGTGTTATTTTCCAACCCTAGTAATCCTATCCTACAGTCTTGAGACTAAGGGGGATGGAAAAAGGATAGAAAACCTAACTTGGTTGAGATGGAATGACTATTTAAAAGGCTTGAGAAGATTGGGAATAGGAAAAATGGTGACTTAATCATAAAACATGGCCAAAATGAATAAAATAAAAGACATGGATAAATGTGAACAAAGCTCATATTCTCTAGTTAGAGTCTCTTGTGAAAGGACTATGAAAAGAGATGATATGTGTGTTTTCTTTAACAAATTAGGGTCTATATAGCTAGTGACTTAGGTCGAGGTGATATTCAAGGATCCCCTAATGAATCTTGCTAAGTTGGATAAGGAATTCAACCTCATGGTAGCTACATTAGAAGTTAGAGATCAAAGTAGTTAAGATCTAGACCTTCATATCCACCTTCACATATCAACTAAGTGGTCCCTAGCATATCTTTTATAGGTTTAAGGGGATTTAATTGTTTCAAATTTTGATTTATGGTTGTAACTACCATGGGTGGCCATCATGGCCTAGGATAGGAATCTCATGTTATTTGGAGGTAAATCTCATCCTCATCTATATAAGACAAAGTCATATTGTAACATAAGGGTTGACCAAGACTTTCTTGAAAGTTTTATCAGATTATAGATAGGATTTCACCTATTTTTTCCTTCATCTCTTTAGACTATAGAATTGGCCAATATTGATTATTGTAAAAAACACTCACTATTAATGAATACAATTCCTATTTTCTATAAAGTGTTTGTCATGTGTCTCAATTATCTTTCATCTCTATTTTTGAATGTGTATCAATGCTAGATTAATTGTATTAATACTTTTCTACTTTATGTGTATTATGGTTATGATGTGCTTGGATATTATAATCACTATGTGATCTATCTCATTTCCCTTTTGTAGTATTTTTAATTTGTTTATTAATCTAAAAACTATAATAGAGTGTTTATGTGTAGTTTACTATAAACTCCTAGTACTCATTTAGTGAGGGGGCCTATTTGAGGCATACTCCCTATTTCCTCAAACTCTTCCCACTATGTGTTCTTGAAGGTATAACTTTAGTTAAAATCAATATATAGTTGTATAACTATGGCAAGGGCACTTGGTTCAATTAACAATCCATTAACTTCATTCTAAACTTAAAGGTTCTCTATTCTACTTTAATCTCTCTTCTCTTTTGTGTTTATTTTCTAATATTAAACTACTCTCTCCCCTTGTATTTAAAAATAGAGAAGCATAATACATGAACTCAAATAATGACCTTTGATAATTAGATATGTGTGCGAGAACTCCATATCAAACTTTTTATGGTGATATTACATCTCTTGGAGATTATTCATACAGACTCCATTTGTGAAGTTAAATACATGTAATCATGACCTAAGATGATCCCAAATTAGTCCTAAAATAGAGGATGAAAGTTCATAATTGTCCCCATCTTCCATTTTATGGAATACCCAATATCACAGGTATTTTATGATAAATAGCTTGGAGGGAACAACAGATAGCGCTAGAAAGAGGGCCTATTAGAATATTTTAGGCTTATCATTGATTTTATGAGTGTGTGGAGATTATACTCATTGATAATAATGTACTAACCACTATTTAGTTATGAATCATCTTGGATACTAGTTCACCTGTTACTAGGGATAGGTCCCTCTATGGTTGATTGGTAATTTCCCCCTTATTTTTCCACATAAAACCTAGGCTCAACCAACATAGACATACCATGATTCCATGCAGTTTGTCATCACAACCTCTCCCAAATTCATAGTCTAAGATGTTATGGTTATTTGGCTCTACCATTAACATCTCGGGACTTGCCCATGATTTATCTAAGACCCCTGAGAGGTGTCTTACCCATTTCACCCTAAGCATAGGATGAATTATGGAAGAGCACATAACTTTCTATAAAACTACCTTGAGGATTCTAAATATAGAACATGAGGACATCGCATTCAATATTTTCCCCTTTATGCTAATGGACTCAACATATGATTGGTTCCTCAACCTTCTTAAAGACTCTATCTTGAGTTAGGACCATTTTATCACTACTTTTATTTCCTAATTTGGGAAAGTGATATACCCTAGTTTCCTTTACCAGTAGTTTACTTATATCAAAATAAAGTCTAATGAGCCTATTAGGAACTACAATGTTAGGTTTCAAAAGATGTATAGCTGGGTCACCATGTTTTATCAACCTAACCCTCAGTTAGTACTTAAAATGTATAAGAATATGATAGACCCTTGGATGATATGTTCCTAAGGAGGGATGCACCCATAGAAAACCTATGTTTAGCTTATGCAAAGGCCTTCAAAATACATATGCAGTTGAATCCTCAAGGCTACATGATGACCCCCACTCCCAATGTGCTACCATAGATGCGTACATTAAGATTTTTTCCTAATGTTAATCATAATACCCTAAAACTTTAGCCATTCCCTATAATGCATCAATTCCCATTGGATCATCCCACTTCAAACTAACAACTAGGTTTCCTTAACCTAAGGGGCCATGAACTGACCCTTCAGACTCAACACCATATAACATTGGTCATAGCTAACAATACCCAAACCACACCTTAGGAGTCCACCAAGGATGAGTTAGACATTATTTAGTAGATGGTACAAAAACTTAGTAATGAATTCCTAAGGATATAGAGGTAGGTGAGTAACTCTAATACATAAAGATCCAACAAAAACTTCACATATTAAAGACCAAGAAGGAACTATAACTATCCTCATAACCCCCCTAAACATTCACCTAATAGGATACCCAAAATTAATATCTTCGAGATAGTCTTACCTAACTGGTATCGAGTGCATAACATAGAATCACATAAGGAACTAGAATACATGGAGTTTGGTTCTGATTTTGAGATTTTCTAGAAGGAAATGGAAGATTTGAGATGGTTACTAATTATCTAAAATCCTCCAACTTGGGTATAACCCCTAATACTACCATGGTGTTAGACAACATGAATTTCCCTAGCCATGAACAAAATGAGATAAATGAGTGTATTAGTGAGGCTAAATCATTTCAACAATTTTAAAGGAGCTATTATGCCTTCAATAATTGGTAGCAATAACAACCCCTTACTACCTCAACCCCTAGTAATGGTACAGCCCTACTGACAAAAATGATTGAAATGATCCCCCACCTCCAAGACCTCAAGAACCTAAGGAACCTATGAAAACCCCATAGATCAAAAGTAAAGGAGGTTATAACATAGTGGAAGATATGAAAAATATCAATGCCAATATTTCCCTTCATGATCTTGCTCAAATCACAGAGTAATGAGATCAACTTTTGAAATCCATGACTTAAAAGCTAACCCCATAAACCCAGCCAAAACCAAGAGTAGCACACACCAATGTGATCATTCATAAAAATAAGATGGAGGTTCCCCCTTTCCTCCTATCTAGTTATTTGGAAAGAATCTACATAATGTCTTAGTATATTCAAGAGCCTCAGCCAATGTCATGCCAATAGGCATATGCACGAAACTTGAGTTGGTCCCCATTAAGTCAAACAAGGTAATGGTCCAGCTATACAAGTCAAAAGTAAAAGTGATAGGTGAACAACTCAATTTATAAATACAATTAGATTCTAAACCCAAGATTCAACACTTCATAGACATTCAAGTAGTGGAAATCCTTGAACCTTAAGGCATGTTCCTCGGCAGAGATTGGTTCAAATCCTTAAATGGGTATATGGAAAATAATTTATCCCATATGTGGTTCCTATGGAGAGGAATAGCCAACCAAATATTGGTGGATATATAACCCTACATGAAACACATGATAACCAAGTACAACACCATTAATGAGAAGGTGAACCTAGTTTCCTTAGACCTAGGCATGTACATGTTAAGAATAAAGCCACCCAAAGATCAAACTAGTCATAGCCTAGACCTACTTGGCCTATGGTCTCTTTATATAGATGGAGTTTATTTTTAAAAAGGTAGTGGGGCTAGTGTTTTTCTTATATATCCCCTGGGGATAAAATGTTTAGCATCATATAGGTTGTAATTTCCTTGCACAAATAACTTGGCAGAGTATGAGGCTCTAATCTTAGGATTGTAATTTACATTAAAATATAAGGCAAATGAACTAAGAGTATTTATCAACTTTGATATGGTGGTTTATATTAAGACTAAATTTCAATGTAGGTTATCAAACCTCAAAAGCTATAAGAATAGGGCTTGGGACCTAATCAAGATGTTTAACATGTTTAATATCATCCCTATTTCTTGGGAGGAAAACTAATTAATTGACTCACTAACATCCGTGGTAGTAAACCTAACTCCCTAGGATGATACTGAGTTACAAAAGTTATGTGTGGAATTCATCCCATGTCCCTTTATCTTGGACAATGTGAAAAAAATTTAGGTCTTTAAGGACAACCAAAATATCATCCAATTTCTCAGTAATAAGGGAATGTTTGAGACCCAAGTTATAGATGGTAAAGACAAAAAAACCCCCAAAAATAAGCTAGATAAAGATGGGATCCTGAATATTCATGGGAACTAAATCCTGAAGGGGATGATATCATTAGAGATATCATTCAATTTTGTAGATCCTACCTTCCAAGTGAAAAGGCCCAAGTTAAAAGACCAAAAGTGTTGACTCATTAACCTCAGCCAAGCAGAAAATCCATAGATGGTTAATGTGGGTCCTGATTGGATGGACCACAAAATGGAGTTGTTATAAAGGTTATTATTAAGATATAAATATGTGATTTCCTGGGCCTATCAGGACCTTAATGTCTTTTATCTGAAATTAATCACTCACACTAACCCCCTAAAACCCAACCAAAAACCCTTAAAGAAAATATAGAGGTCGGTAAAACCAATCCTGGATCCTTTGATACACAATGAAGTTCATAAGTTGATTTCATAAGAATAATTATTTTAATCTACCACTCCACTTGGGTGACCAACCTAGTCCCTATAGGAATGAAGAATGGATAAATCAACCTATATTTGGACTTCTAGAACTTGAACCAAGCCTTAGACAAATATAATTACCCATTAGAGTGGATCTCAAATGATGTCCTTTTAGATGGTTTCTATGGATAAAACTAGGTCTTAATCAACCCTAAAGATAGGTCTAAGACTACTTTCACCAAAAATTAGGGTTCATTCACTTATAAATGAATTCCCTTCAGGTTGATCAATATAGGTGCCACTTTCTAAAGGGCAATGAACTTCACTTTTGAAGGATTGATATGTAAATGTATAATAATTTGTATGGATGACCTAACTATGTTTTTTAAATATAGGTTGAATCATGTGTGCCACTTGGAAAGGGTATATGAAAGATGCATCAGATATGGTATTTCCCTAAACCCAAAGAAGAGCATGTTTGGTATCACTAAAGATAGGCTTATCAGTCACATTATAACAAAATAAGGTATTAGTATATCGACCCTAAAAGGGAGGATGTAATTTCTAAACTACCTTTACCTAACAATAAAAAAGAACTAAAATATTTCTTTGAGAAAATTAACTTTGAGTAAATTTATTTTAGGATTTGATGAAATAGTAAAACCCTTGAATGCAATGTTGAAATAAGATGCAAAATTGGAATTGCATATAGAATCAAAGAAAGATTTTTAGGATATTAAATATGCTACTATGTAAGCCTTGGTCCTCATCAGCTTGAACTATACATAGGATTTATATATCTACCCCTTTGATTTGGAGCACACCATACCACTTGCCTCACCCAAAGATTAGAGGGAGAATATCACCCCATTACATTTATGAACACTAACCTTAAATATGTCAAGCTCAAATATTCTAACCTAGCCAAGCACACCTACTCCCTCATCAAGGTGTTGAAGAAATTTAGACATTATATTCTCCAAAATAAAGTGAATACAATTGTCCTAGACCTAACTATGAAATATATGTTGAGGCAGAATGAGTTGTGTAAAAAAAGAGGTTGATAGATGACAAAGTTACAAGAATATGACTTTGAAATCAAGCCAACGAAACTAGTTAGAGGACAAGCCCTTACTCAACTAATAATGGAGATAGCCTTGAGGATTATAGTGTACCAAGTAGACTAGATGAAGGTATTACAAT
Source organism: Torreya grandis (assembly GCA_037957365.1). NCBI lineage: Eukaryota > Viridiplantae > Streptophyta > Pinopsida > Cupressales > Taxaceae > Torreya > Torreya grandis. The sequence goes on along the minus strand of JARHVA010006465.1, from coordinate 854,342 downwards.
CCAACTGGCAGACCCTAGTCATTCACTTCCTTCTCTATGGAAATGCACCCCTGGGACTCAAACACACATAGAATAGGGCCCTCTGGTTGAATGCTATGTAATATATACTAAAGAAAGGAGTTATATTAAAGAGGAACCATGAAGGAATATATCTTCGATGCATATCAAAATAAGAGACTAAAGAAATAATGGCAAGGTTTCATGAAAAATTGGGCCACCCTATAGCAAATGCCATGGCCCATAAAGTTCTTTGGGTAGGCTATTACTAGCCCACACTATTCAAAGATATTCATGCTCATGTTTGCTTTTTTCATTAATGTTAGACCTTTGATAAAAAAGAAACACATGCAACAATGCCACTATAGCTCATCATAGAGTCTAAAAGTTCTTCACAATGGGGGATAGATTTCATGGGGTTCATTAACCCTAATTCATTATCTAGCCATAAGTTTGTTCTTACAAGCATAGACTATTACACGAGGTGGTCTAAGGTAGTTACAACTAAAAAAGCACTACCACTGAAGTCATCAAGTTCCTAGAAAACACCATAGCCACTTATTTTGAGGTCCCCATCTCTTAGGTATGTGATAATGGTCATGCCTTTCAATATATGGAATTCATAGAATGGGCCATGCTAAATTTTAGTGATGGATATTTATTAATTCATGAATATTCCAATTTTTGAATTTTGTGTTTGGAAATTTTTTAGGGTCGGTAGATGGGTCTGGATTAATGAAAATTTAGGAATATATATTAGTTTTGGGGTCATCTCACCAATTGTTTACATCATTATCTTAGATTACCCTTTAATTCACCACATATATACCCCTAGCCCTTAATATTAAATAAGGCAACTAGTAAACCCCAAAGCAATGAATTGGATGGTGATACTGAATAGTAAACACCAATAGTGTTGATCAGAGGATTTAAATGATAGTGTTGACTATCAATACCTCTGATATTACTAAATAGAAGTGATAAATGGTAGTGTTGAATGGTAGACGAAATGGCAGTGCTAAATGGAACTACAAGAACATTCACCAGAGTTAAAACTTGAGGGCATGGGAAGAAGAAAAGAAAACAAAAAATCAAAGATTGTATTCCCAAACCCTACTGGAACAAGGTGCAAAAGAATAAGGAAACCAAGGTTGAAACCTTGAAAGATAGAAAACCATTAAATGTACCTCACATGTTAAAGGATATCAAAGTGAATTTCAATGGAATATATAAACAAAACATTGCATGTACACCTTTACATTTGTCTGGCTATCCTATAAAAATAGGAATTTCACATATGGTTAAAGGAGAGCTTTCTAAATATGAAGATAAATCAAATTTACAAGGGGTTTATAAGGGGAATTTAAATTCTATGTGTCAAGAGTTAGCAAAAATTATGGTGCATCTTTTACAAGTATTGCCTTCATTTTAAAAACAAGATGATACAAAAAAGATTAAATTAGTAATCAATCAAGCTACCTCTGGTAACCATGTCATGGATCCATTGGATAACACTAGAATTCATCCAAAATCATATAAGCTAGACAAAAAAATGGTTGAGAATGTCTATTATGAAGATGTGGGGTGTGATTTAGATGATAGGTATAATGAACAACAAGAGATGGCATTGAATAATGATTAGTCAATAAAAAAAATGAAACCCTTAGTGACATAAAGATTGAACTATTGCATGAAATTTAGGATTAATGACCACCATATAGAGAGCCAAACCAAGATGAAGAATTCAAAGCAAACTCTCAATATGTGGTAATATGTAATCAATGGATATTTATGTTGATGCATTAATCATCACAAATTATCTTGGGAGAGTGTTTTCTATAGGAAATCAATCTCATCCTCACAAACTTAATAGCAAATGCACTAGTGTTGTGGTAAGCCTCAAGTCAATAAATCTATTGCATAATATTAGATTTATATAGTTTGTAATGGATTTATTGACTTGAAGCTTGCCACAACACTAGTTAATTTAGTATTAAATTGGTGAGGATGAGATTGATTTCTTGTAAAAAATGCTCTCCCAAGATCATTTGTGATAATTGATTCATCAACGTAAATATGCATTGACTGAATATTACCACATATTGAGAGTTCTCTCTAAATTCTTCATCTTGGTTTGGATCTATATATGTTGGTCTCTAATCTTGAATTCCATGCAATATTTTAATATTTATGTCACCAAGGGTTTCATATTTTTTAATGACTGAACATTATTCAATTGCCATCTCCTGTTGTTTATTATCCCTGTCATCTAAATCATGCCCCACATCTTCACAATAGACATTCTTGACCATTTTTTTGCTAGCTCATATGATTCTAGATTAATACTAAAGTTATCCAATGGATCCATGACATTAGTTACTAGAGATAACTTGACCAATTCCTAATTTAATCTTTATTATATTAGCTTGTCTAAAATAATGGCAATACTTACAAAAGTAACACTGTCATTTTTGCTAACTCCTCACACATGGAATCTAAATTTCACTTAAAAACCCCTTATAAATTTTATTTCTTTTCATATTTAGAAAGATCTCCTTGAACAATGTGAACTTCTTATTTCTCTAGGATATATCCAGGCAAATCTACAATGGGAGGTCAAAACTAAAAACTATATTTTGAAATCCAATCATTGTACCATGTATACATCTGGCAGTGGCTATTGTATAATCTTCAAAATGTATGGGCTTGGAAAGTTATCCAAAATATATTTTCTTACCATGGATAATTATTATGGGTGGGGCTAAAGGGGGACAAGAAATCTAATGTGAAAAATGTTTTAAAATGAGGGTTGACAGTGTATTTATAGGACTAGGGAGGTGATCAAGCAATTGAATAGCAATTTGGCCACACTGGTAACCTGGTAGCTTGGTCTAACTTCATCATTTAACATAGCCATCTAGTGCAACTATTTTGTGGAGTTGTTTGACATAGCTATCTATCATATCCATTTAATACATCCATTTGACACAACTATTTGGTGGATCTATTTGATGCAGTCAAATGACTGTATAGAAAAAAAAAGAAAATTATCTATTTTCACTCCTTTAAAATTAGCATAGATTCACCATCACCCATGGAGAATTTTCCAAAGCTATGATTCAAATTTCTTGAGATTCACCAAATATTTTTGTTTCTCTCAATTCCTACTCGTTTCTTATTTAAGGAAGAAGGTAAGAAACTAGTAATAAGGGTGTGGTAGAAGAACCTACTTGTTGTGCATGTGTGATCTAGACAAGTGTGGAGAGATCATTTTTATCTTGGAAGGATGACCTATAGATAAAAAATAACTCATGTAAAGAGGTTGTTATAAATATAGTAAGGTGTACTACCTAGCGTGAGCTAGATCTAAGAAGCGTGAGCTTGTTAAGAGGTTGTAAATCCACTCTTTGATAATAGTTAAGTTGAAAGAGATAAAGGAAGTACTTTGCATCAAACAATAGAAAGAACTCAAATAAAATACAAGAAGAAATAGATGTTTGATAATGAAAAATAAACTAAATATAATAATAGCAGATCAATACTAGTGTTAAAATAGATTAGGTCAGGTTCAAAAAATTAGGCAAGGGTCTTTGAATAGGTAGGGACATAGAAAGTCATATTTGATTGGGGGTAAGGGGTTGAAAATAACTTGATGTTATTCCTTATCATAGTGATCATCAGTGGTTAGGATGACTATCAGTATTTAAGTTGACCATCGGCAGTTGGGTAACCATCGGTGGTTGAGGGTGATCATTGTTGGTTGAGGTGACCATCAATGGTTTCTATGGATTCTAAAGGTGTTTAAAAAAAGAGTTATAGAATGGTTCAATGATCAAACAAGGATCTAGTAAAGGGGTATGGGAGTGAGAAAGTAAGATGTAGGAAGGTCTGATTAGGCAAGGAGGTCAGAAATCCAACAAATAAAGTTGAAGTATAAATATACCTATTCATTTTCTAAATGGTTCATGGTTGATAGTAGAAGCAATTTTGGTAGAGTAACAATACTTTACCTCAAGAGCAAATTTGGCAGAAGATCAAATCTCTATTATAGTTACTAAATTTCTAGAAGGAAGACTAACTAGAAATCTTAAATACCTATGTGTTAGAATTATTTTGATCATGAATCCTCTTCTCACCTCCTACTCCCCTCCTTTTATAGGTAAAAAGAGATAGAGGATAGAAGGTTCTCTACGAGGTTGGTTTGTTAATTTCAATGTTTGTTAGTGTTTTAGTAATGGGCAAGGTGGACATATTAAATTTTGTTGTGTTAGCTTGTACATAGCTAGTATTTGTGTTAGAATGAGGAAGACCTAACCATCGACGGTCAACCTAACCATTAGCAGTCATGTTGATCATCGGCGGTCAAGTGTCTAGAGATTAAAAGGTTAAGGTGATCTAAAAGGGTTGGGTTAAGGGTTAATTAGTAAGTTATTGAGTTAGTTAGCTTAGTAGCTAACTATACCCAAGGACTGATGGGTTGGTTAGTGGTTCCATAAGGGTTAGGTAGTCCTTAAGGGGTCCCAAATTATTTTGGCATTTAGAACTGTTATGTGTGGTTTTCTATTATCTACATTTTGCCATTTTTTATTATGCAATTTATGTCAGCAAGCTATAAAAAAATGAATTATTGTTCGAAGGTGTGGTTGCCTTGAGTATGGGAGGAGATGAACCCCCTCAAACTAAGAGTTGATTAAGTGAAACCAAAATTGAGTTGGGGTTTGATAAGTGGTTTATGGTGAGTCACGAGTTTGGTGACAAGGGTGGTTTGACATTTGAAGCACAAACATGCACACAAAATGTGACTAATTACAATAGTAGAGATCATGTAAAGACCAAGGTTACCAAAGTTGGTAGAAATAAGGTTGGTTTTATAAGGATTGGAGATGGGGTAATTAGGCCATGGCATTAGGCATAGTTGATTGGTTCATCCCTATCAAGTCTCCTAGATAGGGCTAGTGTTTTCACAAGTATCTAAGGTATGAAGTACACCTTTGAAAAACACAAATGGTCTGGTATACACTAAGTGGTGAAAATTCCAATTTTTAATATGGCAAGGTTGGTCAGTGCAGTTAAAAGGGACCAAATCAAGGTCATCACAAAAATATGTGATAGTTTTGGCCAAAAAAAGCCAATGTCAAGGTAGATGTGGTTGGGTGGTTGGTCAGTTAGAAAGGGTATTCTCTGAAGGTTGCTTTTGGTTTGGTGGAGAAGGTAAACTCAAAAAATGTGGCACCACTAAGGTGTTAGTTCCTTAAAAATTTAAAATGTGGGTTTCCTGACCATCAATGGTTAGGGGCCCTAAACTCGATTTTCAATGATCACCCTAACTGTCGATGATCAAGGGAAAACCCTAAAACCATGGAATATAAAAAGTGAAAATGATAATTCATTTTGACTCCTGTGACTTTCATGCTCTTGGTGATTTAGCATTTTTGGGTGACAATACTAATGAGGTGGGGTTGACTACTAACTGGGTGGTTTTTTGATTGGTGGGAGGTGTGTGTTAAATTGATCAGCATGGGACTAAGGATGTAGGGTAGATGAAGACATGGCAAGGTAGTGAGATATGAGATTCATCCTCGATAGTGGTTGAGGAATGAGGTAGATGTTATCTTAATTTGTTAAATTAGTCAATTAGATCATTTTGATAGTTGAATGATGTTTGTTTATGTTTATTTTGGTAGGGTTTTTGGGGGGTTTGCCTTAAATTTAGGTTTTACATGTGATTGTTAAAATAGTGGGTGAAAATCAAAATTGAAGGAGTGGTTGATTTGGGGGTAGGGTAGTGGGTAGGGGTAGGTAGTTTATTTGTTGAATATTGATGTTTTGGGAGGGTTTAGGAAGGTAGGTTCATGTGTTTTGCCATTGATGGTCACACATAGTTTTAGATTAAGGTAAAAATAGGTTTTGAAGGGACCCCAAAACCCTAAACATCAAAAAAGATATAAACCTTAAAGCATAACCGATTTTCAAAAAAGGAACCCAAAATCAGAACAAACCAAACCAGGTTAAACAGGAACCTGAAAATAGCAGAAAAGCCCTAAAGAAATAGCTGACACAACACAGAACGGACCATCTACAAACAGGATCAGAATCCTATAACCTCCCATACAAATGAGGTTATAAAAATTATTTATTTTTTACACGACCGAAGATTCATATCTAAAGGGGGGACCAAAGGCTTAGACTTCTTCCTCTTAACAGTTGTCCATCCATCCTCTACCTTTGTTGCCTCAGTCATCCATACCTCAGAAGACAGTGATCCATGAAGCCCAGGGGACACAGATGACTCAGCAACATCCTTTTGAAAACCAGCCACATGCTGGCTCCTAGGTAGTTCCTCCACAACAGGGGGAGAGACCAAAGCCTCAACAACTAGCTTAGAATGATCCTTATTCCCAATCTCCATAGGACCATCTATGGAATCTTTCACCCGTAAATCCTCCTTAATCATCAACTCGGAATGGATACTATCTTCATTCTCAGAATCAGCCAGATCTTCCACTAGTTGTTTAACCACATAATGTTCGAAAGAAGCCTCAGACCACCAAGAAGGTGGTCGTCTACACTTAGATTTCCCAGCCATACAACGAGCAACAGTATGACCCATCAAGTGACACTTTCTGCACTGGAAAGGTACGCCCTCAAAATCCAACATTTGTGTCCAAGTACCCCTTGGGGAGTCTAGACAAATCGCCTCTGGTAAGCCCTTAGAAACATCCACCTCAACCATTAAGCGTGCACAGGTCGAATGGTAACTATTCGAAGTATCCACAAATAAAAGTCTCCTATAGCATTCCTGATGGTTTTAAAACTGATTCATGCCAAAGATGGTCACACACAGTTACCATCGATGGTCATACCTTATTGTCGATGGTCATACTTGACTATCGATAGTCAACTACCAAAGCTAAATGGTCACTTAACCATCGATGGTCATGGTGATAATCAATGGTTAAGTGAATAGTGAAGGTGTTTAATAAAATTTTATAGTAAAATGGGTTGGGTTTTAAATATTTTTAGTGTTGAAAATGTTAAGGGTTGGTTGGGATAGGGTAGATTTCAAGTAGGAGTGGTGTGTTGAAATGTTTATGGGTTAGGTTAGGTGTTTTTTGATAAAAGATTTTAGGCTAGAGGTAAGTTTAAAATGTTTTAGCATTATAAGGTTAGTATTAAAATAGGTTAATTTAGGTGGGTTTAGGTTGAATGAATGAAGTGAAATAACATGGGTAATGGTAATGGAAAACTATGTGTGTGTGTGTGTGCTAACTTTGAATTTTGTAGGAATGAGATCAGATCCAGATGAGGGATTGGGTTCCTCAAATCTTTGCAAAGATCCATGGAAGAATGACTAGGGATGATTGGATGCATATGGAAGAGGTTAGCCTTAGAGCTATGATACACTATCAGCATGTGCCATGAGATGTGATGATGATCATGGCCCTCATCAAGAGATGGGATTTAGCCATGAACACCTTCCTCTTGTTGATAATAGAGATGACCATCCTACTAGAGGATGTTCATATAATCACATGGTTGCCCATTCGGGGGGAGCCAATATATCATATTAAAATTAAGGAGAGGGATGAGAATATGGAGCTTTTATATGGTGAGAATTGGTCCCTTATGGGTGGGCATGCTGGTAGCTTTAGTTACAAGCCATTATAATAAAGGGCTCAAGATGATAGATATTTGATGATGATGATGATGATGGTAGTCTCTTGTTTTGCATTTCTAAATTTGAGTAATGGGCAGTTTCCTTATTTGATACTACGAGTGTTGGTGGAGATGTTACTTGGTAAGACAATGTTTGGGTGGGCACTATTTTGTTAGTGCAAATATATAAGGAGTTATGGGGGTTTTGAGTTCACTGATGATATGGGATTAGCATGGGGTTTGTGCTCCATTATTGGGCCTATGATAATATTAGGGTTCTAAGTATGTTGGGGCTATTATGGGAGGGTTACACCTAGCTAGACTTCAGAGTGGATTTCATGTGATAGAGGGGTGACTATGCACTCATAGGACCTGAAGGAGGTGTGAGGGATATTGACTAGTTTAGGGATGTACTGGATGGTTTGGTTGTGGTGGATATGGTTTAGAGGCCATATGTCATATTTTCTAGGTGGGATCACTACACTCAACATACATTTTAACTGTATAGTTGGAGATGGATCTATGGGAGGAGAGAGGGTGAGACTAAGCTCATCCCATTTGATAGAGTTCAAAGGAATTTTGGCTTGATGTAAGGGATTTTAGGTCCATTCCTAAAGTATAAGAGGGAGGATGTTGAGTTTTTACTTCCTAAGCCATAGCTAGAGGAGTGGTCCTAGATTGTGAGGAGCAACCTATTAGAGCAAGGGTTGATGATGTCGGCTTTGTTAATGACTATGTGACATGGTACTAGGCCCTTTACATAATTACCAATTTTGGGTGGGATGATGGGGGTTAACAAGTGATGGATGTGGATCTAATTGGTGGGGGTCCATAGGTATAAGGAGGTGGCCTCGATGGATAGGCAAGAGTAATGTTGGCCATTATGCAGGCATAAATTGTAACTTTATATGGGTAGGTGGCCACATTGTAAGGCTAGATTATAACATTACAAGGTCATGTTGCCACATTGACAGATGAGAAGGATCAAGCTAGGACCTCACTAGGCTTGGTGACTTAGGAGAGGGGCACCTTGAGATAGAAGGGAAGAGTAGTGGTAGCACCAGCAAGACCACTAGGTACCATCCTTATGACATATTACTTAGCCATAGTGGAGGAGTTGAGGTATTGTGAGGCCATAGTTTTGACACAGTGTCTTGATCAACCCTGATGGGGTGAGTATAGAGACAACTTAGTAGGTGGGGAAGTTGTCATGACTCCAGGTCAATGGGCTACTTTGATGGGTTGGTAGGTAGGCATTTTAGAAGGACAAGCACCATATGGCAGTGGTAGTGTAGGTGGGGCTAGTGGTAGTGGTGCCTCAGGGGCATGATGTGGTATTCTATTATGTTTAGATATAGGTGTACATGATTTTGATACTAGCATGTATGATAATGTAGTAAGATGTATATGTTTTGAGATATATATATATATATATATATATATATATATATATATATATATATATATATACATTATTACATGTATTATTTATTTTGATGACATGATGTATATGATGATGTATATAAATGTGATTTATGGTTCATGGTTTATGGTTTAGATGTTTTATGCTTATATTTATGTTTTATGAGATGTGGACTTAGTAGCTTAGGCATGTGATGATTATGGATTATGCTAATGGTTATACGTGATTATGATGATATTTTATTTTATACATTATTTGGCATTTATGATATGATGTTTTGTTTATGGTTATGATGTTTATGTTTATGATTATGATGTTAATGAAATCACATAAAGCAAGTTAGATAACAAACTAGATATGGGAAAAGATATAAGAATCATAATACATATGTCTGCATGATCCAATGAAGAGAGGATAAGGAAAAAGCATGATGATTTTTCATTGGTAAGGACAAAACAAAACTAAAGTTAGATTGGCTTAAGAAACATAAGCCTTTTTAATGCTTCACATTAGCATGCTTTGGTTGATAAAAAGGTGTCTTGATTAGATTGTGTCAAGTAAGCTCATAGTCCCTTGATTTTGTAGATGATACAAAGGGGAGATGGGTGGTAGGTGATATGAAGGTCAAATGGGTTATTGGTAAGGTATTCTTATGTGGGTTAGTTTTCCCCTTCAATAAGTGACCTAAGAATAATATTAGACAAGTTCATATCTTCATGCAAGGTGTAGACTAATCAATGCAAGAAGTCTACTAATGCTAGATATGAAAGCTGATTGCAGCTTTTTTGGGATAGCCTGTTCAGATTTTGATATGTGGTATTTTATTATTTTTGATAAGTTTGTGAATTTGATCAATATGGGAAGCTTCAAATGATTGATTTTGACAAATTTGACTTAGCCATCCTTTAAAGGAGTGGTCTAAGTTTGGGTTTGTTTATTTGGTAGCTATCCTTCAAGGGAGTTATCTATCTTTTAAGAAATTTAGTTTTGGGTAGTTGTCCTTCAAGGGAGCAATTTTCATAATAGAGACATTTGACTCAAGTGATATTTTGGTATCCCAAATTGTTTTGATTCTATGTTTAGACATGGATAAGACTATATATGCTTAGAGGTTTACCTTTATGAGGGTAGAACTTTAGCACAAAAGGTCAATGATAGGTGAAAGGGTTTTGAGAGAGCCTGATGACCATGGGATTCTATTTGATATGAGATGAAAATTATCCATGATAACCATGGAATGGGTAGAGCTATGGTACCCATATTTAGGATTAGGCTATGACTGTGATGGTTGATCACATGGTTTTATGTTGTAATCGGTTGTCTTCAAAGGGCTAGGAGGAAGGTGTGAGGAGGGTGAAAGTCTGGTAAATTAAGGGATGAGCTTAAGTTAGACAAGAAGGTGAACTTAATCCTTTTTAACAAAAGAAAGGATGTATATGTGAAGCATTGAGAGGCTCAAGTTCTTATTTACCTTTGAGATAGGATAAATGATACGCTCTTGATCCATACTTATGGGTTATGATGTAGGTTCCAAGCCAATTGAAAGTGAACTTGCCTCTTTTGCTTTTCTCCATATTGGTCACATGTTGATTTTCCTTTAGGATGAGGTCTTAAATATTGAATTCTCATTCTTTTATGTGCTTGTTATAGGTGCAATTGATTCACTCTTGGTAGACATGAAGATGGTTAAGTATTGTTAGGTGATGTTTGTCAAGTAGCTCAAGTTATGCTAGACATTCTTGACAATAGTCACTCTCAAAAATGATGTCTTGTAAGGATATATAAAGAGAAAGAATCTAGACTTCGAGAAGAAAAACTACCTCTGCTCTGAAGACTAAAGAGAAATGGGTAACACCCATAGAGATTTGAATACTAGTGTAATAGGCCCATAAAGTGAAAGGGATGTGTAAGTGCCAATCTTGACTTGAAGCATTGACCAATTTGGTTAACATTTGTTAATTATTTTGTTAGAGGCTTCTGCCTATCTATTTACTTGTGGATGGTAAGGTGAGAAAAAGCTTAACTTGATGTCAAATGCATCACAAAGACCTTGGACTTGCTTATTTTTTAAATATTTGCCATTATCAGTGATGATCTTATGTTGAACACCAAAATGATAGATGATATGATGATTGATGAAGTCAACTATCTTGTCAGCTTTGGTTGAGATGAGAGGAATCGCCTCCACCCACATGGTGAAATACTCAGTGGTGGCGATGATGGATTGGTGTCAATATGAAAAATGAGGATTGATTTCCCTAATGAGATATAGTCCCCATTATGACAAGGTTCAAAATTCTTTAGATACTTGAAGGCTATGGGCTAGCACGTCATGTAAATTGGTGTGTTGTTGAAATTTAACAAACTTCTTTACATAATTGTAATAGTCTTGGTTGAGGGTGGGCCAATAGTAGCTGAAGTGAAGGATATGTTTAGTGACAACTAGAACATTAAAGTGTCCCCAAAGATTTCATCCTGCATTTCCTTGATAGCATGATAATTTTCATGACTATGAAGGTAACAGAGAAAGAGGTCAATGAAACCACATTTGAAAAGGATTCCCCCTAGTATGGTATAATGAGAAGTACTCTAAACAAAAGCTCTTTGGGAATTCTTAGATAGGTTGGGAAGAATGATGTTGAGGTTGAGGTAGTCAAAGGTTTGCTCATACCATATGTCTAGTGGAGATGCTTCCATATTACAAATGGTAGAAAGGTCAAAACGGATATAAGAGGGTGTGATAAAATGATGGATGGTGACAAAGAGCTTAGAATCAGTCGGTGAAAATGGGATCTAGGAAGTAATGGAAGCTATTATCTCTATGAACTTGTTGGTAGATCATGGAAAAGACTAGATAAGGTAATGATCAAATGATGTCAAAAAGCACATCAAATAGTTGTTTGTACCTTTTCAAGATATCATTCTTACATTGGTAGGATCTAGTGACCTAGTTGACCACAAGTTGAGAATCACCATAGATACTAATCATTTTAACTCCCAAGGCTAGAGTGGTTTGGAGACTTATTATTAGGGCTTCATATTTAGCCACATTTTGGTACACTTGAAATCAAGTTTGAAATAAAGAGGAAGAAGTTCACCATCAAGGGGAATGAGAATAACTCTAGCACCCCCATCCCACTGGAATTTTGAGCCATCGAAGAACATGGTCATTTGGTAGGTGGGATTCTCTTGAGAAAGAGTCACGATGGACTCATCTAGAAATACAAGAGGAAGTAGTTGGTTGTCTGGCAAAGGAGATTCATCCAATTAATTGGTAATGACTTACCCTTTAATTGAATTATATTGGACAAACTCAAGGTCAAACTTAGTTAGGAGCATGAGTCACTTAGCCATACACTAATTCTGGTATGGTTTAGAGTGCATGTACTTGAGTGGGTTAGTATTAGTGATAATGAAATTTTTATGATTGAGGAGGCAATGAAAAAGTTTGAAATCCACAAAGACTAAGGCGAGGCAAAGTTTCTCAAAATGGGTGTACTGAGTCTCATACTCTATAAGTGTTTGACTTATATAGTAGATAACTTACTCTTTGTTTTGTTCATCACGGTGAGCGAGCATTGCCCCTAAGAAATGGTTAGTGGTGGATATAAAAAGGTAGAAGGTTTGGTACTCTTTAGGATGGATAAGAAGAAGTGGAGAAAGAAGGTATTCTTTGAGTGATTTAAAGGCTTGTTGGAAGTCCTTAGTCTACTTAAAAGATGTATATTTCTTGAGAAGATGGTGAAATGGTTGACATATATCCAATAATTGAGAGATGAAGTGATGGATGGATTGAAGCTTCCCCTATAGGCTACAAAGTTTCTTAAGGTCGGTTGGAGATGGCATGTCTAGGATTGATCTGACTTTTGTCAAATCTAATTAAATTCCTCAAAGAGAGACAATAAAGCCAAGAAACTTTCCAGATAAGACCCCAAAAACATATTTTTTGTGGTTGAGTCAGACATGGAAATGGATTAGGCACTCAAATATGATTTTAATAATGTCTAGATGATTCTTGTGATATTTATATTTCCCAAGGAGATCATCTACATAATCCTTTATGATTTTATGGATGAGATCATGGAAGATGTAGGTCATCACACACTGATAAGTTTCTCCAGTATTCTTTAGACCAAATGGCATGACCCTATAGTAGAAGGTTCCCCATGGGGTGATGAAGGAACTTTGATGCTAATCCTTGTGGGAAATCAAGATTTGATTATATCCCAAGAAACTATCCATGAGAGATAACATCTCATGACCAGTTGTAAGATCAATAAGTTGGTCAATGTTGAGCAAAGGGAAGTCATCCTTTAGACAAGCAAGGTTGAGGTCACAAAATTTAATGCAAAGGTGAAGTCCCCTTATGGGTTTGGTGATGGGAATGATATTAGAAACCCATTATGGGTAGTAAATGGGTTGGATGAAGTCGATAGACAAGAGATGTTGAAGCTCTTCTTTGACTAGAAGGGTGATACAAGGGTGCATCCTAAGAATTTTTTATCTAATAGTTTTAACATCGAGATGGATGACAATGTTATGGAGAGATATGGAAGTGTTTATCTTGAGAATATCCTGATAGGACCAAGTAAATGTTATGCTTCAATCATGATGGAAGGAAGGGTAATCCTATTGCTTCGAAGAATCTAAGGATTGACCAATATTTGCAAAGTGGGGGTTATCCTAAGTACCTAGGTTGGCATTGATATTAGATGCATTCAACATGGTTTGTTTCTCAAAAAGAAGGGATTTATGGATAGAATAATCCCCTAAACCAAGATAGGTGAGAATAGAATTATCATCCTAATGTTGGATAGTGTTGATGGTAGGAAAGTTATTTTCTACCATTTCAAGATGAATGAGAGGAAAGGTTTTAGTTTGACCATCCTTTTGATAGGTCAGGGGGCCCAAACTAATAGTATTGACTAAAAAAATTTAGGAGGAATGATTTTGAAATCTTGATACTTTGAAGGAGATTGGGTTGGTGAGGATGGGACATCCTCATCAATGGTGGTGATGGTTTTAGGTGAATCAATGGGTTCTTTTGGTGGTATAAACCCAAGGCCAAATAGCTCACAAGGTTTTTGGGTTTTGATTGAAGGTAACTTGTGAGGTCCATATTCATAATGGTTGTAGATAAATCCTTTCCAATCACACTTGTGAAGGTATAATTTTCCAAATGTAAGTTTATCTAGATAGGAGAAGTCAGAGGTAAATGGTCAAGTAGAAGAGGTAGTGGTAGAAGTAAGAAGTGGATGATCAAGTCCCCTGTAGATTAAGTTGGTTTGATGGTTGGGATGCCCAAAAAGAATGATGGTTTTGATTTTAGGGTCATAACTAGATCAGGGTTGATGTTCCCATACTCTTGAGGAGTATGAAAAGCATCCAAGGTTAAAAAATGATACTCTCCTAGTGAGAGATGTTGGAACGTGGGTTCCAAGGGGTCCTCTACAGGGATCTAAGAATAAGGGATAGATGAGATACTTGAAGCTTCATCGATGGTAGGAGTGGAGTTGTTATTCATTAGTGATGAGGTGGATGAGGGAGGAAGAATAATGTCATTGGGTTGATATGTCATGTTGTAAGATGTAAAAGGACTAGGGTCAGCTTGTATGGTAATGACCTGACCCTTGTGTTTAAACTTCACACATTGATGTAAGGTAGATAGGACATAACTCATGGTGTGGATCCAAGGGTGTCCAAGTAATACATTGTATTATAACTCACCTTCTACAACATAAAATACCTTTAGAATTATGCGAGGTCCCAAATAGATGTGAAAGATGATTGTCTGTAAGGTAGTGGCCATAGTATCATTAAAGGAGTGGAGGATTGTTGTAGTTTTTCACATGATATTATTTGGCAATTGGATTTGGTCATAATAATGAGAGGAGATAATGTTAATACTATTTCTTCCATCAATCATCACCTTTTTGATATGGGTTTTATTGATGTATGCAGTGATGAAGAGGGAATGATCAGGATCTTTAGGATGAACAGGAGGTATTTTTGAATCCTTGAAAGTGATAAGGGTAGAAATTTGAAGGGCTTTGACAAAGGATGCGAGAGGTTTATGGTAATGAGGTTGGACTTATATGGATTGAAGGGCCTCTATCAATGTTTGGAAATGATGGGGTGAGGTATTGATTAGTTCATAAAGGCTCATCTTCACCAGTGTTTGGTGAATTTGTTTCAACACTACACTCTAAATAGATTCTAAAGGGTTGGAAGGAGAAGCACCCAAAATGGATATTTTGGGTTTTGGTAAAGGTGAAGGTAAATGTAAAGGTGATTAGGTTTGGTTGTAAGTTTGAGGGGTATAATAGTATGTCTATGGAATGGACACTTTGGCTTTTCCCTTATCCTTTTATTCAGCCCTTGATTGGGTAACCATATGGATAGTGTGGATGAGGGAAAGTGTTGGGCTAGATGGTTACTTTGGTTCCTCCTCACTTTCAGATGAGATTGGAGGAGTAGGTAAGTTTTGGATGGTTTAATTTGGTGGTTGGGTTTGTAATGGGCTCAAAGGAGGTTCATTTAATAATAGATCATCCTCATCCCATAAGTTATGGACAAGTGCTTCGAGAGATTTGTAGTTTTTTTATGTCATGTCTACATTTCCTATGGTATGAGAAGATTAAATTATCATGAAACCAAGATGGTTTGGGACTTGAAGGGTTGAAGGGTTTGATAGGTGGTAGGCTTAAGGAAGAGGTTTTCAACAACCTTTATAAAATGGTTGAATAAGATTCAAGCAAGGGTGTTGGAGGTGATTTGTTTTTAGTTTTAAGGGTGGGAGCCTTCTGAGAACTAGGACTCACTATAAAAGTTGTAGGTGGTGGAATGGTTTTGGTTGGGATTGGTTAGTTTTGGTTGGTTTTGAGGTGGAAGGTTTGTGGATGGATTATTTGGATGATGAAGGTATGAATATAAATGGCAAGGTATACGTAGATAGATTAGTAAAAAATAATGGGGAGTTGATTATTTGGTGGGGTAGGTAAAGGTAGAATGAAAGGAGAAGGTTTAGTATGGGTAGTTGTGGGAGGTTTCACCTTCTTGGTATACGTATGAGCTCTTAGGATGGTTGAAGGATGGGGTCCTAAGATAGAAGGTAAGTGGGAAGGAGGTGGTATGGTTCTAGTTATAGGTGGGAGTTTGGGTGACTCCACATTATTAGTTGGTTTGGTTAAGGTTTTCTTTGGTGGACTAGATGGGGTTAAGTCCAACTTCAAATATGGGTGAGCAAGGCTATGAGTAGGAAGTATTCCTATGTTCTTGATAGGTTTGGTTAGAGAGGTGTAAGGTGAATTGACAATTTTGGATGGAGGTGGTTTGGATGGTTCTCCCATGGTTTTGCAGGGAGAAGTATTTGATGAAGGGATTGAGGTGATGATAGGTTTGATGGTGGATGAAAGTGAAGTCAAAGGTTCATGTTTATTTTGATAGGGGATCCCAAGATGATGTCAAAATGTGGCTCTATCAAGATTGGTTTGAAAAGAGAATTATAGATTTTGGACCAATCTAGAAAAAGGTTTATAAACTAGTTTAATTCCTTAGTCATTGGTTTTGAAGATTAGTCCCATAGGTTGAGGTGAGGGAATGATTTATTCACCTTTGTCCTTGATGGAAGGTTCCAAGATTTGAGAATAAGTTTCCTCCATGGAGGAATTAAATGAGGTGATCTCTTCTTGTGGAATGGTTTCCAAAGAGAGAATAGGTGACTTCATGATGAGGGAGGAAGGTGTGATGGCATCAAGTGAAGGAATGGAGGTGGTTGCTTACTTTGTTTGGGTGTCCAAAGGAATGGATGGTGACTACACCACTTTAATGAGTGGAGTGGAGGAAGAGGTAGTTGAGGCAATGGTTGCCTCCTTCGGTATTTCTATCAAAGGAGAGGTGGGTAGGTTTATGGTCTCATCAAGTAAAGAGAGAGAGGTGGTTATTTCCTCTATTTGTGTATCCATAGGAATGGTGGGTAATTACACCACTTTAACAAGTGAAGTGGAGGAAGAGGTAGTTGAGGTAATGGTTTCCTCGATGATAGGTTCATTGATAATAACATTAACCATATGGACCTCACGAGCATGAGATGATTCTAGTTTGTTATTATCATGGTTGGTTGAAGGAACATGATTAGGAAAAGGTTGTCGAAAGATGTCAAGGGACTGATTTGGGGGTGTATTGGGATTATAAAATACAATTTCTCCCTTATAAATCAAGTTTTACACAATGGTTTTTAAGGTGTTACACCTACTAACATAATGTCCAATGACATGATGGAAAGCACACAAATGATTATCATTGTACCAACCAGGTGTAGGGAAATAAATCAAATTATTGGGGAGGTCTGATAGGGGAAATCTATATGATGTTGGCTTTGAGAAACTTGTCCAAAACTAAAGCATAAGACTCCCCTAGTGGAGTATATTATTTTGGGGCAACTCGGTTTTGATTTCGGCTTTGTTGATTAGAGGAGTTAGAGGAATTGGTTTGGTTGGGTTGGTTAATAATCAAAGGTAGGGTTATTTTAAGAATAACTGAGTTTCCAAATTCATTTTTTTTTGGTGTTGGGATGGTTAGATTGGTTGGTGGTTTTGGATGAGGAAGGATCATTGGATTTGAACCTAGAATTTTTATTTCTTAGTTTCAATTTCCCCTCATCAATGACTCTGATTTCAAGTTTGTGTGCCATAGTGAAAGCCTCATCAAAGGTTCTAAAAGTTTGAACATAAAGAGTAGAAGTAATGTGTTTGGCACATAAGAGAAAATTTCAATAAACTCAAGTTGGGGTAAAGAGAAAGAGATTTGGTTGATAAGACCTCTCCATCTAGCTATGAAATCGGCAATTGATTCATCATCAAATTGCCTGATGGAGCAAAGGTTGGTGATAGAGACCTTTTTAGATATATTGACTAAGAAGTGATCTAAAAAGGTTTGGGTGAGTTGGGAAAAGAAAAGATGGAGTGCTTGGTGAGAGCACTATACCAATCTAATTATGGTCTAGATAAAGACATGGGAAAAGTGTGAAGAAGGAGAGCATCATCATAGGAAATCAAGTAGCAAGAATGGCAAAATCCTCTTAAGTGTTGTTGGGGGTCCTCCTTGCTTTGAAACTTGGAAAAATTGGGTAGTTACCATTAAGGAAGATAATTTTGGATAGGAATGGATGGGTGAATAGGTCCATTGCAAATTTGATCATAAGACAAGAGGTTACGAGCACCAAAAATAGATGACTCTAGGTTGGTCATTTTATCGATAAACATTTTAACCAAATCTGTCTGAGGTTGGGAAGCTCCATAATTATGTGGTAGGTTTGGTTGGGTTTTTGTGGATGCAATATATGGATAAGTGATGGAAGGTTGAGATGATGCCACATATTGGTATGTGGTCATTGAAGGTTAAGATGATGCCACATAAGGGTTAATGGGTACAAAACATTGAGTAGAAGGTGTTACGTATCCTTGTGGATTAGGAACATATTGGTAGGATGTCATGGGTATTTGTTGAGGGATTGATATGGGTTGATTTGGAGGTATGGAAGGGTTGGTGGATTGAGGTTAAGTGGTAACTCTTGTACTAATAGGTGTAAGGGTAGGGGGTATAGAAAGCACCAAATTTTGAAGTGGGGTAGAAATTGGTGAGTTGGTAGTGATAAAGGGAATGGTAGAAATAGGGGTAGAATATATCCCTATAATGGATGAAGTATGGGTAAAAATAGGTGAGGTTACCTCTATATTAAAATTGTTGGTTGGTGTAGGGGGTGTTTGCATATTGGTTGGGATGTTTGATTGAATTTGGGTGGAGTTAGAAGATGGGTTATGGGTGGAATAAGATGCTTGGGTGATCATAGGTTGGGTAGAGGTGGTACCAATCATAATATGGGGTGGCATCCCATAAGGTGGATCCATAGGAGGAACTAAAATAATAGGAGTGCAGTGAGATAAGGTGTTGAGGTAATGTTGGAGGGCCATGGGGTTGTTATCAAGGTAGCAAAATCTACTTCACCCTCGACAACTATTTGAGGCACGGTAAGAGGGTGAGAAAGATGATGAGAGCCCTTGACATCTGAAGTATACTCCATGGAGGAGGAAGAAAAGTAAGGTGGCTCTTGGTTGGTTTGGTTCCTCAACTATTGTCTAATAAAGACCATGTGAGGAATAAAAAAGAAATGATGAAAAACTCACAACTCAAACACAAAATAAGCAAAAGAAAAAGATCTTAAGGCAATCAAAACATACACTAAAGTGCATTTAAAACTGAGGATTTTTTTAGATCACTTTTGGATTATGCCTTATAAAGTGTGAAGAAGAACTTTGGTTTGTAGCTTAGGTACTAAAGAGTAATTCTAAGGTTGGTTTTAGGTGTTAAAGGCTCTCAAAAATATGTATTAAAAGTCAATATGTGGCTTGATATTGGGGCCAACCCCACACTTCACACACCGCAGTGATAAGGGTGTCATGTGCTTAGCCAATATATAGTAAATTTCAAAGTTTAGACTCAACCAGAGAGTTGAGATATGGTTGTTCTTCCTGGTAATGACCTCCAAGTAAGATAGCCAAAAGGGTAAGGTTTACTGCTAGGTGATGAAATCCTAGTCAGGCCTTATGTCAATTATTTTGATGTGTTGATTGATTATGTGGTTTGGTAAAGTGTGTGAGAACAAGAGTGAAACTATGATTGATTACTTTGGTTTTAAGCTAAGTAGATGAGCTAAAACAATGCAAGCAATCAATGTATGCAAGGTTTATTTTAAGCCCAAAATAAATTTTCAATTTTTCTATATGAGAATAGAATAAAGGAAGAAAAGGTCACCTAGATGATGGTAGGTCCCACCGGGCATCCCAAAATGTTTTTCTCATTTTTTTCTCGTTTCTTATTTTAAGGAAGAAGGTAAGAAACTAGCAATAAGGGTGTTGTAGAAGAACCTTGTTGTTGTGCACACATGATCCAAACAAGTGTGGAGAGCTGCTTTTTGTCTTGGAAGGATGATCTATAAATAAGAAATCACTCATGCAAAGAGTTTTGTAGAAATATAGTAAGGTGGACTGCCTAGCATGAGCTACATCCAAGAAGTGTGAGCTTGTTAGGAGGTTGTCAATCCGCTCTTTGATAATAGTTAAGTTGAAAGAGATAAAAGGAAGTACTTTTCACCAAATAAAAAAATGAAATAAAATGAAATACAAGAAGAAATAAATGATTTATAGTGAAAAATGAACTAAATATATCAATAACGGGGCAATACTAGTGCTAAAATAGATTAGGTCAGGTTCAAAAAATTAGGCAGGGGTCTGTGAATAGGTGAGGACAAAAAAAGTCAAATTTGATTAAGGTTAAGGGGTTGGAAATAACTTGTTATTATTCCTTACCATAGTGACCATCGCTGGTTGCAATGACCATCGGTGGTTAAGCTGACTATTGGTGGTTGGGTAACCATCAATGGTTGAGGGTGACCATCAGCAGTTGAGGTGAGCGTTGATGGTTCTTATGGATTATGAAGGTGCTCAAAAAAAGAGTGGAAAAATGGGTCAATGATCAAATAGGGATCTGGTAAAGGGGTCTGGGAGTTAGAAAGTAAGATGTAGGAAGGTCTAATTAAGAAGGGAGGTTAGAAATTAATATACATGTTTGCTTGTTAAATGGTTAATGGCTAATTACTGGAGCAATTTTGGTAAAGGTACTTTGCCTCAAGATTAATTTTGGTAGAATTTTGGATCTCTGTTGTAGTTACTAAACTGCTAAAAGGAGGATTGGCTGGAAAGATTGAATACCTATGTGCTAGAATGCTTCTGATCATGAATCCTCTTCTCACCTCCCACTCCCCTCCTTTTATAGGCAAAGAGAGATGGAGGATAGAAGGTTCTAGAGGAGGTTGGCTTGTTGAGTTTGATGATTCATAGTTTGTTAGAAATGAGCAAGGTAGACACATTAAATTATGTCATGCTAACTTGTACACAGTTGGTATTTGTGTTAGAATGAGGAAGACCTAGTTGTCGATGGTCAGCATAACCATCGACGGTCATTCTGACCATCAGTATTCAAGTGTCTAGAGATAAAATGGTCAAAGTGAGTTAAAAGGGTTAGGTTAAGGGTCAGTTAGTAAGTTATTGAGTTAGTTAGCTTAGTATCTAACTAAACCTAAGGTCTAATGGGTTAGTTAGTGGGTCCAGAAGGGTAAGGTGGTCCCT
Organism: Torreya grandis; assembly: GCA_037957365.1. NCBI lineage: Eukaryota > Viridiplantae > Streptophyta > Pinopsida > Cupressales > Taxaceae > Torreya > Torreya grandis. Next base: position 833,081 of record JARHVA010006465.1, on the reverse strand, counting down.
AAGGGGTCCCAAAGCATTTCAACATCTAGAACCATTGTGTCCTATTTTATAGTGTCTATAATTTCTACTAGGTTCTCCAATAGGGCCTCTTAAAATTAACCCTAGAATGGGCCTATGATAATGGAATCACACTAAGGTTCTCATCCAATCACTTTTCATAGGGGAACATATTGGCATAGTCCACTAATAAGAATTTGATAGACACCATTAATAAATCAGCTAGAGAAAAGCCTTGGGAATGACACTCATTGCTAAAGTTTGCCCTATGGGCTGATCACACTAGGTATAAACAAGCCATCAAAATCTCTCTTTTTTTTCTAGTTTATGGATTGGATCCAATCATATCAATCATGCTCAGATTAACAACTTATAAGTTCATACAATAATTTATGGGGTCGAATGATAAGGTGGATTCCAAACTCCACAACCTAATTTAATTAGAAGAAGCCTAAGATGGAGCTCTATTAAGCTTTAGAAAACATTAGATACCATCAAAAGGTAGTTTGATAAAAGAACAAAGATAAAGACCTTCAGAATCTCTAACCTAGTCTTAAGTTAGCGATGGTAATTGAAACTTTTAACATTTCAGATCTGAGAGACCAATTATTCTAATAATAATAGATGGATTTTATGACATACTACATCGTAATAGAGTCACCAAGTTGTACTTAATATAATGTCTCAAGAAAATATTAGATTATTTCATCAAATCAAAGATTGGTTGGGTATTTAAAGCTTCCTTATCATCTATACACCCTTGGCTTGGTCCCAAACCCTTAATCAACTAAACTAATAAATGATAACCTTTTCATAGAGAAGCTTGGAAAAGGACAATAAAAGCATGAAAAATCTAAACTTTGAGTCTTCCTCAAAAGGGCTATATAGGCAATCTCTACTACAAGGTTTTTGGCTTGGTTGGTAGTGGATGAAGGCCATGAATAAGACTAGGGGTATCTTTGTCAAGGCTATTTATGTTCATCTAGTAGTAGAGCAATGCCCCAGCCATCTCCCCTCTAAGCCATTAAATCCCCAAATGAAGATTGATATCCAGTCCAACCTCTATTACCTAAATAAAATTTAGGATTGAATGGAAAATGAAAAATTATTTACTACACACTCTAGTGGCTATCTATAGGATGAAAGTTTGGTATGCCACTTGTTATTATGAGACTTTAATGCCTTATCTTTTTTGTTATGTATAAATATCCCTCTTACAATATGTGTTTTGTGCAAGGAGATAAAATTAAACTAATGGGTTTCTAAGTGTTTTTTATTACTTTTGTCATGAAAGTCACCATTTATTGTGGGCAACAAACCCCCTTTTCCTCAAAATGGGGGACCCCTCTAAAATAATCCCATGAACCAGAGCTCTAGGGTCCTTTCTTTTTTTCCTTGTCAACTTCACCTGATCTAAAATCCTTAGAATCTTATGTCACCCAAATTTCCCCAAACAATAAAAATCCTTATTTGTTTTTATGACTAAGGTAAACTTATTCTTTTATGGATGCTAACATTGCAGGTATGCTTTTAAAGCAAGTTCTCAAAGCCCTGTTCCTTTCTTAGAGACATGGACCCATTTCCCTTTGTGAAAAATCAAAATCATAATGACAGATGAGTAAGTATTAAATGTATTTCATGTCTTTTCACTTATTACTTAGTTTTGTGTGGATTCTATAGGAAAAAATAGCCTAATAAAAAAGTTCCACATCACTGAGTTGTTAGAGTAGCCAATCCCTGAAGCTATCAAAGATGTCAGAGCTAGAAAGAAACCAACCTATTCAAAAGGAACCACATATCTGAGTTGTTAGAGTAGCTAGTCCTCAGACCTATTAGAGATGTTAAAGCCTAGGATAGCCTAGCTTAATTAGAAGGTGCCACATCACCAATTTTTTAGAGTGGCCAGTCCCTAAACCTTTCAGAGATATCAGAGCCCAAGAGGGCCCAACCTAATCAGAAGGTGACATATCACTGATTTGTCAGAGTGGCTAGTCCTTGGTCTTGTTATAGATGTTAGAGCCCAAGATAACTTAGCCTAATCAAAGGCACCATGTCACTAATTTTTTAGAGTAGCCCATCCCCAGACTTATTAGAGATGTCAGAGCCTAGGAGAGCCTACCCTTTTTTAAAAGTACCACATCATGCAGTAAATTAGATAAATGGGTAACCACTTAAGTCCCCAAAAGGGTTAGAATGGGGTAAAAATGAGGCCTTAGTACCAATCAGAGTGTGTCACATTTCCTTGAATGACATCTCACCCTTACAAATGGCATGACATGGATTATGAGGCCATGCCTAGGTCCCAACCATTAGCATGAGGTTCAATGAGCATATGACATGTGGCATAAATAAAATTTAATTGAGAAGATTTTAAGAGATGTGACCGTGTGCTTACCATGCATTAGATATTTAAAAAGATAGAAATTTGGGCTTGATTAGAGAGTTTTAAAACATCCCATCTCTATTACTAAATCTAACTAGCGACAAAGGATCATAGGCTCTGGATTTAACTCTGGGTTTTAAAATAAAGAAAGGAGATTCAGCCACTAATTCAAATTTGAATTCATAATAAGTGAGTCACTAAACACCATTAATACTGGAAGTTGTGTGCATGTGTTTATAAAATCCTAAGGAAATCACACTAACAATTACCACTGCATACCTTTAAGAATACTCCAACTCTTAGCTTTCTAATTCTCACAGAGTAACCCTATGTTTCTTGCATCTTACACTCATAGCCTTCTTATTTCCTTTCCATCCTACTATAATGGCTAAATCTTATTTAAACCCAAAGGTTGAGTTTGAGTATTGGGATACCCTATTCCTAGCTAGTTTGACTAAGTTTAAGTAGTACAATGACATGTTCAAAGTAGTCAAGTAGGTGCTCAAAGACTCGGGCTCCAAAAATGACCAATAAGTAGAATTCAAGGATGCCCTTTAGGACTAGAATACATGTACACTTCATAGATCTGAGGCCAAGCTAGAGGTATTTCCTTACACTAATTTTTTTAACAACCTCATTCTCACTACCATTTGAGTGAAAGATGGGGTCCATGACTGGGTGTCTTTGCCCAACTCTCAACACCAAATCACTAATCTCTATGGGAATGCCTATGAGGCATATTATTCCCTCCCAAATTTCACCTTCTCTTATGATGTTGTAGTGGTGAATGTAGACACCGAAATCGTGTCAACTCCCCTGGTCATTCCCCGTCTTATTCTTCTTCGCCTATTTAACCCTTGTCGATCACTTGTTCCACCAACCTTGACCCTGGAAGCATGTAAAAATGAGCACAGAGCTAAAGCTAGACTCTGTCCTCATTATGCATCTGCCGACGACGGTCTTTACCCGACCGATGTCGCCGACGTCGGTCACTTATCGGCCGACGTCGGCAATCCTGTCGACGTCGGTCACCTTACCATTATCCGTTATCAGTTACCATTCAGTTCCCGATCGTTTTCTCGAAACGGTTATCGAACCATCTCTCGAACCATCCCCTGGCCTTCATCAGCGTCCGCTGATCAATCCCGCACACGAAGAACAGAATCATTCAATCGATCTCTGAACTCTGACATCCACAGACTCTTGCAATCTTGCGATCAACTGACTCCAGCATCCACCAACTCTAACGTTCATTTCAATCTGGCACTACACAGACAACTTCAACTATGGCTTTCATCACGGCTTCTGACAGGTAAGTATTTTCTTTGTTTATTTTTATTTCTTCTTGATTATTCTTTGTTCATTATTTTTGTCATCCCGAAGCTTCAAACCACAGACCCAAGTTTTGAATCTCTCCTTTACATTCCTGCCCACTATCCGAATCCATAACTCAATCCAGACTCGACTAAAACCCCCAGACTCTGTCCAAACCCGACCTTACTTTGCCCAGACCCTATCCTGACCTTATCCCGATTCCATCAGACCCTATCCTGAACTTGCCAAGACCCTGTCCCGACTCTCCCAGACCTTCTGCAACTCGCCTAGACTCTGTCCAGAACCTGCCCCGACCGACATCGGTCACTTCCCCGACTGACGATGGTACTTCAACCGACGTCGGCACCTTCCCAGACCGACGCCGGCACCACAGAGACCGACGCCGGTGACTGTGCAGAACAGTGCTGCTTATCAGGTACGCAGTTTTATTTTCTGTCATTTATTTCTGTCATTTTATCTCTTTCATTATCTACTTTCGTCAAATATTCCGCTTTTTATCAGTGGGTTGATATCCTTCTAGGGAGTCTTCGTACTTCTGGGATCGAGCGTTCGCCTGACAGCCCACCATATCCTTTTACTAACATTTTTTTGTGTTTTAGCCTTTTCTTCGCAGGTGTCATTCCTCCACAGCCAAAGAAGAGAATCTTCCAACGTCTGATTTCGGTGCGCACAACTTTATCAGGTACTTCTAGCTTTGACCATTTATTTCAGTTTCTTATTTCTTCTTTGAATGTAGAAAGCAATTTTGCATAGAAACATTCTGGCACGCCTGGTGGGACCCTAGGTCCTCCTTGGGTTCTTTCTCTCTTTCTTTCATTCATTTAGGCGCATTAGGTTCCTTTCTTTTCACCTCTTTTCATCTCTTCTTAAACGACATCATAAGCAGGACTAAAACAAACATTTCTTTCTTGCACTTTTAGACTAGCTAAAACTCATATTCTTCGACTCTTTCTCCATTCGTCTTCATACGAACAAACATTTCGACTTGGACATTAAAACACTTTGCATTCATTTCTGTTTGCCTGCATCTCTTAGACCACACATAGTAATTAAACCGCATATTGAATTAATCTAGATCACTTGATGTTACACGACCAAACCACCTGCACAAAATAAACATTTTAACTTACCTGAGACAAGGCCCGACTGGGATTTCATCCCCCAACTGATACCTTACCCGTCCTGGCAATCTCACTTGGATTTCATCACCAAGGAGAAAGCCCACTCCGTTCTCTGGCGGAGGATAATCTCTAGTGGAAGTATATTTTGGCTAAGCGAAACCAGCTAACCACTGGAATCGTGAAGTGAGGGGAGCTTGCTCCTTAACACCAGGCCTGTATGGAAGCTAACATAGATTTCTTGAGCACCATAACAAAACCCGAAACCTTCCATAGACTGCTTCTTCTAGGACCCGACTCACAAAGCCAATCTTCCTCTACACACATTCTAAGGCATAAGCCACTATAATCTTAATAATTTACTTCTAGGGTTTTTAGGATCTGCTTGTGTCTTCATCTTTTTGGTTCTTATCTGCTTGTTTGAGCTTGTGAGGACATTCTTCCTTGCCTTGAATGGTTCTGACTTGTAGCCAAGCCAAGGCTCTAGTCGATCACGCGAGGCATCATCCTCTTCCATCTACCCCGCCTACAACCAGCCCTATAATGGAGTTCAACTCAGAAACTAAAAGAACTCCTACCAGACCATCTCCAACCCAAACGCCTATTATCCCAGAAGGGGACCAAGATTTTGCATGATTCTTGGACCTCAATACCGCAGCCTTGCAATACTATCTCGCGAATAGCCGAACGCGAGACTCCTCGAGCAATCCAATCTATGGAATGCCGACTTCTCTCCTCAAAACTGCGGCCGTATCAATGACATCCGTAATCCAACCCTCAGATACCCAGGCTATTGCCTCAACCAATGACCAACCTTTTACCAACCATCCAAGCGTGGCCTCTCCTTCTATCGTTGGGCCCACTTTCACCGGGGTTTCGGCCCCCTATCAATCTCAGCCCACTCAACCACTTTCTACCCCCTTTCAAAACCTGGTCGTCTCTATTCCACCCACCCTTACTCCTATCAACACTAGGGTGGCTACCCATCCATTAGCCCATGTTACCTCTAGCCAACCTCCCATGACCACATCAAACCTAGCCATGCCTTCCATCCAACCATCCTTAGTCACTTCTTCTGTCCCTACGACTAGTCATCCGTACGTTGCACCCTTATTGGTACAACCGACTACGTCGTATACCTCTTTCAGCCTCTTTCAAGCGCCTTACAATCTAGGAGGTGCTCCACCCGCCAATCTGTCAGTAGATATTATCAAGATGCTGATGGATAAAATATCCAACCTAGAGACCTCCGTTACCGGCTCGCGCAACACTCTCTCGTACGAACAAATCTGCAACGAGCCCATCCATCCTTCTGTCCCCATCAGACCATATCCCAGTCAGTGGGAACTTCCTAAGTTTTCTCATTTCCAGAGCAAGGAAGACCCACAACAACATTTATGGGCTTTCAGACACGCCTGTTACCTTATCGCCCACGACGATGCGTTACTCTTACGCATGTTTCCCATGTCTCTCTCGGGTGCTACACTTGACTGGTACAGCTCTCTTCCTAGCCATTCCATCTTCACATTCACTTAGCTGGCCCAGCTCTTCCTTGATCATTTCTCCATCAATATCACCAAGGTCTCCATCACAGACCTCTATTCTATCCGCCAGTTCGAGGGTGAATCTATTGCTGATTTCGTCGCTCGGTGGAGGGGCCTTATCAATCAACTTTCATTTTCCTTACCTCAACCTGAGCTTATTGAACTTTTCTCTCAAACTTGTGCTAAACATATTTCTTCTACCTTGAGGGTTCAAACCTTCCGCACTTTTGACGAAGCCTTCACAATGGCTCGTAAACTTGAGTTACGTGCCGTTGAGGAGAATAAAGTCAAGTTGTGGAGTAAGAATCCCAACTCCAAAACCAATGACCCCTCTTCTAAACCTTCCTCGTCCAATTCTAAATCTAAAGCTTCAACAAATGCTGTGGTTGTTATATCTTCTTCCTCTTCACCTTCAACTAATCAATCTGAACCATCCACATCTATGAGCGCCACTCGTCAATTTCAGCAGAGATACATACAGCAACAGTTTACTCCACTTGGAGAATCATACGCGTCTGTGCTGGAAAAACTCATCAAACAAGGGGCCATCAATCTCCCTCAGATCTGACCTCCACCACAATTTGATCCCTCACGTGCCATCCCTGCGTGGTATAGGGAAAATGACTTCTGTAACTACCACCGTGTTAAAGGTCATGACACGGGCAACTGTAAAACCCTTAAAAACATAGTCCAAGACATGTTAGAAAAGGGTGACCTCATCCTCAACAATCCTAATGCCCCTCCTAATCAGGGTATCGATATCTTCAAACAACCGTTCCCTAATCATCCACCAACTCAAAACAACATCCAGACCTTGACTGACAATACCCATGAACATAATATTCGAACAGTCAATACGGTTTCGCCCCTCATTTCTAACCAACCTCAAGAGGTGAGTTCATCTATCAGTCCATCACATGTGGATGAACCTCTTTCACCGGCTAGTTCTCCCTCAACTTCTCTCATTTTGGAGGACACCTCGACCTTACCTGTTCAGCCAGTTTCACCATCTTCCTTCTTGCTATCCATGGAGGACCCAACTTTTCCTACTCCTCGACCACAAGTGGAGGGCACTATCATCCCTGCCCTTTACCCGCTTGAGGAGCTTCATTCTCCAGTTTCTTCTCCACCCAGGGAAGAACCTATCTCTCCTTCGTCTCCAACCAAACATGAACCTGTCACGACTTCCCCATGCTTTGGGCCCGAAACTACCATACCTTCAGTCCCACAACCGTCGACATCTTCTCAAGAGCCCAAACTTCATCCCGCATCTTCTCAGCCATTTTTTAGACTAGTGGAGAGACTCGAACTTCTCCCTTCTAGGAAAGTGGAACATCAGGGATTGTGGGACCGTCTCACAGCTCTTCAACAAGCCCGGGCCCTCTCATCTCATGCTGCTAATCCTCCCATGGCAGAACCTCTTAAGACTATCAACAAAAATCCGATCTACACTTCCAAATCGTCTACATCTCCATCAACCTCATCAAAATCAAAACCCTCATCTACTCTGCCTAAATCTATCAAATCGCTTGGCGTTCGCCCCGTCTCCAACCTCACTCATCCACAAGTGAAGGTGGACTTAACCCAGACTTCAACTAATAGTAGTCTTCAACCTAAATCACAAAAGACTGCCAAACCACAGAGGCGAACGCCTCCTCTTCCATCACCATTGCCCTCCATTTTGGGCCCGCATCCTTCAACCTTAACCAGAGTCCTTCCCCCTCCAACCTCTAACCAAAACCAGTTGCCTCCTTTGCTTCCTTTACCTACCACTAGCCTACCCTCTCCCAAAAAGGCGATACCTCTCATGAAGAGTGTACCGTCTCCGCCTGTCATCGCACCATCAACCCAGAAGGTGGTACAAAAACCCCCTCCAACTTTGCCCAAGCAAAAGTTACCGACATCGCATACATCGATGAACACGGACCCTTTAGTGGGCTCATACTCTTTGATCTTGCAATGACTTTTGCAAACTTCTAGCATAACTCTTCCACCCATCAAACCCTTTCAACCTCTCGGGTCTAAACCCTCCTGGTTCGACGACACGAAGATTTGTTTATATCATCGTACACCAGGACACGACACCGAGGCTTGCTGTGCCCTCAAGGCTGTCATTCACCGTTATCTGGAGAAAGACACTCTTCTCTTTGAGGACACTTTCGACCGCCCCCCGACTCCTTCTCATAACCCTTCTACCTCTTCAAACCCATCTACATCTCATCAACTGGTTACAACCCCTTCATCATCTTCACCTCCCATCTTTGAAATCAATGCCATTCACATCACCACTAGGTCACAGAAGGACAAGGTGAAATAAAAATCTGCCATTCCTTGGACCTACCCTTTTGTCAATCCACCTCAACCGCCTAAGCCTAAGATTTCTATCCTTGGCGTGCCTCAACCCTCCTCTTCTTCTTCTTCTTCTGAACCAATCCACGACTCCATGTTGAAACAGCTTCACCAGACGCCTGTGAAGATGTCCCTCTACGATCTCATCCAAACCTCGCCCCAACATCGTCAGGCCCTCATCCAAGCCCTACAGGCAGTGAAGGTCCAACCCGAGGACCCCCAACCACTTGCTGCCCTTGTCCACTCCTTAGCCCCTATCACCTCCATCACATTCAGCGATTCTGAAATTCCCACATCCAATACGGAAGATCAAGACGCTGCCCTCTTTATCACTGCCTATATCGATTGAACACGCATTAAACGCGTTATGATTGACGGAGGCGCTAGCATCAACATCATCTCCACCCATGCCTTTGATCAGTTGGCTCTTCCCAAGAATTGCGTCTCTAAAACTGACGCGATCTTGTGCTCTTTCAATGACACTACTGCCACGACCATTGGCACAGTCATTCTTCATATTCGCGTTGGTCCACGCACAGTCCCGGAGCTCTTCTACATCATCGAAGGAGAGTTCCAATACAACATCTTGCTGGGCTGACCCTGGATCCACGCCATGTCCTGTGTCCCCTCCACCCTGCACCGTTGTGTGAAGTTTGAGCATGACGGACAAGTCCATACCATTCCCACTGACCCTTCGCCCTTCAAAACATGCAACACCACTTACCGTCCAAATGATGTCCTCATTCCTATCAAGCCATCAACCCCGGCACTGCCTCCATCCGTGGAAGCTTTGACCAGTTTGCAACAGGCAGTCGCCCTTACACCTCCCCTTCAAGCGACAACCACAGACCCCATGGAAGACGTCTTCCAAAGACTTTCATTGGGAGAGTATCGCTTGTTGGCTTTAGACATGTTTCAAACTCCACAAGAGTATGGACGCCTTCATCACAGCCCCAACTACGACCATCGGATAGGGATGATCATACCTTACGGTCCCCCTCACCTCTGCACTAACCTCATCTATGGGGGGCTTAATCAAGCTCCTATTGACGGTAATCCTCTTTCTTCACCTCCACCTTTCATATCAGATTTCTTGTTTCTTGGCAACCCCGCCTTTGCACACACTTACCTTTACAGGTGTGCATGGAAGGGTTTTGGTTTTGGATGCTATGAGCAGGGCTCCCATCAGCCTATCCAACCACTCAATGATGACGACACTAAAAAACGACATGGTCTGGGATATCACGACCCCATTCAAGACCCTGTAGACCTTTGTCCTGAACCAATCCTTGACCAATCTCCTCCACACTCGCCTGTTTCGCCCCCTTCACCTATGGAGTTAGTGGTTTCCATTCCTCCTAGTTTTTTTTTCCATAAACACCATCCGCCTGGACCCCTTGACTTATCAGCTCAATGGGGTATCCAAGTCTCTCCCTCTCATTCTTCCCAGCATGATCGAAGATGAGTCGGCAACCATTCACACTGTTCATTGCGTTGACGATGATGCCATTCTTTCTTACATGGGCGCTGACGATTCTTTCATCCAGCGCTCCCTCCCTTCTGAGACCCAGGTTATGTTAAATGAATCAACCATTGACATCAACCTTCCTTCTTTTGATGTTCCTCATGTCTTAAAGATTGGCCAATCTTTAGACGCTCAGGAGCAGCTTGACTATACCTATTTCCTCTCCAACCATAGCAAGGCCTTTGCCTGGACTTACAGTGATATGCCTGGCATCGACCCCACCATCGTTACCCATAACATTGTCACCAAACCAGAGGCTAAGCCTGTTAGGCAAAAGCTTCGAAAGATGCATCCTCGCATTGCCCTCCTTGTTAAAGAAGAGCTTCAGCGCCTCCTTTCTGTCTCCTTCATCCAGCCCATCGATTATCCACAGTGGGTCTCTAACATCGTCCCAATCACCAAGGCAACTGGGGGGATTCAGATCTGCACAGACTATCGTGACCTTAACTTAGCCTATCCTAAAGATGACTTTCCACTTCCTAACATCGACCAGCTTGTTGATCTCATGGCCGGACATGAGATGCTATCTCTTATGGATGGGTTTTCAGGATACAATCAAATCCTGATCGCTCTAAAAGATCAGCACAAGACTACCTTTATTACCCCATGGGGGACTTTCTGCTATCGAGTCATGCCTTTCAGCTTGAAGAATGCAGGCGCCACTTATCAGCGTGCCATGACCTACATTTTCCACGATCTCCTCCACAAAATCATGGAGGACTATGTGGATGACCTGCTCGGCAAGTCCAAGTTTCGTCATGACCATATAACCATTCTCAAAATCATCTTTTCTCATCTTCTTCAGTACAATGTTCGTCTTAACCCCAAGAAATGTGTTTTTGGGGTCCTCTTTGGTAAGCTTCTCGGCTTCATTGTTTCCTTCCGTGGCATCGAGATAGATCCCGCCAAGATTCGCGATATCCTCGAAATGCCTCCCTCGACCAATCTCAAGCAGCTTCGCAGTTTGCAAGGCAGGCTCCAGTCCATTCGTCGCTTCATCTCGCAGCTCTCTGACCGCTGTCAACCTTTTCATCATCTCCTTAAAAAGGACGTCATTTTTACATGGGATAAGAACTGTCAAGAAGCTTTTGAAGCCTTAAAACGCTATCTGGTCTCTCCACCAGTCCTCATTTCACCTAAAGATGACCAACCCTTCTACCTTTATATCTCAGCCACTCACCATTCATTAGGTGCCATGATCGCGCACCGAGACGAGCATCATCGTGAGCAAGCCGTTTATTACATCAGCCGAACACTGGTCGACTATGAAACTCGGTATACCCATATCGAGAAACTCTGTTTGGCGTTAGTCTTTGCTACTACTAAGCTTCGCCACTATCTTCTTAGTCACAAAACCTTTGTCATCACCCACACCGACCCTCTCAAGTATATGCACTCCAAGCCATATCAAAATCAACGTATGGCTCGGTGGCTCATGCTGCTTACTGAGTTCGATCTCAAATTCATCCAGCAGAAATCTATCAAGGGGCAAACCATCGCTGATCAACTAGTAGATGCCCCTCTTCCTGACAATCAACTTTCGCAGTGTGAATTCCCTGATGAGTCTATCGCTGCGCTTTCCTCTGACGACATCACCTATCAGATGACTATGTTCTTCGATGGATCCAAATGTCAACTAGGTGGAGGTGCTGGGGTTATTCTCATCCCACTCGAAGGGGAGCCCATGCCTCTGTCTTTTAAACTCGACTTTGATTGTACCAATAATATGGCCGAATACGAGGCCTTAATTTTGGGACTTCAGACCGCCCTCTCTCTCAGCATCAAGTCCATCAACATCTTCGGTGACTCGCAGCTCGTCGTCAATCAGGTCAATGGTTCATACCTCTGTAAAAATGAAATTTTGCAAAGGTACAAGAATCGTGCTGACATTCTCCTTGCATCTTTCAACCATTTTCTCCTGCAGACTGTTCCTCGATCCACGAATAAGTTTGCTGACACCATGGCTTCTCTCGCTTCACATATCCCATCTTCCTCATCTACATCTAGACTTTTTGTCACGGTGCATCGTGTGCCATTGCCTTCATATATCTCTTCTCACATTCATCATGTCAACACTATAGACCCTAGTCCACAAGATGCTTGGTATAATCAACTTGTAGACTTCTTATCTTTCTCTGTCATTCCTCCCAACCTCTCTAGTAATGCACGACGAGCTTTTATCAAGCGTACCACTCGCTATGCCATGCTAGGGGGTCTTCTCTATAAGCGAGGCTTCGACGGCCTCTTTCTTCGCTATCTCACCTCCACTGAAGCATCTCAAGCCATTCAGCAAGTCCACGACGGGATTTGTGGCAGACATTTCAGTGGGAATTCGGTTGCCAAGCGCATCCTTCGTCTGGGCTATTATTGGCCTACCCTTCATCAAGACTGTAGTGATTATGTTCGGCATTGCATCAAGTGTCAGCAGCACTCTAACTTGCTTCATCTCCCCAATCACACCTTACAAATTGCTCAGGATTTTTGGCCTTTTTCTCAATGGGGTTTAGATCTCATCGGTGAGATTAACCCTCATTCGTCTCTTCGTCATCAATCCATCATCACAGCCACTGAGTATTTCACCAAGTGGGTGGAAGCCATTCCTCTCATCTCCACAAAAGCCGACAAGATCATTGACTTCATCAACACCCACATCATCTGTCGTTTCGGTGTCCCTCATAAAATCATCACTGATAACGACAAGTCCTTCAAAAACAAAACTGTCCAAAAGCTATGCGACTCCTTCGGCATCAAACTCAGTTTTTCTTCGCCTTACTACCCACAAGTAAATGGGCAGGCTGAGGCTTCCAACAAAATTCTCACCAAAATTCTCATGAAAGTGGTCAGTGACATAGGCAGGGATTGGCACATTCACATTCCCTTCGCTTTGTGGGCCTACCGCACTAGCATCCGAACCCCTACGGGTGCTACCCCTTTTTCTCTCGTGTATGAAACAGAGGCTGTCTTACCTCTCAAAGTACAGATCCCGTCTCTCTACATTTCTCTACATGATATCCTTTCCAACGATGACTTTCATCAAGATCGCTTAGCTCAACTTGAGTTACTTGACGAACGCCGTCTTGCTGCCCTTAATCATCTCCATGTCTATCAACGTCGCATCAAACGCACCTATGACAAAAATCTGCGAGAATGAGATTTCAACATCGGAGACCTCATCCTCAAAGAGAATCAACACGTGACCAATATGGAGCGAAGTAAACGAGGCAAGTTTGCTCCTAATTGGCTCGGACCTTTTATTATCACGCACAAGTATGGATCAGGGACTTACCGTCTGTCTTCTCTTGATGGACGACCAGAACCTGAGCCTCTTAATGCGTTGCATCTATGACCGTTCTACTGTTAGTCGAGTATTCGTCCACTTGACACTTAACTTGAGCTCGTCCCTTGAGCAATCCCTGTCCTCTTAATCCTACTTCCTTTCAACCCTATTCCTCTTAACAATTCCTATAACCCTTTTATGCTGTATGGATGCTTTGTCCTAATAAAAGGGAGCCCTTAACCTTCTATAATCTTGTCCATGACTCACATTTCTGTCAAAACAAATCAAGATGTCATAATATCCATGGTCGCTATATCAATATCAAAAAAAAAAAAAACAGACTGCTCCCTCGAAGGACAGTTGTACTATCATTGCTGTAATTAATAGACTGCTCCCTCGAAGGACAGCTATTCAAAAGCCCTTATATTAAACAAAAGTCTAGACCACTCCCTCGAAGGATGGCTATGACTAATCTGGCAATAAATAGCATTATTTTAGAAGCTTCCCGCATTGATCAGTGTCACAACCTGACCACCAAACAAATGACATCTCTATGCAGGCTTCCCGCATTGATCAGTCTGCGCCAAAAAAAAAAATTGAATGAGTCATGGACTTGACTTATAGTTGTCTCAGGGTCTCCTATAAAAAGGGGCATAGTTATTTCTGCTCTTAAAATGGGTTACCCTCTTTTCTCCTCCTATCACCCGCTCAAGGGACTTCGAGTTCACTTTAATGTCGAAGTGATTCGATTACCACTCTAACATCACTACGGTCAACGACGTCACACATGAATGGGGCTCTTGGTTCTCATAACCCCTATCTATGTTATCTCTTTTTGGTCCTTGTCAATGAAAGAGCAATATGCTTTTCACTTCTTCTACACTTTGGTCACATTCACCTTCATCACTTGTCAATCAACTCAACTCAACTCTCTTTTTAGACCACTCCCATAGCCTATTCATCCTAGTTTCTATGGACACCAATACACATGGAAACTATCGACCAGCCACAATTTATGTTCAGCATAAACCAATACTTGCTGAAGCATAAATAAACCTCAATTCGTTTTTAGCATACATCCATCACAAATATGGAATATTGCTAGGGATGAAAAACCCCTCAACCAATGTTGCAGAATACACCATTTGGAAAAGGCTGCAACATCTTTTTTCCTCATCATTTCATCATAACCACGACCGATCTATCAACCATTTTAACCACCTAAATCTCTCTGATGGACAAACCTTATTTCCTTCTTTTAACCATAACCTTGTCCTTGACCATGACCCATTTTATCCCTTTGACCCTCCCTCCCTTCTAGAGAGAACTACATTGGCCTGAGGCCCTATCACCAGGGCTATGTAGGCAGCACTCAGTTGACATGGGGTCTTCTGGGGTTAGCTTGGCCACATCCTTTCATCCATTCCTCCCCTCGACCACCAACTATTGGAGATCATACCTATCTCCTCCGACCTTGCCCACTTCCAAGACACTGTTGCCTTGGTTGTTTTTGCATGTATGCTACCTCATGACTGGTTAGCAGAATTGTGCGCAGACCTTTTTGGACCCTCACAAGTATAGGATCGCAAGCCGATTGATCCACACTACTTGTGACTTTTTCGTGTTTCTGGGAGCACTTCCTGAGCCTAGGATACCTGGAACACGATGACCATTTGGAGCTTCAGCTTAGATTGAGTGACCCGATCAGCAGATGACTAAATGCTGGGGCCTGATTACTTTGATTTTGGCACTCCTCGACCCTTGACTTGTGACACTTTGACTTGACCATCTCGTGCAGTGGTATGCGCACAATCACGACTTTTGCAGTGTTCACCCTCACCCCTTTTTCATCCACTCTTTGTCAAATCATCACCCGATTCCTGGTTCCCTTCCCTCGACTCCTGCTTTGAGGGGGAATACCTCATCCATAATCGGGGCAACCTATCTTTTTCCTATTTTGTCTTGCAATTCATTTGAACAACCAACAAGATGAAATCAATCTTATCCCACACCTGGGGCAATCACTCCTATTTTTGTCTTGCAGTTCGTCCAGAACAACCAACAAGACAAAAAGGGGCAAATGTAGACACCGAAATCGTGTCAACTCCCCTGGTCATTCCCCGTCTTATTCTTCTTCGCCTATTTAACCCTTGTCGATCACTTGTTCCACCAACCTTGACCCTGGCAGCATGTAAAAATGAGCACAGAGCTAAAGCTAGACTCTGTCATCATTATGCATCTGCCGACGACGGTCTTTACCCGACTGATGTCGTCGACGTCGGTCACTTATCGGCCGATGTCGGCAATCCTGCTGACGTCGATCACCTTACCGTTATCCGTTATTAGTTACCATTCAGTTCTCGATCAGTTTCCCAAAATAGTTATCGAACCGTCTCTCGAACCGTCCCCTGGCCTTCATCAGCGTCTGCTGATCAATCCTGCACACGAAGAACAGAATCATTCAATCGATCTCCGAACTCTGACATCCACAGACTCTTGCAATCTCGCGATCAACTGACTCCAGCATTCACCAACTCCAGCGTTCGTTTCAATCTGGCACTGTACAGACAACTTCAACTATGGCTTTCATCACAGCTTCTGACAGGTAAGTATTTTATTTGTTTATTTTTATTTCTTCTTGATTATTCTTCGTTCATTATTTCTGTCATCCCGAAGCTTCAAACCACAAACCCAAGTTTTGAATCTCTCCTTTACATTCCTGCCCACTATTCGAATCCATAACTCAGTCCAGACTCGACTAAAACCCCCAGACTCTGTCCAAACCCAACCTTACTTTGCCCAGACCCTATCCTGACCTTATCCCGATTCCATCAGACCCTATCCCGAACTTGCCAAGACCCTGTCCCGACTCTCCCAAACCTTCTGCAACTCGCCTAGACTCTGTCCAGAACCTGCCCCGACCGACGCCGGTCACTTCCCCGACCGACGACGGTACTTCAACCGACGTTGGCACCTTCCCAGACCGATGCAGGCACCACAGAGACCGGCACCGGTGACTGTGCAGAACAGTGCTGCTTATCAGGTACGCATTTTTATTTTTTGTCATTTATTTTTGTCATTTTATCTCTTTCATTATCTACTTTCGTCAAATATTCCACTTTTTATCAGTGGGTTGATATCCTTCTAGGGAGTCTTCGTACTTCCGGGATCGGGCGTTCGCCTGACAGCCCACCATATCCTTTTACTAACATTTTTCTGTGTTTTAGCCTTTTCTTCGCAGGTGTCATTCCTCCACAGCCAAAGAGGAGAATCTTCCAACGTCTGATTTTGATGCGCACAACTTTATCAGGTACTTCTAGCCTTAACCATTTATTTCAGTTTCTTATTTCTTCTTTGAATGTAGAAAGCAATTTTTCATAGAAACAGTGAAAGCATAAAAAGGGACCTTATAAATATATGACATATTGAAAGACTTGGTTGAGAACCCAGATGTTAAATGGGCTAGTAAGGAGGACATAAATGCATACACAATCTACACCTTTCAAGAAGAAGTTTGATTAGGCATGATTTTACTAAACTAATTATTCAAGGCCTAGGAATTATTGCATGTTAATAAACTATGGGTGACCCTCCTCCATATGATCCTCACACACTCTAAAGTTTTAGACATGGGAGGACTGATCAACTTCAAGTTGGTCAATGGTAGAGCCAGAGGCAATTTATATATGATGAGCTACCTTATGGATGCGGGTTGTGGGATGCTCTACTTTAAACCTTTGGCTTTTCTTTCATGGGTTCCTAGGGGCTCATTGATCCATGTAGTCATGTACAAACTATATGGCCACCAGTACCAGAACCACATTCAAGACATCTATGACCACTTATATTTAGTAGTCTATAATGTGATTAATGAGGCCCTGCTGCCCTATCTATCTCAAGTAATCCAAGACTTAATCACCACTATTAAGGACTACTTGTACTAGTGAGAATACACCATGATCTTAATTATGGGTGTCCTCAAGTAGCGTCTTTGCTTATTGTATTTCATACTAGATCATCTAAAAAAGTAGAAGATTACCTGCTAGTTAGTGAAGGGTATCTTTAGATTTTGTATAGGCTACCAATAAAAGGCATCCCTACCACTCCCAATCACTATCAAGCACCACGTGTACAAGGCCTTCCCTCCCCTGTAAAATATGGTGACTAGGTGGTACTCCTTCACCCTAGGGAGATTTGAGCTTTGGTATTGAGACCCCAAGGGGATGATCAAAGCTCACTTGGCATGATATTTGACCTACCTTAATATAAACTATGATCATCAAATAAATGATGATGATGAGCTATACGTAGATGTTAGTGATGACTAGGAGGTATTTTCCTAGATTATGGCAAAAAGAAGAAGAAAGAAAAGAGGGTTTAAGCAGGCCCATCTACTCCCCCTCTAACTCCTACTCAATCCATGGAGGATCTAACACCAACTCCTTCTACTACCTTTAGGAGGATTTTATAGGGTATTCTACCACATTCTCCTCCTCAAACTCTAGTTTTAGCTCTACCTCCTCAAGTAGCTCCTACTCCTCATGTCCCAGTTTTAACTCTACCTCCTTAAGTAACTCCTACTCCTCATGTCTCACGTTCACCTTCTTTATTCTCTCCTCACACCCTATCTCCACCTCTATCTCCTCTGATATCTTTAATAATTTAACCATGACTGATCCAAACCCATGTTACTCAATGATAGGTAGCATAGGCATAGCCAACTCAACCATTGACACCTTAACCTCAAGATGCATAGACCTTGAGGTTCGAATTGACCAGGAGTCTAAGGGTGAACCTAGAATGAGGCTCCCAATAGGAACTGGTATAGGTTCCACCCTTTACACCTCATATTTCCTCCATCTCCCTTCTACCCCACTCCCACTACTTTCCAACTCCCAGTCCCAGCACCTACAAGTTTCACTCCACTCCCATAAGCCCTAAAATGGTGCCTCCTCTTTTTCCCATCGCACGCACTCCATCATTTACCAAATTTCCTTTGGCATCATTCCTACTGAGCATCTTTAATTATTTTTTTCCTTCTTCCCCATCCATTTCACAACATGAAAACCTCTTGGTGTCTTCTTCAAGCTTACCTTCAATCTAAGTATCATTGAGGGCATCTTCATTGACAAACATAGATACAACCATAAAGAGTGTACCTCTAGTAGTAGGGACTATCTTTTTCCCCCTTCAGTCATCTTGATGCCTCTTTTGGTAGTTCTAGTTCTTCCACTATCAGCCCCTATGGCTCTTGCTATTCTACCTAGTCTTATCACAACATCTAGAGTCGACTGGGGTAAGAGGACTAAGAAGAAGTAGAAGCTATCTCACTCTCTAACTTCAATTTTAAGGCCTTCTACTCCAATCTAACCTCCTCTATTGATGTTAATGATTCCTTTGGTCATATCCATAACACCTCAATACATTGCTCTCTGGCCTCCTCTTGCCATTACCATAGATGCCTAGGGATTTGGCTTTAACCAGCCAATTTCTTCCCTTATATTTAATGCTCCTCTACTTGGTATAATTTCCCCTCAAGTGGGCATGACCTAGGATTAGTGGTGGGCATAGATGTTCCCATGGGCCTCCCCCTTTGTTGTTTCTTCTTTCACCCCATTCCCCCTCTACCTCTATTATTTTCCTTGTTCACTCTTTCTATTTCCCCTCTGCCTCATCCTCCACCCTTAACCATCATCTTGTCCACCCATCCTATACCTCTTATAACTTGGGGAATAGTCCTAAGGTTTCAATCACTGGAGATGACCATCTAGGGGGACTCAGATGTATAGTGGAGCTTTGGCTAAACTTTATGGAGCATGAAAAGGACTCTAATGCAAAATTTCATCCAAGAAGGGAACCTAGTGGTTTGATAGACTCATCAAGATTTATTCTCCCTCACTAAGGTGAGGACTTCCACTATGGAAGAAAGGATGGTTGAGGATCCACTCTCTATTCTCTAAGCAACTCATGATATGTCAAATAAGCTCTTTAAAGACATGCAAAGCTAAGTTTAGACCTTAGAAGCCTAGGTGAATAACTCTTTCCCCATTCGACTAATTAGGTAGGTCAAGGATGCCCTCTTAATACTCTTCTCAATTCTCAGGAAGGTAGTGGAGACTCTATTTGAGACCACTATGCTTATCTAATAGACTCGGGCTTACTTGGACAGGATTATAGAGATAGATAGAAAGTGTAGGAAGCTACTAGTGGTGATTAATAAGGGCATGTTCTTATAATTGAAATTAATGATAACCTCAAACTTGGGTTTATATCAAACATATACTAGGAATATGAAGGTGACTGTGGAAGGTTGGTTGGCTATGGCATGCATTATAATTAGACCCTTGGAAGAGTATAGGGAGAAGATATTGACCTAATTCAAAGAGGTCAATATATTTGTGTTATTCCACCCAGATGGCACCCTGTTAGACAAGGGAGAATTTGGATTCCACCTAGGTTAATTTTACAAGGTCATGAGGGATAAGGTCACCAAAGTAAATAAGGGGACCAAGGAATTATGGAGCTATCAATGTAATCCATGATGACCATCAACTAGGTCTTTAAGATTTAGGTGTTAATGGAAGCACCCTTCTAGGTCTACTGAAGGCTGGTAACTTAGGCCAAGGTGATATTCATCGATCCCTTGATGAGTCTTGCTAAGCTGGATAAGGAAGTCAACCTCATGGAAATTGTATTAGAATCTAGAGATGTAAAATCAAAGTAGTTAGGAGCCAAACCTTTACAACTACCTCTATATATCAACTAAGTGGTCCCTCATGAGTCTTCTATGGGTTTAAGGGGATTTATTTATTTCAAATTTTAAATTATATTTATAACTATCATGAATGGCCTTTATGGCCCAGCATAGGAATATCCTACTATTTGGGAGGTGAATCCCATCATCATCTATATAAGAAAAAGATGTATTGTAATATAGGGGTTGACTAAAACTTGCTCAAAAGTGCTATCAGATTATAGTTAGGATTTCACCTATTTGTTCCTTCATCTCTTTAGATTATAGATTAGGCCAAGATTGATTATTGTAAACAATACTCACATTTAATTATTATAATTCCTATTTTATGTAGAGGGTTTGTTATGTGTCTCAATTATCTTTCATCTCTATTTTCCAATGCTTGTAAATTATAGATTAATTGGAATTAATACTTTGCTACTTTATGTGTGTTATGGTTATGATGTGTTTGGCTATTATAATTTTTGTGTGATCTCTTTTATTTCCCTTCCTATAGTACTATTAATTTGTGTGTTAATCTACAAAATACCATAGGATGTTTATGTGTAACTTAATACAAACTTATAGTACTCATATTTAGTGAGGGATCATATTTGAGGCATACTCCCTATTTCCTTAGACTCTTCCCAATGTGTGTTTTTGGAGGTATAACTTTAGTGAAACTTGGTCTATAGTGGTATAATTGAGGCAAGGGCACTTGGTTCAATGATCAATGCATTGAGTTCACTCTAGGCTTGGAGGTTCTCTTTTCTACCTTACTCTCTCTTCCCTTTTATGTTTTTCTTATAATATTTAACTACCCTCTCCCATAATACATGATCTCCTATAATGATATTTGATAATAAGATGTGTGGTAGAACTCCATATTAAACTTTTGGTGGTGATATTACATCTCTTGGAGACTATTCATGAAGACTTTGTTTGTGAAGTAAAATACCTACAATCATGCCCTGGGCTAATCCCAAATCATTCCTAAAATAGAGGATGAAATTTCATAGTTGTCCCCATCTTTCTTTTTAGGTAATACCCAATCTCATGGGTATTTCATGAATAAATATCTTGGAGGGAATAATAGAACTCCCTATGATCAATATGTCATCCACATAGAGAACTAAAATCAATAATGAATCATCTTATCATAAAATGTGGACATTCAGATTAGAATGGCATCTGGTGAACTCAACCAAAATAATAAAGGAGTCCATCTTGGCATACCAAGATCAAGGATCTTGTTTGAGGCCATAGATAGATTTATGAAGTTTACAAACTAAGGAATAATCTTTCACAAATCCTTGTGGTTGTTCCATATATATTTCCTTTTTGAGGTCACCATGAAGAAAGGCATTCTTCACATTCATTTGATGAACATCCTAGTGATGTGTCAATAGAAAGAGTGACTTAGATTGAGTTAATTTTGGAAACTGAGGCAAACATCTTGGTATAGTCAATGCCAAGTACTTAAGAAAAACCCTTTGCTACCAAACATGCTTTAAACTTGTATATGTACCCATTTGTTGTAAATTTTATTCAGTAGAAACACCTATAATGAATAAGTTTTCTTCCCTTAGGAAGAGGGACTAAATCCAAAGTGTTGTTCCTCTTCAAGGAACCATACTCCTCTTTCATATCAATATCCCACTCAAGAGTGTTCAATGCCTCATGAAACAACTATAGATCAAAAATCGATATAATAAATGCATGTGGCATATTTTGGAATTGTGAATGAGTTTGTTTGGTGTCTGATTATTCTCCAACCCATTTGGTAATACTTTATAGTGTCTATCTATCCTAAAAAGGACTAATGCATGGAGATTCAATAGGATATTCCTCATCCTTTTAAGATATTATGTGAGAAAAAAGAGGTGAGTCCACATAACTACTCTCATCATTAGAATTAGAAGAAGAATTTGGATCATTAAGAAGTTTCTCATGTAGATCTAAATCAATAGAACTATCATCAAATCCTAGTGTGTCTAAGGAAGGGGGAGAGGTGTCGATGGTGGAATCTAAAGGATCCTCTTGAAATGAACACTCCTCTCAATGAATAACTCATGAGTGGTAGGATAGAGTAGTTTGTATCCCTTAACACCCTTAAGATATCCAAAAAAGATGCAAGGTTGACTCTAAGGTTCCATTGCCTTACATTTCTTCTTTAGAATACGAGCCATAATAGGAGATCCAAATACTCTAAAGTACTTCAATATGGATTTTTGACTACTATAAGTTTCAAAAGGAGTGACTCCCTTTAGTGCTTTATGAGGAACTCAATTCTAGATATAATAAACATAATTTATGGCATTGACCCAATATTGAGGTACAAGAGAGAAGGAGTGTGGCATATAGTTGACCATTTCCTCTAAGGAATTATTCTTGCAGTCTACAACACCATTCTACTCCACACTATATGGAACTCTATAATATAGTTCAGTCCCATCTAAAGAGTAGAATTATTCAAAATAGTTATTGACATACTCACCACCATTATTGATGCACAAATTCTTGATGGCTTTACCTGACTATTTTTCTACAAGCACCTTGAAGTCCTAAAAATAATCAAATACCTCAAATTTTTGCTTCATAAAATGTACCCTAGTATACCTTGAAAAGTCATCGATGAAAGTAAGCATGTATTTAGTCAAGTTGAATGAAGGAGTTAGAAATGGTCCAGTAATGTCATTATGAACTATCTCGAATATCTGTGTAACTCTCCATGATTTGCCTTTATCATACTTCTCTAGATGTTTACCAAGAATACAATCTTAGTAAATGTTGTTAGAAAAATGAACATGTGGCAACCTTGAAACCATGTCATGATGATTGAGTTGTTTAAAGTAGTGATAGTTGAGATGGTCGAATCATTCATGCCATAATTTACTCACCCCATTTGAATGGGTGAGTAGTGTAGTAGAGGGTTGATTCAAAGCAAAATGTGAGAAAGTGTACAATTATGACTAGTGATCTACTTTCCCAAATAAAACTATGGAGTCATTGTCTACTTCCTGAATAACCATTGAATTAGGTGTAAACTCAAATCTCTTGCCTAAACCGATGTGAGTGATCTGATAAACATATAGGAGATTAGTAGATAAAGAGGGAACACATAGAACATCATGAAGTGTCCCATCATTCACTTCAAAATATCCTCTCCCACTAACTTCTGAAAAAGTATCATCACCTAAAATGATGTAAGCCATAGAACAAGGCTCTAAAGATGAGAACATGTCTTACGATGATAATCAATTACCCATGTGGAAGGTGGGGATGTAATTACAACAAGTGTTTTACCCTTATCTTTACCCTTTTTACTATCTTTGGCCTTATAAGACTCTTATGCTGATGAAATCTGATTGGCTGAATCAATGACACTAATATTGTGCTTCTCAAGTATTTTTTTTAGTTGGTCAATTTACTTATTCATGCAATTGGTTTCATCATGCCCATATTTTTTACATTAGGCACAAGTGAGTCACTCTTTATTGGGTTTTTGATTTGAAGAGGAGGACTATTTTGATGTTTTTGACTTAAAATTAGATTTATGACCCTTTCTTTACTTTGGGTCCATATTATGTTTCTTTTCCTTGCTACTAAAATCCTTTTATTTGTCATGATTTGTAATTTAAACGTGCAATTTAAATGACTTCAATGTACCCATTTGAATAAGCTTGTCATACTCCTAGGTCAAGTTGGTATCAAAGTCTTCAAGGGAGGGCATGGTCCATTTAACTCCAAGGGTATGCTTTGTGGTGTGGAAGGTCGAAATGAAGACATAATAATTAGAACCCAATTTTACATGGATAGAAAGAACCAATTAATCATCCTTTTTGTCAATATCACATAACGTCAACTGTAACCTGAGTGATTTGAACTTTGTGAAGAAGTTTTGTATACTATCAAAGTTACCTAGGGTCAAATTGATGAGCTCATTCTCCAACTCATGACCTTTTATTATGCCCTACTTCCCAAAGAGTTTTTCTAATGTGGTCCATACTTCATTAGGAGTAGTTTTAGATTCAATATGAACGAGTAAGGTAGGAGACATAGATATGCACATTAGACCATAGGATTCATCACTTTTATTAAACCACTTCACCTTCTCTACATTGAGTGTTAGTTCTTTTTATGTACCCATCATGATTCAATGTAAACCTTTGTTCCTCAAGAAGAATTAAACTTGTGTTTTCCACTCATGATAGTTGAACGATGTAAGAACTAGATTATGACTTTGATCTATAGTGCAAAATGGAAGTATGTGCTGAATTGGATGTGTAAGAAATAAAATGATATTTAACCCCCTTAAATCTACAGAGGTTAAATTTTACAATAAAAAATAATATCACCAATTCATAAAGCTAAAAAAACTCACACTTTAAAAAAAACACCTAAAAAGGAGTTATTAATTGAAAGTTGTGGAAGTTTGAATGTTTCATGCTCGTAAAAAAAATGATTTCCACTTTGTATAAATTTTTTGGTGTGTAAAATTTTGGCCAACATTTCTAAGGAAACTTTGAGCCCCCTTAGATTAGTTATGACCAAGGGCTTAAATTCTCATGCGACCAAGGGGCTAAAGGATAGGATGAATGCTCCTCCTCCCCCTTTTGATTGATTTTATTGATGTGGGATTGACATCACAATAAAAATGGGTCCACTTTTGAAATGAATAATGCCACTTTCAACTCAATTAAATTTGATGTCTTCTAGACCATTGTCAAAGTTTTTTATTGTTTTCATTGTCATCAAGATCTTCTATCAAGGTTGCAGTCATAAAAAAAGTGGAATGCACATGCAGATGAGAGTTTGTATGTTGGGGTCAATAGAAGACACCTTTATCTTTTTCCTTTTTTTGAATTTGGATTAGTAGAGGACCCCAAAAGAAGAGAAAAATCCAAGAAAGAGTGAATCTTCAATATCTAGGTAGAAAAATGGTATATCTATGACATGCAAGTTGAAACTCAAGATTTCAAAACAAGAATAATGGTATTCAACTACCAAAAGACTTTGATACCATGTCAGAGTGGACCACAACCAAGGATTGGTTTGGATAGGATCGAATGCATGAAGAAATTACCTATTTGTATAACCAAAATCAAACGTGAGTTAGAAGAAGAAATTGCATCACAATAGTAAAATGATCATTAACCATAAAAGCTTTAAGAATGTACATTTTATAGGTAAAATATAAGTATGTCCTCACATCCTCATGAATTTAAGATTATATTTCACAATGACCTAAAAGACACATAATCAAGCTAACTAAACATGTGTAGGAAAAAACCATTAAATGGAATAAATACCTACACTAACAAGGGAAAATGTAGACATTAAATTTAAACTATATAGTACCTTAGTCTTATATACTTAGAAAATACCTATCATGGTTGTACCCTTCAATTTTAAGACCTTCCCGCTACTGAAAGTCTCATGTTCACTATCTATTTGTGTTAATTACTTATCTCTTATTCTAACAAATGTTATTTTGATGACCAAGCCTTTAATAATATTCAAAATTTTATAAACGTGATACCTGTATTCTAACTTAATGGACACTTGCATCCCAATAAGATGCATACATTGATGTTAATATCCCTTTCCAAACTAAGTGTCCAATGCCCAAAATTCATCCAATTTTTAAATAAAACATATTCTTAATGTTGGCCTAAGTGCTTTATTACAAGATATTTATAAAAAGGGATTGGTATATATACAAGATCAACCCTCGTTCATTCATCACCTAACAACTCGCATTGAAACTTAACCAAAATCACTCAATCAAGCATTCAAGTGAGAAAATATGTCCTATTCATCCCTATTTTTATATTAAACATAAGATTAATATCCCCACAAGTCTAAAGTACTAAAGGAACATCCCATGAGCCTTATTTATCAAGTTACAAGCTAGGTCACTCTATGTACTTTCTTATGAAACATTTCATCCTTATACGCACATAAGCCAACACAAATGGGAGAACTACATAAGTTTGAGGCCCTATTTAGAGTATTAGATATATAAGCAATTCTCATTGATAGAGGGGTCCTTAGGGAAGCTCAACACTATGTGCATAATAACCCATTTTTCCTATAATCACTCCAAGGATGAGAAAGATAGGGTTTGATCATTTGATAAAGAGTAACAACCTATGCATTTAATCTGAACACACTAAAAGAAAATTAATAGAAAACTCAAAAGCCTCTAGGTGGTCGCATTTGAATCCAATTATTTTTTCATATTGAACACTTACGTCTAACTCAAACACTGGCATCGATGCAACTGTCTAGATCCGACACAAGTGTTTGAGGCTACAAAATGTAAAATTTTAGAATCTAACAATTGTTCTAGAATCTTGTTCTAGTCCACTTCCAGTTTATTTTAGCCTAGATCTACATGTGCACAATAAACCAATCAAGTACTCTTATTTTTTATTTATTATAATATCAATCAATAGCTGTACTTTCTATTTTTGGCATATCTCTATATTATAAATTTAGAATATTGTTCATCTGAGTTTAAAAATTAATTAGACTACTATAAATTTGTTTATTACCCTTGTGTTTATTTATTTCTATATTCTTAGCCCTAGATGATCTCACACATCTAAAATTTAAATTTAATCATTTATTTAGTTTTAAAAATAGGTTGTTTATTAAAATAATTGTAGATCTAACAAATATAATTTACTATATTTTATTTTCTTTGTGTATTTAATCATTTATTTATTTGAAATAATGTATAATTTTTTACCTCCATGAGGTTGATAAGCACACCAACAATTTATTCTTCGCTTCTAAATCAGGGAAATAATGTTTGCTTGTTCATATCATTCTTTGAGGTTTAAAATTCTTTTGTATTTTTTATGAATATATGTTTTGTGCATTTAACCCCTCTCTCTCTCTCTCTCTCTCTCTCTCTCTCTCTCTCTCTCTCTCTCTATATATATATATATATATATATATATATATATATATATATATATTCTTACTGATAAATTTTAATTATATAAAATAATGTTGACCTTTTATTTCTATCTTTCAATTAAATGTTAATGTTAGATGGGATATAACTTAAAAAATCAAATGTGTTAAATTAAAATCTAAACTATATGTATTTATAAAAAAAACTTAAATATAGATTTACAAAATATTTTACCCATCAATAAATTTATGAAATAAATAAATAAATATTATCTACAAAAATATAATACAATTATTTTTTTTTTTTAAAGTATGAAGTTAAACACATTTCATACACATACATTTCACAAAATAAAAAGTAATATCTTAATGTCTTCAAAGCTTAGAGAAAAACACTCATTCAAAGTATTACTTATGCTCGAAACCTATTAAATAGATATCTCACATATATATAAGTAAAATATGTTTCCAACCTATTAACATGTCCATCTGAAAGGATCATTACCCATTTTTTATTTTAAAAAATAATAATTAAAAAATCGATTATCATTAAAAATTATTTTATTGATTTAGAATGACACATGTTTTGGGTAGTAGATTTAAAAATTAAAGTTAATTAATTTTAACTTTTACTTATTTGGACTTCCTTTCTCCACAAACAAACTAATCTTTTTATTATGTTGATAGGTGTTCCCTATAGTGGCATCCAGGGGGAATGAAAGGTTGTAATGGTGTGAGTGGGTTGGCAATTAATTTTTTGAATGCTGACATTATAAAATATATTATAAAATAAAATTTAATTAACAAACTGACATGAATAAATTAAAAATAAACCAACCGACATAACAGTTTAAAAAAATAAATAAATATATAAATATAAATAAATTCAAACCAAAAAATAAAACATAAACAAATTCATAAAACAATGAAGAAGAAAAGATCAGAGTAGAGCATTAAATTTGTCGGAAAATTAAAAATCTTCATTAAGCAGTCATAAACCCTAAAAAAAAAATTAAGTGGCACTAATTGGTATGGCACCTTAGTTGACATCACTCTGGGAATAGTTGTAGCACCCTTTCCTAGTAATAAATAATAATAATAACACCACATAAATTTGACTCTGAAATGCTTCCGTGGCTACACAAAATTTCCCTTCAATTTACATGTAATTTTGAATTTGTTGCATATTTTCAATGTTGTTTTTAAACATGCTTCCATATTATCTCTATGAAAAATATTGATTTTGATTTTTTTGGAATATATTTCCACATTTCAAGCTAAATTTTTGGATATGCTTTCACATTGCCTCATAAAAAAATTTAGTTATATCAAATTTAATATGTTTTAATGTTTCTAGATTTATTTTTTTATTTTTTTGTGCTCTCTTATGCTTCGGTAAATTATTTTCCATCTATGTACAGAAAATATTTTAGATAATTATTTTGCTTGTTGTAATTATCTAATTGTTGTTTGTAATGATCGGTAATTTTTGTTTTAGATAACCATAGATAAAATTAATTTCCCATCTGTGTAAAAAAAATATTTGTTTGTTCTCAATTTATTAATTAATGTTCAAGATGGAATAACTAATTTATTAATGTTTATCTTCGGTGAAATCTTATTTTAGTTTTGTTTTTTAAAATATGATATTTGAATATTTAATTAATTTTATATTAAGGTGATGTTTTTTATATCATTTTATGAGTTTTACATCACTTTAAGAAAGATTAATTATTATTATTATTATTATTATTATTATTATTATTATTATTATTATTATTATTATTATTATTATTATTATTATTATTATTATTATATATAAGTTAATATGAATGTTAATATAAAAATTATTTCATAAATATGTAGGGAATATGGCTCGATGAAAAATATAGTTTGAAAATGAACAGTAGAAAAAAGAATATGCAGAACAAAATTGAGAACGTCGAAGAGAATACCCTCGAGAATATCAAAGACAAAAATGACAATTACCAATGTCAGATGAGGATAGAATAAATAAAAATGAATATGAAAGACAATGATGCACAAAATGTAGAGCCAAATTGTCAATCAAAGAGCTAAAAAGGACAAATGAGAGAACATGCTGAATATATGATAGCACATTGTGCACAAACTTATCAACAAGACCAAGCTATATTACGAAGAAGGTTACAAAGATCAATGCATGAAGTTAAAATTATTGATGCAGAAAGAGAACTACTAAAACAAAAAAATTGAGATAGAGTACAAAGACATCGTCTTGCAAATAATAATGTAAATGTGGATGGTAATGATGAAAATTCAATGGAAAGAGAAGTAGAAAATATGATGGAATTTGTTGAAACCCCTTTTCATAAAAGTGAAATTGAAATAGAGTGTGTACCAAAAAACCCTTGAGAAAGATTGATAGAGCCAATGGAATTCAATTTTGTTAATATTGATGATGATATACAAGGGCCTATGAAGAATCTAATAGAAGCAACCACTATAAAAAGAATAAATAAGAAAAATAAATTTAAAATAAATGAACAGACATGGTCAAGTGAAATTTAAAGATCCTAGAGAAATCAAGAACAAACAAATATTAATATAATCAAAAATGTTGGCATAGATTTCAAGAATATACAGTTGTTGTTTTGATGTGAGTTAGATAAACTTGTTTCACCACATTAGTGTTATATTTATCAAAATAGTTACCCTAGTATGATTATTCATCAAGCTTTTCAAAGGCTTGTTTGTGGCAGATGTCATCAATACAAAGGTGTACGTCGATTTTCTAAAGCAAATAACATGGATCCTAAGCCCCAACCACTTGAATTAGCAAATTTACCATAAGCGGAAGAGATGTTGATCGCTCATGTGAATCCAATTATTTAGGTGACCCATGCAATAGGAGGGAAATATAAATATAAAGCACATAGTATTTGTTTTCCATGGGAAGTTAAGTAAATTGCCAAAAAATTACCACATCATATTTCAGATCTTCCAATGATCATAGTGTGAAGAAAGCAATAATGTGGAATTACATACAACTTTACTATGAATAAATATCATGTATATAATGTACTTAAATATAATATTAAACATGATAAGTTATATAAATATGTCAATATTGATGAAACAACACTAAAGGATCTCCCAACTAATAAGTCTATAAATGTGTTCAAAAAATTAAACTCAGTTAACATGGAATTTAATATAGATTTCAATGAATATGTTTTTATAGGTCCTATACTTGAGACAAATGAAGATAATATTATAGATCACATGTCATCAATGGTAACCAAACCACCCAATGCCTCGAAAGATATGGAAGTGATTCAAGCTTGGGTAAACAATCCAAATGTTGATCTAGGTGAACTAATATCTTGGCCACAAATTGGTACATCTCCATTGAATGAGTGTGTGATAGAATGTTTATTAGACATGGCTTTCCTAACTCTATTCCTTGATGGAAAGTGTGATTGGTTAGAACTATGACTAAAATGTGTACATTGACATGAATACGTGAAACATTTGATTCAATATCAAGATAATCATTTTGAAACACACCCTCGATTTAGGTATCTTGTCATGAATAGGATAATGTGAAATTAAGCACAAAATTTATCAGTAGTATTTGTAAAGAAAAGCCTTCAATTACTACCTATTATAATTGATGAATTATGTGAACTTATGGATAATATTCCAGAATCTCACCTTGCAGATTGGTTGATGTGATATCGAACAACATTATGATGTACACATTATTATTGGATAAAGTGTCATGCAGAGTTAATTAATCTATTGCATCAAATTGGAATGCCAACTATCTTATTTACTTTAAGTATAGCAGACATGTATTATTCAGACTTCCATGTAATGATGTTAGGAACTCCACTAATGATCCACATGAAGTACAAAGATGGTGGCAAACAAACATAATTGACCACCCACATATAGTTTCTTATTATATGCACATTAGAAATATAGTATTCCAAAAAGAGATACTACAAGAGTTTATGAAGGTTAAATATTTTTGGTATAGATATGAATGGCAACATAGGGGGTCTCCACATGTGTATGGATTTGTTATGGTTGGATGGATCACCGAATATGGACACCTTAGATTAGGAAAATAAAGATCAAATTAACTTTACCAAACATATTTTGATGGAATCATACGTGCATGGAATCCTCAAGGAGATTTTCATCAAAGAAACATACAAATATGAATTGATAAACAATTTACTTATGTTATATAAAAAAGAAACTATTAGAAAACTACAAAGGAATATAATTTCATGTGTGATATAGGGAGGACACAATTTGAGCTTGCATCCATGTTTGAGGAACAAGTAACCATTAATCAAATAGATCCAGAATAGGACTAGGAAGAATTGATTAGTTGTGTGGAGCGTCATACCATGTGTAAAGATGGAGCTTGCCAATGAAAAAAAGATGAAAGATTTGTAGGTGAAAATCATTTTCTTAAAATTAATAAGCATTAGTGTAAAAATATGTATTAAATATTTTTTATATGAATAATAACATGAAATTTTATTTGATGTAGGTACAACACACCTTAGCCTTTGCATCTCGATGGATCAAAACTATGTGTAGATTTAGATAAAGGAGATAAAAAATATGAGCCAAAAATAAATGATGATCATGTGAATACTCATAATTGGCATGTGTTGTAATTATGGCATGCAAATGAAGATTGGAAACTAGTACTATCAAAATATGTCATTGTGAACTACATTTCAAAGTATGTCACAAAATTAGACAAAAGTTCAGAAATATATCAACAAATGTTGATGCAACTTGTAAATGTTAAAAAACCAAAAGATCCTATTGCACAAGTGTATAGACATTTGCTAACTGAACCAATTGTTCAAAGAGATATAGGTGCAATGGAAACATGTCACATGTTGTTATAGCTTCCTTTGATGGAGTGTAATAGGGTATTTGTATCATTGAATGTTGGGCATAAATTTTTCAAATTGGTATTAAAACCGATATTAAAAGAGGATGAAGAAACTAAAAAAATGGAAAGTCAATATTTGATGGATATATTGATAAACCTCGCTCAATAGATCATTTAACACTCATTGAAGCTACAAGATCTTGGATATATAATCCCATAATTAGAAAAGGAGAAAAGTGGAAACGAAGAAAAACATGTGCTATTGTAAGGGTGTGGCCCAGGTTTTACAGCATCCCAGATCAAAATAGTAAGAAATTTGTAGATTTTTGTTGCTCAAAGTTACTATTATATAAACTATTCCATGATATTGAGATAGAAATTGGCCAAGATGAGGAAACAATAAAATATATTTAGGGTGAATTTAAATATAATCCTTTTTATATAGAGCGAAGGATTGAAATAAACAATGACATTCAATAAGAAATAGATGATGAAGATGATGACATTATCCAATAGAATACAATTGAACATGAGTGGGAGATCATATCAGCCTACATTGAAAACAATATCTACATGTTTCTGAGATTGATATGTTAGGTTGAAGAGATATTGATAGACAGACAATTTGGGATTCAAATTACCTAGGTGAAGAACAAATGAACAAATCTCTTGAATTTGTAAGCATGGCAAAAGAAAATAGGTTACTTGCTATTAATGAAATAGAGTCTAATTTTTGTTATGATAGCCTCAATGAGAAATAAAAATTATCATTTTATATAATTATAAGACATTATAATCAAGGATAAAATACATCTCCATTGCATCTGATAATCCAAAGAACAGTAGGAACAAGGAAATCTTATCTTATTGAAGGGATTTAATTGGAACTTTTAGAGTTATCACAACCACAACGTTACCTCCTTCTACTACTTGCTCTAATAGGATTTATCACATTTAACATTGGTGCATCAACAATACATACAACCTTGCGAATTCCTATTTCAAATTTTGAAAAACTAGAAGGAATAAGGTTAATAACCTTTCAAGAATAAATTAAACATGTTAGATATATTTTTATTGATGAGATGAGCTTTAAAGGTCAAAATATGCTTGAAAATATAGATTCTCAACTCTGCCATGTATTTCCAAAAAATGTTGATATGTGCTTTGGTGGAAGGTCACTGATATTTTTTGCGGATTTGGGACAGTTGCCTCCAATTAATAGATAGACCTCCATATGCAAGCACAAGACAAGCAAAATTATTATGGGAAAAAATCATAACTATTGTTATACTCAAAAAAAAAAATAGACAATAGGGTCAAACTAAAGAATAATGGTTTTGAGAACTTCTAACAAATATAAGAGATGTCAATCCAACCATTAACAACTGGTAGTTGTTGATGACTAGAATAGATGCTTCACTTGAAACAGCGTAAAAGAAGGATTTTAATGAACACATGCATTTATTTACAATAAATCAGAATGTGCATCAACTTAAAAAGAGAAAATTATATGCATTGAATCAACATGTTTCTCGAAGCATTGCAACTAGAGGACAAAATAATATTGTTGTAGGATTGGATGATGAACAATTAGAAGTTGAATTGTTGATTGTTGTTGGTGCGAGGGTGATGCTCACCATATATTTATGGACAGAAGCAAGTCTTGTCAATGTTGAAGTTGGATATATTTGAATTCTTGTATACAAACCAAGACTAACACCCCCTGAACCACCTACATATGTTATGGTTCAATTTGATTACTACACAGGGATTCCTTTTGTTGATAAATTTCTAACTATAATTCTTATCAGTTCAATACAAAGGGGCCGTGTGAGTTACATATCTTTGAAATTGGCATGGGGATTGACAATTCATAAATCACTAGGCTTAACACTTGACAAAGCCACAATTGATATAGGACTTACAAAAAGATAGGGTTTGACATTTGTGCCAATATCACGCGTAAAGTCATTACATGGATTAAGGATTGCATCGCCTTTCACATATGATAGGTTTGATAAATTGAAGAATGGAAACAGGGTACATAAAAGAAAAGAGGAAGAAGAAAGACTTCAATTATTAGAGGATCTCATGTACACAAATGGAATTTCTTAAACTTATTAATATTATACTACTTATATATATCATATATGTGTTGATCTTTATCTCTCATTTTAATTTCAAATGTATACAGTTTGAAATTCATAAAATTATTGTTATATTTCATGTATGTCATATCAGTGTTTTTCTCTACTTCCCATGATCTCTAAATTATAGTTATATTGCATATATGTCATGTATGTACATTTTTGATCTACTTCCCATGTTCTCTAAATTATAGTTATATTGCATATATGTCATATATGTACAGGTTTGATCTCCCTCTCTCTATATATTTATATATCAAAATTTATGTTTCTCTCTATTTTAATGTTAATAATTAATTAATTATTTATATTAAATGTGTTTTTATTTAAAAAATCTTTAATCTTACACGACGACGAGTTCTACTAGCATACATATATTAGATAAATCTATGTAAAATACACCAATAGATATCATTCTCGAGGTACTCACAATTCAAAACAATATAGGTACCTCAAGAATGATATTTATCGGTGTATTTTTTATAGATTTATCTAAGATATGCATGCTAGTAAAGTATTTATTATTATATAAATAAATTTATTCGGATATCCTTTCTACTCCACCTAATATTACAGGTCTAATTTATCTTAAAGTATTTATTTTTAAATAAATAAAATATATTTGCTTAAGAGTGTTAATATTTTTATAAGTTTAAAACATTAAAGAAAATATTTTAATATTTTTTAATAATACAAATGAATTAATGAAAAATAAATATAATACTATTATCAATATTTTGGATTGCATTAATTGATATATCATACAACTTCTGCATTTTGATATTAAATTATTTAATGTGATTTAAAATATTAATGATAATACAGTATTCACATAATTTTTCAAAAATTAATTTTAAATATTTCTTAAATTATTATTTTCTTAATAAAATAAAAAAATTGTGAATTATTTATTAAATAACTAAATTAAAAATTATTATAAATATTAATTAATTTAGTTTTATATTTTTAATGTTCTTTTAATAACATGATATATTTGAATATAATTTAGCAAATCAAATGCGATATATATATATATATATATAAAAATCAAATTAAATATAAGTTTTATGAAATATTTAACCCATCAAAAAAAAAATGAAAAAAATATAATACAATTTTCAAAGAAAAAAACAAAAATATATAGAGCTAAACACTTTTCAAATACATACATTTCACAAAATAAAAGTGTTATCTTAATATGGTCTTCAAAGCTTAAAGGAAAATATTGCATTCAAAGTATTATTTACACTCGAAACTTATTAAATACATACCTCACATATATCTAAGTAAAATATTTTCTAATCTATCAACTTGTGCATTTAAAAGGTTCATTGATCTTTTTCGTTTAAAATAGTAATAATTAAGAAATTAGTTGTCGTTAAAAGTTATTTTATCGAGTTAGAATAAGACATATTTTGGGCAATAAATTTCAAAATTAAAGCTAATAGATTTTAACTTTTATTTATTTGGAATACCTTTCTCCACGAACGAATTAACTTTTTTATAAAGTATTTATTGTTAAACAAATAATTTTATTTAGAGATCTTTTCTACTACACCTATTCTTAAAGGACTAATTTTTCTTAAAGTTTTTATGTTTAAATAAATAAAATATATTGTTTAAGATTGTTAATATTTTTTACAATTTTAAAATATTAAATAAAATATTTTAATTTATATGAATACTTAAAATTTATTAATGAAAAATAAATATAATACTATTGTTAATATTTTGGATTGCAATAACTGATATATCACATGGCTTATACATTTTGATAGTAAATCATATAATGTTATTTAAAATATTAATGATAATAAAGCATTCACATAATTGTTCAAAATTTTATTTTAAATATTTATTAAATTATTAGCTTTTTAATAGAATAAAATAAATTCCTCCTTTAATAGGTCAAGACTATTTAGGTCCAACTCTTAGGCTCCCATCATAGGACCACTCCCCCTATACAATTTTTTAAATTGAACTTCGATGGAACAACATGTAGGAATACAAAAGCTTCAGGTGAAAGATAATGTATCAGGAACTATATTGGCTCCCTTATTTGAGTCTCATTTGTTAGTCTACTAGATGGAATAAATAATGAGGCTAAGGCACAAGCAATTTTTTTACGTATTTATCTTGCTCACCATTATGGCATCAAATATTTGGTGGTCAAGGGTGACTCCAAAGCCATTATGGAAGCGATTTGTATCCACCATGTCAAGTCATTGCTTTTGAATAACATTATCAACATGGCCTGGCCATTTTTGGATGATATGGTGTCATTGTCAATTTCTCATTACTTTAGAGATATAAATAAGCAAGCAGATTTTCTAGCCAATTGGGGTGTTGAGCAATTGGAAGTGGTAGTGATGAATAATGAGTATGGAAGGTGGCCAGGATTAGACTTACTCAACCAATTTTTAATTCACTACCTTATCATCATTATAATTCATGTTGTATTTTTTTGTAGATTGTTTAATCCAGTTTATTTATTATCTTTCTTTTCCTTGGGTGTGCTGTGGTTTAATGAGATGGTTGAAATCGTATGAGATGGTTGAAATGGTATGAGTTGGGTTATTTGTCCAAGCATATGTGTGGCTTTTAATATAATTTACCTCTACTTTATGTGTTGTACTAGAGTAGAAATGATGGACATGGTAGCAGATAACATTACTCTTATCCAGCCCATTCTATCTCTTTACGTAGAAAAAATGGAGATAGCCTTCTATGACAGTGTCTTTGATCGACGATTGAGGCTAGTCTTATAGTTTCTAAATATGGAGGTCTTGGAAGCTATTAGAACAATTATTGGAAAAGATTATTTGCATGTTGTTTTAAGGATTAAAATTAATTTTGATGTGGCCTCTATCTTTGCTAGTAATTTATTACAAATTGTTAGAAATGATGATGTAGTAAGAAAGGGTGACTTGAAAGGATGATTAAACAAATATATTGATCTGTAAACTACACTGATAAACTCAAAGTGAAGTTTAAAAACTAAAAATTTTGAATTTCTCAAACTTAATAAATTCTTGAAATACTCAAAATAACTTGCAAATTGTTTGGCAAAAGTGTTCTCGATTATCAAATTGGATTGGAACCGTCACAAGACTTTTAACTTCCATTCACCAACTAAACCAATTTTTGTTTTAAATCAAATGTCATAAATTGTCAATTTTTATAAATTACATGTATTATTGATTAATTTTTTTAAAAAAAAACTAAATTTAAAAACATGCAAACAAAGACAATTTTACCATCCGACATTGATAACGGAGTTCGGCATCTCTTGCCTACGTCTCTAGGTCTGCCCAATAGTGAGGACCATTACTATTAAATTTGTGCAAAAAATGGCTTACAAATTTCTTGAAACGCTGCACAACTCCCCTCAAGTCTAATCTCTATCAAAAAACTCCACCTACGCTGATAAACTCAAGCTCGACAACACGAAATCCTTCCTCAGTCTTCAATCTCTTTCTGAAGTCACTTTTGTCCCTTCACTCAAACTATTGGTCTACCCAAATAATAATAAAAACATTTTCTTTTCAATTACAAAACATAATTGAAAGGCTTACCCTGTGTATATCAGGTTGAATATTGGAGAAAATTCCATTTGCTAGCTATCTCCAAGCTTCCATCTAGCTCTCAGCCTATAAAATAATAATACACAGTCCTATGAAGTTTACCTTCAAATACAAGTTCGTGCATTTTATATTACTTGTGAACCCGTAGCTCAAGTGGTCAAGGCCTATCCCTTTTGCATGGGAGGTCCACGGTTCAAGTCTTTAGCCTTCTATTTAGGCACTTTATACTTATCTTTTAGTCCCACATTTGTAAGTTGGAATGGTTTACTATCCTTTTAATAGGTTGGTGGCATCCTTTGAATCTGTCGATGCCCTTTTTGGTGGGCTCGAGGCACCCAACTTAGCATTGGTTTGTTGGTTCAAGTACCAACTTTAGCATATACGCTAACTCCATGTCCTCTTCTCACGTCTCCTACTTAGCATGGGTATTCATGAAGTCCTCTTCTCATGGCATTAGACATGGTAGATGTCTCCAATCTCGAGGTCAATGACTCGACTGTAAGACTTGGTAGATGTGGCATGCATTTTGGTCTGTGTGACCCATTCTCAAGGTTTTTTAACTCGGTATATAATGTGGTACGTGGAAGATTGGTCACGAGCTATGTGGCTTGGCATTTCTCATGATTTCCATACATCTCGAGCTATGTGGACTTGGAAAAGTGGTTGGAAGGCCATGGTAAGTTGGTTCTCCCATGTGGCGTATGGGGAATGGTAAGTAAAATATTACCAAGGAAAATTACAAGGCTTTAAAAACATATAATTTAATTGTCCCACATGCATCCGGTGGGCACAATATAATGATTTAAAAGCAAATTCAAATGCAATACATTGTGAGATGGAGGCCAAGACACCCCTCTTTAATCAAGTGTGTTGACCCTTGCTGAGGGCCCCCTGCGAGCCAATAGCGGGGCCCACGGTTCTCCATACGATCACCTGTCAAAGGCCAGAGTCTGAAACTAAACCAAACACCAACCAAATTTTTTGCACGATCATACAGAAATATATTGCCATGTGTTAATGGGTGATTGGTCCACTTGGTGTATTGGAACAATGCCACGTCACTTTTTGACATGTTATTTCCCTGTTGCAAGAAAACTTCATCAAGCTATATCTTGAGCATACGATGTCCATTTTGCAAATCACAAAAGGCATCAAAAATCTCTTAATGAGCTCTATGCTATGTAATAGGTTTCATCACGACTTGGAAACTTTTTTTGAACTAAACTCTATATCACACCTCCCTACAAAAGAGGCTTTTGGTCTCTAAAAGTCTACTATCTCTTGAAAATTGATAACCGGTCTACTGCATCACATCAAATAGAACCCAATCATAGCAAGAGATAAACATTGGAAAAATAAATGATTCACAACTCAAGTTAAAATACCTACAACATGGCATGAGTAAAGGAATGCAACTGCCAATAAACTGATCACAACATACCAAAATTGTCTGCACATGTCACATCCTATAAAGTGGTGAATTATCAATAACTAAAATAATTCCCAATGTAACTGAAAAACAAGTTTGTTAATGTTGAAAACATACAATAAATGTTGTAGACATGTTGCAATACAATGCCCTGGTATGGGACTTATATGCTAAGCAAATGCAAACAACACAAAGTGTATATTGCCTAACATCCAAACATGCCCATAGGGTCTTATAATGCATATATACATCCATGTGCCAAAAATAGATACATTCCCAAAATAGCAATCAAATATGAGACAAGTGTTGTAAGGAATTAACTCAACCTATAACATGCATTCTGTTATTATCTCCAATTGATCAAATGAGTTCAAGTCCTCTAGACAACTCACACAGCATAAATAGGAGATTCTAAAAACATATAGCTATTTGACATAAGGTGAGAATTGAAATCCTTTGAATGATAAACCTATGTTGAAGTGTTCTCACAAGCTCTACTAATGCATCATCAAATCTTGTTCTTTCCCTTAACAGAATTCTTAACAATGCTTTGAAAAATGAATGTATTATAATTCCACTTAATCAAATTTTCTGCCTAGTTAACTTGATTTCCTTAGTGGATTCCTTAGCATCATTATGGATTGATTTAACTTCATTAACCTTATTAATAGGTTGATAAATCATCTTAGTTTTACCATTTCTAGAATGAGAAGATGATTGAAGTTTAAAACAATGATAAATCTGATGTCCACTCATATGGCAATGAGTGCATAAAACCTTCTTAGGTGAGGCATCCCTTTTACCTCTTCTCACTTTGCCATGACGAGAATGGTACTTAACACCTATAATCTGCTTAACCAAAGCATGTCTCTTCCAACAAAATGCAACACTGTGGTTATGCATCCCACAAAGAGTGCAAGGGAATGATTGCATCATCTTTTGAATGTTAAATCCAAATTTCTTAAACATAAAAAGTGGATCAAAAGATTTAGTGCTAACTCTAGTGTAGGAACTAGGAGGTGGAACCTCAATACCTCTTCTACCTTCCTTCTTACACTGTACATGCTCTACTAGTGGCCTCGGTCCTTTGCTATTAGAAGCTTGT
Organism: Torreya grandis; assembly: GCA_037957365.1. NCBI lineage: Eukaryota > Viridiplantae > Streptophyta > Pinopsida > Cupressales > Taxaceae > Torreya > Torreya grandis. Next base: position 792,719 of record JARHVA010006465.1, on the reverse strand, counting down.
CTTCCTTTAGCCATGGAGGAAGTTTCTCCAATTTCTACCTGCTCACTAGTGTAACCCAACCTGCATGAAGAGATATATACTCTACTTGTATTGGGTTACTAATTCCTTGGCCATCTCAACCAAGACCTCTTCCATTAAATCTCATTTTCATCAACAATTTTAATCCTATACCCTTAATGTGTTGTTCAAAACTACCAAAAGCATCATTACCTAAATCTGAATCTGAATGGAAAGAAGTAGATGAATCACTTGGTGAATAACTTATAGTGCACTCAGTCATAGTCTCTGCATCTAAATTAGAAGGTATGGCCTTCTTTGGTTCACCAATCTGCAATTTTATCAAGATCTCATCCTTAGATTCAAGCTCTGATTTCAAATTTGCAACTTGCTTCAAGGGAATAGAGCTTGCATCTTAAGAATGCATTCTCGTCCTGAATCTGGGTATTGATGGCTTCAAGCTCTTCCATCTTGGCTTTATGTGACAACTTTCCCATGGTTTCCTACAAAAACATTGATTCCACAACTACACACTACAATCTAATCAAGGGATATTGATAACCAATACATTGAAAGCAACTGTCAAATCACAATCAGAAGCTAGCCCTGCTTTTTAACTGCTTTGATACCAATTTGATCCGTAAACTACACTGATAAACTCAAAGTGAAGTTTAAAAACTATAGATTCTAAATTTCTCAAACTTAACAAATTCTTGAAATATGCAAAATAACTTGCAAATTGTTTGGCAAAAGTGTTCTCAGTTATCGAATTGGATTGGAACCGTCACAAGACATTTCACTTCCATTTACCAATTAAACCAATTTTTGTTTTAAATCATATGTCATAAATTTTCAATTTTTATAAATTTCATGTATTCTTGATTAATTTAAAAATTAAAAAATTCAATCTAAAAACATGCAAATAAATACAATTTTACCATTCGACATTGATAACAGAGTTTGGCATCTCTTGCCTACGTCTCTAGGTCCACCCAATAATGAGGACCATTTCTATTAAATTTTCACAACAAATGGCTTACAAATTTATTGAAACACTACACAACTCCCCTAAGGTCTAATCTCTATCAAAAATTTCCACCTACATTGATAAACTCAAGCTTGACAACACGAAATCCTTCCTCGGTCTCCAATCTCTTTCTGAAGTTGCTTTTGTCCCTTCACTCAAACTATTGGTCTACCCAAATAATAATAAAAACATGTTCTTTTCAATTACAAAACATAATTGAAAGGCTTACCCTGTGTATATCAGGTTGGATATTGTAGAAAATTCCATTTGCTAGCTATCTCCAAGCTTCCATCTAGCTCTAGGCCTATAAAATAATAATACACAGTCCTGCGAAGCTTACCTTCAAATACAAGTTCATGCCTTTTATATTGTTTGTGAACCCATAGCTCAAGCGGTCAAGGCCTATCCCTTTTGCATGGGAGGTCCACGGTTCAAGTCTTCATCCTTCTATTTAGGTGTTTTATACTTATCTTTTAGTCCCACATTTGTAAGTTGGAACGGTTTATTGTCCTTTTAATATGTTGGTGGCATCCTTTGAATCTACTGATGCCCTTTTTGGTGGGCTCGAGGCACCCAACTTAGCATTGGTTTTTTGGTTCAAGTACCAACTTTAGCATATACACTAACCCCATGTCCTCTTCTCACATCTCCTACTTAGCATGGGTATTCATGAAGTCATCTTCTCATGGCATTAGATGTGGTAGATGTCTCCAATCTCGAGGTCGATGACTCAGCTATAGGACTTGGTAGATGTGGCATGCATTTCGATCTATGTGACCCATTTTTGAAGTTCTTTAACTCGGTATATGATGTGGTACCTGGAAGATTGGTCATGAGCTATGTGGCTCAGCATTTCTCACAGTTTGCATACATATCAAGCTATGTGGACTCGAAAAAGTGGTTAGAATGCCATGGTAATTTGGTTCTCCCATGTGGCATATGGGGAATGGTAAGTAAAATATTACCAAGTAAAATTGCAAGGCTTTAAAAACATACAATTTAATTATCACACATGCATCCGGTGGGCATAATATAATGATTTAAAAGAAAATTCAAATGCAATACATTGTTTGATGGAGACCAAGGCACCCCTCCTTAATCAAGTGTGTCGACCCTTACTGAGGGCCCCCAACGAGCCAATAGCGAGGCCGACGGTTCTCCATACGATCGCCTGTCAAAGATCAAAGGCTAAAACCAAACCAAACACCAACAAATTTTTTTGCATGACCATACAAAAACATACTTCCATGTGTCAATGGGTGATTGGTCCACTTGGCGTATTTGAACAATGCCATGTCACTTTTTGACACGTTATTTGCCTATTGTAAGAAAACTTCATCAAGATATATCTCGAGCATATGGTGTCCGTTTTGCAAACTACAAAAAGCACTAAAAAGCTCTCAATGAGCTCTACACCATGCAATAGGTTTTGTCACAACTTGGAAATTTTTCCAAAACTAAAATATGCATCATAGATGGAGGTGATTGGCATTACTTTAGCCTTATCTAACACATAGTGCTTGGGTTTGGTTCCAATGCCTATATTTTATGAGTCAAAAGCTTGCTTTGTGAAAATGCATGAAGTTTTGAAGATATTAGAGGCTAGTATGTTGGGTGTCATCCACCCTAATTTTACTATGGATGATTGGTTGGTGCCTCTACCATCTCTAGCTTTGTACATTGATCACTTTGATTCTGATCTTTCAGCTTCTACAACACAGCTCCTAGTGGATTTTTGCAACATTAGGGGTGTGGTGGTAACTATGGAGGAGAAAGAAACTAGAATCTCTAGTTGTGTTGGCATAAGAGTTTTTAGGACTATGGCCACTCAATAAATATAAGGTTTGTTGTATTCAACACAATCTACCCTATATTTTTTTTGAAACGTGAGGACCCCCTTTATATTTTTATAAATATTGAATATCTTATCTAGGTATCTATGTGTTTTTTAGGGTTCTGATAGTTGTTATTATCTGTAGAAACTCGATGCTTTGAATGATGAATCATGTTGGGGTATGTTTCTTTCCATTTCGAATCACTTGTTCAAACTAACATATTAATGAAAATATGGAAAGAATGGTTTTGCATGATAGGGATTCAGATTGCTTTATTTCAACTTACTTAGTCTTCGACAAGTTTAGTCTTTGATGACTTTGTTTCGGAAGCTTTCCCTTTGGAAACTTTTCTTCGATGACTTTCATTTTGCAAATTTTTCATCAAAAGGTTGATTTAAAAAAGATTATTTTAGGGAACTTTTCTCATTGGTAACTTTCACTTCAGAAGGATTATATTGAAAAGTTTACTTCGACAAGTTTGTTCTACGAAAGCTTTATTTCAAAAAGTTTCTAGTCGACAACTTTTCATTCAGATGTTTTTGTTGAAATATTTATGCTAGAGGCTATATTTTGATGAATGTACTTTAGAAGATTCTTTTTATAAACTTTCATTTTGAATATTCTTAATCAGAAGGTTTGTTTCAAAAAGATTCTCTTCAAAAACTTTCTCATCGACAACTTTGTCTTCAGAGACTTTTCATTGAAAGCTTTGTTTTGGGAAATTTCATTTCGAAAGCTTTATCTTTGGGAAATTTCTATACGACTACTTTTACCTAAACCATAATATTCTCAAATATTACTTAGTCTTCAATGATAACCTTTTTTCAAAACTTTGGGATGAAATATTTTGAAACCAATCTTCCCGAAGAACATTTTACTTTTTAGGTCTTTTGGCGTGAAGGTAAAGTTTGACTTCTTTTAACTGGAGTACATAATGACAAATGGAAAAGGAAGAAAGGTAATACCATGGCACCCTAAATGATAAGGCATCCTACATGGCATGTACCACTAGGATAAGGTATTTGACTTTGAATTGAATTAAGGTGACTAGCTCATAGACATTGGTGATTAATGATACATGAACTAGAAATCAATACAGAAATCTATTAACCTCAAGCCCCCAACCAAGTTCACATCATTTAATTTTCAAGAGCTTTAGTAAACTTTAGCCTTTAGCAATCTCAAAATCCCTAATTATGACCAAAGTAATTTGTAATCTACATAATTTAGTTTAATACACACTATTTTCAAAAGCTTGAAGTGTACCAACGTTCACCAAACTAACATGGCATCATCATCTAGGTCATACAAAGGAGCTTTGGCACCCTCCAAGTTCTCTATCAAGGATTCCAAAGAGTATTTATACATAGTGTTTGATGCCACTGTATTCATTGGTTGCTATCCAAATTACTTGGCCTTATGGGAAGCTTTGGAAAACATAGATTCTTTTGTACTATAAGAGGATATTTTAGTTGAGGATAAGTAGTTAGTGAAGGACCTACTTCCATTCAAATTTCAAGCCTTATATTACACATTTGTTAAACTAGAGTTTATGTCATGTATAGACTTACTATAAGGCCTCTTCTTTGAGGGAAGAATAGCAGATGGTGGATACCTTCACTATGTTGATAATAACACAATTATTTTGTATATCTTAGGAGACACATTTAATAGGTATTTGAGTCTATCCATCCCAAATGTAACATTTGATTTGCATATTATCATTACCTAGAAAAAGGCCAATAATGTAAAGTGAACACTAGTAGGGTGGATTCTCCCCAGAGAAACTTTCACTCTAAAAGAACATGTCAAGAATCCTATTCCCGTCACCTGATTCAGAATGGGGATCTGTATGGGAATAACACTGCTAAATCAAATTTTTGGCCATGCAAGCATCTAATTTATACATTTTGATTGGGTTTCCCTACTATACCTACTAAGTACCTCAGAGTGTAACTATACTTTGGGGGAAGTAATCAGCACTCACCTCTAGGAACAAATCTTACACAAAGATAAGAGGCCACTTGGAGTAAATTTCTACATGATGTCTTATCTATTAAACACAGTCATGGGGATGGTATATAGGCATAATGGAGTCTAGTGGGATCCCAACCTAGATGTTATTAAGAAAAAAATTGTGATTATTACTCCTTTATGCACATCTACTCATATGGAAAAAACATAGTGAAGATTATTGAGGATCTCTAGCCTTAGGTCTGGATGGCCATCCATGGTCGGCCTTTGGCTAGAATTTCACCCAGCATAGCCAAAACACTTGCCAACAATGTGGGATAATATTGGCTCTACCCATACTACACTTTTGTCATGGTCTTTAGCCATAAGGTGGATCCTCTTCAACCCCCTAAGTTTCTTCCAGACAAAGTTACTAAGCAAGAAATTGCATACTAGATATGGAATGGCATTGATGAAAATTTGATAAAGAACAAGAAGACTACATTCCATAGCTCCCACATTACTATTGGGAGAATGAAATACACTATACAAAGGAAGTTTAAGGAAGCTATAAATGCCAAGAAAGAATATGCATTGCCTACTCTCTCCCATAGAAATTGGGACCCTCATGGGAAGGTCTAGAAGAAGATTCACACTCGTGGCCTCGCTTATAAACATGAGCCAATGGATCATGATTTTATATTTATAAATGCTAAGGATGATGAAGAGGTGAAATAAAGGGCAATAATTCTAAGCTTGAGTAAGGACCTATTAAGGGTGATACATGCTGAACCCTCCCTCACACTCAATGAGGTAAATTTTACGATCCCACCTCATGGAGGATGGAAATATTTAACTTTTGGAATGGTAGTCCATCTTAGCAACCAAAAATAGAGGTATAAGATCACCAAGGTCCATCCATAGCTCAAGACCGATTGTACAACCAACAATAGTTGGTAGGTAAGGCACCACTTACTATAGGATAGGATGAACAAGAAGAATAAGTGCCTATTATTACATAAGTAGAAGAGGAAAAAATGTTCCTAGTTTAAGCATCAATTGTTGAACTAATATAGGTTAAGCAAGAGCTTATAGATGAGCCAACTAAAGGAACAGATAGTGCACAGAGGGAAGAAGTTAAGATTATTTGTTTGGATTCCTTTGACAAAGAGGAAATAGTGGCTTTAATAGCCCCGACACCTAGAATCATTCCCCCTTCTCTTCCTCAATAAGTGATAGTTCCATAAGTTGGTAGAGCAAAAAAGTAATATAAAAGGAAGCCAAAGGGGGATAGATGACAAACCCCACCAACATAGACACTCAATGAGGCATAACCTTCACTAGAAGGTAAGCTAACACAAGAGGTGGATGAGGAAGAATTACAGTAGGCCAAGCTCTTAAGCCTGCAAGCACTGAAAGTTAAGGTACCTCTCATCGTTTAATCATCTAGTAGGGGTCATCTTATTATATCCCCCTTAGGCCTTTTTCCTTTGATGTCATTACCCATAGTTTCTACCATCCTTGCACTAGTTGTTTCTACATTCACTCATATTTGAACATTGTCTGTGGGTCTCTTTTTTATACATCCATCTCCTAATCTACCTAGTGTCACTTCACCTACTTCACCCTCTACTACTATTGTTTATATTCATTCAATATCTACCCCATCAACCATATATTTATCCATTCCATCCATGAGCCAATCCACCACTCTAATTGCTTCTTCTTCTACCCAATTGGGTTTACCTTTGCCGTCTTCAACACCAACCTCCATAACTATAGCAGTGACCACTAAAAGGGATCCAAAGAAGAAACCAATATTTATTGTGCATCCAATGCCATAATTTGGAAACATAGATGGTATAAAATAATTTGGCCATCAATGCCCAATATTCCCTCCAAAATTGAACCTGAGCACGAAGAACATGTGCAAGTGGAAGCTCAATCATTATATCCTTCAAAGCTCACTCTTCCAGATTAGGCCAAGGAGTTAGGATCTTTAGCCTTTAAGAGGCCTAATATGAAGATCACTGAAATTCCAATGGTGATCTCATTATTTAATAAGGCTATAGTATCAATCTAGTGGGTCAAGAAGAGAAGATAGAGGATAGCATTGGTAGAACTTTGATCATGAAGGAAAGGGAAGAGGTTTATTCCCTACTGAAGAGATAGAACATGCAGAAGGGTCAACCCTCATATATTGAGGACCTCAAGTAATACATGGAGACCCATACAGAGGCAATCTTGGCCATACATAAGGGAATCAAAATGTCTAAACAAGAGCTTGAAGAGGAGTTAAAAACTCTTAGAGAGAAATAATAGGTAATTAATATTCCCCAAGGTATCGAGCAAGATGTACAGAATGCAACACTTAGGCTTTATGAAATTATATATTCAATTCATTTTTTGAGATTCAATTTGGCTCTCCATGTCAATTATATAACCAGATTGTTCAAACTTCTTAGAGAGGATGAGAATAAGTTGAATTTCTTAGTATTTTACACCCCCAATAAGCCGTTTAGACACTTGGATTTGATGACCCCTTTAGAGGCATTAAATGCTTTAAATTTAGATTTAATAAGAAAAAAAGAGACTTAAGATTGGGTATCATCCTCTAAGGCTCTAGTAAATAAATTAGCCAAACAAGAGAAGCAAGTCGAGTAAATTTTGACAGATATAGAATTGACAATAATTTAGGATAATAGAAGGAAGCTGGTGACTCGAGCTACATTTGATCAAATAATTTAATAAGCCTTTGATGGCTTCAAATAGATTCTCAAAGGGCTAAGTTTAGAGGACATCTAAGCCAAATTGAGCACACCTCAAAAAAAGGTGACAAAGGTAGAAGTCTTCCAAGTTGGCTTTAGAGCCATCAAGACATAACACACTAAACTGATGGAATAAACAAATAGGGTGGCTAGGTTGCATCTTATAGATATGAACCTAATTCATGCATAGCACAAAAAGGTGTATAAGCACTACCAATAGCTAGATGCTAAGAAGAAGGTAGCATAAATGCCACCTACAAGTTCTACTCCATAGAATCCACCTACAGTGCTAGAAATTATAGCCACATCGGTGCCACCTCATACTTTCACTCTGATGGTAATTTTAGCTCAATCATTGAGTGAATCACTGATTACACCTCCAAACCATGTTATCAAGCATAAGCACAACTACAGTTCTAATAACAATTTTTAGAAACATTAAGCAAGAGCCAATTTGGCTTGAAGGTTATTCTTGTACAATTTTGCATGTAGTGGTTATAAGTGAATAATTAATTATTCTTGTATAATTTTTCATGTAGTGATTATAAGTGAATAATTAAGTCCTAGTAGATTCTATGTTGTAATTAACCAAATTAATTTTGTCAGCTTACACATGTTACATGATTGAAATATCTATAAATTATTAATATGTAACTGAGACTTATTAGATAGTCTTTTTAGATGTAATCAAAGTGTTATAAACTTGGAGGATGAGGTGACCCCTTCCCCAAATTATTTATATACACGTAGATCCCTTTTTTCAAAACGTCAAAGTTTTGGATGAATATACAAGAAGAAATCAAGAAATTTATTGTCATGCATTGTGTTTGTTCTTTCTTCTTCCCTCTCTATGTTAGTGCATTTGAAGTTTTCTTTGTTTGTATTGATTCAATAATTATGATGTGTGCCAATGTTATGGATGAATTTGATTGTTTTATTAATGAATATTAGTCTTAAATGTGTAATAGCTATTGAATATTGATATATTTCATTGATTTAAATAGTTATGACAAGTTGAATTGATAATCCAAGGTGTGTAGAGGTATATCATTTGATATAGTCTTCTAGGTGCAAGTCACAACTACCTTAGATAACTTCTTGGTCTAAATTGTAATCTTTTATACAAAGGTGTGTGTCATTAGCTTAAATAAGAGCAACCTTTATCTGAGACCATTAAGTATCCTATATATTCTATCCCATACTTGTAACCATTTTTGTTTGCAAGTGTGCAAAATCTACAAATAGCAAACATTGGTTCTTGAGATACTTGTCTACTGAAGAAACAACAAGAAACTCCTTTTCAAAGGCATAGAACATTCTTTTATACCTTACCCTTCCTTCCTTTTTGAGTTTTTTTGAGATCTACCCACCATATAATAGTCCTCCACCCATCCAACTCATCTAGTCGTTTACCCTTTTTATTAAAATTCATGCATCTGCCAAACCTAGCTAAACAACCCACACGATCAACCTGATATTCCACTACCTAATTTTTTTAACCACATACCTAAAAACCATGCCCTAGAGGGAACCTAGTTCCATAGAGATCCCAAAATGTTAGAGGCTACCTTGTTTAAAAGTCTTTGAGGTGTGCTTAAAACCCACATCAACAGAAGAGAAAAAAGCTAGCACTAGAAGGAGGGAACACTTGTGTGTTTTCCAAATAAATAAGGGCCAATCATTATAGAGGCACCTAGGAGATTAACAAGGTCTAGGGCCTAAGCCAGCCTCTTAGTTTCATCATTGTCAAATTTTAGGATCTGTTGAGGTCAACATACCCCCCTTTTTGAAAAATGAGACCCTTGATATATTTTCAAGCCTAGCCTTGAAAGCATGGCCTATTTTGACTATTATTTAGAATTTGAAGATCATCTGCTCTATCAAATTTAGTTAATTGGTTTATGATTTGTTTTAAATTTGCCTAACCTACTAATGATTGGTCTTCATATCTTTAATTTATAGGTTTCATGGAGCCCTCACTGATGGTTCATGTTCTAAAACCCTAGCACAAACCCTCAGTTCAAATTTGAATTTGGTGGGAATTAATTTCCAAGAGCATTTAAATTTATTTTACACTTAAGCACAAGTTTCATCTTTAAATCTTAGTCATGCTTTTTAGAAACTTTAGCCTTAAAATGTTTGGACCCCTTTATTATCTTCCCTATTGAGTTCCTTATTTTTTCTAACCGAGTCCAATATTTGATTTTGCAGGGTCCCTTTTATCTCTAACATGGTCCCTTTGTTAACCTTTTAGCCTAAAGTTTTAATCCTAAGGCCTCGACATATTTATTAATATAAATAAGACCTTAGCCTTAATACTTTAGCCTAAGTTTGCACTTGGTCTTGAGTCTAACTTAATTTCTTTATTTCTTGTAGATCTAATGGTTCTCGCTTCATCACAGATCTTGATCCAATGAAGTGAGGTTAGGCCCAGGTCCTAACTTTAAAAATATGCAACTCACAAGATCCAACAATCCATGTTTTCTCACAGCCTCTCAATTAGATGATGCAAAGAATCTTGACAAAGATGAGCAATTAGTTCTCTGACTAGTCACATTTAAGATCTCAGATCATGATCAACAATTCTTTCTTCATCATAGATCATAGATTAGACAAAGCAAAGACATTGTTGCAAAGTCAAAATCTCCAATGGCTCTGTGAAGTTGCCATATAGCACTCCCACATTTAAATATTAAAGGCAAAGGGGCCTGCATGACAGAAGGGACCAATCATGAGTAAGCTCCTGGATCATGATCGGATGGCTTTTGCTTCGTTACGAATCTTGATCCAATGAAGTGAATTAGGCCTAAGATCTTAGGAGGCCCCACAAAGGTGCCAAGTGACACTCTCACATTGGAACATAAGAGTTTTATGAGCTTATATTTGATGTTTGTGTGATCATCATTTGATGTCCACAAGGATGTATTTGATGTCTGTGTGATCATCAACTTTAATCCCATTAAATCCAAGAACTTCACAAGATTAAATTGGCATTCTCGTGACCATTATTTAATGTCTATGAGGACGTATTTGATGTCTATGAGACCATCAAATTTAATCTAATGAATTATTTTGCTCAAGACTAAGGTACATTCTAAAATTTTACTAGAAAGCTCATGAACTACCTCGTAGATTAATGGAAGCCTTCAGAGGATGCTCAAACACCAAAAATATTTGAACTACAAATATTTAAATGGTCTTATGGTCTAAGTATATGCAAAATGAACTTAGTCTAAGTCTATACCTTAAGGTCCCCATTGTATATTATTTAAATACCATGAACTTTAGGCTATAGATTTATACTAAGTCTTATTTTAAAGAGTCTTTGTGACGTAAAACTTAGACCGAATGCTTCTAATTGAAGGTTTTAATGTGTTTATTAATACAATAAAACTCTATTTGTCACTAGATCATTATATCATTTTGACCCCTTTGAGCATGTTTTATAGGCTTGACATGAATATTTTAGCCCAAAATATATGATGTGTTATTTAAACATAATGTAAACTTTAGCTTAAAATATTTATCCATGGTCCCCTTTTGTACAAATACAGGAGACTTAGGTATAAACACTTTAGCCTAAAGTTCATTTCATGTTTAATAAACACAAAATGAACCTTAACCTAAGGTATTTAAAAATTAAGTCCCTGCCTAGTTCTTTGACTTAAAACTTAGCATAAAATGCTTTAACCTAAGTCTATTTGTGTTATTAATATGAGATAGACTTAGGTAAAAACATTTTATCCTGAGTTATTTTATGTCTATGCATGAACTTAAAACTTGTACATCTTTGCAAATCAATAGCTCACATTTTATCATAGAAGGATGATCCAATGACGTGAAGATGCCATAATTGTTCAATGGAGCTCTGAGAGCCCACAGTCTCGATGCATGGTGAAAACACATTCAAAGGTGATAGATGAAGGATCTAACAATCTGTGCTTCATTACACTCCCTGATCCAAAAACATGCAAGCACTAAAGACCTTTCAAAGGAACTCAAAAGCCTTGCAGAGGTGCCAAATGGTACAACCATAGGGCACTAGTACCAAAGAGCCAATAAAAAATGAAAGCTTGGATCATAATTGACAATTTAGGGTCACTTATAGGATCTTGATCTAACGGTGTGAAGCAAATAGGGCATTTTAAATGCCAATGGCTAGTGCTCAAAAGGCATTTATGAAAAATGCCACAAAAAGTTCCAAATTGATGCCATATAAGCACCATGCAAGCAAAAAATGATAAAAGAAGAGATATTATGTGCCTCAGGATGCAAAAGTATAAAGTCAAAGGTCCAAATTAAATCTAAAGCATGTATGAGCTAAAATCTAAATGAGTAATCACCATTAAAGCTTTGAAACCCTAAACCCTACATAAAAGAGACCTTAATTAATCTCAATTAATCACAATTCAATTTGAAAAGAGATTAATTGTGATTTAAGCATATAAGATTTAAGCATAGAGACAAACTACAATCTAACTATGAAGAATTTTCAATCATAAAAGCCATGGCAACTCAAAGACAAAAATTGTGAGATGAGATAGAATTGAACCTATCTATAGACAATGAGGAAAAGGTTTTCAAGGATATAGAGTTGGATCTCATAGCCCAAAAAAATGTAAATAGGAATTGGTTTGAACTCTTATTCACCATAAATGAGTTGAAACTCATCACCAAGGAGTAGAGGATTTCCATGGTAAGCAGAAAGTACTATGACCTGGTTACAGTTCAAATGGCCAGCCCCCACCATGCAGCTTCTAAACTAGAGATACTTCACTAAATTGATGTCCTTGCTCCAGTTTTCATTGATTGTAGAATTAATGGTGATTGGATCATCCATGAGGGAAGCTCTAGGATAGTAGTTTACATTACCCCACTAACCTTTGAAATTTACTACAAGCTCCCAAAACCCTATGTGGACTCGCTCGCAATCAAAGGATGGACCACTGAGCATGACCTAGACACCATCTTCAGGCCATGGTTGCTCCAAAGAAACCATGTATATTGAGATTTTGAGGGAAAGATCCCCATTGTTCATTTGGGTAAGGGATTAGGGTTATCATGACCTTATTAAATAGAGTATCTAGAGCCCCTGTCACGACTTATGTCAATAAGACCTGGGTGTCCTATGTTCACTTTATGGTAGAGAAAGAGCTCATCCCTCCAATTGGAGATATGATCAGTGTCTTCTTGGGAAAAAAATTCACTGTAATCAAAAGGAAGACAAGTAAGAAATTTTACATGATGTCTTACTTTTTGGATGCCCTACTAGCTTCCACCAAGATTCCTAGCATCAAGAACTAGTCTCCTAAAGTTAGAACCACCATCTCCCACCACTACTCAAAACAACACATCTTCAAATATAGGCACCATATGCAATTCATATGTGACTATGTCTATCCTACATTAGTGGAAGCCATCACAAGGATTCCCATGCCCAGGATTCCCCCTTTGATCAAAAATAATGTGGAGTTGATGGGTGATATCTGGTTTTATCCAGATTATATATTATTAAAATTGAAGGAATTCTAACCCAACCCTACAAATTTTCTATCTACATTCCTCCTAAGTTGGCATAATAGGAAATTGCATCTCAAGTCCTTCATGGTGTTGATGGAGTATGCAAGGAAAAAAGGAAAGGTCTTCTCCATCCCTTTCCTTTGATCATAAGAAGAACAATTTTACAATATTAGAAGTAGGTGGACACCACGTCCAAGCATAGCGACTCTTTTATATTTCAATTGGATGATCTCAGATAGTGAGATCCTAAGAATGTAGTAGGCCCACATTTGAAGAACAAGCAACTGCCCAAACTAATATATGAGCATGAATTGAGCCCTCATGACACCTTGTATATAAAATAGCAACTTTAAGGAAGTATTAGCTAGGTTTAAGGGAACCAACCTCAAGCTTGTACATAGACTAACTACTGACAATAAACTAATAGGGGACATATGGCATTTGCATCCCTTTCAGTACCATTTGTTGCCTGGCCCTTTCAAGCCACCTCCAGACCAGTCTCAGATGGTGATCCCACAACCCCAAACATAAATTATACAAGGAACTGGTAAGGAAAAACTATAAGAGAGACCTAGAGAGGGACCCTCAACCTCAATTCCCCCTCAGATACCACCATACCTAGTTGAGCACTTGGATCTGATTGCCCTTGAGCCTAATGAAATAGTAGAAGGTGCCCTCAAAGATATTGCTAAAGCATATGGATCTGAAAAAGAAGAAGCGTAGGCTAAATAAGATCAAGTTCAACTAGAGCAAGCTAAACAAGAGAAAGGGAAGGAAATAACCCTTGATATAATCCAAGTGGCTCAACCAGAAAAGAGGAAGACAGAGTTGGCATTGGTCCCTGATGGACCAAGGAAGAGGCTAATATTGAATATCACTCATCCCACAAGTGAGATCAACTTGTTTAGTGAAGATTAATCCATTCATAAACCAATCATCCCTAATTGGTTCATGTATGGAAAGCTACAAAAGATCCCTTCCCATTCCCACTCTTGGACCTTGACCCAATCTATCAATGTGGATGTTCATGAAAAAATCAAGCCATGGATCAAGGATTTAATGAAAGAACAAGAAGAAAGAAGAATTTTGGCCACTATAGAGCCTGAGAGTAAGAAAATGGATGCTCCAAGAGCATCAAGTAGCATAGGAGAAGAGGTCCTAGAGCCTCCAAAATTCATAGAGACATCCACCACTATGCAGTTCAATCTAGAGATAGCTAGATTAGAAAGGGTCACTACAAGGAAGGCCATGGTAAGAACTAAAGAGTTCACCTTCTAGAAGGTTGAGCCCTTTAAGGCTTAACCCCAGTTGGAGGAAAACAACTTGGTGAGGCTCCTATCCATGAGGAGGATATTGAAATTATATCAAAGGCTCACAATGCCCAAGTTAGAGTTAGCATTCGAGGAATGAAGCAAAAAATTCAAAACTTGGAAAAAGAAAAAGAAAATTTAGAAACATAGGCCATATTGGTAGTGCCTGATGTCATAATAAACATGTTTGAGGATTCGTTATTTGATATGTTTGATTATTTAAAATCAATAAAGTTGAGGTAGGATGCCTTAATCTAATAAGGTGAGGTAGTTAAGGTGTTAATAATAGAATAGCAGGAGGTAGAGACCAGGATAAGGGACCTCATTACCATTCTAATTAGGAACAAGATTCTTAAATTCAAATCTATTAGCCTAGCTCATTTGAATGCCATACTGAGAATAGTAGTGGACAAAATCTAGGGTCTAAGTGCATGGACAAATAATTTGGATAGACTCTTCGTTGATGATAAGTAATTGATTACTAAGATTGAGTAGCTCTTGGGCACTATACTATCCAATCCTACCAAGACTATAGCCCTAGGGATTATTGATGATATAGATTACAAGCATAGAGTCACTTTAGTGATGAATAAAGTAAAGGGCAAGAGTCAAGGTAGATTAGGTAGTGATAATGGTAATATTCTAGGCATGAGCTTCATGATAGAAGGAAAAATTATAGAATCAAGGAATATAAAAGAAGATATGTCTAGAGATGATAGGGACTTGGATGACCTAGCTGATCAAGAAGAGGTTTGCCTCATGAAGCCAGTTGTGGAACTAGAGCTTATCAAAGAACAACATCAGAGGGCCATGGAACTTTTGCAAGACCAATAAGGAGATCCTTTGGTAATGGGCCCACCAATTTAGTTAATATTCCTTTTTGTAAAACATTGTAATATTTGAAATAGGGAATATTTTTTTGTAAGGCATATGCTAGTCTATTAGCATATTGCCTCTAGGTCAGTCCAATTTTGAGAAACAAATGTATTCTAGATCTTTCTTAAGAAGGATAAATGTCCTTATCTTTTGTATAATTGTATCTTATAATTGACTAGTGTACTACCTTATCTTTCTATAAAAGGCATGTATTAACATTTGTAAAGGAGAGAGATTTTGAACAAATTTTATACACTTGAAGCAATTAATATGATCAAGGAATTCTATAAAGATTATCCATGTTTATGTGTTAATTGTTAATATAGATTTTCTCTTAATTGCAAGTTTTATGTCTTAAATTTGCATAGTTTCTTTGAATTCAAGATTGCATCTATAATCACAGGGTTTTTAATTTGTGCATATGCTAGATTAGTTTAAAGATATTGGATTTGCTTCACTTTATTTTGCTTTGTATTCAAATGTGCAAATGTTATTTGATTATAATAGTAAATTTTTAAAGTAAACATGGTTCTTACTTATGATTCTTAACATCATCCTTCAAAGTTTGTCTGGTATATAGTGAAATCTGATCTTAGGCTATTTTGCACTATATATTTTTTTGAATGCATACTGAGTTGTAATTTATGCTTTGTCATAATATTTGAGACTAAGATAGGTAATCACTTGTTTTCTTTCTACCCTACTCTTCTCATTTGCTCTTTTTTTAACCAAATAAGTTTAGTTTAAGCTTCATTATAAATATCCATTTAGATTATTTTTTAGCTTAATTTTTTATCATAATTGACTAAACATTATCATAGATACTTATAATTTACAAAGAATTGGACCAAGATGGCTCCCAACCATCAATTAACATAAATTTATGGGAACAATTAAACATTGATTTTCCACTATTTCACCACAAGTAACATCAAGTTGCCACAACCTGCTACTCATGCTCCAAATTCCTAAAATTCTAAAATGAGAAACGTTCTTGAACACTAAGGACATTTGTGGTACACATAAAGGCATCAACAGGATGCCTAGACCTATACCTATCATCCCTAAGATACATAGAGCCCAAACACCTTCCCCTATAAGAAATGTCCCACCTATTAATCTTTTTATGGCTCAAACCTAGTTAATTAAATCCACTATTACCATCCCTAAGGACCAACATGATCTATCAAGGAACCCTGAAAACTATTTGCCAACCTTCTCCCCCTCAAGTGGGAAAATAGTTGAAGAACATATTAAATCTTTCAAGGCTGCCTTGAGATTAATGAATGTTATCCATGAGGATGTTGCATGAAATATTTTTTTGTTTACTTTACAATATTCTTCTTATGATTGGTATCTCAATTTGTAAGAAAATTCCATCACCTCATGAAATGAGTGTAAAAATATGTTCCTTGCACAATTTGGGAAAGTAACTAATCCAATTTTGGTATATCAACTCTTTACCAGCATAAAAAGGGAACCTAACAAATTCATCTAAGCCTTCAATGTAAGATTCCATAATATGCACACTCGATTGAATGTCGTATACAAGCCAAATGAAAATCTAATGCTTGAGATATACAAAAATGCCTTGGATCCTATTACTGTAGTATTCTTATGAAGAGTTGTTGCTACTAATACTCTATCTTTGGCATTTCAAGAAGCTATAAACATTGACAAGTACTTCAATCCATAGCTTAACCCTCATAATCTAAGAGGTTAAGCATTCAATAATGGACTTCCATCATTGAGTATAATTCTATGAGTGAATCAGAATGCCCCTGTATTTAATAAAATTTAGCTATACACTTTGCCTTCCATGATGTAGCAGATAATGAATCAGAATTATGATTTTTTGAACAATCAAATGCAAAGGAATAGTCAATAGCAAAATCAACATGAGGCCCACACCAACATGGTAGTCACTTAGAGTTCTAACTCTAACAAAGCTGAGTTGGATTAAATACAAAGAATGGTTTAGAAGTTGAGTAATGATTTATTGAATATGCATAAGAGGATGGGTAATACTAATAATCAAAATTACAATCAAAATTCTAACTTTCCAAGATATAGCAGGCCTTTCAACAAGCCCACTCATAATGCAGAACAATAATAGTCCAATAAGATGCTAGTTTTCAGTATCATGGAAATAACTTTCCCCAACTGGTACAGGGTCCATAACACATCATAGCATGGAGAGTTATACTATATAGATTTATGCACATCCTTTGAAATCTTCTAGAGATAAATGATTAGATGATCAAATGATGAATCCTCCAAATATCCCTCATGAATTTGGCCCTTCAAGTTTAGCTAAGGTCTTTGAGACCTATGAGTCATCCTTCCATAATGAGGATGACAATATATCATATGATAATTATAATGAAGTGCATGCATTCTAGTAGTTCAATCAGAATAATTATAATACAAGAAACAAGCAACCATTTACTACTTCTACTCCTCCCAATAATATGGTTGTCCCTCCAAATCCCAAAGCTAATAATAATCCTCCTTCCCCTAAAGGGAATGATTAGCCATAGCATAGAGAGGAACAAAATAAATGAGGATATAATATTGTCGAGGATGTGAATAAAATTAAGGCCAACATCACTCTTCATGAATTAGAAAAAATCACAGAGTAGAAGGAACTCTTATGGAAGTCCATCATAGGTAAGTCTGTTGTAAAAAAGTCCAAAATAGCCAACATGAATGTCATATACAAAAGCAAACCTGAAGTTCCCTCTTTCTTGCTGACCATTCAAGAATTTGGAAATAATATAGATAATTGTTTGGTAGATTCTGAAGCTTCAATAATAGTAATGTTAAATTACATTTATTAGAAGCTTGGTTTAACACCAAACCCATCCAAGAGGATTGTGTCATAGTTAGATATAATAGTGCCTATATTAGGAGAGCTTAATGATGTGAGAATTTAGGTTGCTTCAGAACCTAGAGTATAGATTACTATCAACATCTTGGTAGTGGATATTCCTAAAGGGTATGGATTGTTGTTGATCAGAGATTGGTCAAAAACATTAAATGGATATCTTTCCATGAATTTTTCACATATCTAGATGCCTTAGAGAGGCATAGCCAACTAGATCAAAATTGATAAAGAACCTAAAATGAAGCATCCTATTATGGATTACAATATCACCAATGGAGATGTAAGTTATAAATCTCCTAGTCTTGGAATTTACACATTTTACTCGAAGCATGAAGCACTAAAATAAATTTGGATCCCTTCCCCATTATGAACCCTCCATTTCGATGGGGCAAGATCCAAACAAAGATGAGGTGTTGGTATTGATCTGATCAATCTACAATGAGTGAAACTATTTAAAACATATAGGCTCAAATTCCCATGTACCAATAATAGAGCATAATACGAGGCCCTGATTTTAGGATTATAATTTTCTCTCAAAAATAATGTCAAGGAATTACTGGTATATGGAGATTCTGAACTCATTGTTAACCAGGTCATAAATAAATATCAATTTAAATTATCATATTTAAAGATATAAAAGCATAAAGCTTGGGATATAATTTAATCATTTGAATCTTTCAACATAGTATCTATCTTGAGAGAACAAAATGGGAGCATCAATTCACTGGCTACTTTAGCAATGAATTTGGCACCTTTACAAGAGTCAAAAATCTAGAAGTTCTCCATTGAATTGGTACCTTATCCTTCAGTACCAAACATGTTGAAAAATTTCAAGTGTTTTATGATGACCAACAAATTATCCATTTTTTTACAAATTTAGGACAATTTGAATCTCAAATAATTGATGATGAAGATAGAAACCATAGCTACCATGAAGAATTGGATAAAGAAGGTGTTATCTAGCTAAAAGAGAATAGTCTCCCATTAGAGATGGTCACCCTAGAAAGGACCTTCGATATAGATCCTCAAACCCAATCACAAAGGCACCTCAAGGTTAATGAATCTAAATTTGGCTCAAAAAATGTTAGTGATGAAAGGGATGCACACTTCATCAATATTGGCTTAAGTTTCACACTAGAAGAAAGGCAAAAGTTCAAAGAATTGATTGTCAAGTATAGAGATGTAATTGCATGGACCTATGATGACTTAAGTATATTTAATCCTAGGGTAATTACCCATACAATTCCACTCAAGCCTGATCATAAATAATTTAGGCAAAAGTAGAGGCTGGTTAATCCTATCTTTGAACCACTAATTCAGAAGGAAGTGGAAAAGTTGCTAATTGTTAGGATAGTTTTTCCTATTAGACATTCGACTTGGGTGGCCAATCTAGTTCTGATCAAGAAAATGAGTGGTGAGATTAGACTTTACATCAACTTTAGGAATTTGAATAAAGATTTAGAGAATGATAATTATCTTTTGCCTTCCTTAGATGAGTATTAATACAAACTATGAGTGGGTCTGAAATGATGTCTTTCTTGAATGGATTTTTAGGGTATAATCAAGTACTAGTCAAATCAGACGATAGGATGAAAATAATATTCACTAAAAAGGGAGAACATATACATATAAATGAATGCCATTTGGGTTTATCAATGTTGGAGATACTTTTTAGAGATCAATGGACCATGCATTTTAGGGACTGATAGGGAAGTGTGTAATTATATACATGGATGATCTCACTATTTTTTCTAAAATTAGAACTGATCATCTGGACCATCTTCAGTCTATTTTTGGAAGGTGTGGGAAGTTTGGGGTATCAATTCACCCTAAGAAGAGTATATTTGGCATTATCAAAGGTAATCTGCTAGGGCACATTATTACTAAGAATGGAATTACTATTGACCTAGACAAGATCCAAGGGATTTCAAAAATAATGTCTCTAAACAGCAAAAAGGAGATCAATTCCTTCTTTGGAAAGATAAATTTTGTAAGGAAATTTACATTTGGATTTGTAGAGATTTTCAAGCTCCTGAATTCAATTCTCAAATAAAATTCCCAAGTGAACTGGACACCTAAAGCTAAGAAGTCCTTCCAAGACATACAGAAGGCTATTTCACAAGCCCCAGTGCTGGTAATCCCATATTTCACTAAAGACTTTTTCTTGTACTCATTCACCTTATAATATACTGTTATTTTTGTACTTACACTAAAAATGGAATAAATTAAACATCTTATTGCATTCATGAGTACTAATTTGAAAGATGCAGAGGTTAGGTATTCCCTGATTGACAAGCAAATCTTCACTCTTGTCAAAGTAGTTTAGATGTTTAGGCACCACATCCTCTAGAATAAGATGATTTCCATTGTACCAAATCCTATTACCAAGATCATGCTTGGATAGAATGAATTGGGGGAGTGAAGATGTAAGGGGATGGCAAAACTATAGGAATTTGATATTGAAATTAAACCTGCCAAGATCGATAGATGACAAGGCATTATTTAATTGATGACTAAACCAGACCCATACATCACCATTGAAGAGATATACCAAATAAGTCTCCAAATAAGATTGGTATTTAGGTATTACTGAGTTCCTACTCACTGTAACGTGCCCCCAAGAACTCAAATAGAGCAAAAGAGAGATTTAAGGCTTAAGGTTGCTCATTATATGATCAAGAAGGGAGTCCTCTACAAAAAGAATTATGAAGTCATTTATCTAAGATGTGTGTCACATGGAGAATCTAAAATAAATATTAGGAAATCCACATCAAAATATAGGCAACAACCATCCATCTAGTAATACTATAGCCCATAAAATTATCAGAATGGGTTATTACTAGTCAACAGTCTTTAAGGATGCTCATTTCCATGTGAGGACATGTCATGAATGTCAGGTTTTGGAAAAAAGAGAATTACACATAGTAATGTTGATACAACCTATGATTTAAGGTAGGCCATTTTCCCAATGGGGCTTAGACTTCATCAATATTAAAAACCTGAATTCCTCAGTTGGACACAGGTTTATGTTCACTACTACAAATTATTGAACTATATGGATTGAGGCAACAAACACCAAAAAATTTAAAGCCCAAGATGTGATAAGTTTTCTTGAATAACATATCACAACCAAGTTTGACACCCCTATCTCTTTGGTTTGTGATGATGAGCTAGCATTTCAATCAATTGAGTTCATTGAGTGGGCCCACGATAATAAGATTACAATTAGATCATCCTCCAATCACTACCTACAAGGTAATGGATTGGTTGAGTCAACCAATAAGAACCTCATGGATGTTATCAAGAATTAAATTGCAAATAAAGTTATGGAGTGGTACCTCTTACTAAAATATGCACTTTGGGTAGACTAGACTAGGTACAAATAAGCCCTTGAGGCTTCACCATATCTACTAGTTTATGGGAAAAAAGTGTTCTCAATCATCCTAAAATTTCCAACATATCAATTTATGTAAGAATACATGGATCCCAATGATAAAATAGAGTCTAGATTATTGAATATCATCAAAATAAAAGACTATAGGGATAAAGCATTGTAAAACTTTAGCAAACATCAGGACATGGTCAAGAGATGGTTCGATAAGAGAGTAAAATTCAAAGCATTCAAGATCTCTAACTTGGTGATACTATGGAACAAAGCCCATGAGAAAAAAGGAACACATGACAAGTTTACCCCACTATGGATAGGACCATATCATATTTCAAAGATCTTGGCTAATAATGCATTTCGTTTAAAATATCTTTAAGGTAATGATTTGACATATTTAGTTAATGGATAGTTTTAGAAGCATTACTTCATGGCTACCCCATCTAGAAAGGTATTTGAATAGCAATAGATGTCTCGATAGAGGTAAGAGTAGGTTAGTTTTTTCTTTATTATTTTTCCTACTTTTGGTCATTTTCTTTTATTAGATAGGTTCATGTTTTTTAGATTATCCTTTCTATTTTCAGTAGTTTTTCTTACTTTATAGGATAGTTTTATTTTGATTGCATGGTAGTCTAAGTTTGGTCAATCCTATTATAATCAATCACAATTTGAAGTGTTTTTAATCCAACCCAAATAAAAGGGTATTGAATACTCTAGTTCAAAACTCTTAATCTAGGTAAGCAATAAGAGAGTTGGCCATGAATATGTCCTAAAACTAATGATTTCATCAGGTATGTGAAACTAATGATTTCATAAAGGTAAGAGTAGGTTAATGATAGAGGTAAGAGTAGGTTAGTTTTTTCTTTATTATTTTTCCTACTTTTGGTCATTTTCTTTTATTAGATAGGTTCGTGTTTTTTAGATTATCCTTTCTATTTTCAGTAGTTTTTCTTACTTTATAGGATAGTTTTATTTTGATTGCATGGTAGTCTAAGTTTGGTCAATCCTATTATAATCAATCACAATTTGAAGTGTTTTTAATCCAACCCAAATAAAAGGGTATTGAATACTCTAGTTCAAAACTCTTAATCTAGGTAAGCAATAAGAGAGTTGGCCATGAATATGTCCTAAAACTAATGATTTCATCAGGTATGTGAAAGTTGCTCCTATAGTTTTGTGAAAATTTAAAAAAAACTATCATTATCCCCTTTGGTCAAATGCACACAAAACATTAATACTTGTTTAAGGTAATAATCATGGACATGGGCAAGAGTTGGTAGTGACATTTTGATTAAACCAAAACTTTACTAAGACCAGCTCATTGTGGTCACATTCTTCCCTCTTTCAAAAATCAAAATAAAGAAAAGATTAAAAACAAAATGCATAATATAAAATCTCAAAAGAAAATTAAAAAATGAATCAAAGCCTAAATGATGAAATAAGATCAATGTATCATGCATCATGAAATATGAAGAAAAAGAGAAATAGGTTATCAGAGGTATCTTTGTTGGGGCTATAGATGCCTATTTGGTAGCAGATCAATGCCCGAGCTCCCTATCTATATACATAATGCCCAATCAAAGTGAAACCTATGGCTCACCCCCATGTCTTGCCTAAAAAACCTAAGACAAGAGATAAAGAACAACACTTTTCACATGCATATCCACGGTGTAAGTAAAGTTAGTATGTTGCATAGAATTATTTAGAGTCATTTTTCATGTTTGGTTTAATAATTTATTTGTGGATGAATTATGGTTGATATTGGGATTGTAAAACCATGGGTTATAGGTTTTTGAAAACTCTGGAGTATTCTCCCCTATGAGTCACCATTTGTTGTATTCAACACACCCCACCCTATATTTTTTTTGAAAAGTGGGGACCCCCTTTATTTTTTGGAAATAATGAAAATCTTATTTGAGTACCTATGTGTTTTTTAAGGTCATGATGGTTGTTATTATTTGTAAAAACTTGGTTCTTTGAATGATGAATCATTTTGGGGTATACTTATTTCCATTTGGAAGCACTTGTTAAAACTAACCTATTAATAAAAAGATAGAAAGAATGGCTTTGTGTGATAGGACTTTAGATTGATTTATTTCAAAGTACTTAGTCTTTGGTAAGTTTAGTCTTTAGTGACTTTATTTCAGAAGCTTTCCCTTCAAAAAAAAATTATTTAATGACTTTCATTTCAAAAAAAATTCATCGAAAGGTTTATTTCAGAAAGATTCTTTTTGGGAAATTTTCTTGTTATCAACTTTCACTTCGAAAGGATTCTATCAAAAGGTTTACTTTGGCAAGTTTGTTCTTCAAAAGCTTTACTTTGAAAGCTTTATTTCAAAAAGTTTATGCTCAACAATTTTTCATTCAAAAGTTTTTGTCGAAAGATTTGTGATAGAGGATTTGTTTTAGAAATTGTGTTTTGGAAGATTCTCTTAGGCCAATTTCATTTTAGAGTTTTTTCATTGGAAGGTTTATTTTAGAGTGATTCTCTTCGAAAATTTTCTCATTGAGAACTTTGTCTTCGAAGACTTTTTCATTGGAATTTTTTATTTTTAGAACTTTCATTTCAAAATCTTTATCTTCGAGAACTTTATATGCAACTACTTTTACCCAAACCATAATCTTCCCAAAGAGTACTTAGTCTTCAACAACTTTATTTCATAAACATTGGGATGAAATATTTTGGAATCAATCTTTTTGAAGAACATTTCATTTTTTGGGTCTTTTGGCCTTAAGATAAATTTTGACTTCTCTTGATTGGACCACATAATGACAAATGGTAAAGGAATAAAGGTAACATTGTCATACCCTAAATGACAAGGCATCATATGTGGCATGTATACTAGGATATGGTGGTTAAATTTGAATTGAATGATGGTGATAATCTCATAGACATTGGTGATTAATGACACACAAACTGGAAATCAATGTAGAAATATATTAACATCAAGCCTCTAGCTATGTTCACATCATTTCATTTTTGAGAGCTTGAGTAAGTTTCAAACTTTAGCAATATAAAAATCCCTAATTGTGACCAAAGTGATTTGAAATATACATAATTTAGTTAAATACAAGCCATTTTCAAAAGTTTAAAGTGTACCAGCAACCATCAAACCACCATGACATCATCATCCAGGTCATACAAAGGAGCCTCAACACCCTCCAAGTTCTCCATCAAGTAATCCATGGAGTATTTAGACACAATATTTGATGCCACTATATTCAATGGTCTCTATCTTAATTACTCAGCCTTATGGGAAGTTGTGGAGAATGTAGACTTTTTTGCACTGGAAAAGGATATTTCAACTAAGTATAAGTAGTTAGTGAAGGTCATGCTTCCATTCAAATGTAAAGCCCTACATTACATAGCTGTTAAACTGGAGGTTATGCCATGCATACACTTACTATAAGGCCTCTTCTTCAAGGGAATAATAGTAGATGGTGGATACCTTCACTACATTGATATTAACATAGTTGTCAGGTACATTTCAAGGGATGCATTTAATAGGTATATGAGTCTACCCATCCTAGATATCATGTTTGATTTCTATAGTGTCATTACCTAGAATAAGGTCAATAATGCACAACTAGCACTACAAGGTGGCTTTTCCCTAAAGAAACTTTCACTGTAAAATAACATGTCAAGAATCTTATTCCCATCACCTGATTTACAATGGGGATCCACATGGGAATAACACTATTAAATTTACTTTTTGGCTATGCAAGCATCTACTTTCTACATTTAGAGTGCGTTCCCCTACTAGACCTACAAAGTACCTCAGAGAACACCTATGCTTTGGTGTAAGTAATCATCACTTGCCTCCAAGCACAAATCTTACACAAAGATAAGAAGCCACTTGGAGGAAATTTATACATGATGTCTTATTTATTAGACACAGTCATGGGGATAAATGCAGGCATAATGGAGTCATATGGGATCTCAACCTAGACATTATTAAGAAAATAATTTGTAATTATTACTCCTTTGTGCACATCTACTCATATGTCAAAAACATATCAAAGATTGTTGAGGATCTCTACCCTCAGGTCTGGATGGCTATCCATGATCGGCCTATGGCTAGAATTTCACCCAACATAGCCAAAACACTTGCCAACAATGTGGGAGACTATTGGCTCTACCCGAACTACATTGTTATTATGGTTGTTGACCACTAGGTGGATACTCTTTATCTCCCTAATTTTGTTTTGAACAAAGTAGTTGAGCAAGAAATTGCATACCAGATATTGAATGACATTGATGAAGAGTTAACAAAGAATAAGAAGGCTATATTCCATGGCTCCCACATTACTATTGTGATAATGCAATACACTATACAAAGGTAGTTCAAGGAAGTTGTAAATGCCATGAAAATGTATGCATTGCTTACTCTCCCCCACAAATATTGGGACCCTTATAAGAAGGCCCATAAGAAGATTCACACCCTTGGCCTTGCTTACAAACATGAGCCAGTGGATCATGAATTTTTCTTTATGAATGTTAAGGATGATGAAGAGGTGAAAGAAAGAGTAATAACTATAGCCTTGAGCAAGGACCTATTAAGGGTGATACACATTGAACCCTTTGTCACACTCAATGAGGCAAAGTTTAGGATCCCACCTCTTAGAGGATGGAGATCTTCTAACTTTTGGAGTGGTAGGACATCTTAATAACCAAAAATAGAGGGACAAGATCCCCAAGGTCCATCCACAGCTCAAGACCAACCACGAAACCAACAATAGTTGGTAGGTGAGGCACCACTTACTATAAGATAGGATGAATAAGAAGAAGTGCCTATATCTGCACTCTACTTATGTGTTCCTAGTTCAAGCATCAACTATTGAACTTATACAGGTTAAGCAAGAGCTAGCAAAGGAGATAACTCAAAGAAGAGATAGTACATAGAGGGAAGAAGTCAAGATTATTTACTTGGACTCCTCTGATAAAGAGGAAACAATGGATTTAATAGCCCTAACACCTAGCATCATTCCCCCTTCTCTTCCCCAACAAGTGACTATTCCACAAGCTAGCAGAATAAGAAGTGTTATCAAAGGAAGACAAAGGGGGAGAGACCACAAACCTTGCCCACATAGACACTCAAGGATGTGCAGCCTTTACAAGAAGGTGACCCAATACAAGATATGCATGAGGAATAATTACAATAGGCTAAGGTCTTAAGCCTGTAAGCACTAAAATCCAAGGCACCTCTCATCGGTGAATCATCTAGTAAGGGTCCTCTTCTTACAACCCCCTTAGGCCTTTTTCCTTTGATGTCATTACCCATAGTTTCTACCATCCCTACATTATTTATTTTTACATTCATTCATGTTTGAGTGTTATTTATAGGTCACCTTTTTATGCATCCATCTACTAATCTATCTAGTGCCACTTCACCTACTTCACCCTCCACTACTCTAGTTTCTATTCCTTTGGTGTCCACCCCATCAACCATAGCTTTATCCATTCTAACCATCAACTAATCCACCACTCTGATTGTTTCTTCTTTTACCCAATTGGATTCACCTTTACCTTCTTCAACACCAACCTCCACAACCAAAGTAGTGCTCACCAATAGGTCTCCAAGGAAGTAACTAGTCTTTATTGTGCATCTAATGCCACAATTTAGAAACATAGACTGCTCTAAAATAATTTGGCCATCAATACCCAATCCTTCCTCTAAAACTAAGCCTAATCTTGAAGATCATGTACAAATGGAATCTCAACCATTAGATCCTTTGAAGTTCACTCGTCAAGATTAGGCCAAGGATTTAGGAGCTTCAGCCTTTAAGAGGCCCAATCTAAAGATCATTGAACTTCCAATGGTGAGCTCATTATTTGATAAGGCTATAACATCGATCCAGTACATTTGGGAGAGGAAGATAGAGGATAGCATTGGCATAAATTTGATCATAAAGGAAAGGGAAGAGGTTTATTCCCTATCAAAGACATAGAATAGGCACAAGGGTCAATCCCCATGCATTGAGGACCTCAAGTACTATATGGAGACCCATATAGAGGCAATCCTAGCCATACATGAAGGAACCAGAATGACTAGACAAGAACTTGAAAAGGATTTAAAAACTCTTAGAGAGAAATAATAGGTATTTTGAGTTCCCCAACATATTGATCAGGATGTGCAAAATGTAACACTTAGGTTGTATGAAATTTTAGATTCAATTCATTCTTTGAGAGTCGATTTGGCTCCTCATGTCAATTTTATAACTAGATTATTCAAACTTTTTAGAAAGGATGAGAATAAGCTAAATTTCTTAGTATTATACACCCCCAATAAGGCATTTAGCCACTTGGACTTGATGACCCCTTTGAAGGCATCAAATACTTTGAATTTAGCTTTTACAAGAACATAGAAGGCTTGAAATTGGGTATAAATAAATTGGCCAAATAAGACAAGCAGACTGAGCAAATTTTGATAGAGCTAGAATTGAAAATAGTTCAGGATAATAGAGGGAAGCTGGTGACTCGGGCTACATTTGATCAAATAATTTAGCAAGCCTTTAATGGATTCATATAGAGTATCCAAGGGCTAAGTTTAGAGGATATTGAAGCCAAATTGAGTGCAAACAGGAAAAAGGGAATAAAGGTAGAAGTCTTCTAGGTTTGCTTTAGAGCCACCAAGACAAAACACACTAAATTGATAGAACAAATAAGTAGGGTGGCTAGACCGCATCTTCTAGATATGAACCTAATTAATGCATAGCACGCTAAGGTGTATAAACACTACCAAGAGTTAGATGCTAAGAAAAGGGCAGCACAAATTCCACCTACTAGTTCCACTCCACAGAATCCACCTATAATGCTAACAACTACAGCCACATTAGTGCCACCTCATACTTTAGCTCTGATAGTAACTTCATCTCAATCAATGAGTGTATCATTAAGTATAGCTTTAATTTCCATGTCATCAAGCATAAGCATAACTGCAGTTTTGATGAGAATGTTGTTAAACATCAATCAAGAGCCAATTTAGCTTGAAGGATGTTTTTCTACAATTTTGCATGTAGTGGTTATAAGTGAATAGTTAAGTCCTAGTCGCTATTATATTATAATTAATTAGATCATTTTTGTCAGCATGCACATGTTGCATGATTGAGATATCTATAAATTATTAACATGCAACTAAGAGTTATCAGATAGTCTTTTTACATGTAATCAAAGTGTTCTAAGCTTAGAGGATGAGGTGACCCCTTTCCCAAGTTATTTATATACATGTAGATCCCTCTTTTGAAAAGGTTAAAGTATTAGATGAACATACAAGAAGAAATCAAGAAATTGATTGTCATGCAACTGTGTTTGTTCTTTCTTCTTCCCTCTCTATGTTAATAAATTTAAAGTTTTCTTTGTCTATATTGATTCAATAATTCTTATGTGTGTCAATGTTACAGATGATTCTAATTGTTTTATTAATGAATATTAGTCTTATATGTGCAATAGCTATTGAAGATTGATAGATTTCATTGATTTAAATAGTTAGTACAAGTTGAATTGATAATCCAAGGTGTGTAGAGGTATCTCCTTTGATATAGTCTTCTAGGTGTGAGCCACAACTACCCTAGATAATTTCTCAGTCTAAACTATAATCTCTTATACAAAGGTGTGCAATAACATCCTAAAGAAGAACAACCTTCAATTGAGACCTGTTATCCCAGACTTCTAACCTTATTTTTTTGTGAGTGTAAAAAAGCTGTAAACAACAAACATTGGTTCTTGAGATATTTGTCCATCGAAGAAACAATAATAAACTCCTTTTTAAAGATATATAACGTTATTTTATACCTTACCCTTCCTTCTTTTTTGAGTTTCTTTGAGATCTACCCACAATATAATAGTCTTCAACCCATTCAACTCACCTTGTGATTTACCCTTTTTATTATAATCCATGCATCCACCCACAAACCTAGTTAAACAAACCACAAGCTCAGCCTGTTATTCCCCCACCTGATTATTTTAACCATATACCTGCACCTTGTGCCCCATAGTGAAACCTAGTTCCATAGAAATCCCAAAATGTTAGAGGCTACCTCGTTTAAAACTCTCTAAGGTGTGCTTAAACCCCACATCAATAGGGTCATTTCCAATCAATGGTGTATGCATTTGGTTTGGGTGGTGTGTTTACATTTTCCAAAATTAGTAGGTAGGTTGGTGAAGGTTCTACACATGTGGGTCCTATTTACAACATTTCTCGCCCAAAGCCTTATCCTCCATAGCCTTTAACTACTCTCTTTACTACTACATGGTTCGTTTTATTAGTTTTTAGCTTTGTGTATCCTTGAGGTTTGTCCCTCAATGTTTTAGCTACAATCTTCTTGGGATTTACTTTCAATTGGTTGTCTTCATGTTTTCTCTGAAACACTGCCAACTTTTTGTTTTCATTTCTATACCTGTGCAGGTGAGGGCCCTTCCCCTTAATATCTATAAAAAAAATGAAAAACAAAATAAAATAAAATGTGAATTAATTAATAACTAAAAAAGAATTATGAATATTATAGGTATTAATTAATTTAGTTTTATGTTTTTAACATTTTTTAATATCATAATATATTTGAATTACTTATATAAATAGTTGTAATTTATAATTATGTCATATATCTTGATGATAAAATACATATTTATTTTTAAAATGTTTATGAATTTCTCAAATTTAATTTTTAAAAATTGTTTAATTTTTTTTATAGTTGTAACTTTATTTTATGACATTTCAATTGAAAACATAAAAAATAATTAAAAATAATAAGATTTCACATTGAAAATTTAAACAAATTATAACATTTTGATAAGTTTTTTAAATAATTTAATCTTTAAAAGTTGTTAAAAGTGACCTGATTTATTGTCATCATCATCGATGTATGTGCTTTCATGGTATGCAATTATCTAGAGACAGCCTAAAAAATCAATTTTTTAATTTTCTTGCCCAATAACAAACCTAACTTCTACAATATGAATTTTATTTTGTTTATTATTTATTAATAGTATTATAATACAATGAAACCCTTTTCTTATGTGTCATATATCATTAATAAGATATTTGTCACCACAATGTATCAATGTTATTTTCTTTAAAATGAGATTTTGCTAAATTGTAGCATAATGTGAAATTGTTATTCGTAGTTTTTGATTTAAAAAATGACACAATAATCATATATATTTAAATCACTTTTCTTAGAAAATAATAAATAATGTAGCACATTCAGTACATTCTATATGAAGGATAGTTTGAAATACCTAATTATACTAAAAATATATAATAAGAATAAATATCAACATTTATGATTCATATTGTTTAAATGCAAATGTAATTATGCATATAATATATCAAATAATTTTTCGTTGATTTAGTATACAGCTATTAAAAATAAAAACTAACATTATTTCTAAATTTTCACTACGCTAAAAAAAATTACCATTATGAGAACATTGTTATCAACACACCATCCTTAAAATGTGCATATGTTATCCCATACATAGACAAACATAGACAAGATAGAAAAAAATGTCATAATTAAAATTGGAAGTATATGTGTCATGTGTAATGCATACAACGAGTCAAATGGTCATAAGCATAAAAGTGTTTCTTTATCACTTACAATTCATGTTGTTGAAATGTAATTTTTTTTAAATTAATATCTTTAATAATTAAAGTAATTATTACTCCAATTAAAAAAATGATTTACATAAATAAGGGTTTGGAGTGAAACATTAGGCTATTTATTAAAATACAAATACAAATAATATGTTGAGTGAAATGGGCATACACATAGAAGTGTTAATTAATCACTTTTGCTTCATGTTTTTGATAAAATAAGTCTATAAAAAGGGTGAAGATCCCATGTAAAAAAATCCCAAAGGGAAATAGGATGGGCCAAAGTCCACATATAGCTAACAAATAGCTAATAGACAATAGCCAAATAGCCAACCAGAAACAAACTAGAAGACAACCATGGCAGAAGCACTACTTGTTAATCAAGTCTTTCTAGTCATCTTTAATGAAATTGAGAAGCTCCTCCTTTTTGGAAAATTTTCCTTCAATATCCTTATCATCATCTGAAGCCTCCTACAGAATCAATAGTGAAAAATCAGCTTAATGTATAACCTTCAAGTAGACGGTTGTCAACACTTTCATTTTATTCTTGAGCGAGTGCAAACCATTTTTTACTTCCTCCAGCTCCCTTTTAATATGACTATCATTTTCACATGTGTCTTTATAATCCTACTTAACCAAGTCATATAAGGAGTTATTCAGCGCCTCAAAATAATGGTTTCCCTCCTTATCAATCTATTGGCCCAAATTGGGTTTGACTTTTAAAATACCCACTTCTTCCCCTATATCTAAAGTAGAGGGATAATCAATTATTTTCACCAAAGGGGTTTTACACCATACCAGTGTATTGGACCTCTTGATAGCTAACTTTCTAACTGTGAATCTCTAAGGGTTAGTTCTAGATGCTTCATCCACATCCACATCACCATGTGCCTAAGCTTCCAAGTGCTCTTTGTCTATAACTAGATCTGGATGCTCTTCACCCACCACTATTTTAGTCTTTTTTTGCCCAAATTTTTATTCATAGAAACATCCCAAGGGAGAACTTTCCTCTTCTTATTGTTAGAAATAGGACTGGTCTTCGACTCACACAACCCTTCCACAACCAAACATTGAGAAGGACCAAGGGATCTAGATTTTTTGATTCTAAGAGATGGATAATAAAACCCTAGCAAGAGAGGGGAGAAGAAATCTTTCTTAAGGGGGGAGATCAGGGAAGGGGTGATAAAGTCCTTGGACTTAGGAAGGGAACCACAGGGTCTTAGAGAACTAAATTTGACTCTCAGGGGGATATGGTCATCTGAGTCACTTTCACAAGCTTCTTCAATCATAAGAGCCTTTAAAGGTTTAGACAAACACAATGCAAGGTGAAAGTGATAAAGCCTAAAAATAAGACCTTGGTGGAGCAAGATGGTGGAGGCAGCTGAGTTACTATTAATAGCATTTTTAATAGTTTTGACAGAGGTCTCCATGGATGACAGAAGGAAGAAAGGAAAGTTGAAAAATACTTTATGATGAAAATGATTTAGAAGAGCAAAATGGTAATGATAAAACACTTAAAATGACCTTCAACGGTGAAATACTTCATGATAGTAAAACATACCTTATCCCAAAGATTAACCAGACTTTCCCTATTAAAACCTCCCTGTAGTTTCACCAGAGACTCACCTTCTCTGAAGAATATTTTCATCCCCTCTAGGTCTTGGAATTTGGTGAGTCTCTTCAATCTTCTACCCTCACAGTGCATACCCATGGCCTTCTCAATAGATTCTTCACTTATTTCAAATTCAATACCACTAACCTAAACTTTGTGATCCCCATCCTAGCTCAAGGCAAATTGAGCTATGAGATTCTCATTATAACCATTGAGACATTCCAAGAAAGATGAAATGCCTCATTCATAATAGATATTGCCAAGCATGGCATCTATTCTGGTCTCATTATATGATAAAGGCTTCATTCTGACCTTCTCACCTCCCATGACTAAGAGCTTCTTAGATTTGCATATAGACTCAGTCAAGACCAGAATCAGCCACCAAGGATTAAACAAAATTATGTTGAATAGTCTAGAAGTAATGGTATGACTATCATTAGGTAACCATCCTTTAAGATCACTCAAATCCCAAACCCCTTTCTTTAGATTATATAAGATAATCAAGTAATGATTGCACATATAGGGAAGCTTGCAATGATTTCTCATGTGAGATAGTGTCATCGAGAAATGAATTTACCTCATGTGATATTTATTTTTGTTGAGGTGGAAATACTCATATCTTAAAGTGAGCTCATACATCATCTTCCCAACTTTACTAACTTTACCTTTCCTACCCTTAATGTGACCAATGTCCAATATGGGGCTACCAAGAATATAAATTAAGATGTATTTTAATCTATAATAGTTAATGTAGGCCATTATGTCGAGAAAGGTTGGGCCTCCAAAAGGAGGAGATCTCTAACATTAGTGGGTAGACTATTCATATTCCTCTAGCACCTTAGAGGGAAG
The DNA here is from genome assembly GCA_037957365.1 of Torreya grandis. Lineage (NCBI taxonomy): Eukaryota > Viridiplantae > Streptophyta > Pinopsida > Cupressales > Taxaceae > Torreya > Torreya grandis. The sequence continues at coordinate 759,104 of JARHVA010006465.1, read as the reverse complement.
AGATTTATTCCCAAGTTAGCCATTGCATCCGCCACCTGATTTCCCTCTCTATAGATATGCTTGACTTCAAACTCTTCAAAACTAAGAAGGAGATGCTTTATGTCTTGAATGATGTCCTCCAACCTCTATCCCACTCTAGCTTTATCTATGACTACATAAATAATAATTTTGGAGTATCCCTCTATTAAGAGGGTTTTGATTCTAATGGAAATGGCTAGCTTGATACCCCAAAGGAGGGCCCAAGCTTCCACACTATTATTGGAGTTTTCTCCCAACCCACCAACATAGGCCGCAATAAGCTCTCCCTTATCTGATCTCAGCACCCCCCCCACTTGCCAAGCCCAAGTTGCCTTTGGTAGCCACATAAAAATTAAGCTTCACCCAACCAATGGAGGGGGGAGCCCATTTAGTAGAAGCTTGAGCAATCCTTTTAAAATTATCAGTCTTGCAGATATGGGTCAAGATGTACCATTTGTTTATGATACTTTCTTCCTTTTTGTTAGGGGGGAAATCAGTGAATTTTAGAGTACTACAAGAGATGTTTTCTTGTAGCAATTTAGCAAACTTTATGAATATCTCCTTGGGGTCTTTAGCATTATCTCTGAAAATTCTATTATTACATTCCTTCCAGATTTCCCAAGTAAGGATGGGGGGATCTGAGCCCATATCTCTTTGCAAACATATTGGATGAAATGGGTACCCACCCTCTAATGATATCACTTTTGCTTCATGTTGTTGAATTATATTTTTTAATTTTTAATATGTTTAATAATTATTGTATTTATTATCTTTGATTGGGAGAAGGATTTACATAAAGTTGAATAACTTATATGTATGATGTTATTAGTCAATTAAGATAAGTTTAAATTTTTCAAAACATGTATGAACACGTCCTATCAAAATTGGTATAATAATGTATGCACTTGTTTTAATTAGTACAATTTTTTAGAAATAATAATAAACTTTAACTCTATATATATATATATATATATATATATATATATATATATATATATATATATGATTCTTCTCCCAAAAAAATTAGTTTATTTCTCTTTTTTTTCTTTCTTTTCTAGATAGACATTGTACATCTTAAAAAGTATTTTATTTGGATTATGTGTGAATATTTGTCATTATTAGCATTAATTAAAATGTTCATCAAATATTTTCATTTGTTTGGTGTACTAAACTAATAAATGTGTATTCCACAAAACTTGAGATACGACACATGTATTAAAATAAGTGTCTTTTGCATCCTTTATATCATGTTATATATCATTTCATATAAAATAATATAGATATGAGCATTCATATCATTGGATAACATATTAGGTTAGTTATCTAACACATAATAAATATATGATTCCAAAGCACTCGAAGAGTCTATTTCTCCCAAAAAAATTAGTTTATTTCTCTTTTTTTTCTTTCTTTTCTAGATAGACATTGTACATCTTAAAAAGTATTTTATTTGGATTATGTGTGAATATTTGTCATTATTAGCATTAATTAAAATGTTCATCAAATATTTTCATTTGTTTGGTGTACTAAACTAATAAATGTGTATTCCACAAAACTTGAGATACGACACATGTATTAAAATAAGTGTCTTTTGCATCTTTTATATCATGTTATATATCATTTCATATAAAATAATATAGATATGAGCATTCATATCATTGGATAACATATTAGGTTAGTTATCTAACACATAATAAATTATTTATAAGTGAATTGTTTGATACAATAAGTTGGGATTAACAGAAAGATTTCAAATCCTATGATGCTCTGCTAACACATCCCCAATTGGATATTAGACTGTGTATGAAAAATGTTTTTTAAGTAAGTTAACGAGGTACCTCCTCTATTGTATGGTACTATCTATCCAGGTATCCTAGTATTTATTGATAATACATGCACAACTAATTTTTTGAATTACTAGTTTGTATTCTACAAAATTTATACAATTTTCTTACACAATCTCTTATTTATACAAATCATCTTATGTCAAGTCATATTATTTTATATAAATTTTTGCTACCCATATATATAATATGGTTCATTAAATTGTTGGCGGTGTGATTTTCATATAAAAGTGTTATCATAAAAATAACAAGATAGACTTGAAGCTAAGTGTTTTATGCTTTTAAACACAATCACTACGTGAAGATAACATTATACTTAAATACTAAATTGGAAATCATTAGAATTGTTTATAAATAACATATTTGTTTTCTCTTGGTCAAAGAGTGCTCAAGTGAGAGTGTCATACTCAAAAGTACACAGATTAACTTGCACTTTAGATCCATATAAAATCCATAAAATTGGATGATCTATTGTAAATAGTGAAATATTCATGTGAATTAGTTCTCAAGTAAATTTGAAGCTCATAATGTTTTACCTACGAAGTAGATATGAAATGATTTGAGTTTTTTAAATAACACATCTATTTACACCCACTTATAAAACATTGATGTGAGTACTAATTTTTTAAAAATATTAAGTCAATTTAATATAAAATTATTTAAAATTCCTATTAATATTTCTTTTAAGCATTATAAGTTTACTAATATTATTTTTGCTTTATTATTTATTAATAGAATTATAAAAGAATGAAAATCTTATTTTATGTAACATATGTCATTGGTAAATTATTTATCACCACAATGTATCGATGTTATTTTATTTTAAATAGGATTTGCTAAATTGTATCATAATGTGAAATTATTATTCATAGTTCTCAATTTAGAAAAAATGATACACCAATCATATATATTAAAATGTTTTTTCATAGAAAATTATACATATATATATAATGTAACACCTTCAATATATTCTATATGAAGGATAGTTTGATATACCTAGCTATATTTTAAAAAATATGATAAGAATAAATAACATATATGCATATTCATATTGTTTAAATGCAAATGTAATTATTCATATACTATATCAAATAAGTTTTTATTGGTTTAGTTCATAATTATTAAAAACCAAATTATAAATTTTCACTACACTAAAAAAAATTAACCATTATGAAAACACCATAATCAACACACAATCCTTTAAATGTTCATGTGTTATCCCACACATAGACAGACATAGATAAATTATTAAGAAAAAAAACATTGTTAAAATTATAAATGGTAGTATGTATAGTACTATCTATCTTGACATCCTAATATTTATTAATAATAATCACCCAACTAATTTATTTAATTTATGGTTTGTATTCTACAATTTTCTTACACAATCTCTTATTTATACAAATCATCTTACATCAAGTCAGATTTTTTTATATTTATACAACATATATGCATCGTACAAGTCATAATTATTTTCTTAATTTTACATCTCTTGTAGATTTATATTTGGATTCATTTATGTATATAGTAATATAATATTTTTATATTTTTTTTTTATATTTGCAAACACTATTTCTAAATTATATAGCACTTAAAACTTGTACACTTGGAAAATACATATCATTTCCATATACCTTCAGTTTCTAGACCTTCCCACTATTAAAAGGCTCATATACACTATCTCTTTGTATAAAATTACTCGTCTCTTAGTTTGACCAATGTTATTATGATTACTCAAACCTTTTATCATGCTTATAATGTTATAAATATGTTTATCTTTTATTTTTTCAAGTTCTAAACTTGTGCTTATTTTTTAGTTGCCTAAGCATTTGCATCTTAGTCAGACGCCTACATCGATGCAAGTGTCTTACCCCAACATAAGTGTCTAGTGCCTTAAAGTCATCTAATTTTTAAATAAAATGTTTCCTTATGGTTGAGCTAAGTGCTTTAATGTGATATATTCTCCAAAAGGACTGGTATATATACAATATCAACCCTCATTCATTCCACACCTAGCACAAACTTAGCAACTCACAAGGCAAAATACCAAAATCATTCAAAGCATTCAAGAGAGCAAAACTTCTTTATTTTCTCCTATTTCCATATCATTCATAGGGACAACACATCTACAGGTTTGAAGTACTGAAGGAACACTCCATGAGCCATATTTCCTAAATTACAAGCTAGGTCATCATTGTACTTGCTTATCACACATTGCATCCTTATGCACACACAAGCCCACGCATAGGAAATAACTAAATAATTTTGAGGCCCTCTTTAGAGTAGTGGCTATGTAGGAAACACCCACTGACAGAGGGGTATTTGGGGTTATCTCAACATTGTGAACCCACTAACCCATTTTTTTCACAAACACTATGAATATGAAGAACTAGGGTTTTGTTATTTGATAATGAGTGACAACCCATGATCTAGATATGAGCACACTAGAATGAAGGTGACACAAAACCTAGAATATCTCAGGTGGTCACATCTAAATCTAGTAAGTAGTATGTACTAGATACCTACGTCTTAGGTACATAAAAACATTTATGCAATTGTTTGAGGTTGATGCAAGTGTTTGAGGTCACATAAGCGCTTAATCTAGAATTTAATGGTAGACCCAAAATCTACTTATAGTCTAATTCCTTTTTATTATAGATCCAAAATTGTGTTAGCACCAGAACCAACTAAGTATCTTATTTTCATTATTATTGTAATATATAACATAGTTATACTTTATATTTTTAGCATATATTAGTATATAAAATCAAAATATTATTTATCTAAGTTTTGTAAATTAATTGGCCTACCATATAAATAGTTTATTACCTTTTTACCCTAGGTTATCTCTATCCCATTTAACCTTATATACCCTAATCTATATTTTAGGGTTAAACAATATCTTTATTTAAGGATGGATCCAATGAAGAATCACAATGAGTTGATTGATATATCAAACACAACATCCACTGACTCAATTGTTATCCCCCTTAATGAAGTATATATTTCCAAGCCATTCAAAATTGCTAAAATAGATCATAATGATCTTTCTATGACTCAAAACCATTGTAATCAATACAACTTTTACTTCAGTGTACCCTTCCTTTTTAATGTATAAAGTTTCACAAATCTAATTTCATTTGAAATTATAGGAAACAATAATAACAATGTCAAAATTCCCATGACAATAGATGCATGTATTCATTTTGTATCTCATATACAATTGCTTTGAATCAATGTATCTACCACATGTAAAAACATTTCCAACATGGCATTAATGAATCAATTGCATGACCATATTGTTAAAAATGAAGAAGTTTTCATGTTGCTTGACCTTATGAATAAGATCCACACAACTCACATGGAGCTTTAAAAATGTACAAATTCCTTTGTGAAAAAGCATTAGATTAGTATAGTGAAGGGTCATGTGACCCATAAGTTATAGATTCCTATAAATTTTGTGAGGTCCATAAATTATGGTATTTTGTTATGTATAATAAGTTTTATAATTAATAGCATATTTTTAATACTAAAATATTATTATTGGAGACTTCCCACTATATTAAAATAATTACATTTCATATAAAATGTGTTTTAATATGTACATACATCTATTAAATGTCATCTATCTCAATACAGTTGACATCTCACACTATAATAAAATTAAATTTTGTTTGCACATAATATAATATTATAATACAACAAACATATATGTCAAAAAAATGTTTAATTTCCTTTGGAAAAAATTATACTACCAATATAGTGAAGGTCAAAATGACCCATCGGTTATAAATTTTCATAAATGTTTTGACGTCCTTAAATAATTGTACTTTGTTATGTATAAGAAGTTTTGACAATAATAACTTATTATTAAAACTACTATATTCTTGATTGAGATTCTTCACTAGATTAAAATAGTTACATTTTATATAATGTATTTTAATATGTGCAGAGATCAATTACATGTCATATATCTCAAAACAATTCGCATCTCACACTACAACTGAATCAATTTTTGTTTGTACTTAATATAATATTATAATATAATAAGCATGTGTGTGTGTGTGGTATAATGTATTATAATATATTATAAATTATTTATCATGTTGTACCAAATAAAACACTTATGATTAGATTGTAAATTAAATAGAATAATTATTTTAATATCGCTTAAACAAGAACTTCAAAAATATAAGACAACAGTTTCAGTCAATAACCAATACTATGAATGTAGTGTGTTGTATAACCAAATTTATTAACATATTATATTATAATTCTATTATGTTCCAATTTACTACACTAAATCAATGTTTGTTATAATATTTTTCTTGAATTAGCTTATATGTTTTTGTACATTCATTTTGAGTCTAGTAGGTCATTTAAATCTTAAATTAGTTTTTATCTTTTGGTCAACTACAACGAAATTCATGCATTCTATTTGATATTGTGTGTTTTTATCATATATATTTTAACATTGCAACCATGAGCTAAAAAACACAATTATACCAAAGGAGACTCCAACATGGTCTTTGAATATTAAACAAATACAATGTGAAGCAAGTATCAATATAAAATAATTTGTCATTCATATCATCCATCATAGAATGTCAAACCTTTATGTCATTGATATAAAACAAAACTTAATGGAGTGTTTCTCAGTTGTAGACCCTCATACAATTTTCATCACAGGGTTTAAAACTAAAAAAACATACTCTCAAGGCTTTGGTCTTAATATGATATTGTTGAGCATACTTTATAATATGAACATGGCCATATGTTAATCCAAAATGGAATCCATGTTTCCAATCCCAAGTCCAAATGACACTACCCAAATAGAGCCAAAAAAATTTGTAATGTTAAACAATTTAAACTAGTTTGATTTAGTTTTGAAGTTCATTTGTGTCTAGACAATGATGTCACTTATAATGTATATGTATCCCTTCTAATAGATTTAGGGTATATATGATAATGTCAGGAAATAAACCGGAAGCACACAATTGATTACCAACTTCAAGCAACTTAATATGCAGAAATTAACCAGAATCAACAAGTAACTAGAATTCAGAATAACACAGCATATGAGAGACAATACACCAATTGTATTAATACTTTATACAGAAAAGAATACAATAAAGAAGATGCCACTTCTTCTCCACCACCTCTTCAGAGGCTCACTACACCTCAAGTGAACAGTAATTCTTCTCCCCAAAGCTCTCCCTCTCAGGTCCCAACACCCAACTCAAATACAGAGTTGGTGTTCACCTCCCGTGCTCCACGCACAACACAAGTGCTCCACGCACTCCACAAGCACTCCACGTGCTCAACAAGTACTCAATGTACTTCAAGTAGATCTCCCATGAACCTGCAATAACTTGCACGTCAACAGACCATACTTATGGAAGGAACTCCCTTGCCTTCCTCTTAGCTCTATCTAAGTACACACTTGTACTCCAAGTAGATCCTGCCTGATACTGCTCCCTGTTGTGTTGTTGTCTATATGATCTTGCACACCTGCAAATCAAACAACGGTTCTGCTCACCTGTGAACCTTGACCTTGCACACACCTACACCTGCAGATTAACGATCTTACTTACCATGTAGATCTCCTATATAGGCCATGCAACTGTGACCAAGATCCTACACTCCTGAAGAATCCAGCTGACTCTCCAAAACCAGCACCTACACTTGGTATTTGTGGAACTAGGAGGAACACCCTTGCTCACCTCACACACAGAAGGAACAAACTTTGCTCAACTCAAACTAGAACACCTTTCCAATACAACCATGAGTCTATTATATAGATCTCATCCAAACAATAATTAGACATCTAATTATAATAATTAGATCTGCAGCTATGAGTCTAAAATTAGTACTCATCATGCAAACACTTGGTTCGTTAGCTAACTGCCCGTAATTAGCTCGCAGTCGAACCACACAGGCGACCGACGCCGGTCCCTGTCCGCCTGGGGGTCACCGACGTCGGTTGCCTTCCTGCCCTATCCTGCCGATGTCAGTTGGCTTGACTGACGCCGGTGTCTCTGACACTCAGTAACTCTCCTGCAACCTCCTTCGTGTCTGCATCAGTGAAGCTTTTAGCTCCACAACCTAACAATCTCCCACTTGGAGATAAACAGCTGCACTATACCTGTACCTGTACTCTGTCTAATCTGTTTCCTGGTTTGTATCCCTCTTCAAGCTCCCACCTAAAGACAACCCACCACACATCCCGTGGTGTACCACCTGTCATCCGAGTACCCTGCCACATCCGAACCTACAACACCTGTAGTGAAGTCCTGACCCTGCATAGCAACACCTGCTGCCGATCCCTCTCAAAAACCTGAGAACCCACTTCCCCGAATTGGCTCCTAACTCTGACAGCTCCCACTGCATGGGAATACTCAGGTCTATACTAGACCTCATGTGATTTCGGACACTGTACCTGTCCAGCCCTTAGTGTGCTCTGGCTCTGCATCCCGAACCTTGCCAACACCTGATTCACATCAGCTCCTACTCGAGACAAAATCAACCTGTGATCTCTATGCCTCCCATGTCAAAGAATTTTGCTGCTCCAAACTCCTCATGACATGACACTGAACTAATCTTACCCTTAGCTCAGCAAAACCCTGTATGTACAAACCTGCTATAGCAAAACATACCATCCACATACAGTAACAGAATGATGTCATGACCATCATCCTCCTGGTAAGTCAAACCATAGTAGTTACCCTGACATCGACTGAAGCCATGCTTCGTCCTCCACCTATCAAACCCAGTACCACTGTCCTGTAGCTCCTCAAGACCATATGCCTGGTCTTCCGTCTCACGTATCCGTTCTCTCTATTCTTCTACTAAGGAATCCATTCGTCTCTGTGCTTTCATCCAGCTGGCAAACCTACCAAAACTCCCGTTTGGTTCTGCATCATATCCCTGCCTAGCTCCCACCTGTTTCCTGGATCCTTCCTGCTCTACAATCAGCAACAAGTATAAAGAAGAGGAACATAAATTTGAGGGCCTACTTACGCCTTCAGTCCTCCGTATGGGTGTTTGAGACTCCTTGACAGCACGCTGTCCACCCAAAATTCGTTACAGTGATCGACCTCGGTCACTCCACAGTCTGCATCCGACCGACGTCGGTTCCATGCATCTGTACCTGACTACCAACCTGTCAGTGCTAGTGTCCCTACTGCCGACGTCGGTCCTTCTGACCGACATCGGTCTTACATACTGCCGACGTCGGTCCCATGACCGACGTCGGTCTTACCCTGCCCGACATCGCCGGCTTCGGTCTGCACATGACCGACAGCGGCACCTGTCTGTTCGACGCCGGTTCTTCCTGACCGACGTCGGTGTCTGTGTTCGCCTGTGAGTGATGACTTTTTACCCGCGAGCTCCTTTGGATCAAAACACATGTCCAAACTGCTCTGCTCAGATGTATCCAGCCTCATCCACTGAACTCTGTCCGCCATCTCCTCCAAGAACACCAAGGCTTTCCAGTTCTTAAGCCTGTCAAATATATCCGTCTTTCGCTTAAGAACATGCATCTCCTTCCTGCTCATGTGACCAAGCCTATGAAGCCACGTCTCTACAATAGAAGAAGAATTAGTAATATAAACAAGTAAATAAAGTATACCTATTTTCTTACCACCAGCTAATTCAAGTGCTACCGCTGTGAGAGTTCTTGTGCATCTCTCATCACCCAATCTTTCTGAAGAAATTAGCCATATCTCCAAACTTGGGACCTGCATGACCTTCATCAACACCTGTGTGTTGGCCGCCTACAATTTCAGCGTCACTTCCCCTTTGCCAATTCTTTGGCAAGGCTCACCAGCTCCTCTACCTGGGGCTGCATGGAAAGAGGCAACCAAATCTTTTATCCAAGATTCAACTTTATCCAAGAAACCTGCAAACACATCCTGTGCAACAACACCTGCAACATCTGTATCTTCAATTTCTTCATGCTGATCTGCTACCGACCAACAATATCCTTTTACCTGCTCTTTCTTTCCATAGGACCGTGAGTGACCATCTGTGCTTTTCAACTCCTCCATTCTTAGTTTACTTTGATCTGTTGTTGCTCTACTCCCACTCGATCAGAAACCCCTGAGAGTGCCCTGTAACCAAACACAACCCTGCTTCCTGCAACCTTAGCTCTGATACCACTTGTTGGTATCAAGCTCAAGAACTTATAACCAAGGCTCTGATACCACTTGTCAGGAAATAAACCGGAAGCACACAATTGATTACCAACTTCAAGCAACTTAATATGCGAAAATTAACCAGAATCAACAAGTAACTAGAATTCAGAATAACACAGCATATGAGAGACAATACACCAATTGTATTAATACTTTATACAAAAAAGAATACAATAAAGAAGATGCCACTTCTTCTCCACCACCTCTTCAGAGGCTCGCTACACCTCAAGTGAATAGTAATTCTTCTCCCCAAAGCTCTCCCTCTCAGGTCCCAACACCCAACTCAAATACAGAGTTGGTATTCACCTCCCGTGCTCCACGCACAACACAAGTGCTCCACGCACTCCACAAGCACTCCACGTGCTCAACAAGTACTCAATACACTTCAAGTAGATCTCCCATGAACCTGCAATAACCTGCACTTCAAAAGACCATACTTATGGAAGGAACTCCCTTGCCTTCCTCTTAGCTCTATCCGAGTACACACTTGTACTCCAAGTAGATCCTGCCTGATACTGCTCCCTGTTGTGTTACTGTCTATATGATCTTGCAAACCTGCAAATCAAACAACGGTTTTGCTCACCTGTGAACCTTGACCTTGCACACACATACACCTGCAGATCAACGATCTTACTTACCATGTAGATCTCCTATATAGGCCATGCAACTGTGACCAAGATCCTACACTCCTGAAGAATCCAGCTGACTCTCCAAAACCAGCACCTACACCTGGTACTGTGGAACTAGGAGGAACACCCTTGCTCACCTCACACACAGAAGGAACAAACTTTGCTCAACTCAAACTAGAACACCTTTCCAATACAACCATGAGTCTATTATATAGATCTCATCCAAACAATAATTAGACATCTAATTACAATAATTAGATCTGCAGCTATGAGTCTAAAATTAGTACTCATCATGCAAACACTTGGTTCGTTAGCTAACTGCCCGTAATTAGCTCGCAGTCGAACCACACAGGTGATCGACGCCGGTCCCTGTCCGCCTGGGGGTCGTCGACGCCAGCCGATCTCTGACCGACGTCGGTTGCCTTCCTACCCTATCCTGCCGACGTCGGTTGGCCTGACCGACGCCGGTGTCTCTGACACTCAGCAACTCTCCTGCAACCTCCTCGGTCTCTGCATCAGTGAAGCTTTTAGCTCCACAACCTAACAGATAAAAATAGTAATAAATATTGAAAATGAGAAACTATTATAAGGTTCTTCATTATTATCATGGGTTGTAATTTTTAGATATATTTTAATCCTTGCAATGCTCTTACAACTAATCCATGATTCGATTTTAGAAATTTCTATGTAAAAGGTTTTTAAATAAATCTAACCAAGAACTCTCTTTTTGCATTTACAACTTTATATTAAACTTCATTTGTTTATATACTAAAATTTATTCTTAAACTTTGTTGTTTTATCTTTATATTTTACAATTTTATGACACCAATAAATTATTGTATCAATGCCCTAGAATTTAGTTCTAATAGTTCTAAATTTTAAATAGTATATATAAGAAAATAATTATAATATCCCCAATTCAATGTTAGAATTCATGTGCACATGGTTTTAAAACAATTCTAATCAAGAACTCTCTCTTTGTATAATTTTATTTTTATTTACATGTGTCTATTAAACTTCATTTTTGTATATACTAATATTTGATATTTTTATTTTATTTTATTTTATTTTATCTTTATATTCTACACTTGTGCAGCATCAATAAATTATTGTAACGGTGGCCTAAAATTCATATTATAGTGTTTTTGCTTGTGGATATCCAACAAAATTGAAATGATGCATTTCATCTACAATGTCTTTAAATATTTCTTAACATTTAGATTATACAAGCCAAAATACACTTTAACATTCAATTTCCATGTTTTGATTTATCTTGATTACACTTAATAAAAACTCACATTCATTATTGTTTTTAAGTATTTTTGGTTTTATAGGAAGGCATCCACACCCAAAAAAACATCGTTCCTCCTCGCCTATACACCAACTTTAGACTTCAAAAAAAAAGACAGCTCTAGAAAAGAAATGACTATGAACAAAGCATTAGAATCGATGTATGAAGGAGAATGCATGTAAATAATGCCACACACTGAAATTATAAATTTAAATCCTTACAAAGACAACTAGACTACAGAGGGTAGAGTTCTCAAAAAGGGGATTTTACGTACTTACACAAATTTGAGTGGTACATGGCAAGTTTTTAGCTTCAACATCAGAAAGAATGAAGGAGATGGAATCACTGTGACTTCTTTCAGCCAAGTAGCAAATTTATTCTTCAATCAAATAAAAAGTGGAAAAATATATTCAATTTCAAATGGAACTTTAAAATATGCAAACTAAAAAATACAACCACTCAAAAAGTCCATGGGAGATCATCCAAAACATGACATCCTCTATTAAACATTGATTTGAAGAAAATCCTAGTATTCCACTATACCAGTTTGACTTCAAAACAATTAAGGATATCAAAAATGTAACTGCAAATATAAAGATTGACATTATTGGCTTTGTTTTATCTATTACTTCTACCTCAAGTTTCATAAGACCATATAGACTTTCAAATATGAAAATAACATTGATATTATAAGACAACTTTGAATATAATATTAAAGTATACCCTTGGGGAAATTTATGTGATGAAGAGGGAAATTTTTTAGTTGATTTATGTGATTCTGAGACACTTCCAATTCCAGTTATTGCCATAATAAAAGGTAAACTAAAAACATATAATGGAAAAATAAAAGGGACCAACTTAGATACACAATTATTCATCAATCTAGATATACCTATGAAATATGAAATGAAGATATGGTATGAAGAAAATGGTGCAAACCTACCAACATCAACACTAAGTACAAGTATTACTGAACATAAAATAATTGTAGACATCCAAAAATCAAGTATTCTTGGGAAATCAATTTCATTTACATTTGAAACAATAGTCATACACATTAAATGACATTATTTTGTTATTATGCTTACATTGCTTTACTTAACAATAAACAATGTAAAAAAAAGTGATTCAAAAAAGTGATGCATCTTGGCATTGTCAAAAATATAACATTGATGTAGAATATTGTGAATATAAATACGCATTGAATTTCATATTAGAGGACATCATTGACACAATATGGACCACAACATTTGATGATGTTGCTACTGAAATTATGGGTATCATAGTGTAGGATCTAATCTACAAAATATATTATCATCTCATGATGAACTCTCAGAAAGTATCAAAAAGGTTCTATTCTGCAAATATCATTTCACAATACCAATAAAATTGGAGATGTACAATGACAAGGAACACATACATTATACCTTACTGAATGTAACTAAAGATGAATATACACTACAAGATTCATCCTTAGTTGATGCTTGTAAACACCCTAATTTGGTCAAGCAACCACAAGTATTATGTCTTTTATTGATCTTTCAAACAAAGGGTCTTAGTGATGGTTATAGTCCTTGTTCACATGGTCATATTAAGTCTTTTGATCTTTTTATGTCTTATTTTCCCTATTTTTGACACCTCTAATAGCCACAAGTCATCTTTTCTAAATCCTTGGGGATCCCAGCCTGTCATCCCTGATTTTTGCTCTATTCTGAGCCTTAAAACATTGGCATCACTTTTAGGATAGTAGCACCACATGGTGTTACTATCCACTTTTTCCTTCACTGTCTGATAGGCCCTTTCACTTGTGTTTGAGTCCTAACCCCTCTATGACCCTTCTCTTATTTTTTTATATTTTTTTCATAATTTGTCGGGCAGTGAACAAGGTAATATATTCCAAATAAATATCCTCCTATTTAAAGAGCCTCATAAGACATTTTACATCTAAAATTTACTATTTTAGCATTTATTTACATAAAATCAACCAATAATATAGCTCAATTACTCTACATACTACTCAACATTCATAACTAAACATTTGCATGCTTGATCAAAGAAGGGACTAGGAGAAATTCATCCTAGCATATTGTGAAAGTTGATGGTGCACATTCCTTAAGGGATAACTACATGCAATCTAAGACCCCTAAAATTTGGGGTTAAAGTAGGCAACATTTAGGACAATAGGGTTTCTTCTCTATGTGATTGTAACATCCCATAACTTAGTTTTTACTTTCCTTTTTCATTTGATTAGTTCATTATTTAATGTGTGCAAGTATTCATTAGGGTTTTGGAGAAGAATCATCCAAAATAGTGACATAGATGAGCCCCTACATGACAATAAATCACCTACAAGACCCTTAAGAACTCCCACAGCTTCCGTAAAAGCTACATACAATCACTATAAGAAGGAAACTAGCACTAGAATTGGACATTAATGCCACATGGTGCTATTGTCCTAAGGGCGGCACTATTATCTAGAGCCAAATCTCTAAAAATAATCAACAAATGAAAGATTCCTTAGTGTCTACTCAACTGTCTCGAGTATTCAGATCTGCGATAAACTTTGTGTATATACATATAAGTCCACTTTCTCCTTGCGTTTAATATTTTTGGAAAGTTAAATAGAATCAATAAATTCCAATTTTATTCCAAATTAGCAATAGACCCAACCCTTTAATCTAGCTTAGGATTTACATAGTAAAAGCCTAAAAGGTTAAAACATTTGGTGAACTTGACTTACTTCAAAACCCTAATTTTCATTAGGATTTACCTTCTAAATTTTGCACATTAAATTAGGGTTACAAAAATCTGATTTTTTTTTTGGATTGACCTAGCTAATTTAATTAATCCCATACTAGGGTTTTATTTTTTTAAATTTAATTTAAATATTTGTAACACAACCCTAAATTCAAACCCTAGATCCACATACTAGGTCCCTATACACACAACATTAGTAATTAGGGTTTCAAAAATAATCCTATTTTCTCTTATAAACTTTGTTCAACAAATTCACACATTGCACACATACTTACGTTAGATTATATTCTACCTCTTGTGTGTTTATTATTCATTATTTACACTATCTTCTTTGGCAAGTTTAAAATGGCATCTAAAAATTCTTCTACCCCTCATCCACTTGATGAATCTTGAATTTTTCTCATGATTATATTAATTAATCAACAAATTTTCAAGATTGTACATTAAGAACATGATAATGAATTCATTTACAATGATGATGATGATGACTATTGTTATAATGATGGCTATGAGGATTATTATGAGCATGACAATACAAATGAACATGAGGATATATTAGATGCATCATATTCTATTTCTTCTTACCCTTCACTTACTCCTAAAACTAAATTAATAATATAATGCCAAAGTAACCTCTTGTTAGTAGTTTTTTATTACAATGTGATCCTATCTTTTCAACTACTTTTGTTAATTCACTATTCAAAATAAATCAATATAAGTTCACTACACGAAAATCACTTTTGCTTGCTTTAATAAAAGTAGATAAGAATAATGCAACCTCTTTACCCTTCTCAATTACATTTAAAAATGCAAATACAAAGGATGTTACACCTTTTAGCAATGCACAAACTAAGGTAGATGAAATTCCTTTATCACCTTCATTCACATTTCAAGCTCAATACAATGATTATTTACCACAAATAGATAACGCACATGTTTCTAACTCTTCTCCTATATGTCATAATGTGCAAATAAAAAACATGGTTTTTACTCATTATTCCCTTGATCCTCAAATAGAAAATGATAATCATGCTTGCATTTTAAAAATGACTAGCGAACAAATGCCTTGCATTATTATTGACCAATTTGTGACACCAAGTCAAAAATTATCAACCCTTATAGGTTGAAAATTTTCATAAGGTTCTCAAAAAAATTGTGTGGTGTTGTTATGGTCCTAAATGGTCTTCATATGGTCACATTAGTCATTGTCTAGCTTGGTCCAAGGTTTGGTTTCATGTGTGCTTGTCTAGTCCTAGGGTCATTTGTGAGTCATGGTCTTGTTAGGTTTAGTCAAGGTAATAACATGGTTTAGAGTCATTATAAAATTTTATTAATGTGTCTTTAAAGTCATATATTTATGCATTAACCTTTTATAATGTTGATATATGTCAAAGAGTAATTTTGGTCACCTTTTGGCCTAATTTTTGAGGAGTTGTATGTACCATCCCAAATTTCAAACATTTAAAAAAACCTCATAAAGTACCTAATTTTATAAAAAGGTTATAGAATGGTAAGAACATTAAACATTTGTAGTTCAACACCTAAACTAAGCAAAATACTCCTTTACAAACACTTTTGGGTACTTGTATGGCCTTATGAGATCATTTTTTAGATGAAAATGGTTTCAAAGAGTCTATTAGAATTATAATTTTCATTTTCAGGATTTTTATCAAGTTTTAGGTCCAATAGATGCATTAGACGCTCTCTTTCCTCTATTGTTTCCTTCACAAGCTCAAAAAGACAAAAATCAAATGCATGGTACAACTAGGAGAGAGAAAGTTTTAAGTTGAAACTTTGGCCATTATTATGGGTCATAATGAAATTAAATTTATTGGCATTAATTTTTAGATTCATGGACCCTCCTTTATGGACAATCTCTAAGAGTGACAGCGTGTCATTATGCCTTGTCCATTCAATTAGGATCTAATTTTGCTTTTATTTCTTTATGCCAAAATTTTATGGAGGATAATGGTTTTGTGAAGTGTTTTAAAAGGATATAATGACCCCTTTAATGGTATTTTTATCAAGTAATTGAACCTTGGTTTGTGTCTTCAATAAGGAGAAATGTGTCTCAAATGTGTGAGCATATCACCTTCCTACAAGTGTGTTTTGGTTTGTTTGAGATGTTAGAACTCTCAAAAGTTTTAATTACTTCATTTTTCATGTAAAATATCCTCAATATTCCATGATTAATGTTTTCTCTCTTAATAAGTAGCTCTTTGTAAATAGTCTTTCAAGAAACGTCATGTTTTGCACTCTTTAGAAGCTTGGTCTATCCATCAATGGTTCTCTATAGGCCTGACTGTCAATATTTACTCAATTTTCAATGAGAAACCATGGTAGCATGAAAGGACACTAATTAACCACTTGAGTTCTAAGGTAATTAGAAGAGATATCAAATTGTACTCTCAAACAAGGCTATAAGGTGTTCCAGTCACTATCAAATCTGTAGACCTCTAAGTGAATATTCATGGGATCTAAGCTTCATATTAAATATGTTCAAATAGTGGATAATATATGGTACTTAATTTCAAAAATTCATTTCAACTTGATAAAATTCAATGCCATCACCCAAAACATAAATGAAGACACCCTCACTTTCAATGCAAAACCTTGTACATGAGTTGACTGTATGCACAATCTATACATGTGAAAGGACAAGTTTGAAGTACTAAAATGTTTGGTCAGAAGTATATCAGATTATTGAGAGGGTGGTAGTGAAAAGGATGAGATTTTACATGATCTGAAGGTGTCTAGGACTCATGGGAGTTATCTTAACAAGTCTATACAAGCAAGAAAAGAGACCTACAAGTTATAGAACTATAGGTCCTCTTTTTGGACAAAAAATCATTGGTTTATGCCAAGAGGAGTTGGTTAGAACATGACTCAACACTATTAAGAGAGAAGATACAAACTATTGAAGACACCTAAACCATTTGGATTCAAATGAGGGTCAAGATCATCACGTACAGCCTTAGTACTCATGCATAGGTTTGCACATGGAGATAAGAATGCAAAGGTCTGAAAATGCTATAAAAGGGTAGTAAACTCTATAAGATAGTGAAAAAGGACTCCAAATGAATTTTTATTACTCTCAAAGTGCCATGATATATTTTAGAAGGTCAATTTCCAAATTTAAATCTCAAACCCTTTTCCAATAGTCACCTACATCCACCTCTTGGATAAACATGAAACACATTAATGGTTTTTTAAAGATACAAGGTTATTAAAAAGGTGAAAAAGTTTCCAATAATGTGGTTGGTTCTTAGTATAGTGTAAAAATGTTCTTTAATTCCATGATTTTCATCGAAACCCTAAGAACATAATGGACCTTCATGATCACCTACAACCATACTTTGAGAAGGCACAAGGAGCAAGTGAGTATTTGTGAAAGATATAGTGTTTTGGGCAGTTTGAAGAAGATTTTAGGACTCTAAATTAGTATAAAATTATTAAAATTTTCAAGGTTTTCAATTGGAGTCCTAAAACCCACAAATCCAATCAGACCATCTTAAAGAGCATCTACAGGTTGCAAGGTCGGCAGGCTAGTTTCAAGTTTAAATAGAAGGTAAAGTACATACCAAAGGAGCATTGGAGTCTAGTTTGGGTGAGACCCTAAACAAGTAATGAAATAATCTAAGGTAAAATACCTAAAAATACCTATAGGAGGCTTACAAAATATGACTAAATAGTGCTTTAAACCATGCCTACATAGTCAACATGAATTATAGGCTTGTCTACCTTGACAAGGGAAAATTGTTTGTCTAGAATGAAGAAAGGAGGTCTAAGAAGAATAAAACCATTTGAAATGGTTTCATGGTAATGGTATAACCCTTGTATTCATGTAAAATGCAAAATTTTATTACTTGACTGTGGCTACTGACACCCAATCCATAGGTCCTCCTACTTGCTTGCACAACCCTTATAGGATTTTCTTTCATCAATTCCTAGTCATCCACAGCCTTCCAAACATAACCCTTACAGACCCAAGTAGCTCTTTCAAGGCCATATCCATCCCCCTAGATCTCAATCCCTCTAGATAATAATGTCCAACTTGGATAGGAACACTAAAACCCAAGGTGTCATATTTATGGCACTATTATCCAAGTGAAAATTTGGTTCAAACGATCATATTTTCTTGAATCCTTATCTTAATTCATGTCAGAGTAATGTGAATTCATTTAACCCATGATCATTAGGTTCCATATAAAAATCCATTTAAATTCCATTTAGAAGGGTTGACACTCATCCACAGGAGAGAACCAAGAATATAAGCAAGTATGCTTAAGAACTTTTCCCTATTCTCTGCAAACAGCCTTCCAATATTATTCCAAGTTTATTCAAACCCTTACACCAGTCCCTATCCATTTAAATTACACCCAATTTCACATCTAGTTGCATTTTCATACACAATTGCACCAAACACTTTAATGGGAGAGCTACATTAGCTTGATCCCTCCTCAGAGTACTGGTATGTAAGCAGCATACCCACACAAGGTGTGAAGTGTGTCTAGTGTATCCTTTACACACTAACCCTTTCTCTCTCTTTCCGAGATTTCCTTTCAAGTTTAAGCACAAAGAGCTCTTAGGGCTTTTAAAGATTAAAATAGACACATAGTGAGCTCCATAGACTTATGGGATTTGATATTTCACCGACAGGGTAACATAGACCTACTAAGCAAAACCCAAAAAACTCAGATCACCTAGATAATAGCATCAAAAAGGACTACATCATCAAATAGGAGGGTGTCCCATTTTTGGTACTCCTATCTAATTAGAAAATGAAGTTTAGGAACTTGTTTTGACACTGTCCCAGTCTTGTACCTAAATTCTTAGGCCCTATCTAAGACTGGACAATTCAAAATAAGCTAAGTCATATTTTCTCTCATTTATTAATATTTTTAGAAAAGACAAAAACACAATCTATTTACATAAACTAGTGGCTTAATTATTGCACATTATTTATAGATTTACTTTACTCTAGACCTATTTATTAATTAGGAATAAAAATTCATTATTTTGAAAAACAATAAAACATTTGGTGAACGAAACTTACTTTAAATTTAGCACAAAAATCCTAGCAACCCTAGGGTAAATTATTTTTTATTTTTTTCTATAATTTCCTAATTTTTCCTGTATTAAAAAACAAAAAATCTATAAATTAATTGCAAATTTATCAATATATTTTATAAAAAACCCTAGTTTGCACATACAGGTCCTTTTTGCCTGCAAACACATTCCAAACACTAAGAAAAATATATTCCCAATTTTAGAAATATTTTTTTATTCTTCCTAAATTTTTCAAGCAAAATTCTACAAATTCATTCAAAAATCCCTAGTTGCATTAACTAGCTCCCAAATATTTTCTAGTAATTTTCCAATCATTTTCTGAATGTTTACTTGTATATCAAATTCAGACAATCAATTTTAAATTCAAAAATTCATAGTATTTTGCATAAATATTTTTGAAAAATCCTTAGTTGCATATACTAGCACCTATTTGCTTCTTGAGGTATCACCCTACATGTTTGGGACCTCCATATCCTTTCTATGAATATTCTAGTTCTTTGTTTAGATTATATCAGTTTAATCTTTTCTAATATTAACCAAGTTGTTTTCCTTATGCCACCTAAGTTCCTTGCATGTCTTCCCTTAAGATGAAGTGCAAGACTTAGTGGCAATCCTCCTGACTTCACTCAAATTCCCTCAACTCGACTTTATACCATGGATAAACAACCAGCTCAGACTCTTGCTATAGATTCTACACATCCAAATTACATAAATTTTCATGAGGATAACTATGATAATGAGCAGTATGAAAATACCAATGATGATGTACACATTGATGCTCATGCTCCACCACATTAGACTATAATCCACTTCCACCTATTGTTGATAATGAAGTTATCCTCAACAAGGATTTGATTTTACAAAATTTTAGAGAAAGACTTAAGGAATAGCCTAAAGATCTTACACTAATTTTTCAATCTATAATGGAAATTAAAAAGGCTAAGCAAGTTGAGTCTTCCATTCCCATAGAGCAACCAATTGAAAATAACACTATAGGGGAAACTATGTCTCAACAACCCCCTACAGTAGCCCAACCTTCTTCTCTACCACTAGCTACAACTAGTACATCCCTATCTCCTGATGTGGCAGACCTTGTATAAGAGATAAGATCTCTTCAATCCAAGGTGCAACATCTTGAGCAAGGTATCTCTAGACCCACACAAGCTTTGTATTATTTTGCTTTACTGCATACACCATTAGCACATCACATTACGTCTACACCCTTGCCACAAGGTTTTGTTCAACCCAAGCTCACTCTATATAATGGCAAGGGTGATCTAGAGACACATTTGTGAGATTTTCACATAGCATGCTCGAACTTTGTACCCAATGACTATCTACTTACCAAGATATTTCAATGGAGTCTAAAGGATTATGCATTATAATGGTTTTATAGTCTATTGAATCAATTGATCACTGCATTCAATCCTTTAGTAGACATGTTCCTAGCACATTTCAATATCAACATTGGTGATAAGGTTTCTTATGCATAAATTACATAGTAGAAACAAAGGTCAAATGAGCCCTCATGGATTATGTTCTTAGATACAAGACTATTTTGGCTAAGCTAACTAGCCCCATGGCCGATTAAGAGTTACAGGACATCTTTAAATAGAGCCTTCTACCAACATTACATGAATTTATTATGTTCAAAAGATTCTCTTCCTTCAATATATTGTGTCATACACTAAAGGAAGGAGAAGACAAGCTATTTCAATGGGAAAACTTAAGTACTCAAATATCTCAGACACAACAAACAGAGTAATAGCAATGTCCCATACAAGGTCAAAGTCAATGACAACAAGAATTAGAATCAACCAACAGTTAATGTGGCTTTAGAGCCCCCTCAGTGTTTGGTTTTATCAGCACCTCCTCGATGTGCATTTACCAATCTAGTAGTTCCTCTAGCCAGAGTTTTACAACAATTATTGGAATGTAACATCATTACTCTCCCTCCTATTTGGGAAGTTGACCCAACAAATCCTATTCCATAGGGATATGATCAATAGGAATTTTGTGATTTTCATAGGGCACCAAGCCACACAATAAATAGATGCATAATTTTGAGACATAAGAGACAAGAATTGATAGATGATAATCTACTTGATCTAGGCACTTGTATAGAGCCTCCACAGGCAAATACAACATAGGATAAAGCTTTGAAAATCTTCTCAAATCCATTTCCATAACACTCCAAATAAGAAAAAAGGGACACATCAGGTGTTCACCATACATACCATGCACATCCTCCACCAGCTACATACCATGTACCTTCAGTTGAGTCACATCCTTTGAGTGGTATGATAGGTGTGTATGAGTCCAGAATTCCAACTAGACCTTTGATATCCTTCTTAGATCAAGGTATTGTGGAGGATAATTTAGATTATAATGCACTTTTTATGAGAGGACATATTCATAATCAACCCATTCACAGTGTCCTCATCGATAATTATTCTAGTGTCAACATGTGCACCATTACATTATTGTAGCATTTGGATTATTCAAAGTAGGATATTACTCCCACAAATATAGTTATCAATGGATTTAGTGGGTACATATAGAGTTCATTGGGTGATATTACACTTCCTCTACAGGTTGGTCCCACACATGTGACCACACATTTCACCATAGTTCCCAGTGCAGAAGTATTTGACATGTTACTCGGTCATCCATGGATTCAAAAAAATTGATCAGTACCATCTATAGTTCATAGTTTATAGATGGTGGAGTTCCATATGAGTTATCACTCCCCACTTTAGAGCTATCTACTTTAGAGTCACCAATTTCAATTTCCCCACCAATTATCATTCTTCCTCAGGTATAGATTCAAACAAGTTGATGCATCCATCACTAGTATAGTAGGTTCACACACCTACACAGCTTCAAGATTCTAGACAGCTTCCACCTATAGTATTCACACCTAGAGTAGTTTCATTGAGATCTCATGCATCTAAACATAAAGCACATGTTCAGAAAGCTTCTCCTACTTCTAGATGGGTCCCTAAGAGCCCTATAGTTTTATCCACTTCTCATAGCTAAAGGGGGACCTCACATTCGGTTTCAACTTTAGATATTTCAAAATAGTTACAACATACATAGATTTTAGCTTCATAATCTCAGACATTCAATCGTGCTTCATGATCACACATGATTCATTTGTTCAATACAGGACACCATGATAGGGGATCTCATCCAAGACTCATCGTTTAGTATCATTTCTTTCTAGTTTCTCTTGTACATAGTTTCTTAGTATTTCTTCTACATAGTCTCCTTATGATTGATTATACATAGCTTATATCAAAAATTCAAAAACATTCAAATAAATTCTAAAACATCAAAAACACTTTGATTGTATGCATCATATATGTTTTACATTGATAACACTATGTTAGGACTTGCATTTGTTGTTTCATGATATTGTTTGTCAATTTATCTACATTACCATGCTTCACTTCATCTTCTTTGAGTATGTGCAGTAACATCTAGATCCTTGACTAGTTTACTATACCCATTAAGGGGGCATTATACTTCTACATTTGAGACACACATTGATATACATACCCACTGGGGGCATCTTCTACATGAATACACCATCCAGGGTTTGTCATTCCTACACTACACACTCCAAGTTATCATGTTGATGTACATTACTTACTAGATTACATAGATTACTATATCGACATTTCACTAGTATCTAGCACTTGTGTACCTCTTTAGCATATACCTAGTCTTGCACTAAACATGTCTTGCACACTTTCACTCTTTTTTTGATTAGTTAAATGTGATTATATATTTTTAATTATTACTTACTTTCTCTTCTTGCTTAGCGTAGCTTGTTGGATTACATTTCCAATTTCTACTTGTCTTCTATGTGTGCCTTAGGACATTTGCCAATGTCCTTTGCTTTTATTCATGTGTGTGTACCTTTGGACATTTGCCAATGTCCCTTGCTTGTACTCTTCTATGTGCCTATGGCCCTCATGCCAATCTTGCTTGCTTTATGGTATGTGTATCTAACATTTGAACATGCCTTATATGTTTACTTTCCATTATGAGTGGCATGTGCCCATGTCCCTTATTTGCTTGGCCCTTGGCCACCCTTGTATGCTTCTTACTTCTTGCTATGTATGCTTCTTGCTTGATTATTTGTCTTTGTTTTCAAATGTCATGATCCATATCATTCATTTCCTTGCATTCTTGAATGCCATGATGGACATCATGCTCCATCCCTCCCTGATAACAACTAACAACTAACCCTTTCAATTCTAGTTTAGAATATTGCACATGCTTTTACATTGTTATATCTATCTAGGCATACCCATGTTGATCTAACAATATCTCAATACAAATATTGCTATATCTCAAGATATCTTGTTGACTATCATTGCTATATCATGTATATTTCTAGCTTAGCACAATTATAGGGCTATCTCTTCTTAGGGCAGTCATTACAGGGTCTTCATTCCTCCCATCCGAAGAGGGGGAAACAAACAAGCATTTTGTCATAGAGATCAGAGCTCCTAGTGGTCAAAACAATAATTTTCAAAATACTCAAAATAGAATCAAGACATCAGACCAGGCAAAATAAACTAGGTAGATAGTAGAGAATCCAAAATAGTCATCATATTTGGCCCTAGACTATAGTGTCAGATAGTAGGGTGTCCTATTTCTAGTGCTCCTATCTAGACAAAAAAAATCATTTTTTCCAAAAATAGATAGAAAAGTGAGTTCAATCATAGGTTTGTCAATCTATCACAGTCTAGATTCAGCATGTTTCAATACAATTTTCTCAGAGAATCCAAAATAGGGGGTATCATGCACGACATGATGGCTCTCACTTCTAGTTTTGGGTTAGGTAGTTGACATAACTTTAAGATCATATCCATGTTGTAGATACCAGTGATTGGGGGCAATGTATATGACACATTGGTCTTCTTTTGTTTTTGAGTTCAGTTTATTACCCAAGCATTCTCAGTAGTCAGGTGCCTTACTCCATCTATAGCTGGTTGGCATCATTCTCAAGTTGAACTTTCATACAAGTTTAGCTTCTTGAGTACTCGAGTTCTCAAATTGGCTTTCACATAAGCATATTAAATTGGTTTCAAAGTGGCTTTCATACAAGCCTAACGTCCATCCTTTGAAATAGATAAGAGTGGCCTAGTTTTCAGCATACATTTGGCTATCCATGCCACATTGTCAAATTTTTAGAGCATCCATGGGCTCCATGAGCCATCTCATATGACATCTATTCTATATCGGTATCACTTCATAGCTTCACTCCATGGGGCAGTGATGGATCCAAAGGACTAACTAGGATTCGTATTCTTGAGCCACCTATTCAGAAGGATTAGACACACAATTCAAACATCAATTAACACACGCATGATTCATTAACTTCACTTAGTTGGCAATGATGGAGCCAAAGGGATAGCCTTTGTATTCTTGAGCCACCTTCTAGGAAATTGAGCACTCAACTTTGTTCATGATTTTACTCTTGATTTAATACATACCCAACATCATCCAACACAATCTAGCATCACAATAGATTCACACTTCACAACGTGCTCTCTTTATGCACATCTAGCACCACACAGCTACATGAGCTTCTCCTTTACAGGGAATTTTAGGTATGCTTTCTACTTTCTTTTATCCTAGTATTTCACTTTATTACATCACTAGAATAAGGCGGGGGGGGGGGGGAATGTAGTTATGTAAAATACAAAATTTGGTTACTTGAGTGTGGCTAATGACACCAAATCCATAGGTCCTCTTACTTGCTTACATGACCCTTATAGGATTTTCTTTCACCTATTCTCAATCATCCATAACCTTTCAAACTTAAACCTTACAAACCCAGGTATCTCTTTTAGGCCCAAATCTATCCACCCAGGTCTTATTTCCTCTGGACAATAATGCTCAACTTGGACAAGAGCACTGAAACCTAAGGTGTCTTATTTCTAGCATTGTTTTCCAAGTGTAAATTTGGTTCAAACAGTCATATTTTTCCAAATCCTTATCTTAATTCATGTTAGCCTAACATGAATTTATTTAACTCATGACCATTAGGTTTTCTATAAAAGGCCATTCAAAGTCCATTTAGAAGGGTTAACACTCATTTACAAGAGAGAATCAAGAATACAAGAAAGTAAACTCAATCACTTTTCCCTATTCTCTACATACAACCTTCCAATATTATTCCAAGCTTATTCAAACCCTTGCACCAGTCCCTAGCCATCTAAATTACACCCAGATTCACATATACTTACATTTTCATACATAATTGCACCAAGCACTTCAATGGAAGAACTACATTAGCTCGATCCCTCCTTGGAGTATTGGTATGTAGGTAGCATGACCACACATAGGGTGTGAAGTTCATCCAATGTATCCTTTACACACTAACCCCTTTTCTCTCTTTCCCATATTTCCTTTCAAGTTTAAGCAAAAAACGTTCCTAGGGCTTTTGAAGATTAAAACAAACACACAATGAGCTCCATAGACGTTCAAAATTTGATAGTTCACTGATAGGGTAACATAAACCTATCGAGAAAAACCCAAAAAACTCATATCACCTAGACAATAGTGCCAGAAAAGGGCTACAACACTGAACAATAGGGTGTCCCACTTTGGATGATCCTATCCAATCACAAAATGAAGTTTAAAAAACTATTTTTGAAATTGTACTAGTATTGTACCTAAATTATTAGGCCCTATCTCAAACTGAACAGCTCATAATAAGCTAAGTCATATTTTCTCTCATTTATTACTATTTTTAGAAAAGGCAAAAATACAATATGTTTACATAAATTAGTGTCTTAATTATTGCACATTATTTACTGATTTACTTTACTCTAGACATGTTTATTAATTAGGAATAAAAATCCATTATTATAAAAAAAAATAAAACAACCCTATATAACTCTAAGACCTATCATAAGAGGATGGAATGAAAGATGACCTCTGTCTAGGCCTAATAAGCCTAAGAGTATAAACCAACTACACAGGCAGACCATAGGAGTACACATGAACCAAGCCATTTGGTGAATATGTCATGAAGGCATGAGGATATTTGAAGGTGCAAGATGATAGTACATACCTTCAAGACCATCCATAGATAGGGTAAGGTGGAAAAATGGCACTTTAGCCTTTAAGACCATCTCTAGCTCTTTTAATGAGTGACTACAACTCTAAACCAATTTTCTCTTACTTGGTATGACCATGAACTTATGCATGAGAACCAATGATCTTAAAATGTGGTAATGAGCTCCCCATACTACAAAATCATGGCATCATTTGTTGTTTTAGGTCCACCACTTGCATGAACAATGCTTAAGAATGCAAACCCCTCTCAAGTGGCTTGTTTACAACTTTGAGGTCAACTTCTTACACTAACAATTGTATGGAAAATATGCATGGGGCTTTGAGCTCCTAAAAAAATTTGAGGAGGTTTATTCACTTAAACATTGTGGCATTGGTTTAGGGGTTGAGGGCTTAGGGTTTATGAACAATCGTTAAGAGCCTAAGCCACTCTAAACCCTCCTAAAACCCTAGTAATGACCTGATTTTAGAGATGGACTTATAAAACACATAAAATTACCTAGTTTGATCCTTAAAACCTTCTAGATATTGTTGAGGAATCCAATCAGGTTCCCAATGTGTACTTTTTCTATACTTGTAGTTGTATAGACTATATTAAATGCATTGTTTTATAAGTTTTTTTAGTGTTTTGCATGGTTTTAGACACTTAAAAATTGTTTGGAGAGGCCATTTCAAATGTATTTAATCTATTAAATCCTAAAAATCTATACTATACATTGTATAAGTTATCAAACAAAGCTTAATTTTCAAGGCAGTCTCAAACAAGCCTAAAATGAGACTAGGTTTTAAGGCCATTTCATGGTTCCCACACTTCCATAGGGTCTCAAGGCCTCAAAGTTGGCATGGAGCTTGTTAATAGTCTAGGTAAAGTTAATCACATGTTTTTTAGTGGTTTCACATGTGTGTGAGAGATATGGAGTAAAAAATTAGGTTTCTAGGCAAGGAAGCCTAATTGAAGAAAGAGAAGGCAGAAAAGACAGTTTCACCCACTCTCATGACCTAAAACTTGGCATGGAATTATAAATCCATATTGGGTCCTCAAATATGTACTTCATTTGTTAGTACCATCAATACAGTGCCCTACACAAAGAGGTTTACACGATTTTAGGGCTATAAGGAAAAGAGGCCTAATGAAAGCTTAAGGAGCAAAATGGAGTCTTGGGATTTGTTCCAAGAACCAAAATGGATTGATTCAAGTCTAATAAGGTATTTTAGTGTCTTTAATGGAGAGATAATTCCTTGAATAATATGAACTCAAGTTTTGATCCACTTGGACAAGGCTAGGTGTGGGAGATGAAGGGGTTTCAAGATACTTAAGCATATGAGTGATAATTTCCTATCGAAATGTCAAACCAAAGGATTTTATAAATTCATGATAGGTGTCAAATGATATGTATGAAAGCATATCATGGTGAATTGATGATGAAAATTTCCATTAGTCACTTTTCATATGCAAAGGAGGGCAATTTTGAGGAGTTGTGCAAGGTGTTAAGCTAAGTTTTCAACTCCCATTCCACTTGGATGATGGAGCATCTTTAGAGGAGATAAATATGTCATGAGGGACTTATTGGAATAATTTATAACTCCATCTTAAATTTAACATCTATGTGGATACTTAGTAATCTTCTTCTCCTACGCCCCTCTCTATCTCTTCCTCATTTCTCTGTATAAGTTGCCACTTTTGGCCTTGTAATGCGTCCACATTTGGTATGGTGAAGCCCTGATAAATTAACTAATAATTTTGCCTTTGAATAAAATATTTCAATATGGTTTTAAGTTCTCAAATTCTTGCATAAGTGTGTGAACTAGTTCATAATTGAATGGCAAGTGGTAGTCATCTATCCTTGTGTTCATTTCACTCTTTCATGCTTGATGTAAGTAATATAACTTCTAGTAGATCACACGATGTGTAATTGGTTTTTTTGTGTCTCTATAAGTGTGAATAAGGATATTAGTTTCTATGATCAGACCTATTATTCATCTACCTTGAGAAATGCATTATATTTTACCTTCATGTTGAAACACTTTTGTTAGGAAAACTTTGGGTGTTGAGATTAGTTTTGTGAATTGCCCTTCATAGTGCAAGTTCAAGTAGGCTTGTGGAGTGAATTTTGGTGCATCAAATCTTTAGTATTAATCTCCTTATATCCCTTTTCTTTCAAATCAATTAGGTTAGTGTTTAGTTGTAGGTGTGGTGCAAGGGAGCTAGCCCTTCAATTTAGAGACTTGTATCTGCCATAGATCACCCACAATTTGAGATATGTTTCAATGTTACATCAAATTTAAGAAGGCTGGAGGAGACCTCCTTAGACTGAAAATTTGATTGATAATATTTTTGGGACACCCAGTGGGACCTAAGGGTCCAATAAGTTGTAAAGGTAGATGTTGATCTTGGCAAATTTGAAGTTGTAAAGCTTCCTTCATGTAGTTTGGCTCTTGGTAGTAACTAGTGTTTCATTTTCATGCCTAGTGTAAGAACAAGGCCATCTAATAAAGTCATTCCATTTGTATTTTTAGAGATACCTTACTATTCAATTAGAACTAAGAGGTTTGCTAACACACATCCATACTCCAAGAAATCTTTTGTTGCTCATATACCTATTAGAAGACTTTTATTAGGACCAATTTTCAAGATGGTAGCCCCAATGAACCTGCCCTTTTTTGCCTTCAATGGTCATAGTCCTTTATCACTTGATCATTATAATGACATTCCCATGTCAGCCTTAAAAAATGTGCCTTCATACAAGGGAGAAGTTGTCACTACACCTATTGAACAGATAAGGAACTTTACCAACTTTTAAAAATAACATAACATAATGAAAGAGAATGTCACCATCAGATTATTGGTTATTTATTTGAAGGTAAAATCGATTGATTTGAATGGCACTTTGGCTCCTAACTCTATCACATGGGATGAATTGGGTGATGCCTTGAAAAGGAGATTTGAAGACAACTATGATCAATTGTCTTTGATTGAGCAGTTGACTGCAATAAAGAGAGCACCTTAAGAGGCCATTTAAGACTTAAACACAAGACTTAAAAAGACTTGGGATAGGATCACAGTCTTGGTAAGGCCTACTACCCATCGTGTTTTTCTTTATTACCTCAAAGCTTTTAATAGTGACATATCTATGATGATTCAATCCATGGGAGGAGATACTTTGCCTAATGCCTATGAGACTACCATAAGGGCTGAGAATTACCTTATTCAAGCTAGGAAGATAACTCCTATACCTCCCATGCCTTTGTTTCCTAATGTGTAAACTCTTATACCTACCATTGCTCCCATTCCCACACACAAACATAAGCAAGTTGCCCCTAACCAACCAGGTAAGCAAAAAGAAGAAGATCTAATCAAGGCTCTTAGAAAAGAGGTTCAAAATCTTAAGAGGTAATAACAACATAAAAAATATAGGTATTTTCAAGGCCCTTTCTAGCCCTATCAATCTTATCAAGCTCTTAGACAACCCTTTAAAGGTCAATACCAAAGACAAGGGCAGCTAACTCAAGTAAGGCAACACAATAGACAAAATCAAAATGTTTCTTCTACTTCCAAAGTACTTATACCTATCCAAAACATTATTGTACAAAATAATAGAGAGCATCCCTCATGGGACCAACCTCATGACTCTTCCTCTTATGCAAATGATGGAGTCAATCAAGCCTAAATGGCTCAATGGGGAACAATGTCTTCCATGACTTAAAAACACATGCATAATGGAGAAGAGAATAATGGAGGAGATGCTCAATCAAATAATACCTTTATGAACTACTATCAAGAGGACTCATGTGCAGTCAACTACCAAGGTAACTTGAATATTGGATCAAACTCTATAGCTATAAATACCAAGTCAAAGAAGAGAGCAGTTGAGGGAACGTACAAGGGAAAGAGTAGTAATCCAAACATGAACTCTCAAAAACCTCAAGGATCAAGTATGTCAAAATCAACCCTTATGGCTTAGGTAAATTAGAATACTCAGAATGCCAAAGTTCATTTTATTCCTTCTCATATGCATCAAGTTACACAAGCAAGTGGTAGTGTTATAGCTCCTAAAGGACATGAAAAAGTTGGCAACTCTCCTATAACATTGTTGAACAAATAAAATCTATGTAATCATTCCAATATGGGAAACATTGTCCATTCCTAGACAAAAAGACTTGCTCTAAAATGAGCTCTTTAAGCTCAATGCATCACCTAGGTAGCCTAGTGAGAGAAGGGTTGTTTTGGTAAAAGAGTTGAAGACCAAGGATGAGAAGTTAATAAAAAATTAAAGAAAGGATAAACCTCCTCCATTTTACCTCTCTATCATCATTGGATACTCATTGGTACATAATTTTTTGATTTATCATGGAGCAAGCACATCATTCATGCCTAAACAAGTAGCAGACAAGCCGAAGTTAAAGTATGAATCACACTCCAATGGGGTGTTGTAGATAGATGGATTAGTTTACAAACATTTGGCATCATCAAGGGTTTACATCTCACTCTCCATGATTTTCCCACATTTTCTATCTCTCATGATGTTGTGGTTGTGGATGTACCACCTCACTTTGTCGTTTGCTTATTAAAGGACTTTATTCCTAAGATTGAAGGGTACTTGACTTCATATTGGTCCTACATGACATTTAGGAAAAGGTATGGTTCTAAGGTTGTTATCAAGTCTAAACCTTTGGCCAAGTTTCATGTAGAGAACTATGTTCCTAACACATCAAACATGAACTTCAATATCAATGAAGAGGGAGACTATCCTAATGACCAAGACCCTTTAACACCTCTTGATGGCATAACTAACCTCTATCTTGATGAGTGGGGAGATGATCAACATGGTTTTGACCCATACAAGCTCATTGAAGAAACATGTATGGGCACATACATCATTCATGAAGAAGATGATGAGTTCCCCAAGGTAAGTTTTGATGATGCCCTTCAATAAGATGCATGGGGCAACTATTTTCTACATATGGATGATGATCACAATGTCCCAAGTGTGTTAGAGCATGGTAATAAAGAAGAAGATGCAATTCTACCTGCCAAAGAAGAAGAGATTCATGAACATGATAGGAAAGAGGAGTGTGATGATCTATGACATTAGTACCATGCAATAATGTAGGAGTTTAAAAATGTAAGTGAGCCCGCTCTTCCTCAAAAGAAACATGGGATTGATGATAGCGTCAATGGTGGATCTAATGAACATAAAGAATAGTGTCAAATCCAAATCAAACATAAGGCAGCCTTACAGGAATGAAATCAAATCAAGGCAGAAGTTTATGTGAGTGAGAAGCATAATAGAGATCAATATGATCTTGATGCACTTGCATATGTATTTGGCAAGCAAGAAGGCAAGCTTGGTGATTCTAGACATCAATCATATCATAGTCAAATGAAGGTGAAGTTGGAAAAAGTCTCATGATCCCTAAAGATAAAATTGAGATGTATCAAGTGAGTATGAAAGAGACCAAGTAGGTTTTAATGTTAAACGTGCCTTAAAGAGGGCTAAATATATCATTCAAAGGAGTCTCAAGTGATGCACTTGCAGCCAGCAGAGGATTCAAGAATGGTAAGTCATTTGATCACCTTTACAAGCAAGTTTTCTTTAACATACATCCATCATATGTTTATTTGTTCTCATGGAGCAGTTGTGACTCTAGAAAAAATGTTTTTGACCTTGGTTGAATCAAGAGGAGTCATTTCATCACCTCAAACATGTTTTGAGGTCTGTACATAATAGGTTAGGTGTGTTGTTTTATGTGTTTCTTGTTGTGATTTTTCCTAAATAACCTTGTCATAGTGTTGTTACTTCTTATTGTGTGGTGTGGTGTGAGTTTGAGTCTTTAAAAGGCATGTCAACTTCAAATTGTAGCATAAAGGTGACTCCATTACCCAATGGGAGGATATAGTCATTGATCCATTAATATTGCAGGCATGCAACCCCTATGAATCACTAATTATTAATCAAATTTTCATCCCAAGTAAAAAATGGTTGACCCCTACATGTTCAAAATTTCATATGGTTATCAAAACTTGTATGTGGTCTTGTTATGGTCCTAAATAGTCTTCATATGGTCACATTAGTCATTGTTTAGCTTAGTCCAAGGTTTGGTTTCATGTGTACTTATTTAGTCCTAGGGTTCATTTATGAGTCAAGGTATTGTAAAGTGTGTTCAAGGTCATGACATGGGTTATATTCATTATAAAAGGTTATCAATGTGTCTTTAAAGTAATGTAATTATGCATTAACCTCTTATAATGTTGATGTACCAAAAAATCATTTTGGTCACCTCTTGGCCTAATTTTGAGGAGTTGTATGTACCGTCCTAAAGGAAAAACATATAAAGAAACATCTTAACATAACTAATGACAAACATGGGTCAAATAATGGTCATAACCTGAAACATTTGTAGTCCGATGCCTAAACTAAGCAAAATGCTCCTTTATAAACACTTTTGGGCACTTGTACAGCCTTAGGAGATCATTTTTTAGATGAAAATAGTTTCATAGAGTATATTATACTTTTATAAGTCATTTTTAGGATTTTAATCAAGTTTTAGTTCCAATAGATGTATTAGACACTCTCTCTCATCCATCGATGCCTTCACAAGCTCATAAAGATAAATATCAAATGCATGGTACGACTAGGAGAGAGAAAGTTGGAAGCTAAAACTCTAGAAATTGTTAGGGGTCCTAATGAGATTAAATTTAGTGTCATTTTTTTGTATATTCAAGCCCCTAATTTATGAACAATTGCTAAGAGTGACAGCAGGTCATTATGGCTTATCCATTCAAGCAGGGTCTAGTTTTGCTCCTATTTATTTATGCCAAAATTTGATGGAGGAGAATGGTTTTATGGAGTGATTTTAGAGGATAAAATTACCCATTTTGTGGTATTTTCATCAAGCAATTCAACCTGGTTTATGTCTTCAATAAGGAGAAAGGTGTCTCAAATGTGTGAGCATATCACCCTGCTGCAAGTGCATTTTGGTTAGTTTGAGATGTTAACACTCTTAAAAGATTCAATTAATTAATTTTTCATGAGAAATATCCTCAATATTACATGATTCATGTGTTCTCTCTTAATAAGTAGCTCTTTACAAATAGCCTTTCAAGAAACATCATGTTTTGCACTCTTTGGAAGCATGGTTTGTCCATCAATGGTTCTGCATAGGCCTGGCTATCAATATTTGCTCAAGTGCTAATGATAAACCATGGTAGAATGAAAAGACACCAATTAACCATTTGAGGTCTAAGGTACTGATAAAAGAGATCAAATTGTACTCTCAAACAAGGCTATAAGGTGTTTCAATCACTCACAGGTCTACAAACTTGTAAGTGAACATTCATGGGGTCCAAGCTCCATATTAAATGTGTTCAAGTATTGGATAAGGTATGTTACTCCATTTAAATCATTAATTTAACCTTGATATACTTCAATGTAATCACCAAAAACATGAATGAAGAGACCCTCACTTTCAATGAAAAATATTGTGCATGAGCTGACTATATGCACAGTTCGTACATGTGAATGGACAAGTTTGAAGTGGTGAAATGTTGGTTAGAAGTCTATAGGCTTATAGATAGGGTGGTAGTGGAAATATAATATTTTACATGATCTAAAGGTGTTTAGGACTTAATGGAGTTGTCTTAACAATTTTATATACGTAAAAAAAGAGACCTATAGGTTACAGACCTACATGGCCTCTTTTTGGACAAAAAAGCATTGGTATATGCCAAGAAGAGTTGGTTAAAACATGGAATAACATTTTCAAGAGAGAATTTAAAAACTATTGAAGACACCTAAACCATTTTGAGTTAAATGAGGGTCAAGATCATCACTTACAATCCTAGTTCTCACAGGTTTGCACATTGAGATAAGAATGCAAAGGTCTTAAAATGGTATAAAAGGGTAGTATACTATGTAAGATAGTGAAAAAGGACTCTAAATGAGTTTTTATTACTATCAAAGTTCCATGATATAGTTGATAAGATCAGTTTGCAAAGTTCATTCTCAAACCCTTCTCCAATAGTCACCTATAACCACCTCTTGGATAAAAATGAAACACATGAATGGTTTTTTGAGGATACAAGGTCATTGAAAAGGTGAAAAAGTTTAAAATAATGTAGTTGGTTCTTAGTATAGTGGAAAAATCTTTTTCAACTCCATGATTTGCATTGAAACCCTAAGAACATAATGGACCTTCATGATCACCTGCAACCATACTTTGAGAAGGCACAAGGAACAAGTTAATGTTTGTGAAAGATATAGTGTTTTGGGCAATTTGAAGAAGATTTTTAAGACTCTCAAGTAGTATAAAAGTATTAAAATGTTTGATTTTTATAATTTGAGTCTTAAAACCCACAAATGCAATCAAACCATCCTAAAGAGCATCTACAGGTTGCAAGGTCAGCATGCTAATTTCAATCCTAAAGAGAAGGCAGAGTACATACCAAAGGAGCATTGGAGTCTAGTTTAGGTGAGACCCTAACCAAGTAATGAAATAATATAAGGTAAAATAACTCAAAATACCTATAATGGGTTTACAAAAGATGACTAAACAAACCTTTAAACCCTGCTACATAGTCAACATGAGCTATAGACCTGTCTACCTTGGCAAGGGAAAGTTGCTTGTCTATAATAAAGAAATGAGGCTTGAGAAGAAGAAAACCATTTGAAATGGTTTCATGGAAATTGTATAAACCTGTATAAGTCTCAAACATATCATAAGGGATGGAATGAAAGATAAGCTCTATCTAAGCCTAATAAGCCTAAGAGTCTAAATCCACTACACAAGCAGACCATAGGTGTAGACATGAGACAAGAAATTTTGTGAAGATGACATGAAGTCTTGAGGATATTTGAAGGTTAAATATGATATTACATACCTTAAATACCATTCATGAACAAGGAAAGGTAGAAAAAATGGCACTTTAGCCTTTAATACCATCTCAAACTCTTTCAATGAGCGACTACAACTCCAAACCAGTTTTCTCTTATTTGTTATGACCATGAACTTATGCATGAGAACCAATGGTATTAAAAGGGGTTAATGAGGTCCCCATATTTAAAACTCATGGAATCAGTTGTTAGTTTAGGTCCATCACTTGCATGAACAATGCTTAAGAATGTAAACCCCTCTCCAATGGCTAGTTTACAACCTGAAGGTCAGCTTCTTCCACTCATAACTGTATGTAAAAAATGCATGGGGACCTGATATCTTAGGTAAAGTTGATGAGGGTTATGCAATTTAAAATTTTGTCATTGTTTTAGGGGTTGATGGCCAAAGGTTTATGAACAATCATTAAGAACCTATGCCACTCTAAACCCTCCTAAAACCATAGTAATGACCCAATGTGAGAGATGGACTTATAAATCACATGAAATTACTTGGTTTGATATTAAAACCTCATGGATATTATTGAGGACTCTAATTAGGTTCCCAATGTGTACTTTTTATGTACTTACAATTGTATAAACTACATTAAATGCATTAATTTTGCAAGATTTCTTGGTGTTTTATAGGGTTTTGGATAGTTAGACACTTGAAAACTATTTGGAGAGGCCATTTTGTATTTATTTAATCTATTTAGGCCTAAAAATACATACTAGACATTTTGGAAGTGATCAAACAAAAATCAAGTTTTAAGGCAGTCTCAAACAGGCCTAAAATGAGACTAGGTTTCAAGGCCATTTCTTGGTTCTCACACTTCTACGAGGTCTTAGGGACTAAAATTTGGAATGGAGGTTGGTAATAGTATAGGTAAATTTAATAAAATGCTTTTGTGTGGGTTTACATGTGTGGGAGAGATCTGGAGCAGAAAAGCAAGCTTTTAGGCAAGGAGGCCTAATTGAAAAAAGAGAATGGTAGAAAAAAGACACTTTTACTCACTCTCAAGACCTAAGAATTGGCATGGATTTGTAAATATATATTGGGTCCCAAAATATGTCCTTAGTTTTTCATTACCATTTGTAAATTTTCCTACACAATGAGGTTTACATGATTTTAGGGCTACAAGGAAAAGAGGCCTAATAAGAGCTTGAGGAGCAAAATGGAGTCTTAGGAGTTGTTACAAGAACCAAAATGGATTGATTTAGGTCTAAAAAGGTATTTTAATGCCTTTAATAGGATATAATTCCTTGAATAATATGAACTTAAGTTTTGAGCCACTTGGACAAGGCTAGGTGTGGGAGATGAAGGGGTTTCAAGACACTTTAGCATATGAATGATAATTGCTACTAAAATGTCAAACCAAAAGAGTTTAAAAATGCATGATAAGTGTCAAATGATATGTATAAAAATATATCATGGTTAATTGGTAATGAAAATGTCCATTTGTCACTTCTCATGTGTAAATATGGGAAATTTTGAGGAGTTGTGCAAGGTGTCAAGCGAAGTTTTCAACTCCCATGCCACTTGGATGATGGAGCATATTCAAAGGAGAGACATATGTCTCGAGGGACATATTTAAACAATTTATAACTCCCTAATTTTTTTAACTTTCATGTGGACACTTGACAATCTTCTTCTCCTATGCCCCCCTCTCTCTTCCTCCTTTTTTTATATAAGTTACCACTTTTAGCCTTGTAGTGCATCCACATTTGGTATGGATAAGCCCTGAATAAATGTAGTACTCATTTTACCTTTAAATAAAATATTTCAAGCTAGTTTAAATTTCTAAAATTCTTTTTTATGTGTGTGAAGTATTTCATACTTGAACGGCAAGTGATAGTCATCTCTCCTTATGTTCATTTCACTCTTTCAAGCTTTAAGTAATTTGACTACTAGCAAGTCACATGATGTGTAATTGGTTTTTTTGTGTCTCTTTAAGTGTCAATAAGGATATTAGTGTTTATGATTAGACCTAATATTCATATACCTTGAGAAATTAACTACTTTCTATCTTCATGTTGAAACATTTTTGTTAAGAGAACCTTGGGTGTTGAGATCAGTTTTGTGAATTGACCTTCATAGTGCAGGTTCAAGTAGGCTTCTAGAGTTAATATTGTGCATCACCTCTATTCAATTAGTTTTAATCTCCTTCTATCCCTTTCCTTTAAAATCAATTAGGTTAGTGGTTAGTTGTAGGTGTGGTACAAGGGAGCCAACCCTTCAATTTAGAGACTCATCTCTCCCATAGGTCACCCACAACTTGAGAGATGTTTCAATGTTACATCAAATTTAAGGAGGCTAGAGTAGACCTCCTTAGGGTGAAAATTTGATTTATAACAATTAAACTTACACATGATGATGTATTTCATAGTAGTAAAAATTTAAAATCTTCTCCTTCTCCTTCTCTTAATGAGCATGTGAATAATACTTCTTATGCTCTTAGCTCTTCAAATGAATTAAATTCTGATTTTGATGAACCATGTGATAATGATGATTATTGCAATTATGATTAATATGACAAAGAACATACAACTCATTATTTTGTTACCTCAAATATCTCTCTTATTCAACCAAACAATAGATCACAATGTTAAAATACACAAACACACTTATTCTTATGTGCACA
The DNA here is from genome assembly GCA_037957365.1 of Torreya grandis. NCBI lineage: Eukaryota > Viridiplantae > Streptophyta > Pinopsida > Cupressales > Taxaceae > Torreya > Torreya grandis. Next base: position 720,693 of record JARHVA010006465.1, on the reverse strand, counting down.
ATTTCCATTCTCTAGAGAATAAACCACCTTTTATTCAACCTAACTATAAAAGATACTAATGAATCCCCCTCAACCCCCCTTACTACAATATAACTCATTTCTCAAACAAATCCACACGAGGGTGATAGCTTATTTACCTCTAACTAGGTCCAAGCTATCACACCTCCAAAGGTTATTGAGAGCACACCGACCCTTTCTAAACAAGAGTTCCAATCTAATATACCAATGGATAAAATAAACAATAAAATTGAAGCCTTAAATGAATGCATGTTGTGGGTACTTTGCAAAAATAATTACATCATCTCACCTTAGAGAACAAAGCATACAAATCTTAGGTTGATGCCAATGTTATCCATAATAACCCTATTCCACACAGAATCTCAACAATGAGGTTGCCACATAACTTTTAGATATCAGTATTACCTATCTTTGATGGATAAGGATATCCATATTTACACCTTTAGGCTTATGAGAAAGCCATGGCTCATATTACAAACAAGTTAATTTTACTATAAGCAATTCCAAAGTAACTAAAGGACAAAGCACTAGATTGGTTCCACCATACACTCCCTAGTGGATCTTTACATACATATGCGGAGCTAGAGGCAGTCTTCCTCAAGCATTATATATAGAATAAGGGACTTCTAGTCACACATGAGAGGTTACCTTCACTACACCAGGGCAAGGCAGAGCCTACAAGATAATACATTTTATGGTTCAAAGCTTGTTTTCATTAGTTAATTTATCAACCAATGGATTTAAAAGTATAATACATCTTTGACAGAGATTTAATCTCCCCTCTTAAGGATGGATTGCTCTATCAGACATCTAAACAATTTAGACATTTATGCAATGCAACTATATCATTACAGGCACAGTTGAAATTAGTCATTACACAATCATATAGGTTGGCTATAAACCCCTCAGAACCTCAATCATCAAATTTGGTACAAGAGCCTACTCCACTTCCAATTTAGAAACTAGTGGAACACAAACAACCAATAAAAATACTTAGTAAGGGTAAAGATCCACTCTACACAATGCAATCTTTAATGAGTAACACACATGATATATGCAAAGGGGTTATATAGTTTTCAGATAAGGCTAGGCCTCGTGACATCTTGATTACACTACTAGATAAGGGGATGATCACACTTCAACAGATCATCATCCACCATACCATTTACACTAGGTACCACATAAGCATTATTTTCATTTTCACTGGATAAATGGACATTCATATGATCATTGTTATGCACTCAGAGATCGCATAGACCAGTATGTTAGTAGATCCATCATAGAATTCACACATGGGGCATCAGACCCTCATTCATCATACTCTCCTAGATCACACTCCTTTACGACATAGTTATACTAGGACGTTCCTTTTAAGGAACCATTGTTTACTCATTGTATGAGCCCTGTGACTTTTAAAATAACTATTTATTAGTAATCTCCTACATCACAACCTCAACAATGATGGTAACTAGTTTACAGAGTTCAAAATGCACCTCTAGTGTGCACACCGATTAAGATATTTGGGAAAAACTATAGACCCAAAGGCATAGTTTTGGTATAATTAGCAATCAAAATCTTTATAAATAACTACAAATCTTAGAATGCACAAACCAATTAAGATATTTGGGAATAATTATAGACCCAAATGCATAACTTTGGTACAAACACTACTCAAAATATTTAGAAATAATTACAAAGCTAAGAATGCACCTCTAGTCCGTACACTGATCCAAATATTTGGGAATAATTATCAATCCAAGGGCATAATTTTAGTTTGATAACCAATAAAGATATATGGAAATCATTACAAAGATCATAACCTCATTTTATTTTGCACACCGATCAAAATAGTCACAAGACATCAAATAAATCAGAGTGCGGTTTCAAAGTGATAACCAATCAAGATTTTTGCATCAAAGTCTACACAGTTATCCACTAGTAATGCATCATAACCAGCTCTAGTTTCATAGTCTACATCTACAACACATCATGAGCAGTATGGTCATTGGTTATCTATGCCATATGGGTTCAGATAGGGCATCTTGCCATCACATGTTATACATGTAAACATATTTTTAGATATAAATAAAAAGATATATACCAATACATTACAAAAACTTAAATATCCTGCACATATGCCCAAAACACTCATAACACATATACAAATCATTTGACATTACTCCAACCAAAACAAAATTGCAAACATCAACATTTCAAATAATTAAACCAAGTTAAATGCATAAAAAATTATACAATATAACCAGATCCAGATGCCAATACACAATGCCAAATTAAACAACAACCGTATATATATATATATATATATATATATATATATATATATATATATATATATATATATATCAAGGTCTCATAGAGATAGTGAGGCCTCTAGTTCTAGTTTTGATGTGTATGAGAGTGAGAGTGAGGGAGTTGGTCCTAGCAGTCATGTTTGCATCATTGAGTGATGTATCAATTAGATCACTCAATGATGCAAACATGACTGCTAGGACCAACTCCCTCACTCTCACTCTCATACACATCAAAACTAGAACTAGAGGCCTCACTATCTCTATGAGACCTTGATCTATGACTGCACCTACTCTCTCTCTCTCTCTCTTGATAAATCACAAGCTCAACCCTAAACTTAGCATACTCCCATTAAACTTGTACATTGTCATCTACTATACAACTACTAACCCTGCTAAGAGCATTAGGAGAGGGCATGGTCTGTCTCTACATCTTTGCACATAACTCATCTCTATCTATTGTTACTCACCTGTATGTCATAGTTTCTATCATCGCACGATCAAACAAATGAGCATGCACTCAAATTACGTTGGTGTATCGCTCCACCAATCTATCATCCACAACATCATCTGGAATATGTTGTGTCAACTCATGCAATGTCAACACAATGGTGACCTCCCAATACTCATCATCTCTTGTGCCTGTAAGTATCCATATAATTTAAAATAATCCTATTATATCAAAACACATGATCAACATTACATAGAACATACAAACCAACTCTATTTAACTTACCATCAATATCCCTTAAGGGATCTACATCTAATACCTCCTCTGTGATCATCCCATTTCTCAAGAACAGAGGTGCCCACCTATGCTCACTCCACTAGATCGAGTAGGCCTCAATCACTCCAACATCATCCAAATCTGGTACCTCAATCTTTGGATCCTATTTTATCATTGGCATAGGAGCTATCTCAATAATCAATGGCTTTCACCTACTCCCTAACCTCACAAGAGCTCGTAAACTCCTCAACCACACTATAGGTGTTGGGGGCACATCCTATACTACACTAAACTATCGGGTAACCCTCTCATACTGAAATTGATCATATACATTGTCCCATAGATCATGTATCTAATAACTAACTCAAAATTGCCTCAATTGTGTGTTATCCTCAAGCCACCCCTGATAGCCCTTGTAAGGTGTCTAGATAATATCCTTTGCTCTTAAGTTGTCTATTAAATACCTATAATAGGTAATACTCCTCCTCAAAACATGCCTTATCTTAGTCCATCTATCTAAAAATACCTATAGGTGAACCCATCCATCATGTGGACGTGTCACTTACTTGTTCACAACTATGTGCTCATATGACCAGTAATGCAATAGTATTGATGCATCGATATCCCCACCACTCATTTCCTATGTAAAGTGGTACAGGTCCCTATATAAATGATCCATCATGGTACAAACCCAAGAATACATGGTGCCATGATGCTCAATATCATACACTATCTCATGCATCATGTATGAGATAGAGATACCACTTCCATCCATGATAATAAATGATGATAACAACACAAATAATTATTTTTGCAATCATAGAACATTGACCATCATAATCATGGTCAATAAAATGTCACTCTGACTCCTTGAGCGATGAGTCCTCATTGTCATGGTAGATAAGTACTTCGATGCTCATTGTATAACTCATGGACCAATAGCCTCCTGTAATACAACTCATTACCTAGAGATCGATAACTATAAGATCTGATATACATCCTCTAATGTCATAGTCATCTCATCCATAGGTAGCCAGAATATACACGTGTATGCATTCCGCCTCTCACATAGTGTAATGATCATATGCTTATCCTAGGGCATAAGCTCCAAGAAAACCACATATCATAGGCATGCTCTATTAAGCACCTTTATCTCAGCATCAAACATGGGAAAACCCCATATAGTCTCCATCATCTTACCTATTTGAAACTCCCTCATATGGGCATCAACCTACAAAATTACAATCAAATATAACATCAGTAAAATAATACTATAACCAACAAACAAACAACATGAATCATAGATCAGTCAACAATGTTGAGCACCATATCCGGTGCCTATTTGACACTAGCACTGCCTAGATGATAGTGGTGTTGGATGGTAACACCACACTTTGGACAACAACACCAGGATCTGGACACTATCACCCAGCATGGGATAGTAGTGCTACCTTTTCTAAAACAAACCAAAAAACAGTCCTTCTCTAGCAAAATCAATAAAACAGATAATTAAAATGATAAAAAAAAATGAAAAGTTAGGATCCCTTACTAGGTGAACCTCCTCCTCGGCCTAAATACGTGCCTCAACCTTATCATACCATGATCTCATCTCCTTGGCATATTTCTCTATCTCATACTCAAACTTCTTTCCACTCAAATGATGTAAATGAATTGCCAGAGATTCAAAATGACCTATTTAAGTCATAACTTACCCAATGCTACCATATTAATGCTACCCATATATACCAGTTTTGTTAAATAATACAACTATCTTGTTATTACCATATCTCGAGGACTGTAATTCTGATTCACAAATCATTTCTTGCACATGGGACTTAATGTCGATACACTATGTCCCATATTGGTGAAACCAATCCCCTCGTCATTATCAAACCTACAAAATGACAAATAATTACATTATATTAACCACAAAAAATACTAAGTACCCATCCAACTACATACTAAATTATTAACTCTGACATAATCAATACATTAGTCAAACCTAATACAACATCACAATTTCCAGGTAAACACCAACACAATCGATCCTTACCACTTTTGGTCGCATATCCTCATCACATTATCGACTCTCTCACCAAAAGTGGGGGGGGGGGAATATTCATAGATTACTTTAGACATACATAATTGCATTCATGATTTTTAGACACACATTAATCTAGAGTCATTGAGTTTTAGATATAAAAACAACACGAGTCTACATAGGTTCACACAAGCATCTAACCAATTCTAAGATATACAGACAACACAAGTCTACACAGGGTTACACATGCATTCAGAGTCATAGATTTTTAGATATATAGACATACAGGTCTACACAAGCTTACACAAGCATTCGGATGCATAACTTATTCATATTATATAGGCATACAGGTTTACACAGGAATTCAAATACACATCTTATTTAGATTATATAGACACACGGGTCCACGTAGGTTTACATATTTTATTCATATTATATAGACACATGGGTTCATTTAAGTTTGCATAACTTATTTATATTATATAGATGCACAAGTCTACACATGTTTTATGCAAGTTTACACAGGCATACAAAGTTATAGATTTTTAGATATACATATGCATATGTGTATGTAAGTTTTATTTAGGTTTACGTAGGTATTTTAGATGTACACTCTATGCAAATATACAACTTTAACATAGGTATACCAGTTTATTCAAATACACAACTACATCACTCAGATATCAGGATTAGGGGGCATGATACAAAATGCATGTTTTTGACCCCCATTTTTAGATTTATTAGGGTACATCAGTATCATCACCAATATCACCACTTGGTTTTCACTAGTTTGGGTCATAGGGTTTTCTGCAGTGGTTGATCCATATCATTACACTAGACCTAGTTTACATTACTCATATTTAGAGTGGGGGCAAGCGAGTCTTATTTCTCCATGCATTCAGTTTACATTACTTATATTCAAAATGGGGGCAAATAAGTCTTAATTTCCCACACCTTCAATTTATAGTACTCAAATTTAGAGTGGGTAAAAGTGAGTCTTGTTTCTCCCCACATTCAGCTTACACACTCACTTTTAGTATAGGGGGCATTTACATCATATGCTTCCTTTCACATATTACACTCCAATTCTCATCCACTTCTCTAATCAAGAAGTGGTCCAAATCCATATTACATTCACATAGGTAAGTATAGGTAGGCATTTTTAATTTCTTTACTCTAGTACCTCCATTTCATTACATCACTATAATAAAGGGGGGCAAATGTAAACACCCTAATTTGGTCAAGCACCCACAAGTACTATGTCTTTTATTGATCTTTCACATAAAGGGTCTAAGTGATGGTTATAGTCCTTGTTCACATGGTCATCTTGAGTCTTTTAATCTTTCTTATGTCTTGTTTTCCCTATTTTTGACACCCCTAACAATCATAGGTCATCTTTTCCCAGTCCTAAGGTCTCCTAGACAGTCATCCACGATTTTTTCTCTATTCTGAGCCTTAGGACATTAGCACCACTTTAAAGACATTAGTGCCACTTTTGGGACAGTAGCACCACATTACTATCCACATTTTCCTTTAGTGTTAAGCATACTCTTTCACCCATGTTTGAGTCCTAACCCCTCTATGACCCTTCTCTTATGTTTTTTAATATATTTTTCAAGACTTGTAGGCTAGTGAACAAGGTGTTATATTCCAAATAAATATCCTCCTATATAAAGAGCCTCACAAGGTATTTTACATATAACACTTACTATTTTGGCACTTATTTACATAAAATCAACCAATAATGCATCTCAAATACTCTACATACCACTCAACATTCACACCTAGACATTTGCATGCTTGATCAAAGAAGGGCCTAGGTGAAATTTATCCTGGCATATCATGCAAGTTGATGGTGCACATTCCCTAAGGGATAACTACATGCGATATGAGACCCCTAATATTAGGGTTAATGTAGGTAGTGATCAAGACAATAGGGGTTATGCTCTATGCGATTGTAACATCCCACAAACCAATTTTCCTTTTCCTTCTCTATTTGATTAATTCATTGTTTCATGTATGTAGGTATTCATTAAGGTTTTGGAGAATAATCAGCTAAAATAGTGACACAAGTGAGCCCCCGCATGATAGGAAATCACCTACAAGACCCTTAATAACTCTCATAGCTTCCCTAAAAGTTATTGACAACCACTATAGGAAAGACACTAGCACTAGAATCGAACATTAGCACCACATGGCACTACTGTCTTAAGGGGGTGCTACTGTTTGGAGCTAGATCTCTAAAAATAGTCAACAGATGAAAGATTCCTCGGTGTCTCCTCAATCGTCTTGAGTATTCAAATCTATGAGAAATTTTATATATATCCAGATAAGTCCACTTTTTCCTTGTATTTCTATTTTTGGAAAGTTCCATAGAATCAATAAATGCCAATTTTATTCCAGATTAGCAATAGATCCAGCACTTTAATCTAACTTAATATTTACATAGTAAAACCCTAAAGGTTAAAACAATGCCTTTAATGTAATTTAGTACATATATGTACTGATAAATACCAACTAATTACATTTTGCATGTGTTTACATATATACATTTTATAAAGAACATATTTATTTTTGTTGTATTGTATTTCCATTTAATGTTTTCAAAAGCACACATCCTAAATTGCCTATAGTCTTATAATTACACCCATAGTGATATTCACCTATAGCCACAACTTCTTCATTTTGATATCTATATAAATTTCATATTTTTTTCTGTTGGTTACTTTCAAATGGTTACATTTTTACATAGTATATTATTTTCATATGCAAAAAAATAGACTATACATGTTGTTTGTGATAATTTACCATTTAATATTTCTATCGATTCATATTGAATTTATTGGGTTGTTTCAATTTTCAACTAAATTTTGTATTTTATTTAATTAAATTTAAATTCATATCTCATTTTTTATTTAAATTATACTCATAACTTTGTTTCATATTGTGTATTTACATACATGTATTTTGTAAATCGCACAGTTGAATTTGCTATATTCTATTTTCATAAAGTATTTTAAAAAGTCCACTTGCAATATTACTTATACATTCACATTTACGCCCATGATGTTGTTCACCTTTAATTGTTAATTTATCATGTTATTCTGCATATAAATAACCTAATTCTCATCTACTACATACATGCATCATGTGAATTTTGATTTTACATTCATTGTGTGATTATAATGTTATTCCTCGCTTTCAATAACTTACTTCTTTATACAACTTAATTTTTCTATATGCAAAATATTAGACTCTAAATAGGATTAACAACAAATTAACATTTAATTTTTATTTCAATATCATTGCAGACATCCATGGAGAATGAGCAAGTAAACAAAAGAAAATGTTCAAGTTATGCAATACACAAAGATCAAATAAATGCTCGTCATTGACTTAATTACCATGCATGAAAGATAACTATTGACCCCATACTCTATCATATTTTTGTTGAACAACCTCACAAGAAATTATGTGAAAGGATATATCATCTTTCTTTAATACATGCATGTTTCATCTACAAGGAACTTCTTTTAGGGATTTAGACAAGGATTTCCATGATTAACATACTTGTTGCCGATGCATTGCAAAAAGCAACAGTAATATTTTTTTGCTTTAAATAACATGGAATTGAGTATACAACCCAAATTTTGATTTGACCTCACTCAAGTTGAGGAAGTGCCCATCACACAAGTTAATCCAATATTACAAGTAATCCATGCACGCAGTGGATAATATGAATACAATGGTCACACTATTAACTTTCCTTAAGATATATCTTCTATTGTTAAGTATCTGCCATGTTGAACTGAAAATATTGACATCTTGGTGATAAGAAGAATTGGCTTAGAAAATTAACCATATGATTTTTTTGTAAGTAAAATATGTGTCATGCAAGCACTACAATATAAGATGAAAAATGACCCCTATTATATAGATGTTCAACTTAACCATCAAGCAATTACTACACTCCCATATGAACCTACCAATATCTCATTTTCCCTTCACTATATTATTGTAGACATGGGAGACATGTAGATCAAAAAGATATACTTTGATGTAGACACAGATGGACCTACAAATCTAAATGATTATCAAACATCATCTTTTGTAACATCTCTTCCAAATGCACGAAGAGAGGTAGACTAAATAAGAGATTACATAAACAATACCAATAGTAATCTACCATCTATAATGAATTAGCCAGATGTAAGTAGGTCACCTATCAATGAAGACAATACATAAGGCTTGTTTATATGGAATTTCCTTGTCTTTTCCAAATAGGGGTTGCCATGTATCAACAACCCCATATTAGGATAGTCCAATTGCATGAATATGTTATGCACTTACTCTAGTACCAAGATAATAGTTTTAGAAGCCATCCATGCTTTATCTACGTATTGCTAAACTAATGATGCACCATCGAATTCAAGGAACATCAAACATATTTATAAAAATAAACATTAAGGATAATTTGCTAATAACTATTTCAGACTTGTGATAACATCAAACACAATTTCCCAATGCTATTATTATGAATCAACTAGTGTGTTTTGGATCAACACTATGAGGTACACGTTCATTTTGGTCTAAGTGCAGAAATGAACTAACATATACGATCACACAAATAAGATCCCCAACACTATTCTTCACCTTGAGTGCAACATACACTAAGTGGCTAAATCTATATAAAGTCATGTCAGGTGCCCCTACATCTCTCCCAAACAATGATAATCATTGGAGAAACCAAAACCTTATTGTAAATTTGCATCTTACATCTTCATACAAGGATATAATATTTTCAATCTTCTGTGAATAAATCCTATATAAGCATCTCCATATGAACAATTATTGGTTTATGTATTGATATTGAAACTATATTTAATTGGTCTAACTACTTTTTATAATTTATATAAAATCATATTTATTTATTTATATTTTTACAATCAACCATGAATGGAAACATAAAGGATCTGCACACATCCATGGATTTATATGGTTAGAAAATGCACCCAACATGGATGGATTAAATTGGGAAGACCCTCCTTAAGTGGATTTCACAAGGCTATTCTTTGATTGCTACATGATAACATGGAATCCACACAATAATACACTGTTCCAATATTGACGATTCATGTTTGCTCACCATAGATGAAATATTTGGTGCTAATGCTCAACAAGATTAGGAGGATCTTGTAAATTGGGTTCAACCTCACACCAAATACAATGAATCTACATGTTTATGGAAAAGGGGCACTACTCTAGAATGTAGATGCAAAGTATTATGGCCATTGCAAGCAATGTCAAGCATGTTTATCAATGATGAAGGTTATAAAACATTCCTTCTAACCCATAATAAAGAAAGAGTGAACATACACAATGCAAACATGCTTTCAATATGGAGTGTAAATGTTGATTTCCAACCAGTTGTCTCCTGCCATGTTATGCTCAAATACATAGCTAAGTATGTAGCTAAATCTAAAAACAAATTTAAAAGCTACCACCATATGCTAACTAGAATATCAACTACAGTTGTAGTTGACTACCCAACAGTGATTGCATACAACAAATTCCTCACATAAAATATTATCGATCATGACATAGGTGTAGAAGAGACATGTCACGTGCTACACAAGCTACCTCTAATGGTTTTTAGTAGAACATGCATTATTGTGCCTATTGTCAAACAAGTCTTTAAACATATTTCTAAAAGCACATAAGAGGAAGAAAAAATACCATCTTTCATTGAAGTCTATATAAATCACCCTTCTTTTCTAGATAGATTGCCACTCATTGGGGTTGCCTGAACTTGGTCTTTCAATAGTAAAAAAAATCTATTTAGTGGAGAAAAAGAACAATTCAAGCAACTGTTCACATTTTCCCTCATTTATCTATATACCTCTTATTGATTCACCAACATATGAAGCTTTCAGTTGGTCAGAGCTCCTACTATAAAAACCATTATGCAATATTGTAGTGGACATTGGTTTAACTAGTTAGGACATTGTTTAACATTGGGAACAATTCAAGGATTTATATGTTCCATGACATATTTAGCAGATCTCTACAAAAGAGCACAAAATGATAACTCAAGCAACGATGCTAGTGACACTCAAGAAGATATAAGATGGAAGTGGAAATACAACTATGGGAAATGTTATCCCACATGCACCCATAAGGTGACAATAACAAAGCTGACAACACATGTTTTGGCTTTATGACTTCGACACCAAACATAACTGGAATCATTATAAGGTGTTATTCAACCTACACACAACAACACTATAATTTATATATTCTCATCACACAGTCACCCAAAATACAAATGCAACATGCACAAGTGAACTGTTACCAAGTGAGTTATTAGGTAACCAATAACTAACCCTCAACATTGTTCTACAACATGCCCAAAAAAAAAGATCTGCCACTCAAAATGGTTATAGAAGGAACAACATGTACAAAGAAATCTTACTTGATTAGTTGCATTGAGCGTAGCCTAGATGGAATTATAGGGAGAATCAATTTTACCCTTCTTCTCCTAGCTCTAACTAGTGTCACAACATTTAACATAAATACATCAAAAATACATTCAAACCTTTGCATTCATATCCATAAAATGAAGACACTATAAGGATAAGCAAAGAAAAGTTTCCAAGAATAAATGAAACACATTGAATATGTACTCATTGATGAAATGAACTTTATAAACCCAAAGATGCTTAGCAATATAGATAGTCGATGGTGTAAGGCATTTCCTCAACATAGCAACAAAGCTTTTGGAAGTTGCACAGCTATACTTATTGGTGACCTAGGATAACTTCTCCACGTAAATGACATGCCAATGTATGCAAGAAAGTCATTTGGCCACACACTTTGGCAATCATTTGACATAATTGTAACATTACACACAAATTTATATCATTAGGGATGTATGAAAAATTAGCTAGTATTTAGAAATTTATTGACCAACATTAGAAATGCAAAACCAACAAAATAAGACTGGAATATGCTCATGTCAAGAACATCATCCTTCATACATCTAGAAGAACATGAAGAATTCAAAGTGTCAATACATTTGTATGTAACTGTAGACACTATTTCTGAATTATATAACACCTCATTCATATACACTTGGTAAATACATATCATGGATGTACCTTCAGCTTCTAAACCTTTCCCACTACCAAAAGGCTTACATACACTATCTCTTTATACCTAATTCCTTACATATTTGTTCGACCAATGTTATTAAAAGACTCAAATGTTCTATCTAGTCTAGAATGATATAAAGCTATTTATCTTCTATCTCTGAAATTTCTAGATCTTTTCCTATTTTCTAGTTGCCCAAACACTTGCCTATGTCAATGCAAGTGTCCTATTCCAACGTAAGTTTCCAGTGCCCTAAAGTCATCCAATTTATAAATGATATGTATCCTAAAGGTCATCCTAAGTGCTTTAATGTGAGATATTCTCCAAAGGGATTGATATAAATACAAGATCAACCCTCATTCATTCCTCACTTAGCATAGACTAGCACATACCTAAAAAACCTAAAAGAACACATTGTAACTTACTAAAAGCATTCAAGTGAGCAAAGTTTCCTTGTATTCTCATATTTCCATATCAATCATAGAGACAACACATCTACAAATTTGAAGTACAGAAGGAGCAGTCCATGAGCCACATTTGCCTAGTTATAAGCTAGGTCATTATTGTACTTAGTTATCACACATTACATGATTGACACACAAGCCAACATGTAGGGGAGAGATACATAAGTTTGAGACCCTCGTCAGAATATTGGCTATGTAGGTAGTGCTCATTGATAGAAGGGGCTTAAGGGCAGTTTGACACCATGTGCCTAATAACCCATTTTCCCCATAACCACTATGAAGATGAAGAACTAGGGTTTTTCTATTTGACAAGGACTGATAGTCCATGACCTAGAGTTGAATACACCAAAGTGAAGACAATATAGAACCTAAAAGCATCCAGGTGGTCACATCTAATTTTAGTATGTATTTCATATTGAACACCTAAATTCAAGGTAGATAGTAGCATCAATGCAATCATTCTAGGTTGATGTAGGTGTTTGAGGCTACAGAGGTACAATTTCCAAAAATAGGCAACTAATCTTGAATCTAGATCTAGTTTACTTCCTGCTTGTTCGAGATCTAGATCTGTATTAACATTAAAATTAGCTAAGTATCATGTGTTCATTATCATTATAATATCTACCATAATTGTACTTTCTATTTGTAGCATATCTTAGCATAATAAATTCAATGTGTGTTTATTTGAGTTTCATAAATAATTGGCCTACTTTAGAGTACCATCCTTGTGCCTTAGGCTATCTCTAATCCCTTTAACCCTTAATTTCGTACATTTAGATTTTAGGGTTAAATATTTGGTGAGCCTAATGTTTGTGTCCTTTTGTACAGACCCTAGTTGGTTGAGGGTTTCTTGTTTTCTAATTTCTCAATGGAGTAATTATTTAGTTATGATTTTTATTATCATGATTGATTTCTCCTTAGTATTTGTATGTCTTTCTTATTCGATTCTCATATCAAATTTTAGAACATTTAAAATGGATACAAAGGAGCCTCTTCCTCATCTTAACCTTGAGAAGGAAGGTAACTCCCATCCCTCTAATCAGGTCTAAGTTATCACTTATCCAAGGGGTAAGGTGGTCCATCCTATAGTTTTAAATAAAGGTAATCAATCTGAAATACCTAGGGTTTGTGCTTGTGAATCCTTAAAAAATCAAATCACTAGTATGAACAAGTTAATAAAATAGTTAAAAAATTAAATTATATACATGCAGAATCCAAAACATGCTAGTGTTAATCATGTGTTTGCATCTTCATCTGGTTATGTTGTACCAAACTAGGTTTCTTATCCAAATGAAAAGCTAAAATAGAATGCATCTAGAACAAGTGATTCAAAAAGTGACCAAAAGGCTTTTAAGAATCCAAGTGGAATCCTAAGAGACATGCTTTGAAATAAAGTGATCAAATTACCTCCTCCACATTCTATAAGGAGATATAAATACTATTGTCCATTTCATAGAAATTTCACATAGATATAATAATGGCATACCAAAAAGTTCACAACCACAATATGGCATGGTTCCTTATTCATATATAAATACTTCAGAATTAGTAACATAATCAAAACCAATATTTCCATTACCACGTGATCATTATATTTGAGCGTTGTTATTTCCAACCAGATTTCATTGCATACAGTGATCATTCTATTATTCCTACAAATGCAAACAATTTCATTAAATTGACATATTTCATACAACTGTGCAATTTATTATATCTAAATATACATATTGAAAATAAATACAACTAAACTATCCAAATGTCATACAAAACAAAATTGTGCACATCTATACGAAGCAAATTATACCATGTGAACATTGTCACACACACACACACACACACACACACACACACACACACACACACACACACACACACACACATCAAAATGGTGTATAGTTTATACAAATAACAATACCAATCATATGTTGCAAGCATCCATTGCGTTCAACATGATGCATCTAGGTTATATCATCCTTCACTTTACATTATCATGTTTAAGATGATATATGTACTTATGCATGCCTTTATCCATGCTCATATGTAGTGTACTTGATATGCTATGTACTGAACAGTTTTTGCTAACACATATATCCAATGACTAGTATGATATGTTTAGGCTTTCATTTATGCACTTCCTTGAGTGTCTTGCCTTGCCATTATCTTGTTTGTTTGAGTATTTGAATATGCTACATTATTTGTGGCCTCTATGCCTTTGTTTGACTCTTTAACATTTGAATATGTCATTGTTTGTTGTATGTTGACATTTAAATATGTCATTTCTTATTTTGTAGAAATTTGACTAAGTCGTGTCCCCTCAATTATGAGGCATTTGAACATGCCCCTTATTTGAAGTCTCCTTGGACCATTATATTTTGATTTGCTTTTTAGTGCTCTTTTCTATGTGCTTGATTGCTTGTTGAGCTTGTATTATTACTATCTAGATGTTTCTATGATCTAAATCATGCATCTTAGGACTTTGTGTGATCACATTATCCATGCTTCAATGATATATCTACCTAGACATGTTCCTTCTATATGCTACATTGTACATTCATAGTTTATATGGTTATCTTATTCCTTTAAAGTAAGGTAATTACCAGTTTCTACTTCCCTCACCTCAAAAGCTAGGGGAGGGGGAATTTTAGTGTGGCATGCCATAGAAGCATGACTTCCACGTTGCGTCGTGGATTTAGAATGTAGTAGGGACATGTTTTGGAAACATGTTCTCCACATTTATCATAGTTCAAATTATAGTGGGGGCATGTTTTGGAAACATATCCTCCACATTGGCACTTACACTAGTTCTTAGATTCAAATTACAGTGTAGGGGCATGTTTTGGAAATATGTTTTCCACGCACTGATTTTCAGTTTCATATTATAGTGGGGGCATGTTTTGGAAACATGTTCTCCACACTTACACTAGTTTTCACTTTCGAATTATAGTGGGAGCATGTTTTGGAAACATGTTCTCCACATTTACACAATTATAGATTGACCAAATTCATAATTATATGATTCATATACACATTTGTGGCATAATTTTGTACATTGGTATCATTATTATACACAATTTTAGCATGAGACATATTTAAGGTGCATATGCTATGCAATGTGTGCCCAATATTGCAAAATCAAATCAGTTTCATAGTATAAATACCTTTAGGGACTGTCATCACCCACTAGAGTGAACTTTTATAAAATGTACTAAGCTAATTTATTGCAGTAGTTGGTTCACTTTTTGGTATGGTCAAAGTGATTAAATCACTCAATCTTTCTAGGTTTATAGGTTGGACTTGATTACATCATCCAAACTCACCAGATTTATAATGTGAGTTGACTTGGTTCACCCACTCTCACTAAGTTATAAGAATGATTGAGTTGCATGGTTGAGCTAATCTCAACTAGTGGGTGACAACTCACCTTTTCTCCAAGGTTGTGGGCACGTGTCTTCCAATCTCTTTCTATCTCTTTAGATATATGCTTTTCTATATTTTATATTTGTCCTAATCTTAATTCTAGTGATTTTTACATCTTTCAAATTAAATCATCAAAAGATAAGACAATCGTATCGATACACAAGTATACTCCTAAACCTTGTTCTCTTTCAATTTTAATTAGTTCAATACATTCAAATTTAGATTATATACACTAATTATATATTGTAACATGCTCTTAGTTGTAATTCAATCATCATCAAAGCACCCAAGTTGGACTCGAGCAAATACAAGGTGTGTTATACACACCTAGGTATACATGTCTTTTCTTTTAAACTAACAATTTCATTACTAAATTAAAGGGGGAGCGAACACAAACACTATTTTTGAATTATATAACACCTCAGTCTTGTACACTTGGCAAATATATTGTTAGGAACCCCTTATCCAACGGAAGCACAATTGATTACTTTCTTATAAGCAATTAAACACATAATTATACTAGAATGATTAAGTAACTAGAAACTTGAGACAACAAAGAATTTGAGAGACAATACACACTCTTGTATTAAATACTACTAGAAGAAAATACAATAAGGAAGATGCCACTTCTTTCTCCACCTCAAAGGCTTGTCATGCCTCAAGACCTTCTTCCCTCTCTCTCTTGCTCAACACAACCAACTCAACAACCTGAGTTGCTATCCCCTCCTTGAATACTTCAGCTGATCTCCTTGACCTTACACCTGTAGATCTCCTTGACCTTGCTTCAATGCTTTACTTGCTTGCTTTATTTACAATACATGCCTCATGGGTCTTTAAATAGAATCTCATGCATACAAAAATAGAACTCTAATTACAATAATTAGACATGCAGCTCATGACTATAATTAGTCCTTAAACATGCAAACACTCGCTTCACTTAACTGACTGTTTGTCAACAACAGTTTTGGAATGCCACAGGCGACCGACGTCGGTCCCTGTCTATCTGGTGCTGACCGACGTCAGTCGACTCCCTGCCAACGTCGGTTGCCTTTTGCACTAGTAATGACTAACGTCGATCATGCTGCGGACGCCGGTACTTCTGGATCTTCAGCAACCTCCTGTTTCTTCGTGTCTGCAACAGTTGAAGCTTTTAGCTCCACACCCTAACATATATATCATGGATGTACCTTTAGCTTCTAGACCTTTTCGCTACCAAAAGGCTTGCATACATTATCTCTTTGTGCTTGATTACTTATATCTTAGTCTAATTAATATTAGTATAATGACTTAAACCTTCTATATTATCCAAAATGTTATAATTTTGCTTATATTCTATCTCTGAAAGTTCTAGACCTAAGTCTATTTTCTAACTACTTGGACACTTGTATTCTAGTTAGACACCTACATCGATGCAAGTGTCCTAATCTAATGTGTCTAGTGTCCTAAAGCCATCCAATTTACAAATGAAACATATCCTAAAGATCAACATAAGTGATTTAATATGATATATTCTCCAAAGGGATTGGTATAAATACAAGATCGACCCTCATTCATTTCTCACTTAACATAGACCTAACACGGACCTAGAAAAACCTAACAACTCACAAGGTAACTTACCAAAAGTATTCAATCAACCACTCAAGTGCGCAAATCTTCCCTATTTTCTTCTATTTCCATACCAGTGATAGGGATAACACATCTATAGGTCTAAAGTACTAAGGAGCATTCAACAAGCCACATTTACCAAGTTACAAGCTACGTTACTGTTATACTTGCTTATCACACATTGCATGATTTATACACAAGCCAACACATAGGGAATAACTAAATAAGTCTAAGGCCCTCTTCAGAGTATTAGTTATGTAGGCAACACTCATTGATAGAGGGGTCTTTAAGGTAGCTCGACACCATGTGTCCACTAATATATTTTTTCTACAACCACTATGAAGATGAAGAACTAGGGTTTTACTATTTGACAAAGAGCGATAGTCTATTACCTATATCCAAATGCACAAGAGTAAAGGCAACATAAAACTTAGAAGCATCTAGGTGGTCACAACTAGTTTCAACAGGTATTTTGTACTAGGCACCTACATCCAAGTCAAATAGTAGCATTAACACAACCGTCCTATGTCAACGTAAGTGTCCATAGTTATAGGGGTACAATTTCCATAATTAGGTGAATGATCTAGAATCTAGATCTAGTCTACTTCCTACATGTACCAGATCCAAATCTGTATTAGCATCAAAACCAACTAAGCATCTTATATTCATTATCATTGTAATATTTAACATAGTTATACTTTCTATTTGTAGCATACCTCAACATAATAAATCTAGTGTATATTTACTTGAGTTTCACAAATAATTGGCCTACTCTAGAGATAGTATATCATCCTTACACCCTAGGCTATCTCTTGCCCCTTTAACCTAGATTCCCCTTAATATAAATTTTAGGGTTAAACAACAACTAATAAACTAGCAACAATACATAACAAGTAAATACTAAAATAATTGAACATTCTAATAGCAATATGTAAATCAAAACAAAGCAAAAAGTATATTACACCAAACCACGAAACTCAACTTGAGCAAATTGTACTTCTAAGTAAAGGATTAAAAACTATGTTAATAACCAATCTACGGGTGAAAGTAGGGTTGGTTAATGGAACCATCGGAGAAATAGTTCACATTGTCTATCACACAAATTCTAAACTACCTTGCTTACCCATGAAGGTGGTTGTTGCCTTCAAAAATTACTATGGTCCCCCTTGGGATATATGCAATCCAACACATCGTCTATCTTCTCCTATTACATGGGGTAATTGTCACCAAATGCCTATCAAAATGGCATGGCTCTAACCATACATAAAGTAAAAGGGATGATCCTCAATAAAATAATGAATTGAAATTGGTAATATTGATTATCGAGGGTTGTCATTCACTATCGTATCGAGAGTGTGTTTATTGTCCGACTTGTATATCAACCCTTCATTTTTATTTGACTGCTATGCAAAAATGAAGAATATATATATATATATATATATATATATATATATATATATATATATATATATATATATATATATATATATATATATATATATATATATATATATATATATGAAAAGAGTAGAGGAAGCAAGAATAAGTGTAATACCTCTTCTTCATCATTTACAAAAAATGTAGGTTTTCTCAATAAACACACCAAATGACATTTTTGTAATGTTTATTTTGATTTTTGCTACTCTTCCCTTGCTTCACATTAATAAATACTCAATATAATTAAAAAACAAATCCAAACACAAATCTCCTCTGTATTTCTAAATTAAAAACAAATCTCTTCTAACAATTCTAAATTAAAAAACAAATCTAAATAAAAATCCCCCTCGACAACTCCTAGTTATATTAAATTCATGTAATATGTTATGGAGTCTCATGAGCCATTCTTGACCGCGTTGGGAGCATGTTAAATTGAGTTTGAAAATAATAATTGATCCCCGTTGACATAAAGATGTTTAGAATGGCGTCTCTTAACCAATGATGTTGTTTTTGACAAAGCGCATTTAAAGAACGATGGATAGGGATATAGTGCGTGAAATTGTATTGAGGAATTGGCAACTGTAGTTGTAAGTCGTAGAGGGAGGAGGGAGGAGGGAGGAGGGAGAAGGGAGAAGGAGGAGGGAGAGCAACAAGGGTGTGCAAGGCAAGGCAAGGCAAGGCAAGGAGGAAGTGAAAATGGGGAAGGGAGGAGAGGAGAACAGCGGGCTGTTTCCAATATTCATACTGGCGATGATGGCGCTGTGGCTGGTGCCCTACACCATCCACCGTCTCCTCACCGCCGCTTTCAACAGGGCCAAAGCCAAGAGCATCCACTGCCACTGCTCCCCCTGCTTCCGCTCTGGCAAATTCCGCACCTCCATGTCCACAAGGGTAACTTTTTGTTTTCTTCTTCATCTCATTCATCCTTTTTTCATTATCTCATCGACTCTTATTCCGCTGCAGATCTCCAAGTTTTCAACATGTAATAACTTGACGCTTATTCTGCTCTGGATAATAATGCTCTTTCTTGTTTATTATGTCAACCATATTACTCGCGAGGTATGTGCCCCTTTCCCCTAACAAGGTTTACATGTATTGTTATTTTACGATTGAACAAACGCAACATTAGACACAGATTTGCAATAAGATTTGACGGCCAGGGAGAATTATTAATAAGAACTGCTCGTTTTAGTAAATCTGCTCTTTTGCGTTGTTGAAACTAAATATACGTTTTAAATATCCTTTATGTGATCAACAAACCGTTATTTGCTGGCATTATGTCCCGATAAAAACTTTCATTGACTGGCACAAAGTTTTGTGTAGAAGGCTTTCTTTCATCAGAAAAATTGGAAAGCGCTTCATGCTTGCAAAGTTATTAGATTTATGAGTTTATAGTGCAGGGTTTATATGTAGTGGCATTCTTCATTTGACATGCATGAATTATGTTTTTGCTTCTCATGTTAAACATGCTTCTCCAAATCATGGCATCTGGTACTTTTTTGTCTTCCTCACATCTTTCCTTCACCTCAAATTTCTTCTCATCATTGTGAAACCTTGTCATTAATTATAGATGAGTTGTTTTTCTAACAGCAGTGCAGGTTTTTAGGCTAGGAAAATATCACCATGTTCTATATAGATTCTGGTGCATTCCCATAACTATGATTTCTTTGGTGTCTTACTTTTTTGCATATCCTTGATCCTTATTCAAGGTATAACTGTGTGTATCCATAGTTTCCCATATGATAATTTACACATCAATTTTTATATGGCTTATTAAAGCACAAAACTCATTCTAATGTATAGGCAATCTGTGGCAGTAAACAAATCTCAATCATTGAAGGCTGCCCAGTGCTCCTTGTTGAAATTACAAGTTCACATGTAAACACAACAATAAAGCATATGTCATCAGAACCAATCATATTATTAACAAAAAGAGATGAGTTGTCTGAACCATCTTATAAATATAATCGGAATTTATTAGTACGAGAGCTTGGAACCCTTAGGTCTGAATGAATGCATGGCAATGCATCCCGTGTTTGTATCATCTTGTTGCCTAAACTTTTTTTTCTTCTGTTGATTGCATCTTTTTGCAACTAACCTCATGATTAACTTCCTCAATATTTTCTCAAGATTGACATGGACACCTTTAACCTTCAATTGATTATTCAGAAAAGTTGTTATACACGCTCCTGTCCCCTAAATTTGGTATTGTGTGTTGTGTTTTGCAATATCCACGGTTAATTTGGATCCAAAAAAGAAATTAGGTGCTCCATCCATAAGTTATTTTAAGATTTATTGTGAACCTAGATGGACCTTTTCTGATCACGAGGACTTTAATTTCAATGTGGGCAATCAATGGGCCTATTTTGAAATATATTATTTTTATTATGGAAATCATTTCAATAATTCGTGGAGATCCTAACATTTTTATTAGTGTGAGTGTGAATGTTGTAACTACTTTTTGTTTTATGGTTAGGACGTTTTTAAAGTAAATTTTGTTAAAATATTATTATTTTGACTTCTTACAGCCTCCTACCGAGCATGACAGTTGCTGTCATTAAATGCAAATTTTTTCAAATTTGAAAATTTGTCTATCGTTTAGAGTTGGGCGGCAAAATGATGAGTTAGGTGAGTTTTGTCATAAAGGCAGAAAAGAAAAGAAAGAAGAGGTATTGAAGAAGAGAGCATTCAACGCAGCTGCAGAGAAGAGGAATGTGAGCAGCAGAAAACATTCCAACACAACAGCCCATTGCAGAGGGAATATACAGAGCAGAAAAAATGCAAGCAGCAACAGCCTGCAGTAGCCCGTAGCACCCTACAACAGCCAGTAGCAAGGAGAGAAGCAGCCTGCAACAGCCTATAGGAACCCGTGGCAAAGAGAGAAACAGAGCAGCAGCAAAGAGAGAAATAGAGCAGCTCGTAGCAGCCTACAGCAGCCCGTAGCAGCCTATAGCAGCCCATAGCAACCTACAACAGTAGCCCGTAGCAGCCTACAACAGTCCGTAGGAAAGAAAAAATAGAGTAGCCCGTAGCAAGGAGGCAGATGAGAGTTATATGTTGACAACAGTTAGAGAAGAACAAGGAAATATCAGAGGTTTTTATATACAACTGTAGCTGTGATTGTAGAAGAAATTTTTGATTTAAATATATGCAAGTCTTAGTGTTTACTTATCCATTTTCTCTCCTCCCTCGATTCTATCTGTTGGTGGTTATTTGCTGCCCACTTGGGCTTGTATATTTTTGGTAATTTCTTCCCATACATCCAATAGTGTTGTAGCATTTCTTTTTCTTTTCCAACAACTGGTATCAGAGCTGTTGGTGGAGGGCAGTCAGGTTGTGAGTGCATTCAGACATGGTAGTAGGAAGTTCAGGGTCTTGGCAGCAACCCTCCATGTTTGATGAAAAAAATTATGTGTGGAGCATCAAGATGAATACAATATTCAACTCTCAAGAGCTATGGGAGTTGGTTGAAGCTGGCTACAATGAGGTTGCAGACATAGCAGCCTTCAATGCCTTAACTCAAGCACAAAAAAATGTGTTGAAGGAGAATAGGAGGAAAGATGCCAAAACACTCAGCTATATACAAATAGCTTTGGCTGACTTAATCTTTCCTAGGATAGCAGCAACTATTCATTCCAAGCAAGCATGGGATATCTTGCAAAATGCATATCAAGGGAGTAACAAGGTGAAACTTGTCAAGCTGCAGCTCTTAAGAAGAGACTTTAAGACCCTACAAATGAAGGAAAATGAGTCAATAAATGACTTCTTCACAAGAACTATGAACATAGTAAATCAAATGAAGACATGTGGCGATACTCTTGAAGACCATAGGATCATTGAGAAGGTGTTGAGGAGCCTTCCAATGAGATTTGACCCTATAGTGGTTGCTATAGAAGAATCAAAGGATTTGAGGCAAATGACGGTTGATGAGCTTATGGGTTCTCTGCAAATCCATGAACAAAAGTTGAATAGGTCAGCCATCTCCGCCCATGAGCAAGCATTCAAGACTAATGTCAATGTGAAAGGAAGGGGGAGAGGATCAAACAATAGAGGAAGAGGAAGAACTTGCAGCAGTCAAGAAGGCGGAAGACATATCCATCAAGAACCACATGGAAGAGGAAGAGGAAGGAGCAACAACACTTCTAGAGGTGGATCTACACAAAGGTAAGATAAGTCTAGCGTCCAATGTTATTATTGCAAGAGGTATGGACATTATGCTAGTGAGTGTTGAAAGGAGTATGACATGAATAGACAGAATTCTAATTTCACTCGTACGCAAGAGGCTGAACCAAATAGGAATGAGAAAGGAGGAAGTTTGTTTATAACATGTAATATTGCTGAGCAAAGTGGCAAAGAAACATGGTATTTGGATAGTGGTCGTAGCAACCACATGAGTGGGAACAAAGAGATGTTCAGCCACATAGACGAGACAATAAAATCAGAGGTGAAGATGGGAATCAATGATAAGGTTCTTGTCATGGGTAAGGGCAGCATTTCAATCCACACAAAGCAAGGTGACAAAAGGGAAATTCATGATGTTTACTATGTACTCGAGTTGAAAAACAACCTTATCAGCATTGGGCAGCTTGTGCAAAAGGGGTACAAAATCAGATTTGAGAATGGTGAGTGCATCATCTTTGATAGGAGTGGCTGCAATAAGAAGAGAGCGGCAGTCAAGATGACAAGCAATCGGATGTTTCCATTGAGAATGCAAAGTGAGCTCGCAGCAGCGTTCAAAACAATGATAGTAGATGAACCTACTCTTTGGCATCTTAGGTACGATCATTTGAGCTTTGGAGGGCTGAATCTTCTTCATAAGAAACACATGGTGAAGGGGCTGCCCTTTATAGAACAACCAAACAAGGTGTGTGAAGGATGCATATGGGGGAAGCAACATAGATTTGCATTTCCCGTGGGTAAGGCATGGAGAGTTAGAGCTTCGTTAGAGCTGATTCATTCAGACTTGTGTGGTCCAATGAAGACCCCCTCCCTATCCAAAAATGTCTATTTCATGACATTCATAGATGATTACAGCCGAAAGATATGGGTGTACTTCTTGAAGAACAAATCGGAAGCATTTGAGACCTTCAAGCATTGCAAGGCCATGGTGGAGAAGCAGAGTGGCCATTACATCAAGATTTTGAGGACAGATAGAGGGGGAGAGTATATCTCCAATGAATTCATGAATTTTTGCAAGGATCATGGCATAAAGAAGCAATTTACAGCCAGGTATACACCGCAACAAAATGGTGTGGCCGAGAGAAAGAACATGACCATCCAAGAGATGGCAAGGAGCATGCTAAAGGCAAAAGGGTTGCCTAATGATTTTTAGGCTGAGGCTGTAGCAACAACCATGTACTTGTTAAACATTTGTCTAATGAAGAGTGTAAGTGATGTGATCCCTCAAGAAGCATGGAGCAACCGGAAGCCAAGTGTAGAACACCTTAGAGTGTTCGGTTGTGTAGCATATGCACATGTCCCCAAGCAAAGAAGGGGCAAATGGGATGACAAATGTGAGAAATGCATATTCATAGGATATAGTGACCAATCAAAGGCATACTAGTTGTATAATCCCATCACCAAAGATCTCATAATCAGTCGGGATGTACAATTCATTGAGCATGAAGCTTGGGAAGAGAGACAAGGAGAAGAGCATGTGGAAACAAGGGCTGGTGGACCTTTTATTGAATCTGAAGCAGCAGCAGTCATGGTTCTATTCAAGGTGGGATTGGTTTAGGAATTGGGGTCACTAGAGAAGACTGACTCAAAGGCATCATGGTTACAACGTTACGAGTAGAGCCCTTCCAAAGTTTATATTTTACCATGTGGTAAGAGACATTTTGACTACAATTCTTGTAAGAAGAGAGATATGCTATTACAAGAGAATCATTGTTAAATTTTGAGAATGTCAAAACATTTACCTGACTTTGAGAGATAAGGAATAGGAAGAAGCAGCAGCCTCGAGGAGAGTAGTTATTTCTAGCAAGTATTTATTACAGTGCATTTGCTCTGTCTAATGCAACTGCCACTTAAAACAAAGCTAGCAGTTGTCATTATTCACATAGAATACATTTATAATTAATGAAGTCCATCTAGAATTGGGTATAATTGCCTCTTTATTGTTCTAGGCTTCCAGTTACGGTCATGGTTTATCAGGAGTCTTTCCTGAGTTCAACTTATTATAAGACAAAGTGACATATATGAATGTTTTACAGATCATGAAATTAAGAGTTGTTTGGTCTGAAGGGATGATGGTAATCATTTAGTTTTTAAAAATACAAAATGTTTTATCATGTAAATAATTTGAATTGTCTAAAAGACTTCTTGAATATTGATAAATCAATTTATTCGCCTCTTAGATAAGATGAAATCCCCATCAAAAACTTGTTCAGAGTTAAAATTCTCAGCATTTTTGGCCAAATATAAATCAATGTAATGTTTATTAGTGTTTTCCATGTATAAATTGATGTTTGGACTTTAATGCATGCTTCTGGTGAACGTATTTCTGTGTAGATATCACAGATATTATCTAATGCGAAATTAGAATTGAGTTTTCCCTTAAGCTTTCCCCTCTTTATTTTAGGTCTTAAATTATGCCCGCTTAAATGTTTTTTTAAAGAAATGAATCATTTGAGTTTTTGCTTTCAGTTCTTTTCCTGTAAAAAGTAAGGCATTCTATATCATTGTCCCAAAGTGGAAAAGTTAACTATGCTCTTAATCTTGTCTGATTATGATTAGCACGCAGTTTTTGTCATTATTCTTCGGTCACATATTAGCCTTTGAGCCTCTGACATTATCATTATGCAAAATTTTGCTTTTTGGTTTCAGGTTCAACCTTTTGAGCCATTTGCTATTCTTGGATTAGAACCTGCAGCTTCTGAAGCAGAGATCAAGAAGGCATATCGTAGACTTTCTATTCAGTATCACCCTGATAAAAATCCAGATCCAGGTATGAATTATGGTAAAAATATTAAGGATTGATCTTCCATCCAATATTTGTCAATGCTTATTTAACTAATAAATGTGTATCTGTGCTTTCAGAGGCGAATAAGTACTTTGTAGAGTTTATATCAAAAGCTTACCAGGCTCTTACCGATCCTATAGCTCGTGAGAATTTTGCAAAATATGGTCATCCAGATGGAAGACAGGTTTACTCATGTTCCTCTTTCTCTGCACACAGCACCAGGTTTATTATATACACACACACACACACACACATATATACATACTAGCTCAGATATCTTAAATATATCTATCAGAAAATCATTGAGATTGTTGCATGGTTTTACCCACTGAAGTGTTCCACAATGATCAATGACTGCATCTCCTTTTCGGCACATTTCTTGCCGACTGGTGACAGATGGCCTTAATCTATCTGCACCACTGCGTTGGGCTTGAAATTTCTGTTTCCGGGGTTAAAAGAACCGGCCTCAAACTCCACCGTATGCCCAAGATACCGCGATTTTTTTATCACCTTTTCTAAGCAAGACGAAAAACTGCCCTATAACGGTCAAGTGGATGCCAAATTTAGGGTCAGCTGTTTTTATGAACACAGTCATACACATTTCAATCCATCACCACCCTGGATGCCATTGTAGGTTAAACCTGTCGGTAAAATAATTGTATGTTATTTTTGCAAGGTAAGAGGTAATTGTATTATTGTGCAGTGGAATACGAAATGTTAGCTGGATGTGAACTGTCTGAATTTAAAGAATATAGATCTGAACACAGACTTAGGAATTATGGATATCATTCTATCATCATTCTCATGCACAAAGTCTATCCCACTTAGCTAGGTTTTACCTCCTCTTTTTGTGTTTTCATTGTTTTAGTTTATGTAGCTTTAGTCGTAGTCACTTTTTCAGCTTCTAGGTTCTTTTCTATCTAGCACTGTTGTATTGTAAGTGGATGTAATTTTGAGTCCCTTTGATCTGCTATGGTCACTCGTGAGCATATTAATGTAGTTTCTTTTTATTTTCTTTCTTCCTATCTTTGCAACCAAAGCAAAAAAAAACAGATCAGTGTTTCCATTTACATAGCTAATAGCTTGTTATATAACTATGTGCCAAATTTCTATTTTTCACCAAAAAAGCTGACAATAGACTCTGAAAGAAAACAAAGAGTTGAATGAACTATGGTAACATAGAGGAAATAGAAATCCAGGCTTGTGCTAGTTAGTCATCACCAACAATCTTATTTCAAGGTTGTTGAGATGTTCTCTGTTCAAATGTGGTCGCATCCCACTTGCATGATGCCAGTCAAAGCAGTGTTTATTTTAGTTTTAAGTTCATTTGGGTGGCATACCATTCCCAATTCATCATGGTCACCCTTGAAGATTTATTTGATCATTTTTATATCACCTTGTGCTGGAGTAAATGTGGCATTGAAGTGCTCAGACTGTCAATTCCTTCAGAATTTTACTTTGACCCCACTACCAAAGCAAACATGCCAGACACTACTGCTTTTACTTTAGATAATAAGCTTTGTGTCTCTTGGAGATCTTAATAAGCATTGTATCTCTTGATTATCTTGGTATTCTCCATATGCAAAGATCCTTTAGCCCTTGTTTGGGGTGATCTCATTGCTTGCTGGGTCATTTTTCCTTAACCACAAGTAAGATAGAAAACACTTCATTTCTTTTGATTTCCTATGACTACAACTACGCTGATGTAGCCATGATTGACATGCAGATTGAGCTTCCTCAAAACATGAATACATATATTTGTCTTGTCCTCTATTGGTTTGTGCTAGAAATTTGGATCAAAACATAAGACGATGTCTGTCTGTAGGGCTAAATGGGACTTCATTATGATCGTGTTTTCTCGAATTCTCACAATGTTTAACTCCCAATGCATACCCAGGATGCTAATAACTTATTAATAAATCATGTTGTGTCCATAGTCACCAAACCTGGTCCTGGCAAGGTGAAGAGTCAAAGTTGGCTTGGCACTCTACAAAAATCAGCATTAAAACAAGGAAAGGAACTCAACAAGTTCAAAAAATGCATGAAACATTAGAGTATTCATAAAAGACTTGTGCATTTTTTTGTTCAATGATAAATTAACTTCGTAGTTATTAATGTAGACATAAATTAATGCTAAATTAAGCACCAAATATCCTAGTGAAATAAACTTAGCCAAGTGCACTTCAATTAGACAAACTTGAAATACAATTTAATATTGCAAGGTACAACATTTGTGTACAAGAGCTCAAATCCAAAGTTTGTGTACCAGAGTTCCACGGACTATGAGTTTTGTGACATGGAATAAATTAAAAAATCAAACCATAGGCTAAGTTGCCGATACGGGTACGGGTACGAGAATCGGATACGGGGACACGACAATTTTTTTTTTTGGGTTTGGATATGGCTGGATACAGCCGTACAAAAATATATATAAAAAATAAAAAAATATAGACATATAAACAAAATTAACCACATAATATGCATAGAAGAAACATAATAAGTTAAATAACCACAAAACATACTAATAATTCAATGCCAAATATCATAATATTCAATTGTCGAACTTAGATTAGTCTTATTTCAAGTACATAATGGAAATGTTACAACTTATCAGTATGGACAAAAATAAAGACAAAAGAAAATCCACTCTCTGCAGTTTGGTGAAGATTACAATGAGATGACCTTCTGTTAAATCCGTAGAAAAATAAATAAAATATATTTATATATAAAAAAAAAAAAATTGAAATACATAATTAAAAAAATTAAAAAGTCGTAATTTTTTTTTATAAAAATAAAATAAAATAGAATATATTTAATTTATAATTATAAAGCATTAAAAACTAAAAACTAAAAACTAAAAACTAAAAACTAAAAAATATTAAAAACAAAACCTAAAACATAATTATAAAACAATATTAAAACAAAACATATATTAAGAAATAACAAATAAAATTAAAAAAATTAAAACAATCCCTACCTGCCTGTGTCGTCTCTGCCCTCCCGTTCCTCTGCCCGCGGTGACCCTGTCAGCTTCGTCCTTGCCTTAGCTCTGTGCTCGCAATTTGTATCTGCTGGATCTGCTGTCACAAACTGTCAAACTGGGGACAGAGTAACCTTATTGTGGGACAGACTGTAAGTTGACCACGTTAAAAATTTGAGGGCAGACTGTAAGGTGACACAGTTACAGATTGGGCCCATGCTCCCGGATCCGGGGAGCGTTTCCCTGCACTCCCAGGGCCTGGGGGGGCGTATCCGGTAACGTGGACCATAGGTGAGCCATTGCCACTCGATGGTTTTAAATTTGATTACTAATCCACTTTCCGAATATCTCTTTTCCTTTGGCCCTGCATCAAGCCGAGTCAAGTCCTCAGCTTTGAATAGTGAAAACTGGGTCTCATATCTCAATGAGCCACTCTGATGTTGGATCAATCCCATCCAATTGAATGGCCCTCACATTTCTTCTTCTAACTATTCCTGGTAGATTCAAAGGTTTATAGTGCATTGACATTTTTATTCATTCAATTTTGTGCTAATCTATTGCATTACTTGAGACAGTGTATGTGCTTTCACACACACCAAATATGTGCCCTGAAGCACTGCATGCTCAATGGTTTGAAGCTAATTGTAAAAAACTTGAAAAAGGTCAGGATCTAGAGAGATGTTAGGATCCTACTCCACCAATAAGAGTATATATGATTACCTTGTATTAGCAACTAAACACGGAATTATACCAGAATGAACAAGTAACTAGAATTCACAAATAGCACAGAATATGAGAGACAATACACAATTTTGTATTAATACTCATCCAAAAAGAAAATACAATAAAGAAGATGCCGCTTCTTCTCCACACCTCTCAGAAGCTTCCCACACCTCAAGTGTACACAGTAATTTTCTTCAAGAGTTCACTCTCCTACCAAAAACGGTCTCAACACAACTCACACACAGAATTGGTGTTCACCTCTTCAACCATTTAGTAATAACCCTGCCAGTACACAAGTACTCAAAGTACTTCAAGTAGATCTCAAAGTGATCTTACTTACCATGTAGATCTTCTCCCATGAGCTTGCAACAACCTGCAACTCAAATGATCTTACACTTGGAAGGATCTTCTTTGCCTTCCTCTATTTGCACTAATTACAATACATGCGAATGGGTCTATAAATAGATCCTAGACTTAAACAATAACTTAGACTCTTAATTTACAATAATTAGACACGCAGCTCGAGACTATAATTAGCCCGTAACATGCAAACACTCGGTTCAACGAACTAACTGTCTGTGCAACGAATAGTTCTGGAACTGCCACAGGCTACCGACATCGGTCCCTGTCTGCCTGGAGGTGACCGACGTCGGCCGACATCTTGTCGATGTCAGTTGCCCTTCTGCACTGTAGATGACCGACATTGGTTCCACTGTCGACGCCGGTATCCTTGGAACTCAGCAACCTCCTCCATGTCTGCAACAGTTGAACCTTTTAGCTCCACAACCTAACAATCTCTCACTTGGAGATAAACAGCTGCAACTGTCCCTGTACTTGTACATCATCTAGTTTGTTCTCTTGGCTTTGTATCCCTCTTCAAGATCACTCTTGAAGACCAACCACCACAAATCCTGTGGTGCATCTACTGTCATCCAAATCACTTGCCACATCCGCATCTACAAACCATGTAGAAAAGAACTTGACCCTACATAGCATGTCGACCTGTTGCTGGTCTCTCTCAGATCCCTGAGACTCCACTGAACTACCCTCCAGTGCTTCTTTCCCGGATTGGCTCCAAACTTTCTGACAGCTCCCACTGCTTGGGAAAACTCAGGTTTAGTACACATGTACTCAATCTCATTATGTGAATCAAGACATTGTTCATAGAATTGTCCAACCATCGACGTGCTAACCGGTCTCACACAATCATCTGGAGACAAAATCAACCTGTGACCTTCCATGTCCTTAGAACACACTCATGCCAAAGAATCTTGCTGCTCTCAGATTCCTCATGACATACCTCTGAACTAGCTTTACCTTTAGTTCAGTAACTCTTTGTAAGTGCAACCCTGCAACAAGCACACAATACAGTAATAGGATAATGTAGCTAATATTATCCAACCTGGTAAAGAGAAACACAATGGTCAAACCACCATTGTCCTGCAGCTTATTCAAGACCATATACCTTGGCCTTCCGTCTCACATGTCCATTTCCGCTTTTCTTTATCCTGAGCATCCATTCGTCTCTCAGTGCTTTCTTCCAGCTGGCAACTCCACTCAAAAACTCCCGTTTGGTTCTCCTCCAAGGAATCACATTTCTCATCCATGCCAAGCTCCCACTGTTTCTTGGATCTACTTGCTCTGCTTCTTTAATAACTTCCTGGTTCTTTACTATCAGTGAGCAACAAGTAGTGTAAAGAAAGAAAATGACGAATTTGAGGCTTACTTACCCTTTAAGTCCTCCATATGGGCGCTTGAGACTCCTTGACAGCTTGCTGTCCGTCCAAAATCCGTCTCAGTGACCGATGCCGGTCACATCTCAGTTTGCACCCGACCGACGTCGATTCCATGCGACTACCTCATCGCCGACGTCGGTTCTCCCTGACCGACGCCGGTGTTTATCTGTCCTCAGTCACTGACGTCGGGCTGCACATAGCCGACGTCGGTCCCTGTCTGGATGCCGACGCCGGTTTTCTAACCGACGTCGGTCTCTGTGTTTTACTTGTGAGCGATGACCTTTATTCGCAAGCTCATTTTGGATCAAAACTTTGTCCAAATCAACCTTGCTCTGCTCAGAATTCTTCAGCCCCTTTGACTGATCTCTGTCCGTCATCTTCTCCTTGAAAACCAAGGCTTTTCTGTTCTTGTCACGAACATCGGATTTCTCAAGAAACGTTACCTTTTTCTTTTGCATACAGAAACTTCGATCCATGCTTTTCAAATCCGAAAGCATATCTTTTGACTCAAGAACATGCATCTCCTTCTTATTCATGTGACCAAGCCTATTAAGCCACATCTTCGAATCTACAACGGAAGTAGATAAACCAGAAGGAGAATCAGTAATACAAGTAGATAGATAAAGCGTACCTACTTTTTTACCTCTTGCTACAACAAGTGCACCCTTGGTAACCTTCCAAGAGTCCGCTGTGAGAGTTACTGTGCAACCCTCATCACCCAACTTTCTAACAGAAAACAAATTTCGCTTCAGAACTGGGACATGCATGACTTCCTTCAACACTCATGTGTTATCTGTCTGCAATTTCAGCTTCACTTTTCCTTTGCCAACCATTTGACAAGGCTTACCATCCCCTAAATAAATTTTTCCAAAGTCTCATTGGACATATTCATGAAAAAATTTCCTATTTGGGGATGCATGAAAAGAAGCACCAGAATTTAAAACCCAAGATTCTACTTTATTTAAGGAACATACCAGAGCATTCTGTGCAACAAAATTCGCAACATCTGCTTCTTCTTCATGTCTTTCATGCTGATTTTCACCCAACCAACAATTTTTCTTTAAGTGCCCTTGCTTTTCACATTTCCAGCAGGTTATTCTGTCATATCTGGACTTGGATCTCCTGCCTATCTTGGACCTTGATCTCTCATGCTCGATCTTCTCTCTTTGCCTTCCCCTGCTTTCCACACTCAAAGCATTTCCTGATGATTCACCTGTGCTTTTCTTGCGAATTTCTTCATTCAAGATTACACTCACAACATCATCTACTTTTAAGATTTTTGAAGCAGACGCAGTATTACTAACTGCCATTACCAAACTCTCCCAACTTTCAGGTAATGAGCATAAGATTAAGAGAGCCTTAATTTCATCATAAAAAACAATATTGACTGAATTTAACTGGTTTACCAAACCATGGAAATCACTAAGATGACTATGTACAGATCCACCTTCCAACATTTGCAAATTAAATAATTGCTTCATAAGAAATACCTTATTCGAAGCTGAGGGTTTTTCATATAAATTTGCCAAAGATTCTATCAACTCTACCGTTGTCTTAACCTGTGATAAGTTGAAAATCACAGACGATGCAAGACTCAACTTTATAGATCCCAGAGCCTTTCGATCAAGAACCTCCCATTCTTCATCTTTCATATCCCGGGGCTTGCAATCAACCCCACTCAACGGTAAGTACAAATCTTTCTGATATAGATAATCTTCAATCTGCATTCTCCATAATTGATAGTTCTTGCCATTAAACTTCTCCATTCGTAGCTTACTTTCTTCTGCCATTGCTATACTCCCATTCAAACAGAAACTCCTGTGAATAACCTGTAATCAACACACACTAACCAGATCTGATACAATCTGTTAGTAACTCAACCAAAAGCTCTGATACCAACTGTTAGGATCCTACTCCACCAATAAGAGTATATATGATTACCTTGTATTAGCAACTAAACACGGAATTATACCAGAATGAACAACTAACTAGAATTCACAAATAACACAGAATATGAGAGACAATACACAATCTTGTATTAATACTCATTCAGAAAAAAAATACAATAAAGAAGATGCCACTTCTTCTCCACACCTCTCAAAAGCTTCCCACACCTCAAGTGTACACAGTAATTTTCATCAAGAGTTCACTCTCCTACCAAAAACGGTTCCAACACACAACTCACACACAGAATTGGTGTACACCTCTTCAACCAGTCAGTAAT
Organism: Torreya grandis; assembly: GCA_037957365.1. Lineage (NCBI taxonomy): Eukaryota > Viridiplantae > Streptophyta > Pinopsida > Cupressales > Taxaceae > Torreya > Torreya grandis. The sequence continues at coordinate 686,899 of JARHVA010006465.1, read as the reverse complement.
AACCCTGCCAGTACACAAGTACTCAAAGTACTTCAAGTAGATCTCAAAGTGATCTTACTTACCATGTAGATCTTCTCCCATGAGCTTGCAACAACCTGCAACTCAAATGATCTTACACTTGGAAGGATCTTCCTTGCCTTCCTCTATTTGCACTAATTACAATACATGCCAATGGGTCTATAAATAGATCCCAGACTTAAACAATAACTTAGACTTTTAATTTACAATAATTAGACACGCAGCTCGAGACTATAATTAGCCCTTAACATGCAAACACTCGGTTCAACGAACTAACTGTTTGTGCAACGAACAGTGCTGGAACCGCCACAGGCGATCGACGTCGGTCCCTGTCTGCCTGGAGGTGACTGACGTCGGCCGACATCCTGTCGATGTCGGTTGCCCTTCTGCATTGTAGATGACCGACGTCGGTCCCGCTGCCGACGCCGGTATCCCTGGAACTCAGCAACCTCCTCCATGTCTGCAACAGTTGAAGCTTTTAGCTCCACAACCTAACAAGAGATATATGGCAATGGAAGCTTCATTGACTGAATTGCTGAGAAATCGAATTAGGTCCTCCAACAATTATGGAGCTGCAGTTGGATTTCCTCTTGGATAAGTTTATCTGGAAACATCTTATCTTAGCACATATATAAACATTCCATAAATTTCGGACGAGCAATAAAGGTCCCATTGTATAATAAATCTGGTATGATGTAGATCCTAGCTCACTGTAGAGGTGCGTGAACTTGATACTATTACTTGCCACATGCAAGTGGCAAAGAAAGGGTAAAAGTTCATTCACCTTGAAAGTCTGGGGAAATCAGGTTCTTGAAAGTTATTTTCTTTCTTTCCTCATCTATATGCTGTCCTGGAAAGTCTCCAGCTCATGCCTGTTGAGTCTTGAAGTTACTTGTGTTGGGGAGGGGATGGGGTTGGCGATGTTTCCCCAGACTTGTCTTGGCAAGTTAGGATCAAGTCTTGGAGAATGAGCCAACTTGACTTGTTTGGGCAACTGCTTGTGAGTCATGGCGAGTTAGGCATATTCCTTTTAATGGTATACTAGCCTTAAGGGGGCACCATTAATAACTATGAGATCCAATGCTTACAACTGAATTGTCGGGAATTTAGCTAGAAAATCAAATGGCAAAAACTCATTCTTGTCAATCTCCCAACAAACTTTCTTCTCAAGGGTCTTTAAACAAATTTGAGTAACCTGTCTGCCGTATATTATTCCTGTGGGGCTGTTATTATTACAACCATATTGTTTGGAATTCAGCTAGATTATCCAATGGAAAAAAGTCATTCTTGTCCATCTGTAAACTTTCCTCTCAAGGATCCTTAAGAAAATTTGTGTCACTTGCATCCTCATGATTACTTTTTCATTGGTGTCAGCCAGCCTATTTCAGTCATTTTTGGAATGATAAATTCAATAATAAAATATTAATGGCTTCCTTGTAGAGAGATTGAGCCTTTAACAATACCATTGAGAGTCTAATTCATTTTCTCCAATTGCCTTTGATCCATATGGTATCCAGTCTGATCACAACCTTTTAAATGCAAATATTTAAATAATGTTTTAATCATGTAACCAAGGCTATCATCTTTGCTTCGTCATTGATATCTTGCTCTAACTAATAAAGTAGCATCTGTTCCTCAAGCATTTCCTCATCACTCCAGCTGCTCCTGTTTAGCCCAGATTCTTTTAGAGACACCACCATCAAACTGAATTGGTAGATGCCTTGGGTATTATTCTCGTGTTGCAAACCAGGGATCTGCTTTGATCGATAACTTTCCAACTGTATGGCCTTTATGAAACAGACATGTTATTGGTTATGCGTAGTTTCAAGATCTTTTATTAGGTTTTAAAAAATTGGCTATTTTTGATTTTAGAATTGTTTATGATTTCTGATCTGCTTTTGGTTGGTTTATTTTTCTATTAAAACATTGTTGCTTTTGCAGGGACTTCAAATGGGCATAGCACTACCCGAGTTCTTGCTAAATGTACATGGAGCTTCTGGAGGGATTCTCTTGCTTGGGATAGTTGGAGTGTGTATTTTACTGCCTCTTATGACTGCAGTCATATATCTTTCTCGGTCATCAAAATATACTGGCAACAATGTAATGCACCAGACACTTTCGAGCTATTATTACTTCATGAAGCCTTCTCTTGCACCCAGGTTTGTTTGCTGCATCCTAATTTTGTTGATAGGTTCTGCTTGATTGTTTCAAGGAATGCAATAGACTGGGCACAAGATTAACACAAATATATTAGTTCATGAGGTTGTTTAATGGATTGAATATGATTGTTGTGAGAAAAGAATGGAATTATTTTAACATTACACATGGTTCTTTTTAAGCAAGTTTTCAGATATATATATATATGAATTCTATCCAAATAATTATAGTTTTCATTTTGGGTTTTTAGTTTTAGTTGCTGCAGCTTCCTATAATATGTTTCTTTTTCAAGAATATACTTCAGTAACACACCGTCAGTGCAAATCTACTATTCATTTGGCTGTTGCCAATGCTAATAATCTGTTTTATCTGTTTCCTTTGTAGCCTTAATTTTGATTGTTAAATTTTGTACTCAGATGCATATATCATCTTACTTAGTTTGATTTTCTTCCTTTTTAATGATGTTTGTGTGTATAGTCAGCAATAAGCATATGTACATACGTATGTTTAGACACCCACCCACCCACCTCTTACAGTTAATTACTAAATCAACTGATTTGATGCACAGTAAGGTAATGGATGTCTTTATTAAGGCAGCAGAATACGTGGAGATGCCGGTTCGCCGCAGTGATGATGAGCCTCTCCAGAAACTTTTTATGGTTGTTCGCAGTGAACTAAATTTTGATCCAAAAAATTTGAAGCAAGAACAAGCAAAGTTTTGGAAGAAGCACCCAGCCTTGGTCAAAGTTAGTCTTTCATATCTTTGTTTGCTGTGATTTTATACTTTTCATTGTATGGAGTTTTTATTTTTCAGCTGCCTGCATTTATCTAACTATTATCCTGGCTTGCACCTTGTTTTGGTTGCACAGACAGAATTATTGTTGTTGGCACAGTTGACTCGTGAATCAGCAGCTGTGCCGTCTGGTTTGGAGGTTGACTTTAAACATGTATTGCAACTTGCCCCTCGTCTACTTGAAGAACTTATGAAGGTGAATCATAAATCCCCCTGGAATTGGGTTATAAATGTCCCCTTGTATAAATTTAGGTGTCCCAACTTAGGCAGCTTGTTTATGTCTATAGATGTATAATATACATATAATAGGCCAAACTGTATGCATATGTACGGGCAAATCTTTATAATTAATACAAGGAATTGGGGAAAAATTTAAATCAATTCGTGATAGTGATGTATTAATTTTTTTTATATGGGTATAGGATTGTTGAGTTTTTTTTTCTTCCAGTAAAAATACATTTTAATATTCATTATGAAGAAAATATATGACTGGTTTCAGAATTTTCAGTACTTGAGCTCCACTTCCCAGCCACAGCTGTCAATATCAGATATAGACTGTTACCCCAGCATAGACACCAATCAATTGTCATCATAAGCACGAGTAAGGTCTATGGCATCAGGAGAAATCCGCAGCGGATTTGTGGAGAGGAGTACAAAGAATAACAAAAATGGGAAAATAAAGTAACATGCAAAACAAATCTAGTGGGGCACCTGTTCGCTCAAGGTTGGGTTGCATCCAAAAATCCATGAAATGGAAGTTTCTCCAAGATATCTCTTAGAAGGAAGTGATTTTGTAATAAGATATATTTGATACAATGTGGTGGGCCATTGCCCATTTGCAGCAATTATGAGGCTTGACACAAGCCTCCTCAGCCCAAACCCTTAGCTTATAGACGGGCTTATAGACAAGATAGAGGGGCTTATAGACAAATAAACAAGGTGCAAAAATTGTTGTTTAGGAACAGAACTTAATCGGCTTGTTTCTTTGCTGTTTTGTAATCCAAAATTGTGTTTGACCTGAAAAAAAGTCGTTGAGAGAATTCACACTCAAATTCTGTTCATGTTGAGCATTTTTTGTTTTATATGCGACCCTGCGCAGATTGTCCATATTTGATGAAGCAACATAAGATGTTGGTAATAAAAGCAAGTTGTTATTATCCATCCTTTTATTTACTCATTCAATCCATGTTTGTGACTTAATGATTCTCTTGCATCCAAATTACTGGAAATATGAAATGTAATGGAGCATTATCTGCATAAATTTGAAATGCTAAAAGACAGGAGCCTTGATATTGTGACTTAATGATTCTCTTGCATCCAAATTACTGGAAGCACGAAATGTAATGGAGCATTATCTTCATAAATTTGAAATGCTAAAACACAGGAGCTTTGAGATTCATCCAAGTGTCCTTGTGTTAAACCAGCCAAAACTCATCTGAACTCCATTGGAATGCAATGAAAACATATCTATGGCAGGAGAAATTTATTTATGATGGGACATATTCGTCCCGTCCCAAAAAATCACTCACACTTCTAAGTGTAGGTCTTAAGACATAAATGCTGTGTCTTTAGAAACGTACATGTTTGAGCCTTTTGGGATCTTCAAATTTTGTTTTGAAGTAATGGTGTAATGTAGTTTTGTTGGCATCTGAGCAGTGTTGTGAATCTCCTCCAATTTTGTGTTTCTTAAAATGATTAATTCTGGTTTTGGAAATAGTGAAAGTTTCATTGGAGTTAGAGAAGTCTGCTGAGGGAAAATGCCTTGAGATCGTTGAAAAGTAGGGTACTAGTAAACAAGATTCAGTAATTCAAAAAAAAGAGATCTTTTACATGATTGCCTTCTTTTGAATATAGAATATTTCTTAGTGTTCAATGCTTTTAGGGAATCCTGCTGAAAGTGAACTGCATATATGAAGGTTATGTTCTATGTTCTTATGCTTACATATGAGGATTCTACATATATTAAGGGTTACTAAATAAGATTCAGTAATTCAAAAAAGATATCTCTTACATGATTACATTCTTTTGAGTTCAGAATATATTTTAGTGTTCAATGCTTTTAGGGAATCTTGCTAAAAGTGAAATGCATATATGAAGGTCATGTTCTGTGTTCTTATGCTTACATTTGAGGATTTTAATGTGGGAGCCAAGCTGTTGTTTCAATATAGTTATAAGCATTGTCATACCATGCGACAAATGTAGTTATTTCATAATCATTAGTTTTCAAAATGCATGGTGACGTTATACATACCTTGGCTTATAAAAATGTTGTGAATATAAACATTCTTCTTAAGCTACATAAATGAGTTAATTATTCATCCCGTGTGTAAATTTTAAAATTGCTAATCAGATTTATAACCTGTTCAAGGGACATGCACCATGGTAAATAGATTGTTTCCTTAAAGAGGGAAAGGTAAATCAGGGAAAATAAGTTTTATGGTCTGTGGCAACTAGATGTTTCCTTAACAAAGGAATAAAAAATCAGGAATATTAAGTTCTCTCGTGGTTGACTATTGTACCCATCTATAATATTAAATATGTTTCACGAGAAGTATGTTTTGGGATGATTTTTTTGTAGCCATTTTATCCTCCGTAAAAAAATGTTTTAAAGCTCAAGAAAATTATTAATGTGTCTTTCAGTCAGATTCTTAGCTTCCCACTTCTGTTCTTTGTAATTTTTTCCATAATTAATAATTCCTTGAAAATGGTCTACATGCATTGGGAGTCTAATCTCAAAAGACATAGCTGGCATTATTGATAAGTCAAGGTAGACAGTCCGATCTTCCAAGTCATTATATTTTTATACCTTTGACATAACTAATGGGTGCACTTACATGGATGCCAATATAGTTTTTATGATAATATTGCCAATGCCTTTCTTTATTTTTATTATTTTCTGAATCCCAAGCATCCAGTGGATGACTATTTTATTTTTTATTTGTACTGTACAGTCTCTATCTCTCTGTTTATGTGATTGCAGCTATCTGATTTTAGTGGGGTGTGTATGCATAAAGAAGCCTTGCAATCTTGTCAGTATAATGCATGTACTAAGGATTCCATGTCAAAATTTTTCCTTGCATTTGCTTAGATATTGTTTCCATGTTCATTCTGATGTAGATGGCAGTTGCGGCACGCAATGCTGAAGGGTATGGTTGGTTGAGACCTGCCCTTGGTGTAATGGAGCTCTCACAGAGTATTGTTCAGGTGAACTTTATATTTCATCCATCTGCTTTTAAATGATCATTGCAATCGTAATTGTAGAAATATATAACCTTATCATAAATTCTTTTTCTTCTTTTCTTTCTTGCCTAGGGGGTTGCAATCCAGGATTATTTTCAAGCTACATTACAGTTTATTTACTATTCCTTCGATAACACGAGTGCTATTAGTTTGCTTGATGACTTGATATTCTCGTGCAAGTAGAAATATGGGATGCATAGGTTTTTGGTGTGAAGCAGTTGTTTTTGTGAGTCAGTGATTTTGTTTTCTCAGATCGTTTGCAATAAAGTTCCTAAAGTAGTTGCTTATCTTTTCTGCTTTTAAGGAGAATGCATGGTTTGGATTTAAGTACCGAGAATGCCTTTTTTTGACAGACAAATAGTATATTACATTACATGATACTAAAGCATTGAAATTTATCACAAAATTTTCAGATTCAAAATGGCCCAAAGCCAGCAAAGCAACAATAATCCTGAAATATCCTTAAAGCCAAATCTGGTTCCCAGTGATAAAGGCAGAGTGGTCATCATAATCAGAGGGCATGTTGGGCATGTTATTAAACATAACCTTAAAAATAACTCTTTACTTACCTGGTTGGCACCTTGATTGAGTGTTTATGGTGTGTCAAGTTTGCCCTCAATCACCACAGTTGTTAGCACAATTTTGTAGCCACGAGTCTGAGTTTCATTTCACATTTCTTAATTGGCCCAGCGAAGCTACGTTTTTTTGATACAGAACATCAACCTGATTCCCAAAAGAGTCCTATGCTAACTTCAGACCATCATGCTGTATGGTAATCTCTGGAACAGCCCCTGATGCTTCTGCTGAAATTTATGTAGATTGAGATTGATGTGATAAGCATTTCCAATCATCTCGATAGAAAACTCAAAAGAATTCCTGCTGCAGCCTTGTTGATGCAAACAGGAATTAGGGGCCAAGTTAATGGCTGCCTTGTTCCTTAGCCTAGACTCACACTACCCAATGGTCACATACTCAGACTCAGCACATTCAGATTTGAGACCAAACACATGATACTGATTTCAAATGACAATGTTACAGAGGATTACACACACACATGCTTTGCTTATTGAAATACAACATGAAGAAGATTAGATTCCAGACATTGATGTGATAAGCATTTCCAAAAGAGTCCTGTGCTAACTTCAGATCATCATGCTGTATGGTAATCTCTGGAACAGCCCCTGATGCTTCGGCTGAAATTCATCTAGCTTGAGATTGATGTGATAAGCGTTTCCAATCGTCTTGATAAATAACTCTAAAGATTTCCTGTTATAGCCTTGTTGATGCAAATGGGAATTAGGGGCCCAACTTAATGGCTGCGTTGTTCCTTAGCCTAGACTCACACTCCCCAATGCTCACATACTCAGATTCTGCACATTCAGATTTGAGACCAAATACACAATACTGATTTCAAATGACAATGTTATAGAGGATTACAGACACGTATGCTTTGCTTATTGAAATACAACATGAAGAAGATTACATTCGAGACATAGATTCCCAATCGACACGATGCACTTTCTGTTTTGTTCTTGGACACAGATACTCGCCCTAGCAAGCCTCTAACAAGCTTGTTATTTTTTATTTTTTCCCTCGTTTTTCCACAACTAAATCTCTTCCAACTGCTGGATTCAGATCCTTTCTGACCACCCCTGACTCTTGGAGTGCCTCTTTGAACTCCCACGCATCTTGAAAATCCTCAACAACTAACAATTCATCATTTTGTTTCAGACCTTTTTTAATCGCCATGTCCGAAACCGCCGGATCCTGCAGACTGGCGGTTTTGTAATTGCCGATTGCTTTAACTGGCAGTTTTGTCTTCTGTTCAGAAGGGGTCAATTTTATCCTTGACTGATGACTGAAACCTTTTTCACTTGATATTGATGAAGTGTTGGAGCTCCGGTGATGTTTCTTGGTTTGTTTTGATTATCTTTGACACATGCAACAATGTTGACAAGTCGCCAACACACACAGAACCAGAAACATATGCATTTGGTTGATGCGAGATTTCTCATTGACTTGGATGCTCCTACATCATACACCCTGGGTAAGTAAAACGATCCATGAGCTCGAGCTCATGAACCTTGACTGAACTCCTCTAGTGGTTTTCCATACTAGGCAATCTTGGATGCTTTGATTCAAGTTGCATCTTCAGCAGCTCTATTCTTCCACTGACCAAATACTCTTTGTATTCATTGCCTCTTGTTGTTTTGATGATTCTAGAATCTATCACCATCTCTATCTCTTCTCTTTCCTTCTTAGGCAACCACTTGTCTCCAATTTGCAGTCGAAGAATCTGAACTCACATCCTCATCACTCGTTCCTCATGGTCAAGGGTACAAATCCGCTACATTGAAGATAGGCGAGATATTAATTCCATCCGATAGCTCTATCTCATAAAACATTCGCTTTAAATTTCCTTGGCAATCAGTCAACAGTCATATCACGTATAGAATCTAGAATATAATCACGAGAATTTTACATCACCCAATCTTTTTCCACTTGAGTTTGTTAGACGTTCCTTTTGGAAATCTTTTTTTTCAAATGAGCCAAAACCAAGTCACCCACTTGGAATTCTTCTTCTCTTCTCTTATGATCTGCGTGCTGCTTGTAATCCATGACAATCTCCTCCAACTTCTCTTTGACTTCTTGATGCACTTCTTGCATATATTCCACTCAAATCCACTGAATATATTAATTCGGGAGCACCTCTAGGGCTGCAACCGCACACAATCTGAAATGGACTTTTCGCTGTACTTCTATTGACTGAGTTGTTGTAAGAAAACTCAGCTTGTGCTAGAATCATATCTCACTGCTTGGGCTTGTTCCCTACCAAGCATCTCAACAAATTCCCAAGGCTTTTATTCACTACCTCAATTTGCCCATTTGTTTGTGGATGATAGGCTAAACTAAAACTCAACCTTGTGGCCAACTTTCTCCACAAAGTTCTCAAAAAATGATCAATGAATTTGGTATCTCTATCCGAAATTATGTTTTTGGAAAGCCATACAACCTTACTACTAAGAAAAACAAATTGGCAACGTTCGTGGCTTCGCTTTTCTTCTTACATTCAATGAAGTGTGCCATTTTTGAGAGTATCCACAACAATAGAGATAGAATAGTTACCGTTTTGTGTTATTGGAAACCAAAGAACGAAGTCCATGATTATGTATTCTCACGGTCTTTCTGGTATAGGAAATGTTTATACAAACATGCATAGTGACTTTTACCTTTAGCATGTTAGTGAACATACAACCTTATACAAACTTCTTCACATCCGCGCCAATCCTTGGCCAGTGATATTTCTCATTCATCTGTGCCAATGTTTTATCCATGCGAAAGTGATGAGCCAATCGTCCACTATGCTTTTCTCTTATCAATTCTTCTCCATTGATCCTTTAGGTATACACCATTTCTGCCATTTTTGAACAAAAAACCATCTTGCATAAAGAATTTCAGCTATGGAGTTCTATACATGCTAGTTGGGCTCTCACATGCTCTGCATCCCTACATTTCAAATCCTCCTCATACATAGCCTTCATTGAGTCAAACCCATCTACATCTATTCTCATCTCATTCAACACAAGACACCTACTCAATGCATCTGCAACCCTATTTGAAATCTCATTTTTATGCTTCAAAACAAATGAATAACTTTGTAAAAATTCAATCCACTTCACGTGTTTTTAGTTCAGCTTACTTTGGCTGTTTATGAACTACAGTGCCTGATAATCCATGTAAAAAAAACAAACTCCTTGGATAACAATCACACCAAGATACGGCTTCAACACTTCTTTACGGCCTAAACAATAGTATACAAATATTGATCATAAACATAATACTTTTGTTTAGCATCATTCAACTTTTCACCCAAGTAAAAAATGGGCTTGCTCTCTTGACCCAAAACTGCTCTTATCTCTGTCCCACGAGCATCACAATTGACTTGGAGCATTTTGTTGAAATTCGGTAATGCTAACAATGGCTGTTCCGTCACCTTCTTCTTCAAAATCTGAAAGATATTCTCCGCTGCAATTATCCATTATAATTATTTTCTTCATTGAGTCAAACCCATCTACATCTATTCTCATCTCATTCAACACAAGACACCTACTCAATGCATTTGCAACCCTATTTGAAATCTCATTTTTATGCTTCAAAACAAATGAATAACTTTGAAAAAATTCAATCCACTTCATGTGTTTTTAGTTCAGCTTACTTTGGCTGTTTATGAACTACAGTGCCTGATAATCAATGTAAAAAAAGCAAACTCCTTGGATAACAATCTCACCAAGATATGGCTTCAACACTTCTTTACGGCCTGAACAATAGTATACAAATATTGATCATAAACATAATACTTTTGTTTAACGTCATTCAACTTTTCACTTAAGTGAAAAATGGGCTTGTTCTCTTGACCCAAAACTGCTCCTATCGCTGTCCCACTAACATCACAATTGACTTGGAGCATTTTGTTGAAATTCGGTAATGCTAACAACGGCTGTTCTGTCACCTTCTTCTTCAAAATTTGAAAGATATTCTCCACTGCAATTATCCATTATAATTCTTTTCTTCATTGAGTCAAACCCATCTACATCTATTCTCATCTCATTCAACACAAGACACCTACTCAATGCATCTGCAACCCTATTTGAAATCTCATTTTTATGCTTAACTTTGAAAAAATTCGAAAAAATTCAATCCACTTCATGTGTTTTTGGTTCAGCTTACTTTGTCTGTTTATGAACTACAGCTCCTGATAATCCATGTAAAAAAAACAAACTCCTTGGATAACAAACTCACCAAGATACGGCTTTAACCCTTCTTTATGGCCTGAACCATAGTATACAAATATTGATCATAAACAGAATACTTTTGTTTAGCATTATTCAACTTTTCACTTAAGTAGAAAATGGGCTTGCTCTCTTGACCCAAAACTGCTTCTATCGCTGTCCCACTAGCATCACAATTGACTTGGAGCATTTTGTTGAAATTTGGTAATGCTAGCAACGGCTGTTCCGTCACCTTCTTCTTCAAAATCTAAAAGATATTCTCCGCTGCAATTATCTATTATAATTCTTTTCTTCATTGAGTCAAACCCATCTACATCTATTCTCATCTTATTCAACACAAGACACCTACTCAATGCATCTGCAACCCTATTTGAAATCTCATTTTTATGCTTCAAAACAAATGAATAACTTTGAAAAAATTCAATCCACTTCATGTGTTTTTGGTTCAGCGTACTTTGGCTGTTTATGAACTACTTTGGCTGTTTATGAACTACAGTGCCTGATAATCAATGTAAAAAAAACAAACTCCTTGGATAACAAACTCACCAAGATACGGCTTCAACACTTCTTTATAGCTTGAACAATAATATACAAATATTGATCATAAACAGAATACTTTTGTTTAGCATCATTCAACTTTTCACTTAAGTAAAACATGGGCTTGCTCTCTTGACCCAAAACTGCTCCTATCGCTGTCCCACTAGCATCACAATTGACTTGGAGCATTTTGTTGAAATTCGGTAATGCTAACAACGGCTGTTCCGTCACCTTCTTCTAAATCTGAAAGATATTCTCCGCTGCAATTATCCATTATAATTCTTTCCTTCATTGAGTCAAACCCATCTACATCTATTCTCATCTCATTCAACACAAGACACCTACTCAATGCATCTGCAACCCTATTTGAAATCTCATTTTCATACTTCAAAACAAACGAATAACTTTGAAAAAATTCGACAAAATTCAATCCACTTAATGTGTTTTTGGTTCAGCGTACTTTGGCTGTTTATGAACTACAGTCCCTGATAATCTATGTAAAAAAACAAACTCCTTGGTTAACAAACTCACCAAGATACAACTTCAACACTTCTTTATGGCCTGAACAATAGTATACAAATATTGATCATAAACATAATACTTTTGTTTAGCATCATTCAACTTTTCACTCAAGTAAAAAATGGGCTTGCTCTCTTGACCCAAAATTGCTCCTATCACTGTCCCGCTAGCATAACAATTGACTCGGAGCATTTTGTTGAAATTCGGTCATGCTAACAACGGCTGTTCCGTCACCTTCTTCTTCAAAATCTGAAAGATATTCTCCGCTGCAATTATCCATTATAATTCTTTCCTTCATAGAGTCAAACTCATCTACATCTATTCTCATCTCATTCAACACAAGACACCTACTCAATGCATCTGCAACCCTATTTGAAATCTCATTTTTATGCTTCAAAACAAATGAAGAACTTTGAAATTTTTTGAAAAAATTCAATCCACTTCATGTGTTTTTGGTTCAGCTTACTTTGGCTGTTTATGAACTACAGTTCCTGATAATGCATGTAAAAAAACAAACTCTTTGGATAACAAACTCACCAAGATACAGCTTTAACACTTCTTTAGACCCTGAACAATAGTATACAAATATTGTTCATAAACATGATACTTTTGTTTAACATCATTCAACTTTTCACTTAAGTAAAAAATGGGCTTGCTCTCTTGACCCAAAACTGCTCCTATCGCTGTCCCACTAGCATCACAGTTGACTTGGAGCATTTTGTTGAAATTCGATAATGCTAACAACGGCTGTTCCGTCACCATCTTCTTTAAAATCTGAAAGATATTCTCCGCTGCAATTATTCATTATAATTCTTTCCTTCATTGAGTCAAACCCATCTACATCTATTCTCATCTCATTCAACACAAGACACCTACTCAATGCATCTACAACCCTATTTGAAATCTCATTTTTATGCTTAACTTTGAAAAAATTCGAAAAAATTCAATCCACTTCATGTGTTTTTGGTTCAGCGTACTTTGGCTGTTTATGAACTACGGTGCCTGATAACCCATGTAAAAAAACAAACTCCTTGGATAACAAACTCACCAAGATACGACATCAACACTTCTTTATGCCCTGAACAATAGTATACAAATATTGATCATAAACAGAATACGTTTGTTTAGCATCATTCAACTTTTCACTTAAGTAAAAAATGGGCTTGCTCTCTTGACCCAAAACTGCTCCTATCGCTGTCCCACTAACATCACAATTGACTTGCAGCATTTTGTTGAAATTCGGTAATGCTAACAACGGCTGTTCCGTCACCTTCTTCTTCAAAATCTGAAAGATATTCTCCGCTGCAATTATCCATTATAATTCTTTCCTTCATTAAGTCAAACCCATCTACATCTATTCTCATCTCATTCAACACAAGACACCTATTCAATGCATCTGCAACCCTATTTGAAATCTCATTTTTGCGCTTCAAAACAAATGAATAACTTTGAAAAAATTCGAAAAAATTTAATCCACTTCATTTGTTTTTGGTTCAGCTTACTTTGGCTGTTTATGAACTACAGTGCCTGATAATCCATGTAAAAAAACAAGCTCCTTGGATAACAAACTCACCAAGATACGGCTTCAACACTTCTTTATGCCCTGAACAATAGTATACAAATATTGATCATAAACAGGATACTTTTGTTCAACATCATTCAACTTTTCACTCAAGTAAAAAATGGGCTTGCTCTCTTGACCCAAAACTGCTGCTATCACTGTCCCACTAGCATCACAATTGACTTGGAGCATTTTGTTCAAATTCGGTAATGCTAACAACGGTTGTTCCGTCACCTTCTTCTTCAAAATCTGAAAGATATTTTCTGCTGCAATTATCCATTATAATTCTTTCGTATTACTTTTCATTGTTTTGGTAATGGGTGTACATATCCACTAAAGTTTTTAATGAATTTCCAGTAGAAACCAGCTAACCCATTAAGACTACTTGCTTCAAACATGCTCTTTGGTGATGGCAACCCAACTATTGATTTTACCTTTTCCGGATCCATCCTCAGTCTATCTTTTGAGACCACAAAACCCAAGCAAACCAATTCTTCCTTCATAAGACTGTTCTTTTTCAAGTTGATCAACAACTTCTCTTCTTTCAACTTTTGCAACACTAGTTTCAAATGCATTAAGTGCTCTTCTTTGGTCTTGCTAAAAGTCAAGATGTCATCCAAATACGCAATAACATACTTATCAAGATATGGTTTCAACACTTCATTCACAAGTCTCATGAATTTTGGTACATTTGTCAACCAAATGACATAACTAGCCATTCATATAGTCCATTTGTCTTAAATGCATTCATCCACTCATCATCTACCCAAATTCTGATTTGTTGATACCTACTCTTCAAATTAATTTTTGTGAAGTACCTTGCTCCACTCAAACAATCGATAAGTCATCCACTTGAGGTAATGGAATCTTGTACTTGATTGTAATCTTGTTGAGGGCTTTTGAATCTGTGCACATACACCATTCTCCACCTTTCTTAGGTACTATCACTTCTGGAATTGCACATGGGCTGAAGCTTTCTTTTATAAAACCCTTCTTGAATAGGTCTTGTAATTGTCTCTTCACTTATTCTCCATAGGCGTCAATCGACACATTGCCTTGTTTGGAAAACTAGTTCTGGGTATCAAATCCATGTGATGGCTAATGCTCCTAATGGCTAGTAATCCATTTGATAAATCTTTTGAAACAATCTTAGCATATTCACTCAATAGTTTTTGCGGTTCATGTGGGATTTCACTCACCTTATTTGCTATCCCAACTTGTATGGGTTTGGGAATGAAAATAAAACATGCCTTCTTCTTTGTCTCTTTCAAAAATTGTTTTCTGGAAATAACCAACAGTTTATGACTTGTGTCCACTCCTTCCTTTGCTTTCAATGGTCTTACACAGGCTAAACTGAAACTCAACCTTGGTGAATCTAGCTTGGCAACAACTAGTAGGGAAAGGGGGTTCAAGTATACTATAAATAGACCACTCGATTCTGCATTTGACACAATGTTGACACATGTTTGGATTACATGTTTGCAGATATAAAATTGGAGCTCACGTTGAAAGAAGCAAGGATATCGGAGAGCAAGAATAGATATAGGTATTGGAGAGTTGTAATATTGGATGTTAGTCTTGTTAATGGCGATTATTGTAACATAATGACATCATGGTGAATAAATATACAAGATGATTATGGATTCTATGATATGTGTGTGGAGTTCTGTTTTGGTATGCATTAATTTTACTTATTGTTAGGGTTTGATTGTACTGTTGATGTATGCTACTTTTCTTTAGAATTGTTCTCAGAATGGGGGCCTCAATGATATCTTTCTGCACCTTGGGCGAGTGCTTAAGCTTCTGGCTCAAGTGATATGCTAACACATGAGTGTCTATTTGTTGAGTGTAGTCAAGTTTGCACAGGACCAGGTAGCTGGCTAGAAAAAGACCAACATTTTGGTTTCGTTTATGGGACTTTGTTTGAATGGATTATGAAATATTGGTGTAGTATATGGTGGCGCACATCGCAATAGAACATGTGGAGGCTTTGTTTGAAGCGAGAGTATTGGAATTTGCAAAATAAGCACCTGGCCGTAAGGATTTGAAGCCCAAGAAGTGGCTCGAAAAGGAGATTTACAGTGATGTGTATGAAGTGTTCTTTGTGGAGTTATCAGAGCACATCTACGCATGGTTAGTTGTGTACGCTGTAGGTCGTAGTAGGAATCTTGGTAAAATATATTTTTGGATGGAAGATCAGATTAAGAAGTTGAAGATAACCGACGAGGCTTGGACTCGTGTGATTGATGTGTGGTGGAGAGGTGCTTTGAATAATTATTTTTAAATTTTTAGTTTGACTTACATGTGTTCGAAAGAAGCAGAGTTTCAATTCAGTGTGAACCAAGAGGAAAATTTATAGCTGAAAGTTTCCTTTGGATGAAGATTTTGATGATAGATTGGGGTATTGAACGACTAAGAATGGAAGGCTAAATGTTTCTGTGCATGGACTATGCGTAATGGAAGTTGGAGTAGAGTTTAAGTTGTGTAAGGAAGAAGGAAATATCTCTACTAAAATGGATTTTCCAGATGAGAGGGAGCAAAGGCTACGTATGTATGGTGAAGGTAGGGAAAAGACAATAACTACCAAGGATACTAGAAAGAAGTGAGGGCCAAGTCATATGTATGCCGTTGGCACTTGTAAAAGGCAATGAGGGCACATGATTGGTTCATGCAAAGGAGGAGTGCGCTCTAGTGAAAGGGATAAGTTATGTAGGGAAGATTTCTTAAACGAGGAAGAGCCACGAGATGGATAAGATTGGATTCCACAAGAGGATGAAGTGGAATACACAAGTCTTTAGGAGGATTCAAACTTAATACAAGCCAAAACCCGTTCACATCTAAATATTCAAGATGGAAGTGAACAAGAATGTGGGAATAAGAAGTTTTAGTACATAGTAAAGTGAAGATTTGGTCTAAGAGCAAGTGATTGCTTACAAGCTAGCTATATCACTTGAGGAAGCTAGTGTGAAGTAGGTGACACAAGCACGAATAATGAATATAAGACTACCAAGTGGAGGAGCTACATGTGGAGTAGGAGGCGGGTAGGGTCCAATGATAAATAATACTAGTCTCGTAGTGAACCTTGTTGGGAAATTGATGGTAAGTGTTGTCATTGATGTCTTTATAAGGCATGCATAATGACAAAGTGGTCTAGCAGGAGCAGTGAGATGGAGCATGGTGGTCTAATGTGCTTGGTGCAGTGAGATGCTTGCATGAAGGTTCTTTGGATGAATGTATGGTGGCATGGAGCATGGTATGGTATTGAAAGACATGATCTTGGAATGTTCTATGTAGGTCAGAGTGGTTTCATGAGGTTCTTATGAAGTATGCAGGTCTAGTAGGTTTGACCATGCATGGTTATCTATAGGGTTTTGAGTCCTATGGCTTGTATGCCATGGTATGGAGCTTAGTGTGCTTGGCATATGCATGTTAGACATGTGTAGGGCGCCAAGAGGCCAGGTAGATGACTTCCAAGTGGTTGCAAGTGGTCTGCAAGGTTGTTTGGCTCTTGGCCTAGTTGGCTTAGGTGGGCTTGTGAGGCCTTGTGAAGGTTCAAAGGGTGTTTGCAGGTTGATGAAGCTTGTCTTTGCATGAGAGATGGTCAGGGAAGTTTGTTCAAGCATGTTGATGAGGTCTGAGGTCAGAGAAGGAGATATAAAGTCAAGAAAAGTCGTCATGTGCTTCAGAGGTGGCTCGAATGGTGCATTTTGAGCCTGAGAGGAAAGTTTTAACGTTCATTAGCTCATGTAGACTTTGCATGGGGATTTCGAAGCATTAGTTCATTGATTAAGGTCCTATCCTTTATGAACAATTGTTAAGAAGGTAAGCAGGTTTTTATGGTCTAAAAACCTAGTCTTAGACTCGATTGAAGAAAGCTTGTTGGATATAGCCCATAATGGATTGGTTGACCAAGTTTGACTATTGGAAGGTATAGAGGATTCCTCTAGGCATCTCCAGGGGGTAGTAGTGTGTCAGGATAGTGAGCAGAAGGTACAAAAATATGCTTTTTTTGAAGATTTTGGTACTATAGGTAGAGTTGACCAGGTCAATGCATGCAAGTTGTTGGAGCTTGAAGGCCAGGACTTGTTCTTGAAGTCCATAGAGTTGTTTTGGCAAGAAACAGTTACTGTGTCAATTAGTTTAGTCAATCAAGTTGACTAGTCGCTAATCTGCAGACAGTGAAAACAGTAACAAAAGGCCAGTATGAGTGAGAATTCGTTTAGGGATGGTGTGCAGGGGAGTAGGGATGAGTCCAGTGGTTTGGGGTCTTTGAGACCTATCCCTCATGTTCCTTTGATTGGAAAATGATTTTGATGCCTATACACATGCAATAAGCAGCCTTCCAAGTGACATGTCTGAGTATTAATGACAGTGAAGGTGTATGTCTCATGGAATGAACTGTATGTTTCTTATTTACTATTAGACATCCATGTTTTTGTGCTTGAAGTTGATATAAGGTTGTTGAAGGATCTCATGAATACATTTGGAGGTCAAGGAAGTGATTGCATAGATGATAGGAGTCATGTTCATCATGACTGTGTTTTAAGTCAAGATGACTGCTACAAGCATACAGAGGAAAGTGATATGTTTAAGATCTTTTGACAAGTGATGATGCATCAATTGGGCATGATGATGTTATTGAAGATCTAAATAGACTATTTGAGCTTTGTGGGAGCTGAAGAGATAGGTCATATGAATAAATCATGCATGACAAATAGGCTTGTCTAGCTGTGCTAAAACTGTGAGACAGTGACCTAAGTGATTGGTCTGTAAGACCAATGTATGTTGCAAGAACATGAGATCTAACCTTTGGAGGTTGATCTAGATGTCTCAGAGAATCTATTCATATGGATTAGAAGTGTTGAAAGCATCCTTTAAAGTACAAAAGATGAGCTTCTATATGACTGTAATTTGGCAGTGTGTGAGCAGTTTGAGTTAGCTTGTGATAGAGGTAGTTTGAGGATTGTTGGCTTGTGTTGGAGTGTCTAAAGCACATGGAGGTGTTGCATAGGTCTTGTAGGTTCTATCTATATGATTGGTTGAGTGGGTTGTTTGATAAAATCAACAGTATGCCTCAGTTCTATATGACAGACTTTTTTGTGTTTCTAGGCCTATTGGCGAGTAGACTAGAATGGCTTGGTTCATGAGGTGAGTTGGTGTTCCAGGTGGTATGGACCTTTGTGGGAGTATGCAAGGGTCTATTGGAGGCAGGTTTGATGTGTTTTATCCGTTGGTGAAGGCTAGAGGTGGACCAAGGAGTCCAAGGTGTAACGTGTTGGTTTGTAGGCCTAATTCCTTTAGGTTTCTATTAGGCCTAATTGGTGTTTTGGGTCTTAAGGGCTATGACTGACCTAAGGAGTGTGTGGCTCTTACATGTAACGTGTATGAGGATCTATTTCAAATATAGATCAAGCATGGAAAGCATCTTGGTCGACCAAGATGGGTTAGATGAGAGTATGGTATAGATACTAGGCCTAATTAACCTATTTGAAGAGTAGAGGGTGTGTGGTGAAAAGCGAAGAAAAGAGCTCAATCAAGGAGCAGAGATGGGTCATTGAGGACCATGAGAGGGTGAAGAGGATCAGTCATGTTTGTCTGATCAGGTTCATGAGCTAACAAGTCATTAGACCTAACAGTCTAAGGGGTGACTTGGTTGAGCGAATGAGGTAGGAGTCCCTGTCTGGAGAAGAGAAGTAGATTGCAGGTGTATGAGCTTCAGGTGTTCCATCATCAGGTGTATCAGACTTCATCTTCAAAGGTGGAGAGCAGAGGTGTTCTCATTTCTAAGGTGTTGGGTAGGTGCTTAACATCTTTGGTCAGAAGGACTTGACCATCTTAGAGGCAGGTGCTCCTTGTGGGATAGGTGTCTCACTAAAGATCTCTTGTTTGCTCTATCATATAGGACAGGTATTCCATTGGTTGCAGGGTTGAGAGTGGGTTTTATCTCCCATGAGGGTTTCCCACATATATGAGGTGTACTTGTGTTGATTGCTCTTGATCTTACTTATGTGTTGATTTGTTTATGTTATGCTTAAGTGTTTGTTTCATTGGAATAAAATGGAATTGATTATGAGATGTTGAGCAACTGATTAATCCCCCCGCCTCCCCTGCCCCCCTCTTACTAGCTACTTCCATCAAACCTGATTGTTGTCGTGCAAAGAGGTGTGGCTCAAGGAGGCATGGGTCTGGCGACAACTAGTGGAGGGGGAACTCTGGGAGGATTGGGCAGAGGTACAATTTTAGCAAGTACCACCTTAGAACATTTTTTAACAAGATGTCTATGAAGTTACTGGATGCAGAGGTATTGAAGATGCCTCAAAAGATGTCCAAAAGTGTGAAAGAGCATGGAGGGCCAAAGGAGTGACTACATCATAAAAGAAGGTTAGTCAGTTTGCCGCAACATTGCTAGTTCGTGTGCACACCTAGCACCAAAAGTTTGACCCTGAATAGGCAATGGTGGATTTTAATGCATTATAAATTGCATTCTTGAAGGAATTTCACATTGTGGAGTTTGAGCAGTTGTACCCAAAAAATGACTTTACCAAAATGTCCAAATTTTTGTTCCAATGAGTAGGCCTCATCTTGAGGACAAATTTAGATTATAAACACTTGGCTCCAAACTTTGTATTTTTTTGCTTGGAATTATTCCAGAGATTTTGCCTATTTCACGTACACGAGGAACCTCTAAAAGTTTTCAAGATGTGTGAAATTTGAGAAGTTCGCGAAGTGCCTAAGGTGTGTGAAAATCACGATGTTCACAAAAATACCTATGGGACACAAAATTTGCGAAATGGTCAAAGTGAGGGAGATATGCAGGGTGCTCATAATATGAAGGAAGAAAATAGGCGATAGTGAATTGTATTGAATAAAAATCTTGCGTCCACCGTGTATGGAGAAAGATGCCAACAATGCCTGCAACACATGAGGTATGCAAAGGTCTCGAAAGACAAGCAACTCTAAGGCACAATGCAATGAGACTTCGTGTTCGCTGCTAAATAAGGGTGGTGCAAGAGGTGCCTCATGGACTCAAATAGAGTGAAAAGAGTAAGATAAGCAAATCAAATGGTGGTTTGAGGATAATAAATGCTAAGCCTTGGCTTATAGGCTATAAAGACAACAAATTAGTTCCTATTACTTTCAAAACTTTTGAAGAGCCTTCCCTCACTGCGTTTGCAAATGTGTGGTCATAAGCATTAATTCTCACGTTCTCATTTCCTAGAAGTCCTCTCCACCACCAGTTTCGCCTTTTGGAGTTTGGATTGGTCATTATCCCCTTTGCAAATTTATGCCC
Source organism: Torreya grandis (assembly GCA_037957365.1). Lineage (NCBI taxonomy): Eukaryota > Viridiplantae > Streptophyta > Pinopsida > Cupressales > Taxaceae > Torreya > Torreya grandis. The sequence goes on along the minus strand of JARHVA010006465.1, from coordinate 665,993 downwards.
TAAGACATATTTCATAAGACTTGCGTGTTTGCCAATCATCAAACTTTGCAAAGGTCATGGGCGTTCCCACTAGGGTTTGTCCCTTGTTTTCGCATGTTCCAATCTTCCTCTATCATTTGAAAGCCCTAGCATTTGAATCCCAACCAGTTGCAAAGCATTTAGCATCATCTAAAAATTTGGTCAAGTTCTGGGCCCTCCAAGGCATCTTAGGTTTTTAAGGTATTGCAAGCACCTCAAATATGTGGCTAGATTGTGCAACCTCTTGAGAATGTTTCAAGGGTCGAGTTCCACATATTTATGACCACCGTAACCTCACCCTTGCACTCACCTAAGCATTTCCTTCCTCTAGACTACACGTACTAGAACCTTAGAGTGCTTGCAAAAGCTGCTTTTTGCGCTACTAAGTCTTCAAAAATGAAGTACAAGTATATGTGTTTTGAGCATATCTCTACTTTGGAGACCGACTTTCCGAACGTTGGGGACTCGAAGATCAAAAACATTAACCTAGAGGATTTTTGGGACAAGATGGAGGAAGGTGACCATTCGGGCATTGGGAATTGCATATATGACAATGGGCTTCTACAAGCAAGTTTCCCAACTTCAATACAACACAATGATCTAGTCTTTGCATGCGCAAAATGTTACATCCCAAACATCAGGGAAGTCCGAATTGTTGAAGATGTGCTAATGGTCAAACTTGATGGCCACGCTCTAAATATCACTCTTGGGATCCCTCCTCAAGAAGATGTTGTGTTGATGAGTAAGGCCATCGCTCAAATGTATTGGATTGGAGCATTGACAAATGTCTTACCATTGTCAACCAAGCCTGGCTGAAGAAGAAAAGAAAAGTTCCCTTGAAGCTCCTAAAATCCCTCCACAGATCAAATTTTCGTGAGGATCCATTTGATATGATTACTTTGTTTACTAGAGTAATGGGGAACTAGACTACATGATAATTTCATGAATGTATGTGTATGTTGATGAACATCATTTGTGGAGGAAAACTAATCATAGATTGGGGCCATGTCATTAGTGATACGTTACACAAACAATTGACGGCACTTGAGATGACCAAAAGTTTCTACATGACCTCCTATCTCGTCCATTCAATTGCAGTCTTGAGGTCATGGCTTGGTCTTAGTCTAGAGGGTCAATTTGTTTGAGGAATGATGATATATGAGTATTATTCCCAACTCACCTTTGAAAAAGGTAAGAAGAATTTCAGAAGCTTCAATGTCATGTTCCTCATGTTCGTGGTGAGTATTTAGAAGGGAATACGTCATTTAGAGTTTCATATGAAGGAGCTAGATTTGGTCCAACCAAGACATAAGTTACTTTATCAAATTTCCCAAATTCGCCTATATCATAGGAGGTGGCTTCAAGGGAAACCCCATACCGACTCTCGAGATACACAAACGATAAAGTTATCCTCATAAAACTTTGTAGGCATTTGGGAGACGTTCATAAACAATGTAGAGAGAGGCATATAATAGTGTTACAGTTTCTAGTTGATCTCGGCCACTACATCTCCAGAACAACGTTGGACGTGCAAAACATCGAAACAAACATGATCCATTTCCTTATGTACTTCCACACTAAAAGGTTCCCATTCGATAGCAAGGACTGTGAAAACTCATCTCAAGTTAGGTCCTAGCTACTTTCACAAACCCACCATTGAAGATTATTAGGCCGATTGTGTTGATGACTTTGAGGTAAGGCAGAGGGATTATACACGAATGAGCTTCGATCAGTTGAAGGCATTAAAGGTGGAATGGGTTACCAAAACCATAATTGATGATGGAAGTGATTTGGAAGATCCGTTGTACACACACAAATTCAAGTTTGTACCACTTTTCAAGATGAATTGGTCCTATAAAGAAGTGACAAATTTGGAGGCTCGTACTCAATTGGTCCTATACCGGTGAAATAATGGTTTGAGAAGAAAGTGGTGGAACTCAAATGAGTAGGTAGTTCTAAGAGTGTTAGATCTTGAAAGGGCCCAAAGAAATGAACTGCACAAGCAATGAAGCCATGCAATACTAGTGCTCATCGTCATCCCACCAGTCAACTAGAATAGTAGAAGGCGAAGGTATTGAAGACTTGTGGAAGAGATTCCTCATTGAGGATTAAATTACCATTTAAAAGGCCTCTTGTTCCTCCTGCTCAACTGAATGAAGCTCTTTCTTCCCAAATTCTCAAGTCATCAGTTTTGATGGATTATACAACTCCACAATTCATGGCATTAGATCAAGGGCTTACTCAAGTATCCCATGTTCCTCCTAGTGTTGCTGAGTCACCTTAACTCCATGTGCCACCTCCACCTTTTTTTCCGCCTCCAAAGCAACCCACTCCCCCTGTGGGATGTCCTTTTGATTTTTATGTCCAAATTGCAAGTTCCTCTGATGATGTGTCATTTGCTTGGATTCATCAGTTGTTGAATAAAAAGAAAACCACGGAAATGCTGCCGTACCAGATTTAAATGCAATAACAAGTCTCCTACAAACTCCACCTCCAAAGAAGGCGAAGATCACTTCAAGATTGGTCTCAGATTCTTCCGGTGCTCAGTTTGTAGAAATAGCACAGCTGCTTGCCGATATTAATGAAGAGGACATGACCTTGGAGGATTACAGCTTGAAGAGAATCCCCATAGGAGAGCCAACTCATGAGAGTGATGTGCACAACTTCAAAGAGTCCACTGCCAGGTCGCTGAAGAGGATGAAGGAAGGAAAATTGGGTCCAGAGCAACTTGAAAACATGTTCGCACACTTGCTATCTATATCAAATTATTTTTGAACCCAAGTGACACTCCATTGGCATCTCTTTTGGATTTTGTCCCAATTGAAGGAATTGACAAAGAAGCCATCAGTAGTATTAGCAAATTCAATAGTCATGGCAAGATTAGGGAAACATGGGTGGAGCAATTGCTGATGGACAGATCGAAATGCAATGATTAGGTCAGGAAAGCATTCGAGCTAATGATGATTGAACAAGCCAAAATCTTCAAAGAGGTCAAGACCGTGAAGCAAAAGCTGGTGATGTGGAGAGGAATGATAACAGATGTCGAGTAATGGCTCTCGCTGATGAGAAACTGCTTGTGTCAGAAGGAATTTTCAATTTAGCTGAATATAACACTTCTTGCTTATGGTCCCAAAGGATTGATTGGAAATTAATGCTTTAGAAGATGCTCTATAATATCCCCGCAAACAAAAAAAGTGTGATGACATGAGATCCGAAATTTTTGCTAACATCTGATCAATCCACTTTGAACTTTTAAAGGAATAAGACTCTTGAGGCATTTACAGCTGCTGAATTAAAAGAGAAATTTCAGAAATTGTTAAAAGAAGAACTATTTGGGACAAATAGTTTTAATGCTGAGGCAATGAACAAATTGAGTGACATACACAATGCCCTTTGCGAACTCAATAATAGTCTTACCAATTTCTTCAAAGGAGTTGATGAGCAGACTGAAGTCATGGAGATTTGGCTAATATGCTTAACAAATACTGTCATCCCAAAAAGTGATGGTAGAGTTGCATGGCTGATACGCTTATCAAATACCTTCATCCCAAAAAGCAATGGCATAGTTGCTGCTGTGACTGGGTTCCGAACAGTCCAGCGGAAGAAATCACAGGTGGGAGATCAGGGTACTGTTGTGCAGACAATTAACGAGGTGGACTTGTAGAGTAAACAATAGCTTCTGGAAGGAACTTCTTAGATTAATCTATTTTCTTCTATTTTCACGTTGCACTTTTATTAATATTCTTTTATTATGAATGTTTTACTCAAGTCACTATAAAGAGTGAAAAGTTGAAAAGTTAAATGTAAAAATAGAATATATATTCTAAGAGTTAGTTGTAAGTTGGTTATGTCCTCTAATGGGTTATAAATAGGAGTGTTAGACCCCAAGTTTTGTGATAAAATACTCAAGTATTTTGGTAACACGATGTGGAAGAGCAAGGGCGCGAGTACAATGCGGAGTACCACGGCGCGGGAAATGATGACACAAAAGAGAATGGTGCGATAGAAAAATTGAAGAACGTGGAAGACCTCGGTGCGGAAGGGTGAGTTGCGAAAGACATGGAAGCGGAGAATGAGTAGAAGACACGACTCGGAGAAGCGCAAGACCAAGACGAGCGTAGGGAGCGGAGGTGGTTACAAAGTAATTCGCGGAAGCAACAAAGATTAATGAGAGCGCAAATCTAGCACCGGTCCATAAAAGAAGAGGCACGCGAACACGAAAGATCTAGCATAGAGAGGGTATATAGGGGTGGTTAGGCCCTAGGAATTAATTGTAATGACTCTCCACGACTCATTGTTGTTAATGGTCGTTGGTTAATCATCACTTTGGTATTATTGATGTAACCGAAGGCAAGGTGTTTACTTGTGTATAAATACCCCTTAGCTTTATTTAGAAAGTGTTGGTGCTGTGGTTGGAGTTGATAGATTCGTTGTTGGATTTGCGATTGATGCTATTAGATGTAATTGTGAAGTGGTTGTCAATATAGAACTAAAGAGATAGTGTAATGAAGGAAATATCTTGTAATCTTATTCATTTAAAACAATAAAATCTTTATTTGACTGCAAATCGTGATGTGTTGAACTCTATAGTGTTAACTTTGCTTGTATGATAATAGATATATGTATTGTATGAATTTGTCAAATGACTGACTCTAGACTAATGTTGGTAGTAACAATGACTAAACGTAGCAACTCAAGCGCCTAAGTAAGATAGAGTTGTCTAACCACCATCGTGCAACAGAATCGACAGGGACTGGTCTGGGCTATGCGACTCGGGTGAGTGCACGAGGTTACTCATGTGATATGCCAATGTGCAAGCTTGTTGGCATCTTCTTTCTATTGGGTGCGTAACTAATACTTAGTTATGCGAAGTTAAGGAAAAAGACCCAACATTTTTGGTTCCATTGTTGGGACCCGTTGTATTTGTTGGTACGATGGTAGAAAAATGCTCGAGCGGCTATCTTTGGAAAATGTCGAGTGCTGGGTTGCTACCGTAGAAGAGAATTTTGCGCTCTAGTATCTTGAACCATGAGTCTCCGTGTGCACATGGGTAGAGCAACACCTATATGATTCTTTGTATGAAACATTCTTTGTAGAATTACTTGTTCACTTACATGCTTGGCTTTCAGCGTATGCACAAGACCGCTCAAGAAATTACAAACAAAAGGCTTTTTGGTCAGTAGAACGTTAGACGGCCTTAGCTAAGTTGGAAACTGCTTGGACACAAGTAGTAGGCGTTTGGTGGAAGGGAACGCTTAATACCTATATTCTGAAATACTCGGTCTCTACATATTCTTGTCCAAAAGAAGCACGGTTCAACTTTTTAAGGGAACAACGTAGGACGCATCTCAAGCAATTTTCTTTAGAGATTAAGAAACTTATGGTTGATTCTGGGCTTGAGAACTTCCCCATGGGCGGCTAAACTCTCACGCATGAACAATGTGACTGCTGGGGAAATGGGAGGGTATGCATCGGTATGGGATTGTTAGTTCAACATGGAAGTCGGATAACGAGAACTGCGAAGGCAGAAGTATGATGAAGTCAGGCATAAGGCTATGAGAGGCAGCGATCCCAGAGGCAGACGGGAGGATACTGGAAGTGCCATGAGAATCTGCAGGAGTTCGAAAAGGCATGGCGAGTACTCCCTAACCATGAATTCGTGACCTTCGATGGCACATGTATGCGAAAAATAAACATGACAAACATTGATAGTGAAACCTAATCGAAATAGACCCAATTCCCCTGCTACAACGCATGCTCATGCATTTGAGTTTGACGGAATTCTTGTTATAAATTGGGATACTGACAACATGGAATCTAAAGTTGAATCTGAAATCGAAACTGTAGAAGAGTCTCTAAAAGTGCAAGATCAAGCTAACAATTTACCATTGATTTCTACCTTTCTATTGCAAGAATGTCCTATGGCTCACCTTGGAATGCCCGGTGGACCAAATTTAACTAGTGGGCAGGCTACAGGGCAAACAATAACTAATCAACCTCCCCTAATGCCCATTGTCTCTAGTGCACCTATTGCTGCAGGAGATGTGGGAGACAGTATCGACGGTGGTTTTACTGGAGCTGGAGGATCAGGGGGCGGCACAGAAGGCATTGGCGAACTGCCACTTTAGGGTTCAAGAGGAACTAGAAGAGCGCCACAACAAGGTCCACTACAATCACCCAACACACCTACAGTCTACTATGAGATGACACTTCACTTGCCAAAATATCAAGCTGTCGAAAATGTAGCAGAATATGTTCACAAGTGTGAACTCATTTGGCGAACGCGGGGTATCACTTCTTCAGAACGAAAGGCAACTCAGTTTGCCACTACTTTATTGGATCGCGCGCATAAATGGTACCGTAAATTTGATCCTCAACAAGCAGTTGTGAATTATGAATTATTAAAGGCTTTTTTTTTCCAAGAATTTGATAGCCCTAAATTTGAGCAGTGAAGTATTGCTGCCTTAAAAGATATCAAGCAAGAGCTTATTGAGAGTGTGCGCACGTATGATGAGCATTTCAAAACGCTTCTTTCGAAGCTATCATTTGAGATTAACCCGACACAACATGCTCAGTGGTTTGTGGGAGGTTTATTACTTCCATTCTGACGAGCCTTGTCTCCCAAGACTTTCATTGAACGATGCAAGGCACTGGAAGCTGCTCTTTGCGCCGAAGCCATGGGAAGTATAGATATGGGAATCAACCCTGTTATGGAGGCTCAAATTTCTATAATGGCTTCTTAGTTGGAGAAGCTTATGGCCAATAATGCTTACGACACCCGCAGTGGCTTGCGGTGCATTTACTGCGAAGTAGAAGGCCATAACAAGAACAACTGTTCATGGAGGAATGTTCGTGTTGTATTGAAACAATCCTGTGAAATTTGCAATGAAGATCATGATGTAAGGAGTTGTTCCTTGCTTGAATGTGACACCCAAGCTAAAGTGTCATTATATTGTAAAATATGTGATACATATCCTCATGATACCAATGACTGTCGGGTCATTAATGGGAAAAAAAAAAGTGTTGCATGCGAGGAACGTGCCAAAACTTACATAGCTAACAACTAGGAGGCTAGTGGAGGTCGCTCTTTCAGAGGTCCAGGGTGTGAAATGGATGCGGAGGTGGTTGTTTTCCACCAAGGACATGTTACAAGTGTGGTTCTCTGGACCACTACCAGCGTGACTGCACGGTTTATCCAACTTGCGGTTTTTGTAAAAATGAACATCTAGAAGAATGTCATGATTTGTATGTTGCCATTACTAAAGAACGAAATGAGAAGGGAGCCGGGATGATACGTGTTGTCAAAACTCTTAATACTTAGTGGAGACTGCGCTCTTCCACTCCATCTAGACCCAAGGTCAATATCACTACACGGAGCGACACTCATTCCCAATCAGTTTCAAATCCACTTGCTAAAAAGGTTTAGTTTGAAGAACCTCATGTGCAACACTATCTTGATGCTCAAGATAAAAATGAAGTGTTGCATGAGACGTTGGCCTTAGTCTGGGAACTGCAAGGCAAAATTGTGTTCTTAAAGGATAAGGATGCTAAAATGTGGGCCAAGATGCAACAAGATACAATACCCATGGATGCGGGGCATGATGAATTTCGTGAACTATGCAAGCTAATCCTTAGTGAAGGCATCATCCCCCTCATGAAGAGTTGGCTGCGGCAACAAACGACTAAATCGTTAGAGGATCATCATTTGAACCATGCGCAACGACAAAAGGCTCATATTCAACCAAATTTTTAATGCGACAAGGATTTCCTTGTCAATGCATCCATTGATGGCTGAATGATCCATGATATCTTGGTGGACATTGGCATAGAGGTTAATGTTTTAACTAAAGATGCATGGAGAAAAATGGGGAGCCCCACTTTGCAACCCTCCCCACATGTTTTGTTCATGGCCAATGAGACTCACGCACTGCCCATAGGTTTTCTTAAAGATGCTACCATCAACATTTTGGGTGTCTTGTTCAAGGGTGATTTCGAAGTGATAGAGCTTCTTGAAGCTGATGATTTTCCAACTCTTTTGGGTTGATCTTGGTGCTATGCAAACAATGCTGACTTGCGTTTCAAGAAGAGGTATATCAGCTTTGAGAATGACACTCAGTGTGTAGTCATACCTCTAAATAATGACCAAGGACCCCCCTTTGTGGAACCCATTGATGTTGATGAGGATGTTAATACAATCTATAACATTACTGCTCAAGGACATGAAAATGTGGATCCTACTCTTGATGGCATCTTGCGATGGGAAGACACTCAGTCTATTTTTGGCACTACCAGTGTTGCTTGCGACCATTTGGCTCAAGGCATATATGATTTATCAAGGCGCGTCTGTGGTGCTTTAGAAAGCCACCTAAGTTCCCCTCCAAAGCTTGCTCAGCGCCACAAATCTGTTTGCCTCATTGGTGGGCACTTGATGGCTGGACCGCCCTTACAGTTGGACCAGGCACCTAGGTTTCATGGATAGATGGAGGTCCGAGAATACGTACAATGATTATAGGCATACTATTTTAATGAGGATAAAAGGTTCCACACGATCACTTTTCTATTTCAAGGGACAACTGCTTGATGGTGGTCTAATCATCGGTACCAATTGGATATATGGGAACAAGTACGTGCAACCATGCATAATTGCTTTCACCTTGACAACTGTGTTTGTGCCACCCTGAGTTATAGTGGTATTACTTCTTCGGAACAACATATAACACAATGTGAAAGCCTTTGGAGCGCTGACGAAACATTTTTACCATAATTTTTATGGGTATATGCATTCTATGGTACCTTGTGTACCTGGGCTAGGGCATGGTACATTCACTAAGAAATGCACGGAGACATGGAAACCTAGTAGCGCATTTAATACGGTTTGCTGCTACCTTTGCATTTTCTTCCCCACGGATGGATTTGAATTTGTCTTTGCAAGCGATCCATCAGGTAGTTGTGGGCGATCGGGCTCTGATTGAAGATTGGATACGGCACATGCATGGCGCAACTAAGGACAATTTGGTCATCTTCCAAGAATCTAATACTTCTAACATGGCTCGGTTAGGACCATACTTCCAATTTGAATATGATCACTAGGAATAGATCCGAAAGGGCAAGCAAAAGGTTTTGTACCAAGTTGATGAGGGTACCAATTTTGATCAACCAGAGCCCTCATTTGACCACTTAAATTTATATACGGAGTGTGGGGTATGTGATGTCAGAGATACAATGTAGTCCGAATAGAAACCGTATTCTGTGCCACTCCAAACGGTCCAATAGAACATTGGAACGAATGATGCACCTAAACTAGACATTGTGGAAAATTATTGGTCTGATGTTGAGATAACTAAAATCATCAAACTTTTGTATTAGTACTAGGACGTTTTCCCACGCAACTACATGAAAATGAAAGGAGTGCATCCATCGTTGGGTAGAATGCACATCAAGCTGGTAGAGGTGCTTGATCGGTGAGGAAACAACCATATCAAATGAACCCAAATTTGTGCGCTCGGGTCAAAGAGGAAATCGATAGCATGTTGCGTGCTAGAGTTACTACCCCCATTGATGAATCTGAATGGGTTAGTTCCATGGTGATTAGCATAAAGAAGGATGGTCGCATACGAATTTGTGTGGACTATAGGCTACTCAATGCGGTATGTGTGACATCCTTTTCCATCAAGGAAATTTTGGAAGGTGTTGCTGGGCACAAGATCTACACATTCACCGATGGCTTTTTTGGCTATCAACAAGTCCAAATTGCCGACAAAGACGAGGCAAAGACAACCTTTGCAACTAAAAGAGGTTCTTTTTGTGTATAATGTTGTGCCCTTTGGCCTCAAGAATGTGTCGACCGTGTTCTCACTCATTATGGTGGGGCCTTTAAGGATTTTATCTACAAGTTCCTTCAGGGATACTTGGACGACTGGACCATGTATGGTTTAGTGTGCGACCACTGTGACAATTTGCACCTCATTCTCGAACGTTGCCGGTAGCTTCAAATATCCTTGAATCCGAAGAAGTGCATCATTGCCATCCCATTTGGGATCCTATTGGGACATGTAATTTGCTTGGATGGACTATTGGTGGATCCGACTAAAATTGCGATCATTGTCCAACTCCTAGCACCAACCACTTAGCGCGATGTGTGTGCCTTAGGTCACATGGGGTACTATAGGAAGTTCATTCGATGTTATGCTAACATCGCCGCTCCGATGGAAGAGCTACTCAAGCACAATGGCCTATTCTTATGGATGGCTCAACATCAACAAGCGTTTGAAATCTTGAAAAAGAAATTGGTGATTGCACCCATTCTCCAGTTCCTGAACTGGAACCAACCATTTTATGTACATGTCAACGCTTCAAGCATGGCAGTAGGTGCTATCCTGGCATAACCTGGTGAGGGACACCTTGATCATCCTATTTATTTTGCAAGTCAGAAGCTCACGCCAATGGATCAAAACTTATTGTGAGCCTTTTTTATGGTTATGTGCTTCAGAAGTTTCACCAATACTTGTTGGCGACCCCATTTGTCTTCTATACGGATCATGAAGCGCTCAAGTATTAGGTATATAAGCCAGTTTTGCACGGATGTATCTGTTGATGGATTGTTCTTTTTCAAGAATTCCAATTCTCTGTGGTCATAAAACTTGGCAAAGTTAATTTCGGACCTGACCATCTCTCACGTGTTCAATTTGGTGAACCACCACATGCCATAGAGGATGATTTACCTGATGTACAATTTTTTCAAGTTACTTGCGTGCCTGGGGAATTGGAGGGAATTGCGGCTTTTCTTACCAACAGGGTCCGCGCCAGACAACTTTACCACCCAACATAAAAAACTAGTTGTGCACACTGCCCCATTCCAACTTATTGGCGAAGACCTATACAAACTTGGTTGGGATGAATGCGCAGAAGTCCATGAGGGTGTCGCAAGAGGACATTATGCTGGTGACACCACAACACGAAAGGTTTTACTAGTTGGATTGTGGTGGCCCACCTTATTCAAAGATGTTAAAGCCTATGTGCGCAAATTTGATATTTGTCAATGCGTAGATAAACCAAATCGACGGGATGCTATGCCTCTTCATCCAATACTTGCTCATGAACCATTTGAGAAATGGGCTATTGATTTTGTTGGGCTTAATCAACTAGTTGCGTGACGGACTGGCACGTAGTACATCATTATTGCCACAGATTATCTCAAACGTTGGGTTGAAGCAATGCCCACACGCGATTGTATTGTTGTGACCGCCGTCAGATTTCTAAGAGAACATATCATCACAAGGTATGGATGCCCTTCCAGTTTAACAAGTGGTTTGGCATTCTCTTTCTTAATGAGACAATGTGCATCCTCTTGGCTGAATTCTTGATTGCACACCATAAGACCATACCACTCTCAAGCTAATGGCATAGTTGAAGCTTTCAACAAGATCTTGGGAACACGTTGACCAAGATTTGTAATGTCGATCGCACTGACTAGGATGATTGAGTTTTTGTAGTCTTATGGGCGTATCGGACCACATACAAAAGGTTGAACAAGAGTACTCCTTTCAATCTTGTCTTTGGCGCTGAAATAGTTTTCCCAGTTGAGTTCCTTGTGCCCTCTTTATGTATTGCGCGCTTAGGCAGATTAGATGACGAAGAGTCCCTAAGAGCGAGCCTGGACGTTCTACTTTAACTGGATGAAACACGCTTCCTTGCACATTGGAGCCAAGGAGTTGAAAAGCAAAAACATAAACCTTGGCATGATCGACATATCAAAACCAAGGTTTTTCATCCTGGTGTGCATGTCCTTGTCTATGATTCAAAGTTTGCATGCCATTCAGGTAAACTATGGGTTCATTGGGATGGTCTGTTTATTGTTCATGCTATTCATCCGACAAGTGCTTGTAAATTAAAAAGATTAGATGGCCAATTCCTACTAGGCCATTCAATGGTAGTTGGCTCCAACCCTACCATTTTATGTAAGCCTTCACTTAAGATATAAGGTGTATGCCACTAGGTTAGTCTAGGATTTTGTTTCATTCTTAAATAAGCGTCGCATTTGTTATGCGCCTTTTTGTAATTGGTTCGATACTTTTTGCTACTCGTTTGGTATTTCACTCTCTTTTTTTTTCTTGACATGAATTGCACTATGATATGATGTGGAGGACCACACACATTTTAATGTGGGGTGGGTTTTAAGGATGGATAAGCTACTTAAGCTATAGGACGCGTAAGATACAGTGTGAGAAGGCACGAAAAATAGTGCATGGGGGATGTGCACAAGAGGTACCAAAAGGCGCGCAAGAGGTGGTGCATGACGTAGGAAAATAGAACAAAATGGCAAAGGAAACGCCGTCACAAGATGGGTTAAAATGGAAGAGGCAGTTCCCGCCACGAAAATGGAAAATTTGAATTATTACATCTCGGATGCACTATGAGGAAGGCATAATAAGTCTCGGAGTAAGGATGGGACATGCAATTAGGGACATGCAATTACTAACGATGGGGTGGTATGAATGGCAAGCGTGCCTAATGGACATCAAGGCATGTCATTTGGAGTATTAATTGCTAAAGTGATGGATGGCGGCATGGAGAAAATTAATGCAGCATATAGGAGTTAATGCAATTTTTTTGGGGATATCCTATAAAAGTCCATAAGACTTCTCATTTCCATTTTTTACGATTGAAAACTTGAAGAATTACAAAGCTCAAACAAGCGAAAACCAATGACAAAGAAGGCAATTACGCAGTGCTCCCATTTCAAAAATGATAGAGATTGAAGCGACATGTATTCATGGAAATAAAAGTAGAAACACGTCCACACAAGTAGATAAGAGAAGTTATAGGTTGCATGTGAGAGGTCCACCATTATAGAAGGTTGAAGCACAGAGCCGAAGAGTTTTGGGTCTAGGGAAGAGAAGTCAAGATGTATTCGTTCAGGAGAGTTGGTTGGCCATGTGTTAACCTTCGGGGATCCCAATTGGTGATGTGGCCAAAGTAGAAAGGTAGGAAAAGAGATCCATTTCTAGTTATTCTTGAAGTTGAAGAGTTCGAGGGCGCTGGAGGAGGTCTTGTGTTCATTCGTGAAGAAGGTTCTAGTGAGAGCAGCCACAAGGCGAGGGAGGACTTAACAGGGTTGAGAGAAGGGACCCCTATCAGACAAACACCAAAAATGGCATGTGTGGGGAAAAAGATTGCTGCAACACCATCTCTCCCTCCTATTTTGATTTAAGAGATGCAATACCCAGAGAGAGTGTTGCTCGCAAGTGATTGGGAGTGTAAGGTTTCTGTTGTCCAATATTTGGCCCACATACCAAGCTCTTCGCATGGATTGACCAGATGAGCAAAGTCCCTGTTTAGATGAATGATCAAATGATTTGCACAAGCTTTGATAGACTAGATCGTCACCAGGATGTCTTCTAGAAACAAATGGACTAGCTTGTTTGAGCATTTTTATCTTCACTCATGAAGCTTGCGTGAGCCAAAATATTGCAGTGCCATGGAGTTCATGCCAGGAACATGCTCTGCAAGTTTCATGTTCGCGCGAGCTTTCTAGCTCAAGTTATGGAGCTTCAAAGATGGACATGCAACATAGGATGTTCGTGCAAGTGTCAAGTTTGAGCTTCGCAAAATGATCGTTTGGATTCAAAAAATCCTTAACGAGTTTAAAGTTGATCAAGATCTAACAGTTCGCGTGAACTCGCATACTGACAACACAGATCTAACGGTTCGCATTGGAGTCAAACAAGTCAAAAGGTCCCTGGGTTAAAAGCCCTTAAAAGGCTGCAGGTTGGACAAGACCTAACGGTGTGGATCAATTGAGCAGAGATCCAACGGTGCGTGTTCACTGACAAGAAGGTGCGTCCAAGCAAAATCAACGATCAAAGTTCGTTCGTACCAATGATCCAACGGTTTGTAGGAATTGACGGGAAAGTGGGCCCAGGTAAATCAAAGGCTCGTGTTGCTTCTTACATCTTGATCCTACAATGAGAGCTTGAGTCAACATGTCAGTGGATCTTTGTGGTAGGAAATCAATGGACTGTGTTCGTTCGTACCAAGGCGATTGACGATGCGTAGGAGGTCAAAAGGTTAAGATCTGATAGTGAGGATCTGTGGGACCAATGGGAGTAAAGACAGGTTGGAGCATTTTGATTGGTTTGAACAATATTCAACGGGCAAGGTCGAACCAAAGAAGCTATTTTCGACCAAGGAAAACAAGTCTTGTAGGGTCATCGTTTCGCCATTAGAGCTCAATCAAATGCCAAAGAGTGGACATACCCATGCAGTCAGGGGTAAGGAAGATAAAGGGACCACCATTAAAGCTGAATACGGACTTCTGGTTCGACATTTTATAGCCTACAGGTTTCGTTCTGCAACTGTGTTCGCCATTCTTAGAAGGATCCATGTATATGATGAACTCTCAGTTCCTGCAGAGACAAAATGGGTCTTTTTAGACCTAATAGGATCTAGAATGAAGCTATGCAGTCTATAGGTTTGCATCAATATGACAACTATACGAAAACCAATAATCTTAGATTGGTTTTCCATCTATAGAATAGACCTGTGATCCAGATATGGAAAGAATGCAGATTGTTAAGCAAGGAATATACTGAGAGGGGGGGTGAATCAGTATATTATATATCTCATAAATATTTCCTTTTAACCAATATTCCACTTAATCAAACATTCAAGATATGCAATAAAACTGAAATAATAAACATCACACAAGACAGAGAGAGACACCAGATATAACGTGGAAACCCAATGTGGGAAAAACCACAGAGAATCAATCTCAAATATATTCGTGAGAACAACCCCACAGGAGCACCATACCCCTTTGCTAAGTACAAACCTCAGCTACAATTCGTGAGCACCAACCCACAGGAGCTTCAAACCCTTTTGCCGAGCACCAACCCACAGGAGCTTCAAACCCTTTTGCCGAGCACCAACCCCTTTGCCGAGCACCAACCCAGCAACAATTCGTGAGCACCAACCCACAGGAGCACCAACCCTTTTGCCGAGCACCAACTCAACAACAATTCGTGAGCACCAACCCACAGGAGCACCAACCCTTTTGTGTATACCACACACCTATCTCTCAATGTTGCTATGTCAACAAATGATAGATCAATACATCTCCTTCTCTTTCACTTTTGCTCTTCTAAGCTAGATATAACAAATACAAATCATATTCATCTCTCACAATTGCTCTTCTAAGCGAGATATTACAATATCAAATCAACCTTTCACTTCAATATTACAAATGGCTACTCAAGCCTTTATTTATAGCTTTCCAAATGATCTTTGGCCTTCCCCCTTTGTGACCTTTCAATCCTCATGGAAAATGGTGCCAATCTTGGATGACCCTTCATATCCAAGCATTTGAAAAGTCATGTGGTGACCCTTCATGACCAAAAACGTCCTTCCCACTTTTGTCCTTATCTTTGGTGACTTTTCGTATTCCTTAAAGTGTCCCTTCATGAGAAATTCGCTCTTTACTCTTTTGTCTTCACTTGGTGACTCTTGGTATTCCCCAAGATGACTCTTCATGAGAAAATGCGTCCCATCCTTCTTTTGTCTTTATCTCGTGACTCTTTGACTTCTCCATGGGCCCTTATTTTGTTTCATATGCAACCAAAAATATATTCGTTAATATTAAATAAATATTAATTCATATTAGCCAAGATAAATAACATTAAATGCAATGGGGCCTTTATCACCAATAATACTAAACCTTTGACATCAATGACAATATTTCCAACAATATCCCCCTTTGTCATTGATGGCAACCTCAATCTTGAAACTGCCACACCTTGTCACCTGCACATACTGTCATCTGAAAGCATACAGTAACTCCCTCTTACTGTAGCAACCTGTACTTGTTTTCTGTACCTATTTTTGACACCTGTACCTGTACTTGTTATTCTCCTCCTTTGACATCAATGGCAAAGGGCCTACCTGGAGCTAACACTTAGCTCCCGCTCACTTGATGCTGAACATCAATGGCAGGAAGTAATATAAATTACTCCCAACTCCTCTCGCCAATCTTTGAGAAGATATCTGATTTTACCTGTCTTTTGAGAATCTGCAATCAACTCATTTGAATATTTCTTTCCGTATGAAACTTTAAGGTGTATCCTTGATTACATATTTGCCTTACACTCAATAGATTATGCTTATAAAACATTCTTAGTCTTGGTTCTACCATTTACCTAAAATAAAGTACCTTTTCAGGCTATCCTGGCAGTGATTTTATCTCCGAATCTCACTATACCACCATTGATCTTCTTTACTCTTATTTCCTGTCATATGCCTCGAACATCCGCTATCAACAAACCATCGCTGATCTTTATCTCTTACATGCAAAGCTGTTTGCACCAACATAGAATCTTCAGGGTGTTTCTTCTGCCATGAACACGACTAAACCGTCTTCCTGATGAATGGAGCTTTATAACTTTGATCCTTCTTGATTGAATCTGCATGAGTATCCTTTTCTTTCTCTCTGAAATTGTTAGCTCTTTTTCAACATTCTAATTTCTTATGACCATAATCATTTGAAACACTGTATATGCAAGAATCATTCTAATAGCCTCAAACCATAATACTAATGCAAAATTTTCTTCAAAAATATATTCCCTCAAAAGATATACAAATTAATCTGTCAACTCACTTTCTTGTCATGCAAAATATCCAAGACCCAATAACATCCACCATGCTTCAATTTTCTTAAAAGTGTCTCCTTGAAGCCTAGAAGAGACACCCCCATACAAAAGGGTTCTAGAAATAAATCTCAGGAGATTCCCACATCTCCTCTGTTTCTTCCTTGATCTTCTTGTGTTTTTCTTTTAGAATCCGTTTAAGCATGTCTAACTTTTTTGACTTACTAACTTTATCATTTATAATGTTCTTTTTCTCAACTTTTGCAACTATCTTATCTTGACAAAGCTCATGCTCAAATGTAACAATAAATTCTTTACAATCCTTCTTATCTGATTCTTTATCTACTATAGCAAGTAATTCATTTTCATTCTTAAATTCAACATGATCAACCTTTATTATTTTAGGTCTCCAAACCTTAATTTGTCTTTTCTCATATTTTCTAGGGTCTCTGTAACCTTTGACATACTTTGAATATCTCTTTACTTTATTTTGGCTTAATCTAACAATATGTCCAACCTCATGACAATAAAAGCAAACAATATTTCTCATACCTTTTTCTTGAATGTGACTGAGATCTCCCTTTGAATGATTGCTTCTTCTCATACAATCTCTTGCCCTATGACTAACATGATGACATCCAAAACAACGGCCATGAAAAGAATTTGAAAATTTGAAAGCATTGGGCTACCTGATTGGCTTCTTTGATTTGCTTGCAAAACCTGCATCCTTCTTTCCTTGGATTGATATTTCATGATCTTTCTCAACCTTGATTATAAGCTTCTCATGATTATCCTTTAAAGAACCTAACTCATCCTTCAAATGATTACACTCTTCTTCTTTTTATGTTAAATTTGAAGTTGCAACCTCTAACTAATTCTTAAGATCTTGAATAAATATCTTATTTTCTTTTACTTCTATAGCCAACTTAGAATCCAAGATACATACCTGTTCTTTAAGAGCTTCAACCACAGATTTCAATTCTTGATTCTCCTTCTTTAGCTGCTTGGCCATCTTATGCTTTTCTTTGATCTACCTTCAAGTTGTCAAACCCTTTTTGAAGGAACCTGCTCTTATACCAATTGTTAAGCACGGAATATACTGAGAGGGGGGGTGAATCAGTATTATATATCTCATAAATCTTTCCTTTAACCAATATTCCACTTAATCAAACATTCAAGATATGCAATAAAACTCAAACAATAAACATCACACAAGACACAGAGAGACACCAGATATAACGTGGAAACCCAATGTGGAAAAAACCACGGAGAATCAATCTCAAATATATTCGTGAGAACAACCCCACAGGAGCACCATACCCCGTTGCCAAGTACAAACCTCAGCTACAATTCGTGAGCACCAACCCACAGGGGCTTCAAACCACTTTGCCGAGCACCAATCCAGCACCTATTCATGAGCACCAACCCACAAGAGCACCAACCCCTTTGTCGAGCACCAACCCAACAACAATTCGTGAGCACCAACCCACAGGAGCACCAACCCCTTTGCCAAGCACCAACTCAGCAACAATTCGTGAGCACCAACCCACAGGAGCACCAACCCCTTTGTGTATACCACACACCCATCTCTCAATGTTGCTATCTCAACAAATGATAGATCAATACATCTCCTTCCTCTCTCTCACCTTTGCTCTTCTAAGCTAGATATAACAAATACAAATCATATTCATTTCTCACAATTGCTCTTCTAAGCTAGATATTACAATATCAAATCAACCTCACTTCAATATTACAAATGGCTACTCAAGCCTTTATTTATAGATTTCCAAATGACCTTTGGCCTTCCCCCTTTGTGACCTTTCAATCCTCATGGAAAATGGCGCCAATTTTGGATGACCCTTTATATCCAAGCATTTGAAAAGTCATGTGGTCACCCTTCATGACCAAAAACGTCCTTCCCACTTTTGTCCTTATCTTTGGTGACTTTTTGTATTCCTTAAAGTGTCCCTTCATGAGAAATTCGCCCTTTACTCTTTTGTCTTCACTTGGTGACTCTTGGTATTCCCCAAGATGACTCTTCATGGGAAAATGCGTCCCATCCTTCTTTTGTCTTTATCTCGTGACTCTTTGACTTCTCCATGGGCCCTTATTTTGTCTCATATGCAACCAAAAATATATTCGTTAATATTAAATAAATATTAACTCATATTAGCCAAGATAAATAACATTAAATGCAATGGGGCCTTTATCACCAATAATACTAAACCTTTGACATCAATGACAATATTTCCAACACAGATATGTGATTAATGCAAAGGGTCTCATTTGTCCACGTGGCTCTATCATCGACAAAGCAGGTACTAATCGCCGTTCATGGCATGGCTCTATCAGTTTCAAGATTTCATACTCATGAACATGTCAAGTGGGCTTAGGGTCCCAAGTTGGCGAATTGGTGGTTGAAGAAGCAGTTAAGAGCATTGATATTGTTCAAACAGACTGTCACCATGCATAACAACCCCTTGTCTTCTAGTGGGATCTCTCAGCGAATGAAAGGAACTCGAGGACTATTGGAACAAAAGGAGGTTAGCTTGTTGATAAGGATTGATCCTGATTGGAGGAAGGCATGCGTAAAGGAAAAAAATCAATGAATTGCCACCTCACTTCTTGATCATAATGACTCTTTCTCCACTCTCCAACGGATGTTCCCCTTTCTCTCTTTCTCCTTATCTGCCATAAATAGAGGCTTTTAAGCCTAAAAAATGATCCGTTTGATCCCTCTCTTGGGCATGACTAAACTTTGCCAAGATGGAGCTTGTAACCTCTTGAAATGAATACAAGACTGTTTTAGATTTCATTGTTCTGGTATATTGTGTACATGTCATTTTGATTTGCATGTGGTAGAAACCTCTCCCTTGTCAAGTCTTGATCTCACCTAGTTACTAGTTGATCTTGTTATGTAGGTCATGTTTAGTGTTCAAATATCTTTTGATTGAAGCTCGCACGTGGATACTTTGACTGGTTAGTGTCATGCATTAGACCTCTCCATCACTTCCCTCAGCGTTTGATCATTTGGTGAACCTCTGTATGAAATACTAATGTATGATGGATATTTGAAATCCTAGATCTAGTCTTTTACTTGTTTCATTAGTGTTTTAAGAGTTATCAGAGTGGACCAACTATCATTTAGGTGCATCACCATCTTTAGCTTAGGGTTCCCTTTCATGCTATCGCTCTCTCCCTTTTATCTGGTAATTAGGTCTTAATAGTGGAAATGAGATAAAATGATGCATTAGAGGAGCTAGCCTCGTTAAAAATCCTAGATGTTTGACCCCATTATAGGATACCCATACCCTGTGGTCAGTCCCATGTTGAGTTAGATTTGGAAGTAGAACCTGAACACTTCTGCTTTCAGTTAGGGTGCAATCTAGACCTCCAACAGGTTCCATTTGTCAGGTCTTGGACTACAATCACCGTTAGATTGGCAATGAAGCCACTTACAGTGCGACTACTGGATAGAGCATTAGAACACCTAGAACAAGATCACCTGTGATCTCACGGTCTACAACTTATTGGAGGATGTAAAGGTGCTCCAACTCTTCAAGCCACCATATTTTGGAAAACCGTAGGAGGTGGCTCGGTTCTTCATTTTGCACATTCACGAAGACTACCTCTACTTTGCTAGGCGCAAAATGAGGATCACCTCTGATTGGATCAGTAGAGTAACTAGGTTAATTTGTTTTGGTGTTGATCTCAGCATAGACCTTGAAGATCAGGGAAAAATTGATAAAACAACGATGGCGCTAAAGTATAAGAAAGAAGGCCACGCTATGTACATTACTAACCTGGAGGATCCCTCAATTCGAATAGCTGTGCGCTTGGCCATGACGAAGTTAGGGGTCATAGACAGGGGGAAGGAGGTGGATATGGTCCACCTCTATGTTGTCAACCAAAAGGCCAAGGGACCAAAGTACAATTACTCCGTGTACTTTGTTGAGAAGATTGTGTAGGATGCAGAGAAGACACATTGTTTGCCCAACCACATGTTTCCTTGGGGCACAATTTTGCTACATCTAGTTTGTGATGAGATTGGTGTCCAAGAGTACTCGGGCAAAGAATTAAAGTGGGTTTACCCACCAAAAACATAAGTCCCTCGCTGAATGGTTCAAGCAATTCACATGCCCCAACGCCATCACACCCTCCTACATAGCCAAGATGAAGGACTGGTTTGATGGCATGGAGGCATTTGGGAACGAGTGGCACATACTCAAAGAGTTGCCTATGCAGATGGGATCCTATGCTTAGTTTGCTATAAAGCAACACTATTCTCTCGCGTGGGTCTGGATGGCAACCACAAACAACTTGTCAGGGTGGCTTAAATTGCCCTATGCTTTCACCACCAAATACTTCATGGACTCGGTAAATCGCATTTTGGACGCGTGCCTTGTGAATATTGATGTGGACAAGATTGACATTGAGATCCATACTCTTTGCAATCTTTATGTTTACCTAGGGAAGCACGCATATGTGGAGAAGCACAAATCTGACAAGACTGACCTTAATCCCTATAGGATAGTCGTGCAAGGGCAAATCTGGGTGATCTTCTATATGCTCAGGTCACGAAAGAAAACATCTGGAGGCCAAGAGGCAAAAAACGAACCACTTCCCTCCCAACTGGAGACGTGTAGAGGCGAGGGTGCAGGTAAAAGAGAAAAGGCCAAGCCTCGAGGCCGCCAGTTCTACCTCGAGGCCGCCAGTTCTAGCGGGACGCAAGACCAACCTAGGGTCGTCCCAAAACGCCAACAATAGGCCTTGTCGCCACCAAGGACCTAGGGGTTGCCTGTAGAGCAAGAAGACCTTGTTGCATCCCAGACGACTTCTCTAATAGAGCCTAGATACCTCAAGCAAATAAGTGATAGTATTTGTGGAACTTTTTTCTTGAACACGAGTACAAAGCAATCTTGGCATGAGATGTCTTTTAAAATGGAAGAATATCATGACGAAGAACAATTTGATCTTCCAAGGGACAACACTAACATAAGCCTAGAAGTGGCAGGTGTTCTAGACATAATTTGGATAAGTCTCGCGATTTGCTCTCCAACGCAAGCGGGCGCGATGCTTATCAAGTTTGCCCTAGAAGTTTCTAGGCAAAACATTCGTAATAGCCATGATGTGTGCCAAATTTGTGCCAAACATTGGGAGGTCGTGCGACTATACAAAGAAGAGCATGAAACATGGCAAAAGCTTGAAGAGGGAATTAAAGAACTCAAGCACCAACTGAATGCGGTAGAAGCAACTCGACTTAGGACTTTGGGCCTTTGTCAAACAATTTTGAGAAGCAAACTAGCGCTTGTGGATGGAGTTCCCGTTATTGGTGAGGCAATTAATAAACTGGAGATCGTGGACCTTTTGCTTAATAAATGTAAAAACCAAGTGGATCCTAGACAAAACAAAATTTGGGTAACATAGCAGTTTTATGAGGTCATGGAGGTCTGGCGCATTCTTGAATAAATTGAGCACTACCATTCCCATCGTGAATTGGGCTTTTGTGAACTTGGTGCGGCCTTGAAATTTTTTGGAAGCACGGTTGCTGCTCAAGGAACAAAGCGCCAATAATTTGTTGAGAATGCTTTGGGCATCAAGGACTGGGTCCAATGCGCAAAAGTATTCCAGGTCGTCGAAGAACTGGAAGCACAAATAAGCGTCCATCGACAATAGTTGAATGCTAGTTGCTCAGCGCTCTGAGGACAAGTTTTGATAGAGGTTGGGGCCCTCAAGGATGCTCACAAGATTGCAAGTGCTTAGCTTGAGACTTTGACAACTCAAGCTGATACCTTTTTGGAGCAACCTGAGGAGTTGAAGAGATTGAAGGGTGAAGTGGAGGTTATTACTTCCAATCTTCAAGTAGCCTTCAACCAGTGGGAGGAGCTCAAGTGCAAAGTATAAGAGGCAAATCTTGCATTTTTGTCAACTGAGGAAATTGCAGCATAGTCCGAGATGGAATATCAAATTAGAATGGGGTGATGTTGGACCCCAAATTTTGTAATAAAATGCTCAAGTATTTTGGTAACACGGTGTGGAAAAGCAAGGGTGCGAGAACAATGCAGAGTACCACAGTGCAAGAAAGGACGACACAAAAGAGATTAGAGAGAAAGATTGAAGAACAATGTAGAAGACCTCGACGTGGAAGGGCGAGTTACAGAAGACAAGGAAGAGGAGAATGAGCAGAAGACGCAGGACTCGGAGAAGCGCAAGACCAAGGCAAGAGCACAGGGAGTGGAGGAGGTTACAAAGAAGTTTGTGAAATCAACAGAGATTAATGAGAGCGCAAATCTAGCACTAGTCTGTGAAAGAAGAGATACACGAACATGAAATGTCTAGCATAGAGAGAGTATATGGGGGTGGTTAGGCCTGAGTCAATAGGAATTAATTGTAACAACTCTCCATGACTCAATGTTGTTAATGGTCGTTGGTTAGTTATCACTTTGGTATTATTGATGTAACCGAAGGCGAGGGGTTTACTTGTGTATAAATACCCCTTAGCTTTATTTAGAAAGTGTTGTTGCCGTGATTGGAGTTGATAGATTCATTATTGGATTTGTTGATGCTGTTAAATGTAATTGTGAAGTGGTTATCAATATAGAACTGAAGAAATAGTGTAATGAAGGAAGCATCTTATAATCTCATTCTATTAAAGCAATAAAATCCTTGACTGCAAATCGTGATGTGTTGAACTTTATAGTGTTAACTTTACTTGTATGATAATAGATATATGTATTATATGAATTTGTCAAATGATTGACTCTAGATTAACGTTGGTAGTAACAATGACTAAACGTAGTAACTCAAGTGTCTAAGGAAGATAAAGTTGTCTAACCACCATCACGTGGCATAATCGATGGGGACCGATCCAGGCTATGCGACTCGGGTGAGCACGCAAGGTTACTCCTCACATGATATACCAACACACAAGCTTGTTGGCATCTTCTTTCTATTGGGCGCATAACTAATACTTAGTTATGCGAAGGTAAGGAAAAAAGACCCAACAAGGAGTGACAATCATTGTTAAAAGGACTTTTTGACATATTCAACAATTTTGTAGAGGAAAGAAACAAAGAAACTCAAGAGTTTTTTTTGAAAGAGAGATACAAAGAAGTGTTACTAGGCTTTGTGCCTCATTGGTTCTTTGTGGATGACCATTGTTTTTATGTTTATTGTTTCATTGCATCTTTGTTCTTCCTTATTACATTAAATGCTCTATGTTAAAATGTCAACATTCTTACGTATTCTCCAGTGCATGGTAATTAAAATATGAGTTTGCTTAATCAGATGCACATTTTCTTCTATGTAATTAAAATATGAGTTTGCTTAATCAGATGCACATTCTCTTCTATCTTTCCACATTCTCTCTTCCTGCCCCCAACCCACCCATTTTTTTTAGTTTTATATGCAAATTCATATCTACACAATGATGCCTATGCATATTTTAATTTTTTTTTTCACGTTTTTCTTCGTTTTCAATAAAGGGAACCTTCCCTTATAATAGAGGAGGGACTATTTGCCCCCTTAACTATTTCCAAAGCCCTTTTTTGGGCCTTAGTGCAAAACAATTTTCCAACAACAAAGCATTTATGCTCCCAAGGAAATTAAGCAAGATATAGTTGAGAGTGTGTGTGCCTCTAATGCACATTTTAACATGTCAAAATTTTCATATGACATTCATTGTTTGCAACATACGTAGTTGTTTGTTATTTCTTTTTCGAAGACAATTGATAATGAATACTTTTGGGGACACGTGAAGCACTAGAAGCTGCACTTAGGGAATTTTGACACAAGGATAAGCATGTTTCCGAAAGACCAGTGACAAATATGGCTTCAGAGCTATAGATGTTGACTACAAGTAGTGTGCATGAGACACCAAGAGCCTTGTATTGACTATGAAACTAAGGGCCACACTAAGAGTAAATTTACCAAGAAAAGGTTCCAAGCAGTGACAATAACTTATGAAGTGTGTAGAGGAGATAATGAGACATGCAACTTTTTATCACTGTATCATGCAAAGCAAATTAATGCCCCTTGCTAGTGTAAAATGTGATGCTAACACGAATAAGACATAAGATTGTAGGGTGATTGATGAGATGCGTGAAGCTAGAGAACTTGGGTTAAGGCAAGCTACTATTGTGCCAAGACAACAATACTAATTGTACAAAAAAGTGAAATCTTATGGACGTAGAGGGCGTGGATGTAATGGAGGGCACAATAAGTAACATATTTTAGGTGTGTATAAGTTGACCACTATCATGAGATTTTCTTAAATTCCCTACTTGTGCGCATTGTAGAGGAGAACATAGCATTGAGGATTCCATTGCATGGAATTTGCCAATTTTTTTTGCAAAGGGATCAAACACATAAAGGTGTTGGGATGGTTAGAATAACACATCTTGAGAAGAATTGGGCCTAGAAGAAGGGTAAAATAAGGGAAGGTACAAGCCTCAAGGTAAACATTACAATGAGAAATGGGCTAGAAACAAGGGCAAGAGGATAGCCAACTCACGTGCCCAAAAAGAATTGGTACAACAAAGGCAAGAGGTGTCAAACATAGACTATCTAGATGCATTGGTACAAATGATCCTTGCGGAGGCAAGATAAATGACACAAAACTTGCAAGGAGAAGTTTAAACTACGTGCAAAATGAGAGAAAAAGTGTAAGAAAGCTTGAGGGGGGTCTTTAACCAAAGGAACTGGTCATAGATTTTATTTTAAAAAAAATGCAAGTCATAGCTTTGCTCAAGACTTGGCTTAAGCAAAGATAGGGGACATGCAAGAGTCGGTACAAGAGAGACCAAGAGAAATCCGCTTGACAAGGAATACACCCTATAATTAGGAGTTGATCATTGATGCTAAGATCGATGATTGGGAGATGAACAATATCTTGATCGATACAGGTACAAAGGTTAACATATTGACGAAGAATGCAGGGAAGAAGATGGGGAAACCATTGTTACAACCTTCAACCAATTTGTTGTTCTTGACGAACAAGATGAAATCAAGACCAATTGGTGTCTTGTGCGAGACAAAAAGTGGAAATCATGGGACTTGTTCACAACAGATTTTGAAGTTATTGAATTCGCTGAGGAAGGCACCTATCCAACGTTGCTTGGTAGGCCACGATGTTATGATAATTAGGGAGATATGTACTTTAAGTAGCTCTACATGAGTTTTGAAAATGGGGAGCAGAGTGGTGATTCCCCTTGACATTAGCCATGGTTCTACATATATGGAAGGTGTAGACTCAAAGGAGGACAAGAACAATCTCTTTAATGTTATTGTGCAGATAACAAAGGACTTGAATCCAATAAAGGATGATGCATTGAGTTGGAAGAGTGAAGAGTGGTCGTCAAATACCACTAGCCAAGCATGTGATTGATGGGTTCAAGAAACATGTGAAGCTATAGAAAGGAAGTGTGCAAAGGTGGATAGTAAATTTCCTGCCATTGCGAGAAGTGGATTGATAAAATGGAGCTTGATATAGAAGAATAGAAGAGCAAAACCGAAGATGACTAAAGATGGGTTCTGTGCATGACCAAGAAGCCAACCTAGATACGCCATTTAAGTAAGGGGCACCCTAGAAAACAACCACAAGAGAACGCTGATGAGGTAAAGACAAAGGTGTAGAGACAAAAGGTGGCAATACCTAGGAAGTATGAACAAACATTGTGGGTCAATGAATTGTGCAATGGCATGCGTAGGTACAAATAATACCTAGGAAGATTTTTCTAGATGCATTAGAAAGCAAAAGGAACTTTGGGCCAATAAAAGATGAAAAGAAGGAAACCTTGTTAGTGAGGGTAAAATGAGTAGAGTGCGTTGCGAACACATAGCAAGTTAGCAAATGGAAGACCATTAATGTTAACTTGATGAACTTAGGAGGAATGGAAAATAAATAGATATGGCACCTTGGAGAACTATTCCAAAGGAAAGCTGAAGGGAATAGGCTCAAATTGTATTTCAAATGATATGCACAGAGGGAGCCAAAAATAAGGCTTATGGTAGGAGAAAAAAGATCTACAAAATTTTTTCTTGCTTTTGTAGTTTGTTTCATTAGCATGCATTTATTTTATGTTGATAAGCGTGGACAATCTTGTAAATCTAGCTGGACAAGTCGAGTCGGGGAATCTACCAATAACTTCATGCCAAATGCCTAGGTATCTCTGGGAGGGATTGTGCGGTTGGGTTTTGGTAATAATGGAGATTTCTCCACTTATATAGCCAATCATCATGGAAAGTATTTATATGAATGGATGTATATAGACATATATAGTAGATGGATCATGACATTGAATCCGCTGTGGGATGGGGACTTAGCACATAATAATGTCAAGAGAAGTAGAAAGAATTGGGAAGATCAAAGTTAAAAGTTTACTGGGCAAGTAGTGGAGAATTGATAGCTTTAATGAATGAATGGGTAGAAATGGATGTGATAGGAAAAAGGCTCAAAAGAAGGTTTAAAGAAGATAAAGTGTTCCAGGGGACGCACATAAAAAAGAAAACAAGTAACAAGACAAACATGTAGGATGTTTTGCAGGTGAGTGGAAGAAGTTATGCACATGGCTTATGAACATGTTCAGAGACTTGTAATGCATGGAAGGTGTTGATGACCTAGGAACGTGTTGAATGGAAGTGGATAAAGCGAATGAGGATGCCACCATGATGGGATGATGACACACCTATGAAAGTGAATGTGGGTAGGAGAGGATGTTTAATGCATAGAAGCAAAAATCGTTTGGGGAAAAAATCATTTTTTTAAAAGTGTGTTTTTCAAAAAATCTTGATTAATCGAGAAAAAGTCTGAAAAACATAAAACTGTATAAAAAATGTGGAAAAAGAAAAAATTAAAAAAAAATAAAAAATTAAAGGCATAGAGATACATATTAGGCATTTCAATTGCATAGAGAATAGATACACATTATGAGAGGAAGTTAAATGAGATTGTATGCCATCAAAATCAACCAATTGTTTTCTTTCATTAATTTTTAGATTATTTAATTTGCATTATATTTGTATTTCAAAATGTATACTATTGCCGTTTACAAAAGAACAAAAAATGGGAGGGAGCCAATGGCAACGAGGTAGACTAAAGATCAACAGGGATAGATGTTGAAGCTCTAGGGTTAGAGCCTCTCCTAATTTGAGAGACAACCTCAGTGTCGCACTCAACCTTCTCCAACAAGTCAAAGTCAACTTCATCATAAATAGGGTATTATTATTTTCGAGCCATTCAGATTTTAGATTGATTTTGTCAAATTCAATTCATTGATCTTCCTCGATGGTACCTAACATTATCAAATAGAATGCATATGTTAGTGACTTGGAGAATAATATTTTAGAAGAATAGAAAACAATTTTTCATATGAATTGAAAATTATAAATGCAACATTTCTTAACCTTGAGCTTTCTTCATATTCAAGTAAAGATTGTGGTAGACAAACACCAAATCATTCATCCATTCTTGAGTGCATCGATTGCGTTTTTTTGGAATATATATGTTTGAACACACTCCAACTACGCTCGCAAGTGGGTGAATTGCATGGCTGGCTCAAAATGTGTATTGCCATCCATCGAAGGTGTTTGGTTTTTTTGCCAAAGGAATCTCACTATTGTGCTGCAAAAATAGATTTTGTCAACATTGTAACATGCACAATTCAATCAAAATTTAATATTTTCACTGTACGTATGTAGAAAAATTGTCTCCCTAGTTTGAAGGTCTTCCTCGTGATGGCTGTCTTACCAGAGAAGAAACCCCTTGCTTGCTTGTTGTTTGGAGACTCCCATAACTGCGTCAAAAGATCCCTAGGAAACATTTGCTTCCTGCACTTAAATAGGCCCTCTATGATCTTTGCATCATATCGAAATTAGTTGCTAAAGAACAATGTTGGATTCAATAAATATCTAGCTGCATGGAGGGGAAAATGCATCTATTGATCCCATTTTTTGTCAACTATCTCCCATAATGGCATGTACTTGGCCTTTTCATTCTCCAATCTACACCTAATAGCACCTTTGGCCTTATCAATTACCTAATATAGGTAACCCATGGGGATTTATCTCCATCGATGAGACTCAAAATTTAAACTAGAGGCTTAGAGAATAACATAATTTTATCTACTTCTTTCCAAAAAGATAGTGATAAAACATAGCCAACCACCATTTTGCCCTCCATATGTTTCACAAAGGAAGATTCCACCCACTTAATTGAAATGAACATCCATATTAAATTTGTTTGTTGTTGGAAAAAAGTTTGCAATACAAAGAAGTGGGTTGTAAACCTTGTCACCTCTCGCTGAAGAAGTTTCTTGCCATCTATGAATGTGTGCATTATATTAAGCACTTCTGTGTGGGTTTTTGTTCAAAACCTCTTTCACCCATGGAATTTTGCCTATGTCATCCAAGGTCAAATTAAGACAATGTGCCACATATGGAGTCTAAAACGTAGTTCCATATTTGTCCATAAGAAGCCTCCCAACAACCACGCAAACAAAATTATTTGTAATGAATTGGACCACATTTTGTGGCCCCGTCTCAATCACAACTTCATCAAATAGATGAAAGAGTGTCTTCTCTGATTTTTATAATTTCAGATTTATCGACACTCTTAATAAAAATTGTGCCAATGTCACATGACACAAGTAAGTTGATGAGTGTGCGGCTTCATCTATCCATGCATCTGACATTATAATGCAACTTGATTTTTTTCATTTCTTACGATGTTTTGCAAGAACATCGCTCACATCCTGTACAACATCCTTTTGCAAATCAGTATACAAAGCCTCTTATGATGGGGCAATGAACCCAAAACTTGCAACTGCTAGAGTTGTACCAAAATTTGGAGATTTCCTTCTTTCCTTGCTCATGAACAATATTTTTCCAACTTGTACTTTAACGTGATTTGCACATGTGTAGTATGAGAGCTAAAAAAGGCATGAATGTTTCCCTTACCAACATTTGGTCTAGAAGGTACTAATCCAAGGGTAGATTATTAAGGAGTTATAATGAGAAATATTTCCACCATATTTCACAGTGAAAAATATTAAATATGTTCAAATGAATGTCAAATATAACATCTATCACAGAGGGGGGTTAGGTTTACTGGTTAGGGTTGAGTTTAGTTTTTTCAAGTTTTGGGTGTAGTTAAATTTTTTTAACTGTGTCCAACATTTCAAATTGCCCCATCATATGAGGCTTTGCGGATTGATTTGCTAAAAAAAGTGCCAAAAAATAAGGTTGAAAAAAGCGTTTTGGGCCAAGTATAAGAATTAATTATGATTAATCTCGTTTAAATCGCACGTTATGCTACCATGGTTTAATGCATATAACCTTACAAGAGGAAAGGATATGCGTTTTTAAGAGTCATTTGTAAGTTAAGTGTTTGGAAGAGCCAAAGAGAAAGAGAGCCGACCAAGTGTAACCATTGATTGAGTGAATAGTAAGGGCATCCAAAGTTGCAGAGAGGTAGGGCATGGCAGTGATAATAGAGGACATTGTGAATTGCTAGCTACACAAGAGGAGAGAGCTGCATGAGGATTGAAGGGTGAAAGATTGGGTCAAATTTTGTTATTTTTGGGAAGAGGGTTTGACTACTAGAGTACAAAAATATTTGTAGGGAGCCAAAGGAAGAATGCATGAATGCCTAAAATGGTGAATAGGAAGCATGAGGATGAAGTTTCCATTAAAGAGGAAGAAAGGAATTTCATGATATAGGAAGGGCATGGTGAAGAAGTGGCCATTGAAAGTGAAGAGGATGAGCCAATACAAGTGAAATTACTAAGACTTAGAGGAACCCCACGACCAAAGAAGAAGACAGAGAAGGCTCCATTTAGAACAACGCTCGTGCCATTTCTATGATGTGTTTTGGAGTGGAGCATTTGATTACATTTTCTGGATCTCACATGAGTGAGGATTTCAACTAGGAAGAAGGAATACATGACAGTTTTGAAGAAAGATTTGGAAACAAAGAAAGGGAATAGAACCGTTTATGATTGTTTAGAAGACGCATGAGTATTAGATATATATGAACTACTTTATTTTGGAAAACTATAGCGGCTGGTTAAGTATTTACTTATGTGCACATGTGAGGGCAGATTAGATATTGTGGTTGTGTAACTGCATTTGCCTCAATTAATCCCAAAAGTTTAAAATTTGCCCAATGCCAACAAATGCTGTCAAATTTGTGTTAAAATTCGTCCCGAATTTAAAAAATGAATTTAAGAAAAAAACGGTTCAAATTTGTGATACAAATTCATGGGTGTGTTGAAATTCACATTTTTTAGGGTTAGTGTTTTGTTTTGTTCTCCCGTCGACTGTTAGTCTTCAACATTCATTTGTTTCACTGTTTTTATGTTTGCTGCTGTTCATTTGTTTGCATCTTCACTGCTGTTTGATGTTGAATCACAGTTTGCACTTTGCACTTCATAGGAAACATGAACCAGCTCAATCACGACTTAGAGCAGTCACAACACTCACGACTCGCCTGTTGGCACTTGGTTGAATGGTGGGTTGGTATATTTTAAAAAATAAGTATATTTCTATTAGCCGAATTTAATCACGAATTTTATCTCAATTTTTTTAGTTCCGAATTTTTTCCTTGGCAATTTTGAACTTGAATTCAAATGCGGTGACTTAGTATTGCGGGAAGGAGAATGAAGATTTGATTTGCTTGTTACAAGCCGCAAGAATGGAGGGTTGAATATATGCGTAGCAATGAGGAATATTGCAGAAGTAGGGAAGGTAGCCACTTTTCTGAATATGAAAGAAGCTCAATAATGGGGATAGATGAGATCCCATTGAAGTCAATGAAGGTTGTTGCATGACTATTTAGTTAAAAATAAATATCAACATGAAAGTGGAATGCAATGGCCAAAGAGGTAGCATATATAGTGCACGAATTGTGTTTGGAGAAAATCAAATATAATTATACACAATACATCACAGAGAAGGTATTGAGTGCAGTAAATGAAGTTTACAAGAAAGGTGGTATGTCTAGATTGGGAATAATTGTTATACTAATGATGATTTAGGAAATTAGAATTCTGGAGGGCAGACCATTGAACTTGATAGTAGGTGGAGGATTTCAAGTGGGGAAGTACAAGGGACATATGTGTGAGAATTAAACGACTCCAACTTATAAGAAGAAGATGAGAATGTGGTATGGACGTGTGGAGTAAGCATTCAAGGAGGAGTATAGAAATGCCACCAAAGATGGCAATTGCTCGTGATGGGTTCGCACGTTTTTGTGGGATGGCATGTTGTACTTTGGTAAGTATTATAGGTCAAGATGGGAGGTTTAAGATTTGGATAAAACTACCATATGCAGTGTTTACTTGGAGAGCGATTTAAACAAAGTGAAAGACTTTCCAAGGGCAACGGTAAACATGGAAGAGATAGATGAGCACATGAATATTTTTTTTGGAGGAAATATAAACCTTCAGGGAAGGCAGATACATCAGAGGATGACGAGTCCAATGATGACGTTATAAACATCAAACAATATTTGTTTGCAAGGGTAAATAGATAATTATAACCATTGCGTGCATTGAATCCAACAAAGACAAAACTGGGAGCCACACCTATTAAGAAGCTGATAAAGACAAGACTAATAGAAAAAGTGGCGGTGAGTGATGACGAAGTTGCATGATGAAAGTAAGAACGAAGATTAAGAAACTTGAAGAAAGTGCAGGACGTCCTAGGAAAGGGGAAAGGAAAGGTTACAATAGATGATGCAAATTCATCATCATCAGACGAGCTGGTTTGAAAAGTTGCCCTTGATATCATCATCATCATCATCTCTGTTTTGGATCCCCAGTACAAGGTAGTGCACAACAACAAGGTCCATTTCAAAGAAATGAAAGTGTGGAATATCTGTTCGGAGAGAGATTAGAGAGGAAATTCCAACTCTAGATATTGGAAGAAACACTACCTTGCAAAGCCAAGGTGTAGATGTTGGAAGCAGAAGGCAACCTGTAACAGTTGTTCCTAGCTTGCGTATACAAACCCCTATGAAACAAACCCGATTGTTCCAGAAGCTCCGCACATGGAAACACCAATAGCTTCTGAAGTTCCACAAGGACCAAGTCAAGAAGCACAAAGAAAGGAAGAAACTCTTGCACAAGAAGGGCCAACAAATGTATAAGCGTTGCGTACAACCATATATGTTGAACGAAGGGATGGAAGGAGACACCACATAGCTGGTGAAGGAGTTTCAAATGGAAAACAAAGAGAATGAATCTAGACAGGTTGAAGAAAATAGAGTGTAAAGAGGAACATGATGTTGAAACAATGCAAAGTTGGATTATTAAATGTTGATACTTAAAGCCAAAGGATACCTTCTACAATGGATAAAATTTATTATACGAGATCAACAAAATCAATGGGATTGTTGGGGGAGGGGAATACTTTGGAAGTTGCACATGGTTACTTTTCAGACATCACAATAAAGACCCAGTGTATGAGATTCCATTAGGAGCATTAGTTCAAGTGAATGAACAAGATGAGAATACCAACAAGGAAGCTGAAGAAGGATATAGGGTGTCTGATCCCCTCAAGTTTACAAATGAATAATTAGGATTAGGCTTGGTAAGGCTAGCCACATAGGTGTCACATTGCAATATTGAAAGAAATAGAGAATTGGAAGAGGGTCAAAGAAGAGTTACGGTAGGAGAAAGAGAATTTAAGGAAGGTTTATGTGGAAGTGAAGTTGAAAGTAGAGATTACAAGGTCGACATGAGTGATAGAAGAAATGAGACCGCATGTTTGGGATAATGTGGATATGATTGGGAAAGCGCTGATAGAGAAACTTGGCACAACCATAGACCACATACTGCATGCACTGCAAATACCAATTCAACCAATCGAGCAAGGATCTATGATCAAAGAGACTAGCTGAGGTAGAGGCAGCTTGTGAGGATTATGATAAAGGGCTAACCGAAGATTAGTGGAGTCGTCAAAAGCAAAGATTACAAGATTGACACCCATGACAGAATAAACGAGGCTGCAGGTTTGGGATGATGTGGATATGATTGGGAAAGAGCTGATGGAGAAACTTGGCTTAGCCATAGACTGCATATTGCACACACCATGTCACAACCCCAAAAATCAAACCACAAAATTCTGTGCATTTATAATTATGATTCACGATTTCCAACATCAAGCAATGTGCATGTATACCGATTCCCAACATTTTTTAGCGAGTCTCATGTACATGATTGGTCACGCCTTCTCGTGGTAGCCATAGGCAGAGTTACTGGGTCAACTAGGTTAATTGGTTGTTTACTTCTTATACAGAAAGTCAAATACCACTTTAACCCTCAGAAGGTACTTATCTCCAAAACCAGCAGAAAGTAACATCTAGTTAGCATTCAGAATAAGTGTTAATGCTACAATTGATGGTAAGTCCACTCATAAGGTTATAGAGATAGGTTTAAGATTGAATAGTACATAAATTCATTCTTGAAAAGAAACAGGTATAAGGATTGACTTGCACAAAATATTATAAGTTTTCCAAGGTTAATCCATATAACTGAGTTAAACCACATATGATAAACCTTCATGCCCTGGGCTTGAAGTTTAGAGCTTATTAAAGAAAACATGCCAAAAGAGTTCTTCAACAACCTAGCATAATTCATAATCCATCAGATAATGCCTACAGGTGTAAACCTATGAACAAAAATACAGGAGTAGATCTAATGTTCTCAAAGAAGTCAAGTGACCAACAGTATCATTAAGTCTCATGGGAACAGAGTGTGTTTTCCTTTGAACACAACCAATTGCATGCATTCATTGTCACACAAGAACAAACCAATGATACTAGGGTTGCATTCTTCTCATGATGCATCTAATTAATAGTTCTGCATAGAGTTAGTTTACATACAAGAAGTCCTCATACCATTGCATTGAAACCGAAATGAGACAAAATACAAACAGATCACAAAATGCAAGGCTTCCAAAACTTCATCGTTACCAATCTCAACTAATTGATAACAGAATCCATAACATTCAATATAAGAAACATTAACCTTAATCATACTTGCTCCTCAATTTATCCCTCAGTCTCATAGTTAGAACAAGGTGACATAATGTTGGTCTCACCCATTGTCACACTAGTCCCAGACTGTATTAGGATCCTAACACAAGCTTCACATTTAACCACTCATGCTAAGAGGAATTAAGATCAACATGTTCAACAGTGAACCGTACAAGAATGAAATTGAAGAGAGCTGAAGCAACAAACATCTCAAGTGAGTTGACCACTTGCTTGCCAACCCAGACATCTCTATCATGTCCATGCCTAACAAATAATTTCAACTCAGTCACGTTTGCAAGAAACAGCTTATGCTCTTATTGCATAGCCAGTCCTAACAAGTCATGGACCATGTAAGCACATTTAAACACTAAATTCCTTAAAAAGTTTCTATTTGTAAATGCAACTGAACTCAATAATTACCATAATGTAATTTTGCAAATCTCAAGTCGTAGTACCGAAGACACTATTATCAAGCAACTAAATTAGGGTTTATTCAACAGGGCCTTCCTATTTCTATATATGTTCCCGCATATAACTCAGTCATGCAAATACAGTCAAGATGTAACACAGAGTACTCACGATCATTCTCCAGCAAGGTTTCATAACTAACTTTACATACTACTCGGAATTCCATTTTAGTGAATACAAAACTGAGAATCCAAATAAGTACAGTTTGCAACTATAATATTGCAACCTTCATGCATAGAATACTTACAAACAGGCTTCCATCATATTTCCAAGGTTACATGAGATAACTGTATCCTATTTTTCATCACAACTGAGACATTATAGAATGCATCCTAGCTTAAGAGCTCCTTTAAGAGAAAGCAAATGCAGGAAGAGAAACTACAGGCCTGTTATGGCAGTCACACTCATTCACTGTCCATTCACATGGTAACTATTTACTCACACAAATGTTATTATGACTTCACAATTATTTATGCAAATAAGAGTTAGTCTGCCATACTCATATGATAATAGTTTAGAATGCAATGATACATGCTACAGTCACACTTAGAGTTCAGCTGGGTCTAAACAAGAGCATCTCAGAACAGCTAGGTCAAGGTAACTTGACCTAATCAATTTTCAAACCAATAAACTCAACCATTTTGTTTTCATTTTGACTTACCACTTAGTTTCCCAGTGAGAACTCAGCTATCAACAAGAGTACAACATTCAAAGTTTCCTTTCAACAGTTTAAAAAACCAAACAGTCAATAAATGTCTCACCAGGTGCTTGCTACAATTATACTAATAAGCGTAGCTCAAGCTTATAAACCATTAGTCAATGCTACCAACATCAAACCACACTCAAAACTTCTTATTAAACGGAGAATACTAGACTGCAAACACAGTCACAGCTGAGACTACAATACATTCTACATCATGGAACGATTGTTACTCAAATTTAAGCCTTTCAACGCAGTCACCAAAAATGAATCACATTCAGGCCATCACCAAATAGGTAAGGAACAATGACAATATATTGCAATAAAAAAGCATGATCTCATACATGTCACATTTACCAAATGATACAACCAAGGATGAACACTCTATTTCATTTCCTTATTAGTCTATGCATCTAATAAAAAACAATGCAATTAAGAATCTTAAAGAAACATCTCTATACTGACCAAAATAGATCCAATACTCTATGAAGAAATTTTGTCGAAGGCAAATCAACATTCAAGATCCACATCAATGACATTTAGTTCCAATATCTCACAAGTCATGGACACCATTGCAAACTAATTTATACATCCATGTAACAGTGATTATGTAAAATAAGTATAAAACGGTTGTTAACAATACAATACAATGTTGTAGCATGTTTATACAACAGGTGTTAACAATACAATACCGTGTTGTAGCATGTTTCCATAGCTATCAGCTGAACTATAAATCCTCAATGAAAACAGTAGCTAGTATCACATTGAAGATTCCTCTGTGGACTGCGATACAATAAAGAGAAGCCTGCAAGTTGTCTAGTGCCTCAAAGATCATTGGCACAACTAGAAGATCACTTCAACAGCTAAGAGAGATTATCAACTGCATATGTTCTCCTTAAGCACAAACGTCAAAAACAATGTGAAAGTTGAGCCTATTTATATAGTGGTATGCCTACACACCTAAACCATCAGTTTGGGGTTGGAAGAGGTCACCAAACAAGCCCAGGGTTATAAAAGTGAATGAAAAACAAGGATTCCGAAAGAGATCAAGTCCACCACAACTAGGGTTTCCACACAAGTCAATACATACAACAAGAGATAGGTAACACACAAAAATAGCAAACAAGAATACACCGTAGAATCATGTCAAAGCAACATAGAAAGTCTTAGTGACTGTTCTAACAACACACACGTCATCTATACACCATCTAAGGGCAAGATGCACCAGGTCAAAGCATACCCATTAAGGGTTTTTTAACAACATTACACATTTCCAACCCAACAACCACCTTGCTTAAATCTAAAATGCAATAGCAACTACAACATTAAAAGAACTCTTACAAGGTTAATGGGTGAGTTCCAAAGAAGTGAAGGTTCTCCACGCAACTCACACCTACACCTAGGGTTTTCCCTAAAAAACGAACAACAATAGCTATGCATAGGATGGAAAATAAACAAAGACAATGAACTTACTTGCACAATGGCCTTATTTTCTGTTGCCTTTCTTTTCCCTTTTTCTTCTTCCACAGCCTCTCTATTCTTCCTCTTGTGTTTGGCCACAGTCCCACACAACCATATATCATTTCCCAAACTCCATGGCCACCACCAATGCATTAATGCTCCCAAGTATGGATTCTAAGAATAGCTTCCACTTACATCATGGCTGCGGCCAAACGCAGACCAAATCCTACCTTCTCTCCATACTCTTCTCACATTTGTCTTTGAAACCAACCAAAAGGCATAATGACCAAAATGATAGCAAAACCAAACATCATCCATGCAACCCTAATCAAAATGATTATGTCATAAGACTAAGCTCAAACGACTAAAGTCCAATTCCTTGTTAACTCTTAACCCCATCATGGGTCAAAGGACCTTTTACAAACAAGGGAAACATGCCACAATGCAATCATTAACCCTTTAAACACCAAGTCTCTACAACATTCAGCAATTAATATGCCTTAATTTAAAACATGCCAAAGCATTACCAATGCTTACAAAATTTTATAACAACCGATGCAAGCTTGTGACCTTGGCAGCAGTTGCAGGTGTATGTTCCTTAATCCAACAACCAAGGGCCTACCTTTGTAGTAATTCATTCTTGCAAACATGGTGGCACAATTGTCTGTAAGCCAATGATGGCTTCAAAGCAAACATTAATAATGTTTACGCACCATACTGGACAATCACAATACAAGACAAAACAGAAGGGAATGCCAGACATTCAAACTGATCTCTTTCTTTCACCTTGTGTTCATTTACCTGTATAATGCTGCTGCGGCAGTCTGACAAAGTCTTCCAAGCCCAAACCTAGCTCAGTCATCCAGTTGTTACCTGCGATCACAAAATGACATCAATAGTACTGGCTTTACATAATCATGAACTGAATCAAATACTAAATGAAATACAACCAACTGTAATATGCTCTGAAATACTACAATACATGCACAAAGTAAATATAGATCAAATCCATGTCAAGTAACATATTAGCAAAATGGTTTATTAAAACATTACAATAGAACACATTATTCACTGAATGCCCAAGTGGGATATGGCACACTGCAGATATCAAATCAACCAACGAGCGAAGATCTCTGATCGAAGAGACTAGTTGAGGTATCGACAACTTTTGAGGATTATGCTGGTGGTTAACTGAAGACATAAATTATCTTCGTGAGAAACTAAGGCAAGGTAGGCAAATCTTTGAAAGGTTACCATATTCTAGACAGGGATAGAGAATTTCTAGCACACATATATGTGAGGAAAGACGAGACGAAAAAAGCAAGGAAATTAGAGGAGGCATTTGCATCCAAGGCATGAATGACATGAAAGTGTGCTGACTTGGAATTATTGTTTGATCAGCTCTAGAGAAAGACAATGGAAGAAGTCATGCAGGAGTTGTATTGGAAACATTGGGAAAATTTCAAAGCCACATTGAAACAATATGAAGACAATCTGCGTAACGAAGATGCTATTGAAAAGTTAGTAATATATGCGCAGGAGATAAAACCAGAAGTAAAGTTGGTTGATGAGCGTTGGGTTAGGATGGTAAAGGAGTTACAAGAGAAAGTGGCAAAGGCTTGTATGCCCTTGAAGGAGAAAAATATACAAGCGAATCAAGTTCAAACTTGTATGAGGACAATCAAGAAATGCAGTATGGGAGAAGGTTGACCCTAGATAATGTGTATAAGGCATTCTTAAAAACACCAAAAAATGGATAAAAATAATTTTATCTAGAGATATACAATTCCAATTTAAAAAGAATGGCTTTGTCCGGTGATGTGCGTATGAGACGTGCAAAACCTGACAAAGCATCTTGTAATGTGCAAAGAAGAGAACTATAACTGTATATGGGGGACTGTTGATTGTAGATAATGCACATAAGGCATTTTTAACAAGTATGGCTTATTCTGGTGATGTGTGCAGAACCTCACATAACATCTTGCAATGTGCAAAGAAGAGAACAAAAAAAAAAAAAGCATTAGTGTGTGGAAATACCTTGGTAAAAGAAGGAACTCAGAATTGAGAGGTGGAACACATCCAGACAAGGAGGTTGTGGATTATCAAGGATCGATGTAGTTGAGATGCACATGGAAGCAAAGACAATGAATCTTCTAGAAGGATCTAGAAGATGGATTGGTGGATACAACTAGGCCAAAATTGATAGGGAGAGGGGATCCAGGAATACTATAAATTAACCCCTTGGAAGAAGCAAGGGTTTTGGAGAGTAGGAATAGATATAGGTCTTGGAAAGTTATCTTGTTAATGATGATCAATGCAACTTAATGTAATTGATGCTTCATGCTGAGTTATATGCAAGATGATTATAGATTCTATGATATGTGTGTGTTGTTTTTTGGTATGCATTTGTTCTAATTATTTTTAGGGTTTGATTGTGTTGTTGATATGCATTACTTTTATTTATGCATTGTTCTCATGATAGGGGCCTCGATGATCTCTTGTTACACCTCAGGTGAGCACTTGACTCTCTGGCTCAATTGATACGCTGGCGTGTGCGTGTCTATTTGTAGTGTAGTCAGGCCTCAACAAGATTAGTAAGGTGGCTATAAAAAGCCCGACAACCAATTTGAAAATAACTATACATTGCTTATTCACCAAAATCTAATGTTCCTTTTGTAACCAAGACACCTTATATGGATTGGGATGTACCACTCTTTTCAGCCCAAGCTTCTCTACCATCTCATTAGACACCAAATTATCCATGCTACCACCATCAACAATAACTTTACAACTCTTACCTCCAGATTTGCATATGGTTCGGAATAGATTCTTTCTTTGCACCGGTTCATTCTCCTCCTTAGTTGGTTTTAGAAACACTCCTATCATGAGAAATTCTCCTATCATGAGAGATTCTCCATGTTCCTATTCTTCCATGAAATTGGGTGATGCAACACTTTCTTCATCTGCTTGTGCAATGTGATTGCTAGCATCATTTTTTCTATTGCTGTTTTGTAATGCTTGTGGCCATTCAAAGGCTCCACGCCCAAAATCTCCACACCTAAAACATGTACTAGTCAAATTCACTACCTCTTCCTGTACCATAATATCCCTCTTCCTCTTTGTGTATGATTTTGAAGTGATAGCTTCTCACTCATGGATGCTATCCTCTTCTAGTGTTTCTTGATCTCTTCCTCTAGAAAACCTCCTTCTACCTCTTGTACTTTATTGTCTCCTTGACAACTTCTCTGTTGCCTTCAGTGCATGTTAATAGGCTTCTTCCATAGACCACAACTTGATCATTCCAAAGTTGTCTTATATGGAAATACAAAGACCATCGACATACCTCAAGATCTTCTCTTCATCGTCTTCAACATGACTAGCTCGAATGGTGAGCTTGTAAAACTCTTTCGTGTAGTCCTTTACAATGATGACCTTTTGTCTCAAGTTTTGTAACTTTTTAAACAAACTCAGCTGATAATCAGCATGTAAAAACTTACCTTTCAACTTTGCAACCTTCCTATCCCAAGTCTAGATTTTGTCGTTACCTCTTTTCATCCTTTCCAACTGCACATGATCCCACCGCAAGGATGCATTTCCCTTTCAACTTTGTGCAAATACTCTTCACTCTCTTGGGATCTTCCATTTTTCCATAGTCAATATTTTTCCAGCTTCGTGATCTAATTAGGGCATAAACTCCTTGAGTAGCTAGGGATGTCCAAACTAGGCTTGCCTCTCATCTTGGCAGTGGCCTTCAAAAATTTAGCTTCTAGTTCATCAACCAACTCCTCAAGGTGAACTGTTGGTGTTCCTCCATCATCACTCATCTTTGCAACAATAGTTCCTCTATGTTGTGTGGTCTCCTTAGCCTTCATTTTGGCTCGGATTCCTCTTAACATCTTTGCCAAGTTTGCAACTTTTGGTGCTCTTCCTCCTTTTTTCAGGAGTTAATCCCCTGTGCCATTTCTATTCCTCACAACTCTCAACAATGCATGATTCATTCACAACTTGCAATAGACCTAGCTAGAGCCTCACACATTCAACTTTGCAGGATACAACTTTCTTTGATACCAATTGATGTAGACATGAATTAGGGGACCAAGTTAATGGCTCCCTTGTTCTCACGCTCTTCAATGGTCACACACTTAGACATATCACATTCTGATTTGAGACCAAACAAAGTCTTTATTGAATTCAAATGACAATGTTATAAATAATTACACACACACATGCTTTGCTTATTTAAATACAACATGAAGAAGACTCTCGGACACAGTCCCTTAATGGACCTGACGCACTCTCTGTTATGTTCTTGGACACACACACTCTCCCCTAGCAAGCATCTATCAAACTTTTTTTTTTCTTACACTTGCTCTTCCCCAAATGAAGCTCTTCCACATGTTGGTTTCAGATTCTTTTTGACTACCCTATACTCTTGGAGTGCCTCCTTGAACTCCCAAGCATCTGGAAAATGCTCAGTCACTGACAATTCATGATTATGTTGCGTCATATAAAGTGTTTAACTTCCACAAGCGAAACTACCAATTCTTGTAGATTGGTGGTTATGAAATTGCTATGATTGTTTATAGGTAGTTTTGTATCAGCCACCTGTCTTAACTGGTGGTTAGGAAATTGCCACAATGCTTTATTGGCAGTTTCATATCCAACCCCTGTGTTAACTGGTGGTTACGAAATTGCCACAATGCTTTATTGGCAGTTTCGTATCCACCGCATGTGTTAACTAGCGGTTTCATCCTCTATCTCAAGGAGGTCAGTTCGATCCTTGGCTGATGACTGATACCTTCTACATTTGGTCTTTCTAAAGTGTTGGAGCTCTGGTGATGTTTCTTGGACTGTTCAGAACATCTTCGATACATGCAACAATGTTGACAATGCCGACAAGTCGCCAACACACGCTCAACCACATACATATGTTTTTGGTTGATGAAAGATTGCTTATTGATTTGGATGCCCTTGCATCACTTGTGAAGCTAAGAAGTTATTAAGGTGTCTTTCAGTCACATTATTAGGTTCACACTTCTGTTCTTTGTTGATGTTGATCCTAGGCTTGGTTGAATTGAGGTTAGGGTAGATGTTGTCTAGGCTAAGGAAGTCCTCCTATGTTCACTCTCCATTATTTCTTCTCAACTTCCCTCTTTATTTGAAATTAAAGCAACTCCAATGCACGTGGGTCTGCAATTCGGTTCTTCAAATGTTGTCTACGCTTTTGCTCCATTATCTCCCTGCGTCTTCGGTCTTATTATTTTGACATCCTCCTATCATATTTTCCATAAGTTATCTTCCGGACTAAGGATTGGATGTAGTTTGTTACTCAATATTAAACATAAAATTGTCTCTTGGGGATTTGAAGTTGGGTCTTTGCCATGAAAGCCGTTGATTTACTCTTCGAGCTCATCTGAAGTGACAAATGGTAGAATAAACAATTTTGACAGAGCTTTTAGAGAACACTGAGGTGGGTTTCGAGTCCTTACATGGTTACACTCAACCCCTGGCCCAATGGTGGGACAGGGGGCTCATGTCTATGCATTGTTATAAATTTGACCCTTACCTCCAGTTGACCTCATGATTACTACAAGATGCTGAAGTGCCTGTGGGATTGAAACTTGGGCTTATCACGGCATGTCCAAACTTGATTATTACCTTGATTTATGAAAGGTAAATCTTGTGAGATTAGATCTTTAAGACATCTGATATCTTAAAATATTCTCCTCTTCAATTAAATTAGGGCCTTGATTTCTCTGTAAATTTAAAACTACGGCTGGCAAGAATATTAGTAGGTCTTTTGTGCTTCCTTAGGAAGTTGCTAAAGGAAAGAGTTAAATTTGTATTTCAGCATTAATGCTTCCTTGGAGTCTCCATTGGTAATATTAATTCTCCTGCATAGCTAATTTAAGGAAGAGCCACCTTCGACTATGGTATCCTGGGTTCGTAGTTTAATGTCTAATTTAAGCCGCAACAATAAGGGCTTTTCCTTCTGAGACCTTGTTTGAAAATATCCCTATGTCCGGGATATAACTGTCTAAAACTTTGCTTTTCTGCCTCTAATAATTCCTCTGACTCTAGGCAATCCTAGTGTAGCATAGTTACAAGGTTCGACCAGATCTCGGCGAAATCAAGAAAGATGCGAATTTTTTTGCTCTTTTGGATTAGTTCGATCTGGTTCGAACCCTCTTCAATATAAAAACAGTAAATGTTAAAAACGCAAAAAAATCCTAAAAAAGTTGACATTGAGCTTCCAGGGCTTGATGGCGAGCTTCAAAGGATTGATGGTGACGACAACGGTTGACAGTGACATGGCGGCGGTGAAGATTCCACTCGCGGCGAACGGCAGGGGAGACGGTAGCAGTGGCAGCATCCATCGGCACAGGGAGGCAGGGAGCGTCGACCAACGGTAGAGGCAGGGAGTGTCGACGGCAAAGGCCGGTGGGTTCGTTTTTGTTTTGTTTTTTTTTTTAAATTTAGGTATATAGTAATACTTTAGGTTTAGGTTTATTTATTTAATATATTATTAGGTATTTAGTTTAGGTTTAGGTTGGTTTATTTAATATATATTATTAGGTATTTATATTTAGTTTTAAATTTTGTTTAAGTATTTATTTTTAGATCAATTCAATTTTATTTATTTCACATTTATTATTAAATTTATATATTTTTTATTTTTAATTAAGTTAAAAAAAATATATAATAAAATCAAAATTTTAAAAAAATAAAAATATTTAAAATAAATAATAATATTATGATATATTTATTTTTTATTTTTTATAGTTTTATGATTCTATTTTATATAGGTCATTTAAAATTAAAATTAAAAATATTTTGATAAATGTTTTATTATTTTTTAAAGTTTTGTAATTTTATTTTCTATTACTATAAATCATTTAAAATTAAATTTAATAATATTAAGATATGTTCTAACTTATAATTATTTTGTATAGTTAAATTAATGTTCATTCTTTAGTATATTGAAATATTTTGCACACACACACACACACACACACACACACATATTTTTTGAACTGGATTTTTCCTGATTTTTTTCGAACCTTTTTAAGAATTCCGGATTCCACATTTTTTTGCCCTCCCGAACCTTTTCGGATTTCCAAACCTTGTGACTATGCAGTGTAGCCCTCTGCTTCCCCACCAGAGTTGAGTTTAACTAGACAACTTCCCTTTGTATGCCTGATAATTTTTGCAGGAATGCCAAATGTAATAAATGGACTTGGCAATGTATTCATTAGACTTACTTCTGGTTTGTGATTTTTTATC
Source organism: Torreya grandis (assembly GCA_037957365.1). Classification (NCBI taxonomy): domain Eukaryota; kingdom Viridiplantae; phylum Streptophyta; class Pinopsida; order Cupressales; family Taxaceae; genus Torreya; species Torreya grandis. Next base: position 621,391 of record JARHVA010006465.1, on the reverse strand, counting down.
GCAGGCTGTGCCACTAAGTGCCAGGAAAGTTACAGAAAGAAATGCAAATGCTGGGGGACTCACGGAGGGGATTGCTCCATTTTTACAACTACCACACTTCAGTGAAGCTGTTGTAAAGAAACTTGGTCGGAAAGTGAGTAAAAAAATTACTCTAATATATTGGTTCATCCATACGAACTTAAGTTGTTTTTGATTTGTGATAAGATAAGCATAGATCAATTTCTTGCGAGACCCTTGTATTTTGAAATGTAGAGTTTATATGCAGAAGGTGCGCACTCTTCAGGACCTGAGGGAAATGACTTGCCAAGAGCGTATGGAATTGCTAACTCAAACAGGGTTTTCAGAAATAGAAGCAAATGATGTGGAAGTGGTCCTTGATATGATGCCTTCAATAACCATAGATGTTACATGTGAGACTGAAGGTGAAGAAGGCATTCAAGAAGGTGACATAGTCACATTGCGAGCTTGGATTTCATTGAAACGTGGAAATGATCTCATTGCTGCCCTTCCTCATGCTCCCTACTTCCCATTTCAGAAAGAAGAAAACTATTGGCTATTGCTTGCTGATCCTATTTCCAATAATGTTTGGGTTTCACAGAAGATCAGTTTCATGGATGAGGCCAGTGCCGTGACTGCTGCTTCCAAAGGTATTCAAGAATCCTTGGAAGGCTCTGGAGCCAGCGTTAGGGAAATAAATTCAGCAGTTAAGGATGCCGTTGAGAAAGTTAAGTTTGGATCAAGGTTGGTTATGGTCAAATTCCAAGCACCAGCTGAAAGCACATACAATCTCACAGTTTACTGTTTATCTGATTCTTGGATAGGCTGTGACAAGAAGTTTAGTGTAAAATTGAAGGTGGCAAAGCGTAGCAGAGCTGGTACAAGGGGCTTGATAGCTGAAGAGGGACCTGCTCAAGAAGATGGAATTGAGGAGGAAGAAAATGAAGAAGATGAAGGTACTTATGATGATTATGAAAGTGAATATAGTGATGATGACGAGGAAGGTGAGAATGAGAAGAAATCTAAAACTGAAAAGCATTCAAATGGGAAATCACATGTTGAAAACAGAAGTTCAGGTACTGATAGTGGCTCAGATACAGATGAAGCATAAAGAAACTTTTGTTGCGACAAACCAGGACAATTCTGATGAATCAGGGTCCTCTTCAATAAAGAATTCAGGTTTATGATTATTATTTTAAGGATAAGATTAGTCATTATCGAGGGGAATCAAGGTACTTCGAATTATCTTCCAGCTTTCTTTCCCCAAGAGTTATGTAGCTGGTCATGAATGTTTTAGTCAATGTCAGCAATTTAACTAAACAAATATCATTGTTGATTGTTTCTATCTCCAAACCCTTGGGGACATTTCACTACATTGTGCATAGTTGCATTTATTTTTTGAATTTAGTGGTATTAATAAGTGAAAAAATAATTTGAGCCCAACATTTGACTTCTTTCTATTGAGCTTTACCATATTGACATCATTGCCAATCTATTGAGCCTCCATAGTTTTAAATATGCCGTTGTTTCATCCAAAGTAATGTAGGCTGAGGATGTGAACTTCTGTCATCTTGATGCATGTTTTGGTAGTGTGGTATGTATACTGCATCTCTCTAAAGATGTGTGGTTAAAAATGGCAGAAAATGTATGGATGTTAAATTTGTTATGTAAGCAACTTTGCTCATTTATCCAACCCCCATTATATCATTCACACCATCGCACCACCTGAAATTATGTAACAAAAATCCATATTCTGTGATTATGCTCTAATAAAATATTTCCATGTTGAGGTTCATGCACTACAAATGTTGGTGATGATTCTTGCGTAGCTTTATGAGGTGAAAGCATTCTGTTCCTTGCTCCACTTTGTGGGAATTATCGTGCAGAAAATTCCTAGACTGAAACATGTTCTGCTTTATGAGGTGAAAGCATTCTGTTTCTTGCTCCACTTTTATTGTGAACCTACTCTCATAACATTCTTAGACTGAACCATGTGCTGCTTTTTACATTCTGTTTTAAGTGTTAACTGAGTAGGGTGTAGTCTTTGGGCGCTATCTTTGCCAAAATTATGTAAATTTGTCATAGGGTATATGACTTCGCTCATTTATCCTGCCCCCATTATATCATTCACACCATTGCACCACCTGAATTAATGTAACAAAAATCCATAGTCTGTGATTATGCTCTAATAAAATGTTTCCATGTTGAGGTTCATGCACTACAAATGTTGGTGAAGATTCTTGCATAGCTTCATGAGGTGAAAACATTCTGTTCCTTGCTCCACTTTTTTGGAGTTATCTCGCATAAAATTCTTAGACTGAAACATGTTCTACTTTATGAGGTGAAAGCATTCTGTTTCTTGCTCCACTTTTATTGTGAATCAACTCTCATAACATTCTTAGACTGAACCATGTCCTGCTTTTTACATTCTGTTTTAAGTGTTAACCGAGTTGGGTGTAGTCTTTGGGCACTATCTTTGCCAAAAACATGTAAATTTGTCATACGATAAATGACTTTTCTCATTTATCCTACCCCCGTTATATCATTCACACCATTGCACCATCTAAAATTATGTAACAAAAAACCGTATTCTATGATTACGCTTTAATAAAATGTTACCATGATGAGGTTCATGCACTACAAATGTTGGTGAAGATTCTTGCGTAGCCCTGATGAGGTTAAAGTATTCTGTTGCTGTTTTATCCAACCCCCGTTATATCATTCACATCATTGCACCACCTGAAATTATGTAACAAACATCCATATTCTGTGATTCTGCTCTAATAAAATGTTTCCATGTTGAGGTTCATGCACTACAAATGTTGGTGATGATTCTTGCGTAGCTTTATGAGGTGAAAGCATTCTGTTCCTTGCTCCATTTTGTGGGAATTATCTTGCATAAAATTCCTAGACTGAAACATGTTCTGCTTTATGAGGTGAAAGCATTCTGTTTCTTGCTCCCTGTCTATTGTGAACCGACTCTTATAACATTCTTAGACTGAACCATGTCCTGCTTTTTACATTCTGTTTTAAAGTGTTAACTGAGTAGGGTGTAGTCTTTGGGCGCTATCCTTGCCAAAATTATGTAAATTTGTCATAGGGTATATGACTTCGCTCATTTATCCTACCCCCATTATATCATTCACACCATTGCACCACCAGAAATTATGTAACAAAAATCCACAGTCTGTGATTATGCTCTAATAAAATGTTTCCATGTTGAGGTTCATGCACTACAAATGTTGGTGAAGATTCTTGCATAGCTTCATGAGGTGAAAACATTCTGTTCCTTGCTCCACTTTGTGGGAGTTATCTCGCATAAAATTCTTAGACTGAAACATGTTCTACTTTTATGAGGTGAAAGCATTCTGTTTCTTGCTCGACTTTTATTGTGAACCAACTCTCATAACATTCTTAGGCTGAACCATGTCCTGCTTTTTACATTCTGTTTTAAGTGTTAACTGAGTTGGGTGTAGTCTTTGGGCGCTATCTTTACCAAAAATATGTAAATTTGTCATACGATAAATGACTTTGCTCATTTATCCTACCCCTGTTATATCATTCACACCATTGCACCATCTGAAATTATGTAACAAAAAACCATATTCTATGCTTATGCTCTAATAAAATGTTACCATGATGAGGTTCATGCACTACAAATGTTGGTGAAGATTCTTGTGTAGCCCTGATGAGGTGAAAGCATTCTGTTTCTTTCTCCACTTTTAGTGTGACCCAACTTGCATAACAATCTTAGACCGAAACATGTCCTGCTTAATGAGGTGAAAGCATTCTGTTTCTTGCTCCACTTATAGTGTGGACTAACTCTCGTAACATTATTAGACTGAAACATGTCCTGCTTTATACATCCTGTTTTAATTGTTAACTGAGTTGAGCATAGTCTTTGGGTGCTATTTTGGCTGAAATCAGGGAAGACCAATGCATTATGTTTGAGATCTTCATGGAAAGAAACTTGTGCTTTTATCATCTGTTACCTTTTCTCACCTAATCCATCCATTCAAAAGGTACCCCATCCGACTCTCCTTGTTGATAGGTGGGCCTTTTAACTAATTGGACTCGGTCAATTTTCTGTTTGTGCCTTTTGTTTGCATCTTATATTTTTGATGCAATATTTTCATGAGGGCATTTCACGTTTTTACCTATCACACCACCATTGTGCATCTTTTCTATTTGCTCTTCATATTGACTGTGTAGATTCATTACTGAAACCCAAAAATTATACCAATCATCCCATTTTTGGGGACATCTAAGTCACTGATATATCTTTCGAGCCATTTGTGAAACAGAAAAAGTATAATGAAAATCACATGCTTTACAAGCCCACCAATTGTTTCGGAGGCTCACATAGACTTGCTTGTGATGTTCATGCATTGCTCGTTTCCATGTTTATACCCATTGTGAACTTTACTTTTTGTCCCGCCTATGTCTTGACAACTTTCAGTTTTAGCCAAGGCCCACTCTCTTCTCCCAAGTCTGGTCTGTATAAAAAGAGTGTTATGAATGCAGTTTCAGAAGACTGCTCAATTTCTTCAGCCTTTTAAAACGGTGCTAAAAAACCATGGAAAGCCTAAGAGGTGTTAAATCTGGCTTTGTTTCCATAGAAGATCTATTTTAGTGTTCCTAATCTGCTAAACGATTTTCAGTGTGATTATGAAATACATATGAAATTCAGCTTTACCGCAGATTTAAATCTCGGACTGGACATCTGATATTTGCTATTTCTCTTAAGGATACTGGTATTGGATGGCACATCCATTCAGAAAGTTGATATTTTTACTTTATCTTTGTTTCTTTACTTTGTTGGCAATAACAACAGGTATTTTCTCACTACGAGATTAGATTAATATGGAAGTTCAGGCGCTAAATGAAATGATTTTAATTTAGTGTTGCAGAGGTATCTTTCCTGTAGGAAAGGTTTTTTTTAGCAATTATGTTTTCCACATCAGCTTTCAATGTAGCAACTCACAAAAACTTTATCAAGAAATCAATCTATTGAATCAATTTTAACCGTGGAACTTTTAATCTAGCTTTTTCATTATATTTATGTACATAACCATTGCTGGTGCTAGAAGAATCACATTGCTTCTTAAACCTTGAATACTTTGTCTTGTGAACTTGCATCCTATGGAATTGTCGTTAATGACCATTGCCAACTTGTCCTCTGGTTCAAAGTCATTAAGGGCAATCCATGGCCTTGGCCAATGGTCAATAATCCTTTGGGCCCTAAATCAATGGCAAGCAAGGAATCCATTTTACAGCCAGGCATTCTGCAAAACAATTATCATTTTTTAGAGTAAATGGTTTGTGAATTTGGGCTTGGAATGTCTGCTGTCCTTGTAATGAATGGCATGCATGTTATGTTTGAATTTCATTGTCCGGTGATTTTTAAAGTTAAAAATGTATGCGTTTTTTTAACTTTAATTGTCTGAATGTAAGGGAAAGGAAATCCCAAAAACGAGGGACTAAAATAAGAAGATTTTAAAAATTTTGAAGGCTTACTAGTTTGTTACAAAATATACAATTTATATTTATTTTTGCTATCTGTAATGTAAGGTGGATGAGTAGTTCAATATGATGCGAACTGCATGGCTCGTGAAGTTGGTTTGGAGGATGACACAATAAATTAGCTGATAACCCACTTTGTTATAATGACCATTTAACAAAATATAGCCATGTAAACTTTTACTACGAAAAGTCAAGGACGAAGTTATTGCTTTCAGTTCCACGCAATGGTGTAAGGACTCCTAGAGGCTTGATCTTCTAGCTTGGACCCTTGAAACATACTTTTTGTAACTAGGCTTTATCACCAAATTTGAAATCATGAGGTGTGGTTCACATTGTGATGCTCCCTATATTTTTGTTGTTGGTGTGCTACGCACTGTTGAACTTGCTGGTTCACTTGTTGATTTTGTTGTAGGAACCTTTTGGCCTCCTCTGCGTCCTTCACATGTGCGTGCCTTTGAGTGTTTATGGGTGTGCCGTAGGTGTTATCAAGGCGTGCTACTAGTTAGAACCCAAAGACACCCTTGAAATGGACCATGCTTGGTGGCGCTGTGGAAACAACATTGCAGGAATGCGGAATGAAGGGCAAGGTCTTACCCTTGTGTGCAAATGTGCATTGTTATACATGTATAACAAATGGATGTGTTTGGTTGATCACTTCGGTTTGCCTCTCTCTTAGTGTGGAACACAATAGACTGGTCCAATTGAGTATCCAACATTTTTGAAGGCATGCCAAAAGTAATTAACAAACCGCATATCACCGTTGAGCATAATGGATGAGGGAAATATGTAAAGATCCTAAACATGGTTGAAGAATAGGTGCATTATTTGTTGCGATAACACATTTTTTTGGAAGCAACCATGATTGAATTATTCGAAAACTTTTCCTCTACCATAAACAATTAGGCGCGCTAGTGTTTTGTCATAGGCAATCCAATCAAGACATCTATGTTGATAGGCTACGTAGCTATGTGGATGGCACCAAAAATGGTGTGTAGAGCCCAATCCTCTTGTTTGTCGGTGTGGAACTGCAATAAGGGATGCATTATTTGAAATAGTCCTCTATGTCTTTGCACATGAGCCCACAAAAAGTGTTGTTGGAGTGCAAAAAATGTCATAATTACCTCCAAGTGTCTCACTGTGTTGAAACAATGCACATACCAAATGAGTCTTTGGTGATGTGCTTCCACTTGAATGCAAAGATGCTCGAGCTTGTAAGAAGTTAGTCTAATAGATAGAAATTGACAATATGTTCGCCTCATGTGAGTTGCATAGATTTGTGCAAATTCTATGTTTGTTGAGTAAAGAAACCCAATGATAAAAATTATGGCTTCGAGCGTCGAGCACCATGATGAGTACATGTAGAAGAGGATGAGTAAAGTTTTGCATTCTTATTTGTCTCTTTGGAATTGTCTCATGTCATTCAATTTATGTGGCGCACATTCTTTAGTTTGCTCTTTATGTAGAGGAATCAAAGTGGCTTATGATTAGAGTGAATGATGGTCTCCTTGCCTAGAATGTAATGACACCGCTACTTTAGGATTTGACGATGGCAACAATTCTTTCTCGTAGGTGGAGCGTCGTTCCATTGTGTTGTTTAAGGTTTCTATGTGACATCCTACCTAGTGTCTATGCTAGCACATACTCGTGTGTACTATAGATCTCAAAGGGATGAGCAATGTTTGACATAACACGAAGGTGTTGTTTGACCTCTTTAAATATGTGCTATTGTGCATGCGTACAAGAGAAAGTGACTTTCATATGTGTGATTTGATTCAACAACCATGAAATATGGGAAAATATAAAGTTGAACATGTGGTAAAAGTTAGCAAGTTTGAGAAAACTTGAGCTTTGTGAGATTTCACAGAGTTGGCCAATATTTAATCGCTTCGATATTCTTTGGGTTCACATGTATATCGATAGTGGATAATGTAACCCATGTACTAAATTTGCATGAATGTTTTCAGGACGTGTGACACATTGACTATGTTCCTCCCTAGTCTTGTTAAAGATGAGAATATCATCCAAGTAGACAAGACAAGTAGTTGTTAAGTGGTATATATCATTCGTTAGGTACATGAATGTTGTTGGTGCATTAGTTAGGTTGAAAGGCACAACCAACTACTAGTACAATCCCTCGGTTTTGAATGTCATTTTTCAAATGTTTTCAAGATTAACGATGAGTTGATGATAACTAAACTTCGAGTCAGTCTTGGTGGAGTAATATGCCCTTTGGGGTTGATTCAAAAGGTCGTTTATACACAACATGAATGCTAACCCTTCATCGTGATTTTGTTAAGCATGTGATAGTCAATGCCCAAAGAACATGAACCATCCTCCTTTGGCGCAAGGACTATTGGGCTACTATGCCTAGAAGAGCTTGACTTGATATTTCTTTGATCGATGAGCTTTTGTATTCGACATTGGATCTCATCATTTTCTCAAATGGATTGAATATAGAGTGAGCCGTTTTGAAGTGGAGATATTGGAACCAGGTTGATCTGATGGCCTACAATGCAGTGTGTGGGGACACTTCTGGGTTCCTCAAAGACATCTTCATACTGTTCTTGTAAATTGTTGAGTCATCATTGTCGAGTTGTGCATAAGATTTAGATGCACAAACATTTCATGCTTATACTAGTGCTCGTATCTCTAAATGAACCACAAACAACATAAACTCATGTACCAACATAGTGGCTTAGCTTTTTAGGTATAGACATGGATTACTAAGTAGGGTGTTCCAAACATCTAATGGTGCTACATCACAAGGGATTGTAGTGCACATAAGCTTGATTCCATTAACGAAGTTCATTGGCACCAAACTTGAATTATCCTTATCCTGTTGGATCCGTCCAAATGAGTGCAAATGAGAGTAGGGTTCGGTTGCATCTTGCGCTATGTTGTTATTCTGACTCCCACTGTCGATGATGACATGGAGAGGTTTGCCTTTGACCCAATACTTGTTGTGAAGCAAAAGTTCTCATTCTTTAGCATTGTTAAAAGTAGACGAACAGGGGCTAAGGCCTTTCCTATGGCCCATGTTATAATGGGCATTGCTCGATCATATTATTGCATGCGACATTTGGAATCACTATGATGTTGGTCTTGTGGTGCTTGCACCACTTATCCCCTTGTTCCCTGTTGCCTTTGTTGGCATGAGTGGCATTTGAGCCTTTCGATGTGTTGTGGGTTGTTTCAACGCATTGGATGTCCAATTTATTTGTGCATAGAGCCATAAGAGGAAGATCTCTTCTATTTCATATTGAATTTGGCTTGGATCTTAAGAGGCATGGCAATAGGCTTGTCGCAAAGTATTAGATGTCACAATTTCTAGCTTTGCGCAAATATAAGGGTAAAATTTGTTGGTGTACTTTAGCACTTTATGTTTCTCCATCTCATTGAACCCGAGGTGTGTAAGGAAGCCATTGAATTCATTTCTGTAGTCTTGAACCAATTGATCCTTCTTTTGGAGCAGCGGTTATAATTTCATGTACTCATTCATGTAGTGCTTTAGGGGATAATATTCTTCGTAAACATTGTTGATAAAATTCTTTGAAGTGTTGATGGGTTCAAAGTCATGTGAGCGTTGTGCATTGCAGGTCTCCCACCAATATGGAATTGATGTGGACATCTTCAGTGTGGCTAAGGTGATATTCTATGCATTAGTAAAGTTATTGACAAAGAAGTACACCTTAGGTTGTCAAATCCAATATAGTGTCCCAACTTCAATCTTGCCTTGGAAAACTAGTATGTCGAGATTTGACTTAAACCTTGAGAGAGCCTTGATGTTGAAAATATGTGTTAGCATGTAAAGCAGAATAGGAAGTTAAGTCAAAGGACCCAATTCCATCAAGACCTCATACAATTGACAAAAAATAGTAGTGTGTTCTTCCTTTAGAGCATTCTTGATGAGTTGGATGTCTATAGAGGCATCATGAGCCTTCATCTAGAAGTTACCTTGTTGCAAAATTTCACTCCTCAAAATAATTGCATTATTTTCATGTCCTTTAAATTTCCTCTTTTTTATTATAAAATTCTCCCTTAGACAAATTTATAATAATGCTTAAATTGTAAGGCAAATTGCCTAGAATGTTATTAGGGGGAAATTAAATGAATATGATATGCTTATATGTCTAAAAGGGCAATGAAACCCCTTTTTAAATATTAGCTACATAAAGGTAAGTGGCCCTTTTCATTATTAAAAAAAAAGTGATTCTGCAAGAATAAAATATTAAAAAGCATCTTTTGTATGTATAAAAGAAAATTAAAAGCTTTTATAAGGTGGAACCATAGGAGGATAGAAAAATTGAAGGCTTTTTGCCTTCATTTTTTCTCCTTTTTAAGAATTCATAGGAATAATTACATAAAAATTCTATTTTTGACGGGGAATTTGTTTTGGATGAGAATGAAGACATGAAGATGGAGTAGATGGAGATAGTGGTCATTAGAGGCCTTAATGACAACATTCATCAAAGTGGAAATATTGGCATTGAATCCAAGCTAAAATCAAGGCATTCAGTTCCACATTAAAAGCCCAACTCCTTCCTTATAATTAATTAGAGTATCTCTATTTTCAGGGTTTCTTGGTCCATGAATTCTTTTAGGATATTCACGAGACCTTCATTGTGTATTCATGGCCTTAGTCGTTTGTTTGTCATTTAGATGTTAGTTTATTTTATAATTATATACAACTATGTAATCTTTTGAAGCATTCAAATAGAGATGTTGTGGTCTCCCTCTTCTTTTCATTTTGATTGTTTGTGGATGTTTAATTTGATTGAAGTGTGAAATTAGTTACCTTTTGCATCTAGTTGGGATAGTTAGTATTAATTTTTGTATTCAACTTTTGTTTTGTGCCTTCATTCCTTTGAATGGGCATATAGAATCATCTACTTCGATGCATCACCTTTTAGTTTATCTGTTGTTTTTATTTTCCTCCCTGTTTCCCCCAACAAGTTTAGGTTAGTTCTAGAGTAGGAGAAAGCCAACCTATTTCAGAGGTTGCTTTGGGTGAAACTATTGAGGCGTCGCATTGTGATGCTCTAACTGTGGGTGCTACATAGTTGGACATTCCTAAGCATCAAACCAACCATTTTACACTTGCATTGATGTTTGTTCAGGTAGTCTAAAATATAAATAGGGTATATTTCTTGCTTTTGCTATTGTACATGTGTTGACATACAATAACAAACACAATATGGTTACCAATTCAAGGAAACAAGCCTTTATGCAATGATACTAATGATCCAAACTAAGGGGCCTATAAAGAAGGTGCACTAGTATATTTTAAGGAAATCACATCAAAAAGTGTCATTTTTTTATTCCTTCATGAACTTTGACGTTATTAGTGTTAGCAAATTTTGCTAATGCATATTGTGTCAACACTGACTCAATATGTGTTAGATGTAGAAAATACCTCCAAAATGGTGACAATTCTCCAAAATTGTCATTTTTTTCACAAGCTTTGACACTATTAGCATTAGAAAATTTTGTTAACATAAATTACGTTTGCGTTGATGCAATTTACGTCAATGAAATAGAAGACACCTCCAAAATGTGTAAATACTCTAAATTTGATTGAGACATTGACCGTATAAAATTAAAAAAAAGCTTGATGCAAACTCTAATGCAAACATTGAAGTGAAGGCTGACACATGTATTTATCACTTGTTTTTCAAAAACAATCCATAAAAGCATTCAAATTTGATCCACTTGAAATTCGGGAAAAGTCAACAAAAAATATATGATGCAAGTGCCACAGGGTTTGTGTCAAACCACACCATATATTAGAAAAAGACTCATAAAATCAAAAAACTTTCACGTCTTTTATAAGTTAGAGACCAACAATAAAGAGCAAAATAAACATTTCGAAAGGGCCCAATTGCTATTTTTTCAGAGATTTATTTGAAATTTATTTTATACTATAAGATTTATCTATATTTTTTCTGATTTTTAAGTTTAAAATGGTAGGGAAAGAAATATTAGAAAGAAGAAGAAGAAACTATAAAGACAGGGAAATGACCATAATACAAAGATGATTGATTTGAAAAGAAATTCAAAAATACATAAGAAACAAAAAAAAGGAATGGCAAGAGGTAAAAGAACATTTTTTAAGTTTTGTATATCATTAAAAAAATAAATGAAAAGTGTCTTTCAAAACATGTTTTTTATTGTCTAATATGGGTTTGAATTATGTCTCATCCTATCATAGTTATCTTTATTTTTTTTGCTTTTTATGTTAGAAATTTGGGCATTCCATTTATCAAAACCTAGCGCTCTATTTTTTTAACATATAGACCGAGGGTTTGAAAAAATAAAGCCCCAACATTTTCATTTTTTCTATAGCCTCAACATTTTCATTTTTTCTATATAGTCTGTTTTTAAAATATGTATATTTTTCTACATAATAGAATTTAATCTCGTTTCTTGTTATGAAAGAATTATTATTATTATGTTTCAATTTATATATATTTTGTTTCAAAACTTGAATTATGATGCTATGTATATTTTTAGGCAAGGAGTTGTGACAAGAAAGATGAAGAAGAGGATCATTGCAAGGATGATGATTGCAATGTTGATGATGATGAAGTCTTTGATGATGATGACGTATTTGATGACGATGATGATGACAATGTCTTTGTTGATGATGACGACAAGGAGAATGATGATGGCTACAAATTATTATTATTATTTTTATCCAAATAATGTTAAACAATTAATGGTATTCCCAACACAACTATGGACAAAATTAAATAAATTTCAATTAAAAATTCAAATTCAAATTAAAAAATAGACTGAAGCAAAAAATTCACTTCTTTATGCAAATAAGTGTCGCCTTTGATGCAAAAGTGTCACCTCTGACATCAATTGTGTCAGTTTTGACGTAAAAAGTGTCGCTTTTTCATTTTCCACAATTTTTTCTCTGAAATTTAAAAAACATAACAAATCCAAAATTTGGAAAAGTAAACAACTTTGATGTGAAAACCTGATGCAAATTTCAGTGATGGACAATGTGTCAATGAAAGCTTCAGTCAATGTTTGCCAAGTCTATGGAGACAATTGAGGTTTGCGTTAGCATTTTTGAAGAAACTTCTATCACTGAAAGTATTGCGTCTGGATGCGAAAAATAAAATATAGGCAAAAAATGCCTGGATGCAAAAACATCAAAATCCACCAATGGTGGTTTGGAGAACAACACAATAAATTAACTATTAATTGACTATGTTATAAAGAACATGCAACAATATACAATTAGGGAAACCATTACACATTCATGGAAATGATGAGAGCAGAGTAATGATCTTATATTCACTATGAACATGAATAGTAAGAATTGTACATATGGGTACAATTGTCCAAAATAATGAGATTGGGAATTCCTATGATCAAAGACTAGGGACTCAAATTCTAGTTGAGTTTCTAATCGGAATGAATCTAGTCGATCCCTTCTAGAGGTCGAATGCAAGTATATATATAATCACAAGAAGAGGGTTACAATCAATATTGGTCATACATAATGGTTGGTTTTATGACCTATGAATATTCAACTTCTTGTTCATGTGTTGGTTTTGCTTCTTGATACACTTTATGTGGTTTGGCTTGTTGAAGAGTGTAATATGTGTCATCGGAAACCATAGTTGACCAAGTGTCATCCTAAAAAGCCCCAGATAAGCAGAGCACCAAATTGTGGTGTTATTCTATGAGCACCATGATACATGGTAGATGGAATTAGTACATGGGCACCACTCTACATGGTTTTGGTTTGTGCGATTCTACTAGTGCAACTAGAGCTAAGGTGCGGATAGTCAAGGCTATGATCAAATCATTCACCCTTCATTCATAAGTGATGAACCCTGTCAAGTCTCCTGTTAGTTGCAAAAACTAAATCTAATTTTTTTGAAGGCTATACCACTTAGTATGATCAAATTACTTGATCTTTACAACTCAAAAAAATGATGTGTCATGGTGGGTGCACATCGTAGTAGTATTAATAATATGATATTTGAGAACTATTTGCAAATCCTCACGATCTAATTTTGAAGCACGTTGAGTTTGTGTGGGCTCAAGTAAAGGTGGAAAGTATGGCATGGGAAGATTAACCATGAATACTAGGTGGATGTCTAAGTACCACCTCAAGTCAAGGATGAAGGAATTGTCACTACTAGCATGCAATTATAACTAAGATTGATTTTCTGCTATAGACTCTTGCAACGATATTTATGTATATATAACCAAACATTATCACCAGCATCGAATTATTGAGTTGTGTGATGTGCATGATGTCTCTCTTTATGCTTTTGTTGTTGTCGTGTAAGGATCTGCTGAATTTGATGGTGTATTCATTGAATGTGGTGTAGGAACCTTTCTACCTTTTCCACTTTCTTCTATTATGTGCACTTTTGAGTGATCATGGACATATAGTTGGTGATATCGAGGGAAACATATACAAGATTTTACTCACTATACGAATCTCAATGGACCTTAATCTGCCTAGTGTTACAATTTCATAGATTAGAATTGCGATGGGTAATGAGATGAACCAGTCACAGTTTCTTATCCTTCACTTGTAAACCATGCCAACCAATAACATGTTAAATATTAGAAATATATTTTCTTAATAAAGATAAAACACATCGCTAATCCCATATAAAGTAGGATGAAAAAGTAGATGATAGGAAATTGGGGTGATCTCAATGACATCAACGGGTACCGCAAACCTTGGGGAAAGTTTGGCCGTCTTCCCAACTTAATATAAATCTAGCACAACCTAACTTACGCAACACCTTGTCGCCATAATAGATAATACGTAGGGACCTTTTTTGATATGCATAATGCTTTTGATAATTAGAGGATTCCTTAAGAATTGTTGAAAAAACCTTACTTTGTTCGTCATACACCTGAAGTAGCTCAACTTCAATGACACACAATTTTTGAGACAATCTCATCCCAACAGAGTCCTACAATTTTTCCCATTCAAGGATTCAAAGGTGATATCTTTAGTGACAAATGATAGCTATTATTATATGCAAAATCCATTAAATGAAGGTGATTCTTCCACCATTGCTTCTGGTACATAACATACAAGTGCATGATTTCCTTTAGGATTAGATTTACACTCTTTTTTGTCCACTAGTCTTGGGGAAATAAGACTAACTAAATTTCAGTTTGGTCCCAAAGGCTACATTTAAGGTAGGCCAGAACTTGGAGGTGAATAACGTATCCCTATTAGGGATTATTAGCTTAGGTATATATTTAGTCTATCAATGGGTCTCTACAAATGCAAACCTCTAAATAAGTGAAAGGTAGAAGGCCATTATGTATTTAACACATAAGTATGGGGAAAGTTATATGTGACTATGGGAAAGAGGTTTTCTAAATGAAATAAATAGTTATATATCATATAGAGGTTGTGATAGGCCTAATGAGGGGTACATACACATGTTGTCTTTATTTAGAGAAGGGCAATGTACTTATGTAGGACCGACATGTATTTAGACAGTAAGAAAAAGCCATAATATACAGGGGAAACAATGTGGTAAAGGCAAGGGCCATAACAATAATCTAAAGATAACAATAAACTAAATGGAATCCGAAAAGCCAAATAATCATTAGTTCCTTGTTAGTGAATCAAAAGAGAATTCAAATCAAACAATGCAATAGAAACTAAGCTACTCTTGCCTAAGTATTTGGCTGAACTTAACACAATGAACAAAACTACAAATAAAAGATAAAACACAAAACACAAAACACAAAACTATGTTACCTCCCTTGTCAAAACTAGTGCTCATTTGTTGGCATAGAGGACGTTCTTGCTTGGCGTGTGGGCAATAAAGACTTTGATCAATGCAATTTCCATTTTGGCAGTACTTCTCTAATACCACATGAGGCTTGGCTTGGCTTGGCATGTGAAGCTTCTTGAATGAATTTGGCATTATAACTTTGCTTGAGAGCTTCTTGAACGTATTCCTGTAGAATAACCTTACACACAAAAAACATTTGTTGGAAGAGTGAGGGCACTTGTATTTATAAGTCTTAAAACTAACTCTAACCTTAGTGCAATTAGGTTTAATTTTAACCTTGGTTGTGTTTAGATTAACCTTGGTTAAGTTTAGATTTACCTTAGGTTGGGTCTATGCAATTATAAAGGCTTGACAACTCATAGAAGATATTTATGAGCCATGACAACTCATAGAAGATATTTATGAGGTTGCGACTCACATTTTCTTAGAATTTTAGGAATTAATAAAAGATATTAATTCCCTTGACTTTGACCTCATCTTTATTGATTTTTTTAAAGAAAATGTAATTCCCTAATTGAACTTAGAATTTTTACTTAAGCAACTAATTAAAGTTTGCTTTTTAATTGATTATGCTTAGTGTTTATGTGGCATTTATGAATTGTTTTAATGTTTTGCATTAATAAATTGAAAGGCCAAGAATGTCAATTTTCTATGTCACAATTTGACCGGGTTTGAATCCAAGCTAGGTTATCGGTGCATACATGGTAATACCCCAAATAAGGAAGCCTTAGCACAATTCTAGGCCGTTATATCTCTTGCACGGACAAATTTGAGAAATCTAGTGACTTGTAGGCTTAAATTACATCATTTTTTAGAAATCAATATGATATTTGGTTTAGACACGAAAGTGGTAAAAATTGAGTGTCTATAGTTTGCCCCTATTTGAGAAGGCATTTCAAGACAAGCACAATAATTTTATTTTCAAAGAATGCAAAAGTCGTCGAGATGAAAGGTTCATGCCCCAAGGGCGGTTGATTAGTCCTAGATGCCCTCTCAAGGGATCAGGTGGCAAATAGAGTCATTGAGCGTTCCTTCAAAATGAAGAAATCAACATGATTTAGTGGCAATGTAGGATGAAACAATGTTTGTCCAAAGGTGGTTATAATCAGTAATGAAGGTTGAGATACTGATTTGTCCAAAGGCAATTATAATCAGTGGCACATGTGTGTGCCCCAACAGAGTAGGTAGAGCGAAAAGAATAATGATTTGTCTAAAGGCGGTTATAATAATTAGCACACGTATTTACCCCAAGAGGGAAAATAGGTCGAAAATAATGATTTACCCAAAGGCAGTTATAACCATTTGAATAGGGATCACGTGATTGACAACGAGTTTTCCCCGGGAAGGCAAAATATATCATTGATCGGTCGGAAAAGAATTTTCCACATCTAGGCAAATTGACAAAGGGAGCTTATGTGAGAAAACCATAAAATGGATCTATGATGAGTTGGCAAAGAATAACAACATGATTTTAGCCTACGTGTGATTATGAAGATGCACGTTTGAACTAACAGTGGTATAGGGAAAAAAAATGTTAAACGAGTCTCATAAGAGGCCTAATAAGACAATTAGGTGATAAAATGACAAAGAATTAAGGATTGTAGGATCAAACAACACGTAAAATGGACCATGAAGGTGAAAAATAAACCCCCTGGAGCACGCGGAAGGAACCTTAGGAACTAGGGGAAATTTAAAATTTTAGGCTATATATGCACCCCATGGGGTGAAAAGTGATTATCTTCACTCGAGCCCTTTGAAAACTTGAGCTTTGGTTGTACGTGAGAGTTATCGATGAGAAATGGCATGCGGAGGACATAGACATGTTAGCGGTCGAGTGAGGGAGCACGAGTGACGACCACACGATGGGCCTCTAGTATGTAATCTTACCCTAGCCATTTAATGAATTTATTGCTCATTTATTACTAGTTTTAGGATGAAAACTTGTAAAGTCACCATTTTTGTGGAAGGAAAAATAATGGCTTTGCAAATAAAATCGACGACTTCATACAGAGTCACCATTTTTGCAAATGATGATACTGCCTAAAACCATTGGAAAACACCAAAATGATGATTTCACCCATTTTTAGGTGAAGTCACCATTTTTGTAACAAATGGAAACGATGATTTCACAGAAAAATTATAGAAAATGCCAAAATGCTGACTTCACCATTTGAGAAAAATGATGACTTTGTCATTTGGAAAAAATGGCGACTTCACCCTAAAAAGCAAAATCGCTGAGCTAGGGGACCCAAAAGGGGTCCAACCTCTAGGAGAGGGGCAATAGGTCTGGTAGGGTAGGCCTAGGCTAGACAACATAAATATAGCTTGATGCTAATCTAATGAAAATGATGACTTTGCCCAAAAATTATAGAAAATGCCAAAATGTCGACTTTGCTGTTTGGGAAAAACGATGACTTCGTGGTTTGTGAAAAATGACGACTTCACCCTAAAAGGAAAAATAATTGAGATAAGGGACCCAAAAGGGGTCCAACTTCTAAGAGAGAGGGGTATATAGGTCTGGTAGGGTAGGCCTAGGATAGACAACAACATAAATATAACTTGATGCTAATATATTTTTGATTATAGGAGTGACTTGAGGTATTAATGGCATATGAATGATATTTCGATTGTTTATGGATACCACAAATATGGATAATAGAGATGGTTGCATTTTTGTAGGCCCTGGATATACACATGGCATGGATACCTTTTATTCACATAGATTGAGCATACCTAACTGCCATGGCAGAGTGATGGCATTCTGAGACTTTGACATTTCACCTGCCAACTAGGGAGGCCACTGTTACACTTTAGGATACCGGGCAGATCCTCAAGCTATCAATGAGAGGCCATAGGCTATTTTGGACAAATCCAACATGTAAATAGGTGATGCTAGATGATTTGGCTAGTTTTTAGGATATTCTCATGGTGCATGGGAAGATTGATATTGACTTGATAAAGACATACATAGATTTGCAACCTAACAACCTAGCCCCTAGGGAACCTTCACCCCCAACATTGATCGATAGGGAGGTTGTGGTTCTGATGGTTATTGTCAGTGGC
This sequence comes from Torreya grandis, assembly GCA_037957365.1. Taxonomy (NCBI): domain Eukaryota; kingdom Viridiplantae; phylum Streptophyta; class Pinopsida; order Cupressales; family Taxaceae; genus Torreya; species Torreya grandis. Next base: position 603,011 of record JARHVA010006465.1, on the reverse strand, counting down.
ATATTACTACTTGACAAGAGCAACCACTTCTTCCATATGGGCCTTAGAGGAGTGATCCATAACATGATGGATGAGGCTACGAGATTTACACATGCCAACTGTATTGGCCAAACTATATAAAGATTTGCATATGATGGCCTATCAGAGAGGATGCAACATTGGAACATTACTCTAATCATGGTTTGGGCTTGGGAGCACATATCCATAGAGTGCTCAATGGGTCAGAGACAGGTCCGAGACCCGCATGAGCCATTGGCATATGTTTGGGTACAGATAGGCACAATACGCTGAGGACATTACGGGGAGATCTACTTCTACCAATGCATGTTTGATGCGCTGACACCTCAGTTCTTCATCTGGCGACCTTATCTTATTTATCAACTCCATTGGCGTAGGGATGCATGGTATACATCATTTATGACATCCAAATGGTTTATTGCAAGGAGGCAGTTGCATATCATTGAGGAGTATCAACCAGATCATGTATTATGATAGTTCAACATGGTAGATGATGTTCAGAGGATCCTAGGTGGTTTGCTCATGTTACTAGAGAGATTAGCCATGACACACTTGTGATTTAGAGGAGTATAGTTATGGCTAGCTATGCGAGCATTCTATGAGCGACATGGGATTATGTAGGAGTCCAATAGATGCAGGAGTCACACCAGAGTATGTACACTGGTGGGAATAGGTGTACCCATTGAGACTTATTGTTCTAGGATAGGTAGGTGGACATGCAAAGGTCAGGTGCCGATGGACATTGATGAGGTTGAGGCTGAGACTAGCAGTGGGGCTAGCGATAGTGGTAGTAGTTGGTATAACAGTGGAGGAAGGAGGATGATGCTGATGGAGATGATGGGGGATGATGAAGGGGATGATGGAGGGGACGACACTCGGGCTAGGATGGTGGTGGATTTAAATATTACAAGTTTAACATGGTCTTTTGCTGATCTAGGCTAGGCATGGCCATCAAGGATAGCGAGATCGGACAGGGATATGGCTATTTTGGAGGAGCAGATTATGACATGGGTAGGTGAGATCCAGGGTTTGGAGAGGAGGGTGGCAAATTTATAGGGTACATTAAGCATTTAGGATGAGGCTATGACTACCCTTCAGTGGAATATTACTCGACTGAAGGCAGAGGTGGCGTGGATGGTTCAGATATAGGCATAGATTCAAACAGAATGAGACTAGGCTATATCAGATAGAGATCAAGACTTGGTAGATGTACAGAGGCTCCGACGTGAGTGATATGAGGCTCAGAGAGCCAACACATAGGCAAGATTCTCACAGATGATACTTGAGAGCCTTTGGACTAAAGATTAGGCATCCTACTATCGTCAGACATATGAGACCACTGTCCTAGAGATCAACAGATTGCCACATTTGAGGTATGGGATGCATAGAGGGTTGACAATAGATTACGTCTGTTCAAGACCATGACACATGGTATAAAATCCTCAGGTTAGTTTGTGTAGAAACTATGACCACCTATGCCACCAGGACTAGGCCCTACGTGGTCCACCTCCTGCTACAGGGTCCATGGATACACAGATTCAGAACTAATTGTTAGAGCTGTATTTTTGGCATATTATTGTATTTTTGACACCATGATATGTATATGTTCTCAATGTATATGACATTATTGTGAGATATATTGACATTCATATTGGTCCTCAGAGGCCTATGTACATGGACTATTATTCTTTGATATATACAATGCTTATGTTTATTATCATGTTGATCTCATGCTTAGCTCATGTTTAACATTGTGGATGTTTATTTTCCATGTAAACATGTATGCTGTTTCATCTATTGTATTATCATGCATATGAGATGTTGTACTATTTTATCTATTCATGTTGTATGACGTATATATGCTTATTCAAAGATGCACACATGTATTAACACATAATATAATCATATTAATATGGTTATTCATTGGTTTGGACTATGTTTGGGATTTGCCTTATGGAGAAGTACTGCCCATTGCATTGATTGATAGATCTATTGGCCTGATTTTTGTTATAGTTTGTGATATTATGCATCATAGTTATGAACAACTATAATAACAATATATATCCTGAGAATGAAAAACTTAGTTTATATGCAAATATAAACAACCTAGGAAAAAAATTTGAACAATCAAATCTCAAGTGTAAAATATAAGACAAATAAACTAAGTGTAGGACTATATACAAATATTCAAAATCTAAGTACAAGATATAACTAATCAAGACTAAAGTGTAAAAAAAAATGTAATAGACCTACGACACTCGAGAAAGGCACAATCAAAGAAAAAAGGCAGCAAACAATTAAAACAAACAAAAAGAACCAAACAAACAAACAAAACAAACAAACAAAAATAAAACAAACAAACAACCTAAAGGAGACAAAGTTAGTTAATGAACTAACTAAAAGAAAACAAAATAAACAAATAAACTAAAGCACAAGCAATAAACATATGAAGTTTAACCAAGATCAATAAACAACCTAAATTAATCAAAATGAATAAACAAACAATATGAAGGCAAACAAAATTTTAGTAAACAAACTATTCTAAGACACAAATGTAAATAAACAAACTAAACTAAAGCAAACAATAATATACAAACAAGTTAGTAACAATGTTAGAAACAAACATAATACAAAAAAATAATGAATTAGTGAAATTGTTCGTGCATGTGTAATAGAAGTGTTATGCTTGGGTACAAGGTTGACCCTAGGTTAAGTATTAACGACACAACTAAAACAACACAAGAACAAATGGCACAAGGTTTCCTCTACGCTATAGGGAACAATGACAAAGGGTATGATGGTAAAAGGTTGCCCCTAGGATATAGGGAATAACAACACATGTAATATATAAAATGTTGCCCCTAGGCTACACGGGACAATAACATAAAACCAAATAGGGGGAATAGAAGAAATATGAAGGGGTAGCCTAGTGCGCTAGGCAAGTGGACGTTGCTTACATAGTCCCATGAACATTAGATTCAACGTGAACTTCAAGCCAAATGTAGTTCTCCCTAGATATGGGATAGAAAAAATTGATGATAACAAAAAGAGGAGGATTATAGAGGAATATAGGAATAATCTCATAAAACAACAAGTGCGTAGTGTAAAGAGGTGGTGACGCTCACAATCATGAAAGCTTCAAGTACAAGAAACTCATGAAACTATAAAAGTGTGGGTTTTGGCTAAAACCACATTGAAAGATGAAATATGAGTATCCACTAATGAATCGAATTAGCAATTTATAGTGTTCACTACATTTACAAATTTTGAATGAGAATGAACTTGCAAAACGGTGAGAACATTGGTTGAGGTTGCTCGTAAAATGGTGGGAGCGTAAGAAAATCCAAGTGTTCTTTAGTGCATCAAGTTCAAATGCACGATGCTCAGAAAAATGACTCGTAAAATGATGAGAGTGTACAACTAAGGGTTGCTCGTAAAATGGTGAGAGCATAAGAAAAGCCAAGTGTTCATTAGTTCATCAAGTTCAAATGCACAATGCTCACAAAAGCGACTTGCAAAATGGTGAGAGCTTACAACTAAGGGTTGCTTGTAAAATGATGAGAACATAAAAGAACAATAAGGATGGGTAACTAAAGGGAAAGTGATTGCTTGTGAAATAACTATAAGACCCACAATCCTTAGGGCAAAGAATATGAAAGAAAGTACCAAAAAGAAACAAAGTGATGAAGAAGTGGCAAAAAAGTGGTGGCTAAGGTAACTTGAGATACCCCATGTATCCAAGTGCTGCCTACATAGTCCGTGCGGACCTTAAGCCATTGTACTTCTTCTAAAAATGGGAAGAACATGGCAAAGTGGTCTAGACATGAAGCTGGATAGGTAAGATAGTCCATCCTCAAAAATTTTGAAGGCTTTGTATATCATATGGAAATTCTAAGCCAATTTTCATGATGTTATAGATTTTAAGGATTTTTGTAGGTCTTTACAAAAGTTTAGGGGTTTTGAACTATTTTGAATATTTTTATTTTTTTGGTATCTCAACTCAATAGAAGATTACAAGGTACAAAATAGTCTAACTCACAAAATGGAGAGAGCATTCAAACTTAAATTGTTCATAGAATGACGAGAGTGTTTAAATAAGGGCGGCTAAGCTGACCTTAGAAAACACTGAGCGCTGTCTACATAGTCAAAATGGACCTCAAACCAATGTAGTTCCTCCTACAACGAAACATTCAACTAAGTAACAAGTTCATGAATAAGCAAATGGCAATGTATGGAACAATGATGTGTCAATGCATGGTAAAGGTGTTATTCCTAGGCTATAAGAAACAACGACAAGGGTCGATGATACTAATTTAGCCAAAGATAGTTATAATTAGTAGCATGAATAGTGAAATAAAACGTAATAAAAAATGAAGGATGCAATTACCAAGACCACTATCATACTGCTTTCATATACTGTCATTGAATGAAGGCCTTCAAAAGTTTAAATTTGAATCAACTGCTAGAATTGCATATGATATCAACCACTAAAAGTGTCTCAGGTAAAAATGAATCAGAACCAAGGCCAAAGGTGATAGGGTTACGTGAAAAGCATTGGAGGTCAATAGGCTAAGATATGATGGGAAAGGGATAGGGTATGGTAGGAATAATGGGTATATAATGGCACAACTTAAATGGTCCTTGTAGACAATAGTTGAAGTCCTTCAAGCTTAAAAATGTTTGAGGTGCATTATGTTCATCAGTTCATCAAATTCATCTCCTTCTGGTGTGGCTAGTCTATATGCTCTAGAACTATAGTTATCAATAATCACATAAGGCCTTAACCAGTTAGGTTGAAACTTTCCTTTCTTGGTCTCGACATTGATGTTTTTTTTGATTTTCTTTTAGTATAAGATCACAAAGCTCAAATTCTCTATGCTTCATGTGCCAATTGAATTGGCCACATGATCTATTTTGGTATGCTTGAAAGTTATCAAGGTGGCCATGCACTTTCCATCTAGTAAATCTAGTGCTTGCAAGTGAGCTGCTTTGTAGTCCCATCATCAATGATGTGCTATAGTGAAATGCAGAGAGAAAGTAATTTGACCTCGATAGGAAGAATGGCTTTAGTGCTGTAAATAAAGAAATATGTTGTAGCCCCTGTTGGAGTATGAAAAGTGGTATAGTAGGCCCAACGGGCATAAAACAACTACAAGTTCCAATTACGACCAACATCATTGACATTCTTCTTGAGGATATTCACAATGGCTTTATTAGATGCCTCAGCTTGGCCATTGCCTTGCGGGTAATAGGTGGGAAAAAATGTTGTTTGATATGGTATTGGACACACAAGGTTTTTACATCTTTGTTTTTAAATGAACTGCCATTCTCAGATATAATGTCAGAGGGAATACCATAGTGACAAATGATATGGTTAAAGATGAATTTGGAAATCTGCTTACCAGTCACGTGAGGGGAATGGCTTCCACCCATTTAGTGAAATATTATGTAGAAGTAAGGACATGTTTGTGGCCATCTGAGGATGCAGGATTTATCTTGCCTACGAGATCAAGTCGCCGCGTTGAGAATGGCCATGGTGTTGTCAATGGTTTAAGCATTTTTGTTGGAGCATGGATCAAATTAGCACACTTCTAACATTTCACACACTTATTCATATAGGCAGCTGTGTCAATTTCCATAGTCGGCCAATAGTAACCAATACGTAGTAATATCTTGTAAAGGATGGCCCCAATGGTGTGGGCCCCACACATTCTTTTGTGAACTTACCTCAACGCTAAACTAGACTTTGTCAAAGATTAAAAATAAAGTAGGGTTCCATCATAGTTTCTATAATATAGGGTATGTCTAAATAAGGTATAATGGGAGGCTTTATGAATGAAGGCTTTTTGTATTTTGTGGGAAAGATCGAGGGGAATGATTTTATTGTGGAGGTAATCATATATTTTTGAATACCAAGTACATGTGGGACCAAAAATATTGTAAACCATCATAACAACTTCTTATTCGTGTACTGGTGCTAGGAGATGTTCCACAAGAAATTGATAGTCTCTAGCTCTGTCCATAATCTGAATTATAGAGCCAATTGTAGCCATGACATCAACTATTTTGTTACTAGCCCTAGGTATCCATTCAAACTGGGGATTGGTAATTTGTTGCTTAAGAGTGTCAACCATACCTTTATAAGGTACTAACTTCTTGTCCTTCATCTGATATTGGTCTATACGCTGATTGATTATAAGTTGTGAATCATTGTGAACCATTAAATATTGGATATTCCACTATACTGCTTGGCGAATCCCTGCAACAAGTGCTTCATACTCAACCATATTATTAGTACATGGAAAACCAATGTGAAAGGACTTAGAAATAGATCTCCTTGCGACGTGATAACCAATATGCCGATGCATGATCCACGGGTTGTGAAAGAACAAGAAAAGTACATTATCCATTATTCTGCTTCAAGAGGTGCTTCCGTTGTGGATATGATGGCTTCATCTAGAAACCCAAATATAAGAGGTTGAGTATCAGGAAGAGGATCTTTTTCAAGCTAATCTACAAGTACCTATTCCTTAATGGATTTTTAATTAACATACTTGATCTTAAATTCGCCCAAGAGCATGATCCATTTCGCCATGTAGCCCTATAAAGCTGTTTTAGATGGTAGATACTTGAGTAGATCTACTTTGGCAATTACAATAGTCTTCTTATTTAGAATGTAGTGACACAAATTTTGGGATACGAAAACCATAGTTAAATAAGATTTATTGATTGTTTTATAATTGTGTTCATACACAACCAATGTTTGACTTAGGTAGTAGATGGCATGCTGTTTGCCCTGTTCATCGTGTTGTACCAAAAGTGCCCCCAAGGCATTTTCAGTGGCTGACAGGTAAAGTAGCAATGGCTTGTTCGGAATAAGCAGTAACGAAATAGGTGGATTGGACAAGTATTATTTGAGATGGTCAAATGCTTTTTGACAATCCTCATTCCATGAGAAAGTGGTGCCTTTCTTCAACAAGTGTGTAAAAAGATGGCATTTGTCAGCTAACTACAAAATGAAGCGTCTGATTGACTATATTTTGCCCTGTAAACTACATAGTTGTTTCAAGGTAGATGGCAATGGCATATCGATAATGGACTGAACGTTGGTTAGATCAACTTTAATGCCTCTACAAGAGACAATAGAACCTAATAATTTGCCAAAAATTATACCAAATACGCACTTTTTAGGCTTGATCCTAACGTTGTATGCTTGAAGTCTCTAAAAAATTCTTTGAACTATAGCTGGATGGTTGATTCGGGTCTTACATTTACCCAGGATGTCATTGACATGGTCCTCGACAATGTCATGCATCATATCATAGAAAAATACCATCATGGTCCATTGGTATGTTGCTCCTCCATTCTTGAGTCCGAATGGCATCACTTGATAAGAAAACATTCTTCACAAAGTGGTGAATGCTACCTTGTGCTAGTCCTCTGGTACAATCCTGATTTGGTTGTATCTTGAAAAACCATCCATAAGGGAAAACATTTCATATCTAATCATTGAGTAAACAATCATGTCAATGTTTGGCAAAGGAAAGTCATCTTTTGGGTAAGCTTTACTAATATCTTGAAAATCAATGCACAATTTAAAACCTTATGGCTTCCTATTGACTGTACTATATTGGAAAGCCATTCTGAGTAATTAATAGTTCGAATGCATCTTGCATCTAAGAGTTTCTCCAAATATGTTTTGACTAATAAATCAATACGAAGATGCATTTTTATCAGCTTCTGCTTCACTGGTTTGGCATTAGGGTGTACAACAAGATGGTGTACAACCAAGTTAGGGTCCAAACTTGTCATATCTAAATAGACCCATGCAAATATATCAACAAATTCTCTCAGAAGGATCATAAAAACTTCACTTCCTCCTCAATGAGGGATGCACCTAATTTAATCCATTTTGGTTCCTCTAGAGACCCAATGTTGACCTTAGAAGTGTCCTCCATAAGGAGTGTAGAACCATTATTTAAAATTTTTGGTAAAGAGGTAAACTGGTTGGCAATACTGTAGTCTTATGGTTGGATTGGTTTGTCTAACTCTCCCAAATAGGATGAATCAGAATCACCCATTGGTGGTAAAAGCCATGTAACAAATACCTTTGGGCATTCCTCTATGATATACTCAAAATCTTGTTGCTCTTTAGTATCAATTTTGGATCCATACATTAACCTCAGACTAGTGGTCTCTTACACTTCATGCAAAGAGGGGTGAACATCCCCATCTAATGGCACCTCAAACATGTTTTTACCAAGAGACTTGCCTTTTTATTTACATTTTCCCTAGTCTAAAAGTGCCTCAAAGAGTTTTCACTTTTAGACCTCAATGTTTTATTTTATTTTTTATTTTGGCCGAAGAAATTCACCCGCTCTCCGAAATAGGCAACATGGTCCATTACAATAGAGAAACCCTATTTTCTATCTCTTAGAGGAATATAATCCCTCAAACCCAAAAAGTCACAAATGACCTTGTCATTTTTGAACTCATCAAATGGCATTGTTGACTCTTATTGGTCCTAGTCTATCTGTTGGGGTTGATAAAGGCTAAGTGGTGCAGGGTAAAAAATAGGATTAATAGTACATATGATATAAGGGTTAAAAAAATTAGTGTTGGCAAGGTCATGATAGATGCTATAATCAGACTCTACGTTGCTACCAACATCGTCGTTGCTAGTCGTTGGCATAGAAACTTGAATAAGGTATGTGGGGTCACCCTCTGGTGGTTTAAATCCAATGCCATGAGTTTATTTGTACTTGGTCATGGACATTAGCTTGAGTGTTCCTTATTGATGTGCCCCTAGGCCTCTGCCTTGATAAGCTTGGTTATCCATAATCTAGTTAGGGATATGATACTTAGCACTTTGGTAAGAATCAACTAGATTATCATTATAGAGCCACAAATCATCTTCGGCCAAAGGGCCCTATTCTAGGCTAGAGGCTAGTAAACAATGGGTTAAATGAGATGAGATTTCCCCTTATCACACCATTCCATGCAAACAATCTTGGCTTTGGGTCTCCCATAGGTGTTTAGGTTTTGATGTAATCTGGCTATATGAAAGGAGTCATGAGTATTGTACTTTCCTATACCTTTGTTATATATGTAAAAATGGTTAGATTTCTCTGATGAAGGTGTATATGAAGTTAAAGCTAGGCTTTTAGGGTCAATGTAATTGACTTTGGGATATAATTCAATGGATTTTTCTTTATCATCTTTTTCTTCGTCAGTTTTAGGCATAAGATTCAAGCCAAAATGGTAATTATAACTCTTGTACTCCACCTTAAGATGTTTGAAAAATTGGTAAGGCTAGAGATCAACTAATATTGTTACTTCTATCCCTGAATGGGGAAATTTGATACATTGATGCAACATGGAAGGTATGGCCTAGATTTCATGGATCCATAGTTGAACCAAGAGGAAGTTGTATGATAATTCCAGGTTGAGAACATGGCAAAGAGTGTCATGGGTTAAAGGCACAATGACATTGACAAACTGATGGTTCCTTGTGATTCCCATTCCTCATTATCATACGCTTTGGTGACAATGGTATCTAGCTAAAGATCGGTCACTGTATATCTAACATGTTTCGCCAAATTTAGAGACACAATGTTTAGGTTTGAACCATTGTCTACAAGGACACATTTAACCCTATGTCTAGTTATACCAACCTCGATGTACAAAGTGTTGTTATGAAATGGGCCCAAGAATGACATATCACTTTGATCAAAGGGAAGTCATCGAACAGGGGCTAAATGTCCTACCATAGCTTGAAATTTTTCAAGCATAATGTCATTAGGTACAAGGGATTAACTTAGGTATTCATTAAGTATACTCTTGTGAATGCTAGATGTGCATAGTAAATCTATGATGTATATTTATGCAGGTCTTTTTGTAGCTATTCCACAATGTCATAGGTTTTCTCTTTGGTATTAGAAATTGGCTTGTTCTTTTTTGGTATGGAGGTTTGAATGGGTGCATTCGTGGAAGAAGGTTGTGGTCCTTGGATAGTAATCTTGGCTTATCAAGTTGTGATTGCACAATATCGATCAGGTACTGGGCCTCTGTAACTAGATGAAGAGATAAAAGGGCATGGAATGGTAATTCTTAGGTGGTGTTGAGCTTGGATGATAACATGTTCTAAAGAGGGATTATCAAGGTTTGATGGTATCGGTGGTAATACGATTGCTTGCAACATGTCCTACAACATTGTTGTAAGTATATTAAATGACATGATGCAATCCTTGGTTTGATTGATCAGTTTGACCTTTGTTTTGACCATTTTATTGTTATTGTTGTTGCTATTGTAGTGGTGTTCTTTATCATTATTGTTGCTATTGTTGGTGGTTGTGTTGACAAAAAAGGTTTTGATAGATACCCAAGTTATGATTAGATGTAGCGATGTGGTTATACTGCTCTATCTCTCCATTCTAAAGCATGTTCTAAATCAAGTGCCTTAGCTGTATGCAATGGTGTATAGAGTGTCCCATAACATGATGGTCCTAAAAAAACTCATGCTCTTTGTACCAGTTGGGAAAAGGAATTCCTTCAGGAAAAGGTCTTGGCACAAGCAAGCTAATAATATTAGCTTGAACCAACTTGCGAAACATGAACTTAATGGGTTATTCGAGGTTAGTGAACGTTCTGGATATGGTTGGTCTTTTCCTTGGAGGAAGTGTTTATAACTATGAAGGATTTTGTGGAAGGTTTTGTAGAGGTCTAGGCTGAATGAATGGATGCAATGGTTGTTGAATAGGCATAGCTAAATGAATATTCAGTGTTTGCATCGTTTGGACATGTCAAAATTCATTGACCCCATTATTGACAACATTCTTGTTATGATTATAAGATTTTGATCTCTTCAAAGTATTAGCCTAAGCTGGCATTGAAGCCAGTATTTGGATAGGGTTTTGGTTATGATTGTAGTTTTAGTTCTGGTATTGGCCTTGATGTTGGTTTTGGCTCTGGTTCTGATTAGAGGAAGATAATTTGACAATCCCTTTGTTGACAAGGGCCTTTTCAATTTGTATCCCTTTCTCAATAACTTCTTCAAAAGTGTGAGCACATTGCAGATCGAGATGATATGATATCTCACTATGTAGACTCTTGCTAAATATTGCACCCAATTGTCTGTCTGATAAACTGTGAATTAATCAGCTAGCAAGTGCCCTCCATCATTGCAAGTAATTAGCAAAGCTTTCACCATTTTTCTATTTTGCCTGACCCAAATCCATCACTGCAATCTCATGTTCGAGATTATATGAGAAATGTTGTACAAACTTATCTAAAAGGTAATCAAATTCTGGCACATATTTGTTTAACAAGTTTAAAAATCCATTCTAAAGCTTGTCCAACCAAACTTATAGGAAAGAGGAAAAACAAATAAATATCACTATAGGCCACTAGTTGGCAAGCAATAAATAACTCTTTTGAATTGCCTTTGCCTTTATATTTATTAAATTTGGGCGATCATTACCCAAAGGAAAAGGTATTTGGAGGCAATCCATATTGAATGGATACAGGCATATCTCTTCTAATTTGGACTTCTTTGTTTACTTCCTAGTTTGAATGGCTTGAATCGCATCATTCATTTGCTTCAACTCTTAGTCTAGGAATCTAGATGGTATGACTTGTTGCAGTTGGGGTTGCACATTCAAAGGTGGATTACCTTGACTTAGGTATAATGGAGGAATGACATATTGGGGAATATTTGTTTGATTGGTTGACCGACCATAAACACATATCAAAGCATTAGGATTATACTGTTGGTACAAAATACGTTGTTGATAAACATTTTAGCTAGGGTTTGCAACATGGCTTTGATTTGAAAATTGCAGTCATGGTAGAGGCATTTGGTTAGGTGGAATGTATTAGCATTGCTGGGTTTGGGTAAGAACTTGCTGTCTACTTGTCGAACCCTACTGTATAAAGGGGACGCATTGTTGGCTAAAACCATACTGTTGAAGGCATTTCAAGTTAGATCCTTGTTTTATATAAGGTACCTTTTTGGGTAAAAGGCAACTATTGTGTAATAGGTACTTGTTGTAAGTTGGGACCTTATTGTTGGGTAAACACCTATTGTTGGTTGGGCACTTGTTGGAGGTTTGGTATTTATTGTTGACCAACCAACACTCTTTGTTGACCAATAGGATCATGTTGTTGATTAGGAAACATTTGTGATGGTTGTGGTATATTGGTACGTGCTTGTATTGGTGGAACATTAGTTGCCACTTGTTGAGATGGTGTAGTGTTCAACACTTGTTGGGTGGAATGTTGGTCTATTTTTGGTTATTTCCCTTGTTGCATGTTTGAAGACGCTGTTAGTTGAGGAGTGGAAATTACTTTCTATGTTTGGGAACTAGGCATACCTGCCCCATGTTGTTGTAAACCACTCGAGGTATTAGTAAGAGGAAGTTGCTGTGTGTTTCTCTACGGTATACTAGACCCACTTTGGTTCAAATTGGTATTCACTTGAATGTTATCCACTATGTTTTATGTGAGGTCTTCTACAAGAGATGCAATTTCTTATGTCATAATTGGGACATTGTACATGTCTCCTACCAATGTGCTTTGGTTAAAGGGGTCTATGTTCTGATTTACATAGCTCGAAGAATCTGTTTGTACCTTTGTTGTGGGAGTTAACTCTATTAGTGGCATGTTTGAAATGGCCATGAAATTGAAGTTACGAGATAGGTTAAGATATGTTTGATATGCTTGCTGTACCTGATCTAATTGCTCATCCATTGGACCCTTTCTTTTTGTAAGTGAATTTAGGCCCTGTTTAGGTATTGATATTAAAGCTTGATTATAACTAGTTGAAGCCTGTTCAAACTGTTGGACATGAGGCACATTTATAGGTGTTCTAATTAATCTAGACAAAATTTAATGTGGGAAGTCTGTCAGGAATTTGGCTCCTACTTCTACCGCCCTAACTAAAATTACATGTTTATTTTCTAATAAGTGATGATAAAAAAAGTATGGGTCATAACTTGTTGGCATGGTTACATAGTAGGGCTATTGTTGTTGGTTTTGTTCTACGATAGGTGTCATTTGAGTAAGGTATTGTGCTATTTATTCTTGCTCTTGGCCTAGATAAGAAGGTGTGTTAATAATGTATTACACTAATGGGTCTTGCCCTTGTTATACATATGGGGTAATGTAAGAGGGATATGGATCCATCTCATACGCTACATCATTACCATAAGGTTCTTGAACAAAGGGGTCACTAGTGAAAAAGTTCTCATAATCCAGATTATACATGGTCCCACTACGTGTATAGTGAGGCATGCTCAGATTTATGACTAGGTTTCTTGAAGAAAGGTCAAATGTGGTAAATGACTACGGTCTAAAGCAAACAACCTTTAGCTCTATAATTAGAGGTCCAAAGGTGAAACATCTATTTTATGTATATGGCAAAGGTAAAATGAAAATGTGAAACCGATATTTGGTAAAGGTGCTTGGGCAAGGTAAATTATCTTGATCTAGGTCTAACAATAAAAGCAAAGATCGTAGGTCTTTGGTCAAATGTCACAAATCTAGACTTCTAAACTAGGTCTAAAATGAGAAAAATAATTGCTAAGTATTTGGTCAAAAGTCACAAAGCTAGACTTAGAAACAAGACAGTCTAAACAAGAACTTGAAATCAACCTAAATCTAAGGTAATTGGATCATAATAACTCACTCTAGGTCTATGGTAATTAGGTCAGAAAACTTAGTAATTATCTCAAAAAACTTGGTAATTGGCACACAAAAGACTCTTTACAAACGAAACTATGACATCGTTGAACTTGACATGGAGGACCCTAAACTCAACACATGACAACAAAACACCCCTAAGTCTAGGAAAAGGTGTATAAACCAATCCAAGTCGCACAATCCAAATGTAAAAGGTAAACCACATAAGCCCAAATTAGAGAAGGCTTTAGCGTTGACCTAATTAGTTTAAGATCTAAACTTTGAAAGATTAATTTATAAATTTAATATAAAAGACTCATATTTTATAAAGGTCAACAAGCTAGACTCAAATGGTTAGTGTAACCATGCATTTTTGGAAATAAAGGTATGAATGGTTTTTGGAAATGGTTTCAAACAAGGCAAGTATTTAATAAAAAATTGGTAGTGTAACAACACTCCTTTTAACAAGTAGTATAAAAGTAGTTTTTGGAAAAAATCCAAGGCAAATGTTTGGAATAAAATTGACAGTGTAACACCTCTTGGTTCAAAATGGTATGCAAAACATGAAGGTTTTTACTCATTTTGAACTTGGTACACAAATAATTTTAGACCCAAAAATACATGCTAGTAAAATAAATAGAAAAAGCACCTAAGTGCATGCCCTATCTTAAAAATGATAAGGTGTGCCTAGCTTCTACCAAAGTTTCCACCAATATACCAATGCCCAAAATTAATTAAGTGTTAATTTAAATATTAAAGAGTGCATGTAGGTAGATTTTTTAATCCTCCTTCTGTCTCTCAAACATTAGTACGTAGAAAGGAACTTGGAGTGACAAAGCACTCAACATTTGGCAAGAAATTCTATGACAAAGTGGGGTTGATCTAAAATCCTTTCTTTTGAAATGATGGTCCCAAGTATGGCTAACACAAGGGTGAATCACATTAATTGGATTCAAACTCACTAATTTTTTATGTGAAGGTTTAGTCTTTTTCACGACTTCAGTCATGTACTTCTTAGTGATGTCCAATGTTTAGTGTGAACTAATATGGGGTTTCATTAGAATTGTTAGGCTAGCTACTCAACCACTGTTCAATTATAGTATCACATGCCAATTTTATATACCTTAACATGGATTGGGGTTGGTATGATGCTGGGAGATGAAACTCTAGGTCAATGCACCCTTAAAAAACTTGTGAGGAGGCGATGGACTCCCACCCACAAACCAATGCAAAAAAATAAACAAATAAAAAATTAGAAGAATTTTAGGGTCATTTCTAGGTCACCCAATTCACTCGAAGCTTGGGGAGAGCATACGTGACTTTTCTTCCATTCTAGACTCAACCAAACAAGGCAATAAACAAGATGTTTTTGATCACCTAAGTTCCCTAAAAGGAATGGGGAGAGCACACACACAAAGTTCATTTTGCCAAAATAAATTTAATCTAAGAATTTTAAAGTAATTAACAAACAACGAACAAATAAAAAGAAAAAGCTTTTAAGATCTCTAATCTAAAGTTTTTGATTGTTTTTAAAGCACTAAATATGATGTGAATGAAATTCTGGCCCCTTGGCTTTGCTATTTTCTCTTGTAAACTTGAAAGACAAAAAACAAAGTTTGTTAGGTAAATTATAAGTGTATGAAATTTTGAAGTGTTTAAACCTCCTAATTTTCACTTAGTTTCCCAAAAAAATGTTAGGAGGTTCTCTTATTTTTATACAAAAGAGTTAACTAACATACAATTTTAACTTTCAAACACTTGCATTTTTTACACAGAGCGAAGTCGCCGATTTCTCAACAAAGTGAAGTAATCAATTTATCAATAAAATGAATTCACTATTTTCTTATCGAACTATAATAGACAGAAAATGTTTCAGGCAAAGATGCCATTAGTCAAGCACAAATTCACCACTTATGTTAGTCAAAATTGTTGATTAGGGTTAAAAATAGAGAAAAAATATTGAGTCCACAAAAAACATAACTTGGAGAAGCCATCAAAATGCAGGATCGAAGTTGCTATTTTTATTCATCGAAGTCACTGTTTCCATAGAGGATGATTCAATATAGGTCAATGTTGCCATTTTCACAATAGAGCAATGTCACTGTTTGCTACGAAGTCATCAATGTGAAGTCACTATATCTTGCAAAACAAATAATCACAAAATAGAAGACACAATATGCAAAATTATTGTTTAGCAGGGTGAAGTTGCCGATTAGTAACTAAATAAAATGACATGAAATTTGGTCATAAAACTAAAAATTTGAAGTTGTGAGTGATTTTTGAAAGAATTTTAAAGGTTCCACATCAATCATTTGGTCCATGCAGGGTGTGTGGTCCCACCAGGTGTGCCATTATGTAATCTTAGGAATCTGAAGAGCTAAATAATCATTAGTTCCTTATTAATAAATCAAAAAATAATTTAAATCAAACAATGCAATAGAAACTAAGCTACTCTTGCCTAATTACTTGGTTGAAATTAAAGCAATGAACAAAACCATAAATAGAAGATAAAACACAAAACTATGTTACCTCCCTTGTCAAAACATTACTCATTTGTTGGAATAGAGGATGTTCTTGCTCAACTTGTGGGCAATAGAGACTTTGATCAATGCAATTTCCATTTTGGCAGTTCTTATCTAAGACCACACGAGGGTTGGCTTGGCTTGGCTTAGCTTGGCATGTGAAGCTTCTTGAATCAATTTGGCATTATAACTTTACTTGAGAGCTTCTTGAAAGTATTCCTGCAGAATAACCTTACACACAAAATATTTTTTTGGAAGAGAGTGATGTCACTTGTATTTATAGGTCTTAAAACTAACTCTAACCCTAGTGAAATTAGGTTTAATTTTAACCTTTTTTGTGTCTAGATTAACCTTGGTCAAATTTAGATTACCATGGGTTGGGTCAAAGCAATCATGAAGGTTTAAAAACTCATAGAAGATATTTATGAGCCATGATAACTCATAGAAGATATTTATGAGGTTGTGACTCACATTTTATTGAAATCTTAGGAATTAATAAATTTTATTTTTAATTCCCTTGACTTTGACCTCATCTTTATTGAAAAATTATTTTTTAGAAAATAATTCCCTAATTCAACTTGAAATTTTTACTTAAGTAGCTAATGCAAGTTTGATTTTTAATTAATCTTACTTAAGGTTTTTGACATTTATGAATTGTTTTAATGTTTTGTATTAATAAATAGAAAGGCCAAGAATGTTAATTTTCTAGGTTGCAATTTGACTAGGGTTAAATCCAAGCTAGGTTATCAGTGCATACAGGGTAATACCCCAAATAAAGAAGGCTTGACATGATTATGGGCTGTTATATCCCATGCGTGGATGACTTTGGAAAATTTAGTGACTTTTAAGCTTAAATACATCGTTTAATAGAAATCAATATGATATCCAATTCAGACAGGAAAGTGGCCAAAAATGAGTGTCTATAATAAGTATGTGTTACAATATAAATGAAATGACACATACAAAATTCATAATCCGACTATGCATGAAATAAAGGGTGTATGGTTAGGGACACTTACCTTGAGTCAAATTGTTAGCACATTAACCTCCTCAGCTTTAGGATCTTTTTGAGGGATGGTTGTAGTGTAGTCAAGATGGATAGAATAAAACCTAAGTAGAAAAAAATGGGAGACTTCAAATTCTTAGTGCACCTCTTCTACATAGTCCTTATTCTTGATTCTCCAAGGCCTTTATTGTAACTTGTATTTTGTTGGTGATCCATTTATCCTATTTCTCTTCATATCCCTTTACCCTATTTCCCTTTATATTCCTTAAGGGTATTTATGGACACAAGGAGAGAATTTTTTGTTCATCAAGAAATGACTAAATGAATCCTATAAATAGGGTTACAAATATATAAAATCAAATATCAATTTTAGAGAGTGTCATCAACTTGGTTGAAGATGTTAAATAAAATTAAAATGTTATCGACTCAACTAATGACATCGATTAAAATATATTGAAATTAAAATGTCATGATTTAGGTTGGTGACGTTTGGTAAAATCATTAAAATTTGGAAAGGGGTCAAAGGAAGGAAAAGGAGGCAAAGGATGAAAAATATGCTATGAAGGTAGGGGGTAATACCCACGACATATCTCTTATATATTTGGCTCAAAAATGTCCCACTCAATTTGAATTTTGGAAGATTAATGCATCAACAAGTCATGAATGAAGTAAATGTTAGTAAAGTGAATTTAATGTGTATACATAAGTCCTAACAAAGCTTATCACTAGTTACAATAGTGCAATGATGGATGCTGATTTGTAAAAAAATAAATATGCCAACAAAAGAATTAAATGACTGAATTGAAATAACCTAATTGAAATAATTGAGATGTTAACAATGAAATATATGTACATCTACTTATATTTACTTGAATGTATGTGTGGATATGTTTATGTAATGATCATGGCATGCCCAACTAATGCTCATTTCATCATGAATAAATGCTTATGTTAACACTAATGATGAAACACTACATGGACTAATGTAATGTGAGAGTATGTAAATGAATCTAAGTGTAAGTACATATAATTATAATATATTTCAAAGAAGATGGTACTAGTAAGGGTACAAATAACTATGAGGCAATAACTAAAGTAGGTCTGGAAGGTCCAAAAATAAGTAAGGTGTCAGGATGGGTTCATATATCCACAATGTAAAGGCTAGATTAGGCTTAGAAGGCTTGAAGGAAAATATATAAGGTGTTAGGATGGGTTCAATTAGCCACAACGTAATTACTAGATTAGGTCTGGGAGGCCTAAGGCAAAATAGGTTGAGAAAAAAATCTAAGAATCCCAAACATAACCAAGAAGAGTCCTTGAAGGACATTTTTTTTCTTTTCCAAAAAGTATTATGAAGACAAAATATGCAACTATATTCAAGTAGGTATGGCTTAAGGGGAATGGTCAATTGATTATCAAGGTCATAAAATCTTATACCATGGATTCCTAATGTTGTCATAATGCTAGCATGATGGAAAGAGATACAAAATAAAAGATTTCAAGAATATGAGACTTAAATATAAGATTTTACATCAAGGGGAAATAGTGGGAGGGAAGGAGGGGAAATATGACATCACCAATGTGAAGATATGTTCTTTATTAAAAGCAAGGATGTCAGATTAATCTGTCTATACTTAGAGTTTTCCAAATCTAAAGATTTAAGGCCCTTGTTTTAAGGATTTTTGTCTTGGGCCAACTAGTGAGATAGTAGATGTTGTTAGGTTGTGGAGCTAAAAGCTTCAAACCCTTTGCAAATAGAAGGAACAAGATGGTTGCTGAGATCCAGGAGAACCAGCATCGATAGCAGGACCGACGTCGGTCGTAAGCAGTGCTGAAGGCCACCGGCGACGACAGGGAGTCGGCCGACGTCGGCAGAACCAGACAAGCAGGGATCGACGTCGGTCGCCTGTGTGTTCCAGAAGTGCTAGTTGCACGGACAGTTAGTTAAGTGAACGAAGAGTTTGCATGTAAAGACCAGTTAGAGTCTTGAGCTGCATGGATAATTGTCTAAATTAAGAGTCTAAGTTAGTGTTTAAGTGAGGGATCTATTTATAGACCCATTGGCATGTATTGTATAAGCATAAGATAAGGAAGGCAAGGAAGTACCTTCTGTGTGTGTGTATGATCATTGAGTTGCAGGTTGTTGCAAGCTCATAGGAGATCCACATGTGAGTATGGTCTGTTGAATTGTAGGTTGCAGGTTCATGGGAGATCAGCTTGAAGTGCTATAGAGTGCTTGATGTACTGGCAGGGTTATTACTGACTAGTTGGAGAGGTGAACACCAATTCGGTTTGTGAGTTGGTTGTTGGGACCGTTTTTTGTGTAGGAGAGTGTGTGTGAGAAGAATTACTGAACACTTGAGGTGTGGCGAACTTCTGTAAGGTGAAAGAGTGTGGCGGCTCTTTGTTGTATTCTTTTCTGTATAGTGTTAATACAAGATAGTGTATTGTCTCTCATATTCTGTGCTATTGGTGAATTCTAGTTACTTGTGCTTCTGGTTATTTCTGCATATTTAATTGCTTATATATGGTAATCATACTGTACTCTTTCTGAGGAGCTAGATCCAACAAGAGGAATCAGAACAGGTGTGTTTGTTCTTGGACTTCCCCAACAGATGTATCCCATGGAGATTATAAAGTGAAATAAAAAGTAAAGGTGCGTACCTCCTCACAATTGGTCTTTCATTATTAAGGGACCATTAGAGCCAACAACCACTGTGAGAATTCGGTAATTTTGTGAAAAGGGAGGATACACAATGATATATATGTGGTCTCCTACTCTAGTCTAGTGGCCTAATGTATTCCAATGGACCTCTAACACTTATGTGAGGAAAAATGTGGAGTTTGAGATTTCAACTAGAGTAAGGCTCATGCCAACACAATATATATGATCCAAATTTTTTGGTTGTGATTTATATTTTTAGATTTTTTATGCTGAATTTGATTATTTGTATGGTTTATTTTTCTATTGTCCTCCTTGATATGGATTTAAAAGGCCAACAAAGGTTTTGTTCAATGACACCCAAAGATCTTAAACCTAATCTAAAGAGGAAAACATAAGACCTAAACACTTAGATACTTCTAGACATTCACCTTATCAAAGAGTGAAACATTGAATCCAACCTTGGATTGCTAAATAGGAAATTAGATAAAATATAGAAATATAATGGTGATTGAGATGCCCTAGTCAAAATGTAAAGGGTTGATAAAATGACATACAAACTTGGTACTTTGTTAATATATATGGAATATTAGATGAAATACATTAATATAATAATGTAGTAGGTTTTATACAATGAATATGATTGACTTTGGATTGAAAAACTACACTCTTGATTATTGGTTCATCTATCTAAGACATATTTAGTGATGATTTGGAGTGAAATCTAATTGTAATTTAGGGGGTAAGATAGGTATCACATTAAAGTAGATATATGCAAGTGGTTTAAGGGTGAAAAAAAGAGCTATGGAAAGATCCAAGGGGCTAAGGTATAATTAGGTAGGGATGGATAGGAACAAAGGGGCTAAGGTATTAAATAGCCTGATGGATAAGATCTAAGGGGCTAAGGTTGAAGGAAATGTCTTTTGGAGCTTATTAGAATGCTTGGAATGCTACCAACATGATGCTAAATGTAGTGATTGTTGGAATCAAAACTACTAAGAGGGGGGGGATGAATTAGTGGCATTAAAACAAAAATTAAATTTCAATTATCATTCACGAAACATTCATTCAAACACATACATCAACCAATGCATAAACAAACATCTACATAAGCATACAACATATGAACACAAGAGATATGTGGGGAACCCTCATGAACGATAAAACCCACTGAAACATATCTTAGACTACAGTCTTATAAGTAATGAATCAATATTTAATGAAGTACCAACCCCACAAAGAGCACCAACCCCTCACTAGTTAAGCATCAACTCAACTAGGCCTTTAAAAAGCACCAATTTGCAAGGAGGCACCAACCCCCTAGGTGACTCAACACTAAATTAGCCACATAGAACCTATGATAAACTTTGGACACTTATTTCTAACTCAACTGATGATGATCACTTTCTTTTGCTCTTCACACTCTTTTGTCTCTCTCGAACAATCTATTAGGCCTCTTCGCTCAACTAGCATTCTTCTTGACAAATTTAGGTCATATGACCTTGCCCATCATATGTAAAATCAATATTATAACTTCATGATATATTATACACACCTATTTTATGGGCTTAAATCCCTCTACCTGATTTCCAAACTTCAATTTCATTCATTCATACCCTACTTTTTTTAACTAGTCAAATTAGGCCTATTAGACCTTCTTCTTATATTTGAATTTTGATTTCACATACCTTGGTAAGACACAAACTTAAACATAATTGTATCACCATTGGAATATATCAAAAAACATATTTTATAGGAGAAAAAACCACTACACAAGTCAACCACCACTCATAAGGACCAAAACCACCATTAAGCCTAATAGAGACCTAATATAATTAGACCTTCTCAAAGCACACATTTTATATTGACCACCTTGGAACATATTGAGCATCCATAATTGGATGAAAAAATTCAAAAAACTTCAATTATACCCCTTATAAGCTCACCTTAGGTTCTCAACTAAATTTAGCTCATTTCACTCCTTGAAGCACACCCTTAGGCCTACTCACAATTTAGCCTTCTTACTGCCAGTAAGTCTACCAACCAAAACTGAAGCACACAATCAATTTGATCAAACAAACATATCATTAATTCACATTGATAAAACCTAAATAACCTCAGGGTCATCACCATGTAATTTAAACACTACAACATAGGGCTTAAAGCCTCTAACTCACTCTTACAACATGGCCACTCAAGACTGCCAACTAGCTCAAAACCCAGTCAGGAACAATTGGCCACCAACATTTATAAAAGATAAATTAATGACTCAATTCACTTATATTAACCTTGGAGATATTCATAAAATCTTCATATTCATTAGACTCTACAAATATAGTCAAATCACCTCATACTCATCTCTGCTAGATGACTACTCAGAACTGTCAAAAAATTCAAAACACAGTCATGAAAATAATGACTTATAACACCTATAAAATAACTATCATGAATGTGAAATGGGTTTATATTATCTTTAATCATCCTCATATTAAATTACAATAAATAGATTATAATCTCAAATAACAGTACTGGTCTTACAGACCAATCTCATAGATTCATTGTATACAGACCTCACTGTGTTAGATAAGTCATTTTGAGAACAAATTTATACTATACACAAACATATTAAAAACTTATATCTATTAGGGATATGTGTTATAAGTCTTTAATAATGGATACATTCATTTGGATCCATCCCTAATCATTGACAACCCATCCCTAATCTCATTCACTTCTACCTTATTTTTCTCACTATCTTCCTCACTTAGGCTTTTTAGCGATAAGTCAAATTTCATGATCAATTTAGAAAATTTTAAGTTTGTAATCTTCTCAAAAACCACCATGGGAATAATACATGAGTATTTAACTTCTCCCTCTATCCATTCACTTCTTATGGTCAATGCAACTTTTGATAACTACACAAACTTCTTTACTAATATGCCTATAATTGATCATTTTCTCTATCCTCTCTCTAAACAATGCCACTTAGAGGTGAATGAGAGAGTTGAATCCAAGTTATAATCATAATAATAACATTTAAAAACCATTATAATCACTTTTGAATCATATCTCTAACATCGGGTTCAACTTAGGGTTTTAAGGCACTAAAAACCTATTTCCATTCTTAACCATTCATACATAAAGGATTGCCACTCAAATCTAAAAAAAATGATAGGAAATTTGAGGTAGGACCCTTCCCAAATTTTCATAAACTTATTATATCCTCATACAAAGGTTTCATGTGTCAATAAACACAATAAAATTTTTCTCAAGTCTGCAACACCTCATTCTAGCACTCAAGAGATCTTAACTTCATTTTTTTTGTTTTTTAATTTAATACAAGACCTAAAACTTTATTTGAACTCTTGAAAAAACCTATCACACATATGGTAAAACTCACATGAGATATATCACCTTGGAAACTAAACTTGACCCCTCATTAGGCCACACTAGGTCTCTTTGCATACTAGGCTTATACCTGTAAGCAACACTTAGACCTTGAACACTCCTTGAAATCTCTTGCACTAATCTCAACACCTCATAATCATGTCATAAAACCTCATACCATGCTTACACAATACCAATCTTCTTCTCACAAACCTCAGATTGCTCACCTCATCATGCTATCAAGCGTATGCCTTCTCATTGGTCTTTTAATGCAAATGAATAAGCCATGAACTAGCCTTGAAACCTACTATGAAAGCTTATATAAATTATACACATATTTACACAGTGTCAAAAATATTTTCACATGCTCTACCATTGATTTTCATCCTTCATAGTCCTTGATAACACCTCAAGAATCCTCATTAGGTCATACAAGGTCTCAGACTAGTCTGGTTGCATGCTTATGCTTAAGACCTTACTCATGAATGTTTACATTAAAACATTCTTGAGTTTTTTAAAAATTCATATGCATGATTGGGCATCCTTAAACATCCCCTCATACCTATGTGTATCTATCTTACCAGACCACCATCTTCATACCTTCTCATAGGGTCACTTCATTTGATGATCAAAGTCATGACTAGGATTCTCAAGCTAGTGTTCAACAATATGCTTACCTTGTATCTTGATCTTGACCTTAAAAACATGTCATCAAACTTAGAATAATTACTAGGTTTCCTTCAAATTTTCTCTCAATAGAGAGACAATAAGTTGCCTTCAAATTCTCTCTTGTCATAAGACTTCCTTGTCACATACCACTTTACCATGCATGACATGAACTTTGAATTTGAAGTTAGTGACATCCATCTTGACCTTGAAACCAATGACAACGTAAATTCCATAACACCAACAATAGTAACATACCTCAACAATCTCCCCCTTTGTCATTGATGGCAAACACTCAAACAAAGTTGATCATTCTCATCTCCCCAAGATGGATCTTCTTCAAACTGACCTTTCTCCCAAATGGAAACTTTCTCCCCCTTTGACATTAAGGACAAATGGTCATCTCTTGACAACTATTTGATCCTTGGATGTAGAAAAACTTGAAAAACACCTTTTATCTCCAAACAAGATCATTCTCTCTCTTTGATAAAAACTTAACACACAGAAATTATCCCTTTAAGCTCATGCATACCTCAACATATGAACACCACTCAATTGTCAACAACTGAAGAAGAAACTACCTTTTTGATAAAACATATCTAAATAAACATGAACCACTTCTCAACACAAAGTTTATTTTTTAACTCATGAACCAACTGAAAAATTCCCCCTCAGACCAATTGTCCTCCATACTTCTGCTCACTAGCTGAGTGCCTCCATGAAGCCTAATGGAGTCACCTCTTCTATAGGGTACTAAAACAACATAAAATCAAGAATTCCTAGATCTCCATGTCTTCACTAGAATGAACTTTATTCTTGATTCTCTTAGGCTTGAATAGCCTCTTTGGCTTGACCTCTTGTATCTCTATTTGAACAACATTTTGACTTGATCTATTTGTCTTGACTCCTTCATCCACAACCTGAGCTGATAGAGAGAATTCTTGGCACTCCTTTACATTTAAACTATGCTCCACCATGGTAAATGGTCTACTTGGACTTGTAGACTGGTCATCATTCCCCTTAGCTATCTTTGGTTTCTAATTCACTATCTAGTCTTCTTTCTTGCACTCTAGGGGCCTCAACCTTCCTGTTTTGACTTGAGAATCCGTGCTTTCAAAACTTAGCAATATGACTAATATTTTGATAAGTGAAACACACTATTCCTCTTGATGGAAAAACACCATTACCTATACCTCTTGATTGATGATTCTCCTCATAGTTCCATGATATTCATTCTTAGAAGGTCTTCAAAAATGCCTTGCTTTATGACCAAATTGGTTATATGAATAACAATAACCATTGAAAGGATTAACTTACCTTATGGCATTAGGCTACCTAATAGGATTAGTATTCATTCTGCTATCACCATCATTTTTTGATTGACCATTGATCTTTAAGGTTTGATTCTCCTTGAACACATTAGTATTTTTATTTTGGTCTCCATTGAAAGCAAGACGCATTTTGTCATTATTAGTCTTTCGACTGCTCAAAATGTTATCTAGATAATTGATACTCTTTTAAAACTTCACAAAAGATTTGACCTTACTTGATGCCTTATCCAACTCAGCTCTAAAGGAATCCACTTCAGTTACATACCTGACACATTCTTCTTTTTTAGCCTTTAGGCTTGCAGTCACAATCTCAATTTGAGTCTCCACCTGTTTGACTATTTCTTCTTGTTCTTTGGAGTTGTTGCTCAATATATCTTCAAACAAAATGATTTACTCCTTATAGTCTTTGACAAGAGACCTCATCACCTTATTCTTCTTCTTCACCTTTTTTAGTTCTTCCAGAGCATTCATCAACTCAACCTCAAAGTCCACCTCATGTTTTTCTTCATTTGAATTACCAATAGTACCTCCAAACCACATTAACTTTTCTTGATTTAAAAAGTTGATTTTTCAGTCATGAAGATAACTTCATTGACACAGAACCAACACCTTCATGGTCACTCTTAGAATCACTTCTCTCACTCTGATCAGATGAGCTGTAGTCTTGGTGTAAAAGCTTATTTTATTCTTGAAAGACTTATTCTTGTCATCATACTTTTTGAAACGTTTCTTGCTCTTTTTAGACCTTATAAGACTTCTTGTCATCATCATGACCTTCATCATGATTTTGATCATCCTTTTTCTTATGATTATGAGGTCACTTGTTATCAAAATGTCCAATTTATCCATAATTAAAGCACTTGAAGGGAAACTTACCCTTGTATTTACCTGGACCAATTTTCAACTTTCTTACAAACATAACTATCAACTCATCATCATCAATATCATAAACATCATTATCTTTAACTTTATTACCTTGTGTCTTCTTTTCTTTTGACTTATTTTCTACGTTAAATGCAACTTCCTTCTTTGCAAGTTTTCCTTCACTTGTCCTCATCTCATAGACTGTTAGGATGCCATGAAGTCCAGCTATCTCTAGCTTGTCTAGATATTACATCTCTTCAACATTAGACACTTTAGAATTAAACTTAGGAGTTATAGATCTCAATACATTTTGAATAACAATAGACTCTTTCACTTATTCACCTAGGCCTCTTATGATGTTGACCACTTCATCAACCTTTAACATGTAGGCTGCAATGATCTCATTGTCATTCATCCTTAGGATTTCAAGCTATCTTCTATGGGTTTAAAATTTAGCCAAATTTACCTTGGAATCTTCCTCATGGATAGTCTTCAACTTGTCCCACATATCTTTGGTAGACACACAATGCATCACTTTCACAAGTTCTGCCTCTTATAGGCCACAAAAATACCATTCATTGCTTTTAAATTGTTGTCACTAGCCTTCTTACCTGTTGCATTTGTAGGAAAAATAGAGGGTGTAGTATATCCATCCAAAATTGATTACCAAACATCATGACCTTAGGAGATCAGATATTTTATCATCCTGACACTCTATAAAGCATAATTAGATCCATTAAACAATGAAGTCTTACTTGTAGAGAAACCACCTTATGCTTGACTAGCAATCTTCACTTGCTTAAGATCTCCTTTAGGGTAATAAGCCTAATTTAAAGGACCTGATTTGATACCAATTATTAGAAGCACAACTATTGATAGGGGGAGGTGAATCATTTCCATTAAAACAATCATTCAATTTCACTTATCATTCATGAAGCATTCATTCAAATATATGCACCAATCAATGCATAAACAAGCTTCCACATAAGCATATAACATATGAACACGAGATATGTGGGAAAACCTCATGGGGGATAAAATAAACTAAAACATATATTATAATACAATCTTATAATCAATAAATCAATATTTAGTGAGTCACTAACCCCACAAGGAGCAGCAATCCCTCACTAGTCAAGCACCAACTCAACTAGGCTTTTAACAAGCACCAACTTGCAAGGAGACACCAACCCCCTAGGTGACTCAGTACCAACTCAACAAAATAGAACCTTTGATCACATTTGGACACCTATTTCTCACTCAAATAATTATCATCACCTTATTTTTCTCTTCACACTCTTCTATGTCTCTCAAACAACCTATTAGGCCTCTTTGCTCAACTAGCCCTCGTCTTGACATATTTTGGTCATATGAACTTGATCATCATATGTATAATCACTATTATAATTTCATTATATATTCAAAACACTTCTTTTATGGTCTTAAATCCCTCTACCTAATTTCCAAACTTTTGTTTCATTCATTCATACCCTACTTTTTTAACTAGTCAAATTAAGCCTATTAGACCTTCTTCTTATACTTGAATCTTGCTTTCACATACCTTGGTCAACCAGAAACCTCTCCGTACTTGCATAAATATTTTAATAGATCAAATAAAATATTTCATAAGAGAAACAATCACTACACAAGTCAACCACTACTCATAAGGACTAAAACCACCATTATGCCTAATAGAGACCTGATGTAATTAGGTCTTCTCAAAGCACACGTTTCATATTGACCACATTAGAACATTTTTAGCCTCAATAAATGGATTAAACACTTAAAAAATACTTCAATTAGACCCCTAATAATCTCACCTTAGTTCCCCAACACCATTTAGCTCATTTCACTCTTTGAACCACACCATTGGGCCTACTCACAATTAGGCCTTCTTCTTGCTAGTAAGTCTACCAATCAAAACTAAATCACAAAATCAATTTGATCAAATAAACATATCATTAAATCACATGGATAGAACTTGCATAACCTCAAGTTAATCACCATGTGCTTGAAAAACTACAACATAGGTCGTAAAGCCTCTAACTCACTCTTGCAACATGACCACTCAGAACTACCAACTAGCTCAAAAACCCAGTGATAAACAATTGAACACCAAAATTTATACAAAAACATTTAATGAATCTCAATCCACTTGTATGAACCTCAAATACCTTAAAAACATCTTCATATTCATTATACTCTTCAACATTGGGATAATCACCTCATACTCATCTTTGCTAAATGACTACTTAGAACTATCAAAAACTTCAAAACATAGTCATGAAAACAATGACTTAGAACACCTATATAATCACTATAATAAAATTAAAATGGGTTTATATGACCCTTTAACATCCTTAGATCAACTTACAATAAATATATTACAATCTCAAATAGTAGTATTGGTCTTACGGACCAATCTCATTGCTTCATTGTATACATACCTCACTATGTTAGATAAGCCATTTTAAGAGCAACATTCTACCATACACAAACATATTCAAAAATTATATCCATTAGGGACATGTGTTATAGGTATTTAATAATGACCCCATGTATTATGATCCATCTTTAATCATTGACAACCCATCCCTAATCTTATTCTCACTTCTGCCTGGTTTTTCTCATTATCTTCCTCACTTAGGTGTTTTAGTGATAGGTCAATTTTCATGATTGGTTTAGCACATTTTAATTTTGTAATATTATCATAAACCAACATGGGAATAAGGTATGAGTCTTTAAATTCTTCCTCAATCCATTCACTTCTTTTGGTCAATGTAACTTTTGAGAACTACATAGACTTCTTTACAAATATGCCTATAACTGATCATTTTCTCTATCCTCTCTCGAATCAATACCACCTAGAGGTGATTAAGAGTATTGAATCAAAGTTTCAATCGTAATACTAATCTTTCCAAACCATTCTAATCACTTTTGAATAATATCTCTAACATCAATTTCAACTTAGGGTTTTACAACACTAAAAACCTATTTCCATTCTTAGCAATTGTTCATAAAGGCTTGCCCTTGAACTCCAAAACCAATGCCAATAAATTTGAGCTAGGATCCTTCCAAAACTTCCATTAACTTCTTATATCCTCATGTAAAGGTTTCACATGTCAATGGGCACAATTAAAACCTTCTCGAATCTGTAACACCTCATTCTAGCACTCAAGAGATCTAAACTTCACTTTTTATGCTTTTTTATTCAATACAAAATGTGAAACTTCATGAGAAATCTTTAAAAAATCTATCACACATTTGAGAAAACTCACATGAGCTCTAACACCTTGGAAATTGAATTTGACCCCTCATTAGGCTACACTAAGTCTCTTTGTAAACTAGGCTTATATCTGCAAGCAACACTTAGACCTTGAAAACTCCTTGAAACCTATTGCACTACTCTCAAAACCTCATACTCATGTCATATAACCTAATACCATGCTTAAAAATTGCCAATATTATTCTCACCAACCTCAAACTGCTCACCTCATCATGATACCAAAGTTATGCCTTCTCACTAGGTCTCTTCATGCAAATGAATAAGCCATAAACTAGCCTTAAAACCTCCTCTGAAAGCTTATCTAACTTATACACATGTTTACACAATTTCAAAAATATTCTCACATTCTCTACCACCAATTTACTTCCTTCATAGACCTTGATAACACCTCAAGACTCCTCATTAGGTTAGACAGGGTCTAGGATTAATCTGGTTGCATGCTTAGGCTTAAGACCTTACCCCTGAAGGTTTACCTTGAAACATTTTAAAGTGTTTCAACAATTCATATGAATGCTTTGGAATCTTTAAACATCCACTGATACTTGTATGTATCCATTTTACTAGACCACCATCTTCATACCTTCTCACAGGATCACTTCATGTGATGATCGAAGTCATGACCAATCTTCTCAAGCTAGTACTCAATAGTATGCTTACCTTGTATATTGATATTGACCTTGAAAACATATCATCAACCTTAGAAGAATTACTAGGTTACCTTAAAATTTTCTCTCAATAGAGAGACAGTAGGTTGCTTTCAAATTCTTTCTTGTCATAAGACTTCCTTGTCACATACCACTTTACCATGCATGACATCAACTTTGACCTTGACATTAATGACATCCATCTTGACCTTGACATCAATAACCTAATTACAATGCCATTAATTCCAACATATGTTGAACAAGGTCTTCTTGACCTTGGCATTGACATTACTTTGACATTAATGACATTTAACTTTGATCTTGACATCAGTGACATCCATCTTGACCTTAATACCAATAATAGGAACATATCTCAATAATGATGTCAGTGATTAAGCTAATATTCATTCTAGAATGACATGAAAGTAGGTATGCTATGCTATAATAATTATGTAAGAATGGATCATGCAAATAGTTATAACATAAGATTCAAGTTACTCTACATGCCTACATAAATACATTAAATGACATGTTAAAAATATACCTTAAGCATAATACTTTTTTTCTTTAGAAAATGGAGATGTCTTGGTTTTTTTGTTCGTTATCACTTGTGCATCATTAACGACTATAAAAAAATTGTCCAATAATTCTTGTTGAATGTGATTTACATAGGAAGATTGGGCATCATGAGATTCCCCCAAGTATGAAGTGGATTTGATATATGAGTCCATAGAATAAGTTTTCTTAGCATACTAGATGTTAATATGTTGCTTATAGGTGTTTTACCCTAATTTACATTAACGGGTGAGATCAATCTTATTATAACTTTGAAATATAATTTAGGATAATATACATGGAATTCAAGCATACATCTGAATGTAAACGATTGATATCGATTCTTTTGATTTGGAAAGTGGCATATACTAAATATAACAAGTACAATATAGATCATGATACTTAGCTTTTATAGTTGATTATTTGACTATGATTGTATTATATAAGTGAAAATCATAGATAAGCAAACATGTGGTTCATTCTATTTTATAAATAATTCACTATTTGCATTGGGTCAGTTTCGTAGGATTGGGCGATACTAACCTATTGGTCAGTACAAACTTGCATGAAATTAGGGCACAATGATTGTATGGCCACCTATGACTATCTTTGATTGCTCTATGTTTGTAATACTAAACCCTGATTATGTGAACAACTCCATAAATCAGTCTCCTTTGCCTTAAGACTGTAAGTGTGCTTGTGAGGACTAGAAACCTATAAAAATTAGGAAAGTGTAATGAGACGAGTTGACTCCAATTACCTTCATTTGCTGATTGACTGTTGCCTATGTATCCAATACTCCAAGGAGAGAAATCAAGCCACACATAGTTCTCTCACCTAATGTTATTATGTAATTGTGCTTTTTCAATATATGTATACAAATAATGACGTGGCTTTGGTACTTGAAAATGATTGCTTTGAATTAGATTTAGATTGCTTCATACTTGGATTATGATTTCTCCTAGTGACATGTTTTAAAATTAGGAAGAATAAGGTAGATTTTCTCAGTGTGAAATATTTTATAGATGTATAAAAAATAAGTTCCAAGTCCCTTTTGAATGAGACCTTTATTTGTCTGTATATGGATCCAATTAAAAATTCTTCATGGCACTGACACACTAGGCTGATGGGTTGATTCTAAGGATGGGTTTGATTTTATAAAATAGTTGTTATTGGGAGTGGTTAACAATATTGATTGGAGATATCGAATGTATATAGTGAAATCAACATGTGTATACATGAAATGAACCAAGAGTTTGGAGAAGTTTGTACAAGATATTTAACAGGTTTGAAATAAATATTGAGGAATCTGTATGTGTGTAACAACAAAATAAAAAGGTTGAATTTTAAAATAACATGTAATTATGAGAGAATGGTAGATTAAGACATTGTCTATGTGTTCAAGTCATTCATCATAAATGTGTGTCATTATTGTCATTGTCAAGTATTAAAGACCATATTTTAGTATCTATAAATGCCCCCTTTTAATCTAGTAATGAAATTACTATAGTAAAAATATAAAATGTGTTTGAGTGTGTACAATAGAATTCATTTTTGGTATGATGCTTCCAAATGTAAAAAATTTCTCCATGCAAACTTACAATTAAAATGACATAGCCAATGTATATATGTGAAAATTTTAATTTGAAATAGAAAATTAAAAAAGTCTAAAGAGCAAGGCAAGAATACCCCAATATGTGAGTAAACCATGTTTCCCTATAACTTCTTGAAGATGATGTTTCTTTGTTAAAGCATTAGATAACTGGGCATCATTTTTCAAACACATGGAGAGTTGGGGTGATCATGCCCAAAACTTGTGTAACTATGTAGGATATTGGGCTGGGAAGACAACATTCCCCAACCCTCATGAATGTGAGAAAAATTACACAATGTACTAACCCAAATACTATGTAGGAAAAAGAGAGAACCATTAGGTCAGGTTATCTCAAATAAAATAAATCACACACTATAGATGGATTATATATTTAATTTTAATGGTTCATTCAATTTCAATCAAGTGTGCTCCATGTATAAAAATGCACAGTTGAAAGGAAATGAACATTGTTCATGTCTCCATCATATACATAAGTTTGATTATGTCATTTCTTCAATTTAGAATATAATATATGATTGAAATAGAATTGACCATGCCGATGACCCCATCATGAAAACATATTTGATAAGTGTGGAGTGCAATGACAACCATTTACATTGAAATGTACTGTGCTACTATGTATTTGCATGAACCAATATCATTCTTGTCAAATCTGTACCAACTGATGTATAATTATGTATATCTATATCCCAAATTTGAGAACATGTATCTCAAATGTATGTGCATGTGAAAACTTGTACCATATTCTAATAAACTATTGTGCATATTCCCATGCATATGCACCCAAGTGTGGATGAATATATGCTAACATGTATATAAAGTGAATGTGTTGGTATGACATATGCCATTGTAATCTACATCAAAGTGAGAATATATGTCATATACTTGAACCGATCTAATATGTGAACCTACTGAATCTCTAAAACTCTAAAATATGTATTTTGAAATGATTTTATGATATGGAGGCTTATGCCTCTATGATAAGCCCATGGTAATGCCCCTATTTTGAGATGAGTGATGTATCTTATAAGTTACCACTATAAAAAAAGAGTTAATTGTATCATGTCATGTATAAAGATAACATCATGCAATATTATTTGATCATGTAAAGAGTATTTCATCATAGTAATGCATATATTGATCAAGGAATGTATGTAAAATATGGAATGCATGACATATATTTCATGTATAGATAAATGTATGAATGAATCACACAATATAAGTATAATTGAAAATGACTATGTAGTAACAATGCATGTAATAAATCATGGCCACCCTCAATGTTAGCAAGCTCAATAAATGCAAGTGTTAGTGTCACACATAAGGTAAAGAGCCACATACAAGGGACATAAGATGTCACAACAAATATGGATAGGGGCCACATGTAATGGGACATGAACAATGTTGCAAAAAAGGAAAATCAAGGATGTCACATAAAACAAGGCCAAGGGCCACACAAAATAGTCAAACACAATTTACCCTATCATGTAAAAAAGTAACAATATAAATGTTGCATAGAACAAATAACTACTCTCCACCATCCATATACATCAATGCCACATCATAATATAATGGTATATCATTTTTCACTATATAAGAAATGAGTAACTAGGAAGGCATGTGTAAGTAATATAGGTAGCTAAACATGGTACACAAGTCATATAAAGATACAACCTATAATAATAAAACATGTGAAAAAATATGCCCGTAGTATTGGCATGGCCGTGTGTAACTTGAATGTACTATATAACACTCTTATACCATGAAATGCATATGTGTATATAAATAATATACCATCTACCAGACATATGATAAATAACATATGTAAATGATTTAAGGGATCATGAAATGTAAACCCTAATTTGTTAAAGGTTTTGAGTATAGTAAACTAGGCAATAGATATACAATAAATGTAGACATTGATTTGTGCAAGAATTGACCTATGTTGATTATTCTAATAATAATAATGAATGACAAAATAAGTACTTAGCTAGAAACTGACTTAGATAAATTATTTGGAGGGTGAAAATTGGCATATAAATTGATCAGGGTGTCGTGAACAAGATCCAGGTATTAGAAACTCTCTTAGATAGTAGTGCGATACCTTAGACAATAACACACCATGCTAGTGTCCTTATGTAGGCACTAATGTGAACTTTCAAGAGTGGTTGTGTTTACGTTTGATAGGCCTATTCTTGTATGGATGAAACCTGCTTCATTGTCTATGACCTATATTTGATAGATTTTATATGCAAACCCTAGATCTAATTGTTATTAGGGTATTTGATAATCACAAGTAGAAAAAATGTGATGTTAGCTAGGTAGGTTGGATGTTCTCAACACCCCACTCTGTTGAGAATTGCCTACATACCAATACCTTGAGAGGGGATCAAGCCCAATGTAGTTCTCCCAATCTAAGTGATGGTGCAAATACAAGTGAATGTTAGTATGAGTGTTGGCTTGAGTGATTTGAATGAGGCTTGAGATTAGAAATTTATGTATTCTGAGTTTAGGGTGGATTTAGATGACTATATGCATAAGTAGGGTAGAATAGGGATCAATGACCTCAATTATACATTACTTATTTTGAGCTTTATTGTAGGTATTTGCATTTTATTTACATATAGTGGGTAAATGGCTAAAAGTCATGTATTTATATTAATCTGGTACTTGTGCAAAGTGTGAATTAGATCTAGGCTGACCCTAGGTTCTTAGGAATTGAAAACATATATGTTGGGGTTGAAATAGGGTAAGGGACACTAGCATGGTCCCTTGGTCACTAAAATTTAAATAACCATGATAGTGTTTAGGTGGCAAAATCTGGGGCGCTAGGGGCTTGGATCCCTGGAGGAAGGTCTAGGGCTAATTTTGGGATGTGTAATACCCACCTTAAATCTAGATAAGGGCTAAAAAAAGACCTAACATAGGTGTAAGGATAAGCTAGGGATGGGTGGTCTCAAGTGACATTCATTGCACTCAAATGACATTTTATATGACTACATTTCCCCCCTCTTATTCTAGAAATGTATCAAAGTGAAATGACTAGGTAAAAGAAAAAGAAGCATACCTGGACTTACTTAATAAGGGAAGCCCTTAAATCTAGGTATGAAGATACGAAGCATGATCCATTGCATGTCCTATAAATTAAATATGTAAGAATCAACCCTTACTTAAGGAGGATCAAAATCAAAGACAAAATTGAGTAAAAAGATAAGAGAGAGGAAATGAATGAATACACCTCATTGGGTATGCAAACCAATGCAAAAACTTAGTGACATCCTATGTGTGTAACTAATGATCAAATCAATGAATAGCTTAGACTGATCTAATGACTTGCTCAATCCCCATGTGTGGGTGGATCAATAACTTAGTTCAATTTTGACTCCATCATTACCCACCTCTGCTTTATGGATCATACATTGTGAATAACTTGGATTAGATTGATGGCTTGTCCAATGCTCCTATGTAGGTGGGTTAAGAAATTGAGTAGGCTATGACTCTATCATTGGCCTACCCATGCTTATGTAATTGAAACTATGTGATGTAGTTGAAACTATGTAAGATGGCCCTAGGGCCATTTAGAAACTATTAAATGAAAAAAAAAACTAAGGGGCCTCTTAGGCACTCAGGATTATAGCTCAGGGACTACTCAGAAACACCAAATGCTACAGATGGAATAAGACATCAATTTAGTGTGAAACCTAGTGTAAATGGTGTTTGAAGTATATAACATAGAGAATGACATGGAGTTTTCATTCCATTTGTGATGATCTAGTGCAAAACTAATCATGTGGAAACAATGTGTCGCACACATGTTTCTAATTCTGATATCTATGTATATGGATTCTAGACTGAGTTGTAGCAATTTGTGTCAATATATATCTAAAACTGAAATGAGAGTGATCATGCTGTGCATGACGCCCCCAATCTAAGAAAACCTATTATGATTTTATGTAAAATCGAGCATAAACTAATCAAATATATTAACCTGTGACTCAAATTGTGCATATATAGATTGTAACTATTATGTTCTTCTATCGAATCTATGTTTTTCCTATTTCTATGGCTATTGGATAGTAACATAGTTCCTTGGATATTAGTGCACCATGCTAGTGTCCTCTATGCTATGATAGTGTTCTCTATGCTATTTTTATACCAAATTAACTCTAATCTTTATCTGACTATTTTCCACCATGTTATCTTGATTATGAGCTCTATGATTCTATGTCTACATGATGAAAACTATACTCTGAATGCACTCAAATGGCTTGATATCTATGATAAACCACTTTGAATGCCCCCTCTTTTTAGGGGAGTTTTTGTACTTGTGAAATAATTGTCCTCAAAAGAAAATATCTGCATGATGTGTGTTAGGCTCAAAACATATATGATATCTATGTAATAAACCAATATAATATATATACATGACATCAAAAAGTAAGATAATTTTAGCATACATTGGTAATGTAAGATGTATGTTAGATCTAACATTCACAAGGTTATCACGATAGATATAAAAATGTAAGCATGTGTATGAATTGGATAATATGAGAATAATATATGTAAACTACCTAGGGGGACAGGGCATTGTGTCCATCAAGGCACTAAAAGAGGAAAAGGAGATGCAGAGAGCACTCATGGAATCATAAATTGAGTGTGAAAATAACAAGCAAGAGACACGTTTCATGGCCATGATGCATACATACAAACACATGAGGCATGTAAAGTAGGCCAAGGGACCAAAATACAAGGGACATGGGCACACATCACTAAATTTGTGAAAGTAATATGTATAAAGATGTGTTCAAATGTACACATACATAAACAAAAAGTAGGTTGGCTTTGAGCCACATGGAAGGACATGTTCAAATGTCCACATACACAATCAAGAAGGCACCCACATAGACATGGGCACATGTCCAAAACATACATATAATGAAAGGAATTGGCGTAGACCCTTATAACAATGGCATATTCAAATGCCCTCAAATAGATGTAGAAGTAAAGAGACACAATTAAGTCTAAACTAGGAAAATTAGAAATGAAGGTATGCATGAACATGTGGTACATATTTGTATGAGTAAATATGTACATAAATTAAGTCTATGATAGTAGTAGTAAAAAAAAAATTGTAGTATTCAATGATCAATATCAGGATATAATCGATGTTAAATTTGTGATATAAAGTATAGAAAGATGTAACTGGCAAACTAGAATTTGTGTAGTGTGATGCCCCTAATGGGAAAATGTACCAATGATGAATCTATGTATCTATGTATGTGCCCTTAGTGGGTACATAGTAGAAAATCTAGATCTGAGTGATGGACCTAAGTCCTTTAAGAATTTTTGAACACTCAAAAAGAATAAGTGAAACATGTATGTATGATAAAACTGACTAGACTAACATAGATAACATATGTATTATCTGAAAATGTAAGGAATGTAAACATGTAAATGCATAGAATCTAAAAGTTGTATTTTATGAGAAATGTTTGAATGTTTTTGTATTTTGAACATATTATATTATTTTTGTGTTTTTGGAGTATAAGCTATGTGCAAGTAATCATGAAAATTAAACTATATACAAGGATCAAGATAAAGGGAAATTATGTATAAGTAAATTGAGAATGGATGAAACTATGTAGAAGGAGAGTTTTATGGATAAGAATCTGTGTGCTGGTAAGGAATAGTGCTAGAAGCCCAACATGCCATCAATGGGATGCCTCTGTGTAACATAAGTGGCATCTTCACTTTCTGAATGATCTGTATAATAATAATCTTGGTGGTTCCAATCATCTTCATTTTGATTAGAAATGACAGGATTATTGTCTTTCCATCTTAAACTTCATCCATTGTAGGTATAATTTTATTTGAAGACTCTGTTGTTAGAAACCCTCTTTTGAGCATGGTTGTATGTTAACTTGATTTTGAATGCAAAACTTAAGTTCTTGATCTTTTTGTAACATTACTTGTGTATCTAGATTTTTTGCCTTGATAAACTATATCAGTGAATGATTTTCCATAGGATGTTCCATGAATCCCAAATCTTGTTGACCAACATTATCAATTGCTACAATAGGTATAATGATGCCTTGGACATGTTTTCCCAACCCTTGACCTTGATAATCAAAATGTTATATATATTTTTGATCAAAACCATACTACTTTTAAAGTGAGACCTCATTTTGTGTTAGAAGCACAATGACTGAGAGGAGGGGCCAATCAATCTTCAAAACATCCATTCAATTCCACTTAACATTCATGAATCATTCATACAAACATATAGATCAATCAAAGCACAAGCAACCATACATAAGAACATGAAATACAAAAACACATCACATATGTGAGAAACCATCAAGGTGAAAAAAACCCATTGGTATCTACAAATGGACTATAGTCTTTAAGATAAAAAACAAATTTAGTGAAACACCAACTCTACATAGAGTACCAACCCCAACTAGCCAAACACTCACTTGATTAGGGGCACCGACCCCCTAGATTACTCAACACTAACTCAACCATCTGATTGATTTTATCACTTTTAAATTACTATGTATCTCAACCAACATATGATGACCACCTCTTCAGGTCTTCACTCTCTTATCCCTCTCAAACTGCCTTCTAGGCCTTTTCTCTCAACTAGGTGTCTTCAAGACTGATTAGGTCATATGACCTTGATCTTCATACTCAGACCTATTGTTAGTTATTCATGATAGTCCCTCTACTCTCTTTTGATGGTCTATAATACCTCCTTCCATTCGAGGATCTTCTTTCTCATTCACTCCTCAATCCAATCCTTTAACTAGGCCAAATAGGCCTAATATGCCTTGTTTATATACACAACTTATGAACACACACCTCTTTTTAGGCCACAATAACTTAACCACTTAGATTAGGAATTCAATAAATTTTAACACACATTATCAACAAGGATCAATCACACAAATCAATCATCTACACATTTATTAGGCTTTATCCTCCTTTAAGCCTTATGGAGACCTAATATGCCTTATTTAGACACATTACACTTTGACTTCCTTGGAACAATTTAAAACTCCACACACAGTAGGAACATATCATATAAAAATAAAATAGACCCTCTCCAATGTCTTGTAGGCTCAAAAAGACATTTTATAATAAATCACTACTTGAAACCCCTCATTCGTACTCAATCCTATTAGGCTTGTGTACACTAAAAACATGCTTTTAAGTATTGAATATAAAAATCACTTAATCCACTCAAACATGAAAATACATCACATATAATGAAACCTTATGACCTCAATAATATCATCATATTCATTAGACACTTCAACTCAGGGCATAGAACCTCAAACTCATCACTGCAACTTGCTTACATAAAACTGACAAGACTATCAAAAACACAATCATGAAATATTGAACTTATAAAACTTGTATAGGTACTTTAAAATATTTCAAATTCATGAATATTATCCTATGACATCTCTATACCATCTTCAAATATAAACATCATATGGTCTAGTGGTAACTATTAGTATTATAGACCCATTTGTTGACATCACTATACACAGACCTCACTGAGCCAGAGAAGTCATTTTGGCTTCATCATTTTCACCACTTACACTATCATTCATTATCTTCCAAGACATAAACATGACTTATAAGTTATGAATAACAACTCCTTGCAGTTAAATCTATCAATCTACCCTGAAAACACACTTAGAACCAACTTCTCATTACTACATGAGTTTTACATAATTTGCTCTATTAGGCCTGTTAGCGAATGGCATAATTGGATCACCAAAATGAGACACTTAAGGACTAGAAACAATATGTAAACCTTAATGGAAATCAAATAAAAGTCTCTATCTTCTCCATCCAATCATTTGCAAACTTTTTCAATACAACTTTTGATAGCTACAACTTTAAAAATAAACCTGTATCTTCACATTTTCTCTCATCTCTCTAAACACCACCACATAGAAGTACATGGGATAGTCCAATATAAGATAAAACCACTTAAATAAGAATACCACTCTATTCTGGGCACTTTTGATCAACATATTCAACATCATGTCCTTATTAGGGTTCTAAGAGGGTTTAAACCTATTTGCAATGTTAACAATCGTTCATAGAGCATAACCCTTAAATTAAAAAACTAATACATATAAATTTCATCTAAGACACCCATATCTCATGAATATATTAGGTTCCATGTAAAGTTTTGACGAGCTAATGAGAATAAGAAAATCCTTCTTGGGTTGAGAATCCTTCATTCTGAGCACTTGAGAGACCTCCAATCAACTTTTCATGCCTTATCCTTCAAAATAGAACCTCAAACTTCATGAACATTATTAAAAAAAATTGAATCACCTTTTTTAATGATCACCTAATTACATTTTCCTTGGAAACTGATCTTGATACCTCATTAGGCTACACACTCTCTCTACACCAGAGTCTTCATACCTTACTAGGCCTTAAACTGACCTTCATGCCTCTTTCTATGCTCTCAACACCTCACAATCATGATCAACATCTCATTCTCATGCCATATAACCTCTCTCATGATTAAAAACTACCATACATCCTTCACATACCTTGACAATAGATCATGATACCTCTTTATGCCAGGTAAGGTCCAAGTACAAACCAAGACAAAATGCCTTACCCTTAAAGACCCACCTTAAAACACTTCTAAAAGCTTATACACCTAACTCACAAGCCCATACAATGCCAAAAAAATTTTCACTTGACTGAGCTCATGCACTTCACCATGTTACTTGCACATACCTTATCACAAGGTCTAGACTAGGCTTCATAAGACACCTTGACTATGCTCAAACATACTGACTTGAATGATCACTCAAGCTAAAATAATAACACTCTATAACACACTCATATCACTTCTCTCATACAAAAACACTCTTCCAAGATTCTTGAAACAATTCACTACCAACTAACCTTGTCACTACCAACTGACCTTGATCTCAACAACACTCTTACAGACCTACTTATCATCATACCTTCACAAAAATCTTCAATGACAACATTGATAACTTCATGTTGACCTTAACCTTGATATCAATCTTGACATCAACCAATAGAGAAGACAAATCTCAATAAACTCACCTTATCACATCAAGCTCACAAGCTCATACCTCAAAGACCACTCACCATGCATCTTCACCAGATGCACCTTGACATCAATGATATCAACATGGACATCAGTGGTAACACTTCTCAACAAAATCCCCCTTTGTCATTGATTGCAAACACACTAAAACTTGATCATTCTCATCTCCCCCATTATGGTCTTTCTCCCCCTTTGACATTAATGACAAAGGGTCTTCCACAAACTGTTATATGATCTTTAGACCTGAGCTTAAATAAGTGACATAATGAAATGCTAAAAATCACTCACCTTAATACTAGTTGTTGTAGACAACTCCTGAAAACACACTTTCTCCCTTTGAGTTGATGCAACCTCTCAAAGACACTAAATGGAAAACAATCTTCCAAAAATACTCTTTTCAATAGGCTACGTCTCCATTCTCAACAATCTCCCTTAGAACTTCACTCTAGCCTTTTCCTCAAATAATTCCATGCATACCTCTATTTTGAAATCAAAGGTAACAACTCTCTTGATAAATAAATTAGAGCTACCAAGCTCCCCCTTAGACCAAGCATATCTTCTTCAAATGAACTAGGAACTAAAGATTACTTACCTTCCTTGACATAATTGAAGAAGATCAAACTATTGATCACTCACTAGGCTACCACACTCTTGACACCAATTACAAAATTAGGGACTTCCCCTTTTGTCTTCATAAATTGCACACCAAATGAATCAACAAAACTCATAGACCATCCTCAACTACCTCCAAGCATCTTGATACCAAAACCAAATCTTAACACAATTCAAGTTTAGTTATCAACTGATAGAATCACACACAGATACTTGCTTACCTCTCATATACCAATTGATTAATTTTTGACCTCATAAACCTGATGTCAACCTTATATCTCTCACCATGCTGCCTAGTAACTTCAAACCTTAGAGCTACCAAGCTCCCTGAACTCTCAGGATACTCACAATAATGCAAAAGGAAATTTGAAAATGAATCATGTACAAACTTTTGCATTACATACCATGGATCCTCATGAATTGATCTTAAAAAAAAATTCTCATACTGAGCAAAATACCTTTCAACTTGTCATATACATACAATCTATAAAGAATATAACTCATACCTTGCAACATAGACAACCTAGAATCATCTCAAGATAAATCCCTATTTGATTGCAATCTCATGCCTCTACAAATAGATGAGTGTCTCCATGGAGCTTAATGGAGTCACCCCTTCTCATAGGGTGCTAAAACACCATGAACTAAGGAGATTCCTAGATCTCCAATCCACTCTTCTTAGCCATCTTGAAATCATGAGACTGATAGTCCCTCTTTAGAATCCACTTAGGCTTGACTAAAGCATTTAAATCATCCACCTTGTCATCCTTCTTCTCTTTGACTGTGTTGTCAATATATGCAAATAACA
Organism: Torreya grandis; assembly: GCA_037957365.1. Classification (NCBI taxonomy): domain Eukaryota; kingdom Viridiplantae; phylum Streptophyta; class Pinopsida; order Cupressales; family Taxaceae; genus Torreya; species Torreya grandis. Next base: position 560,240 of record JARHVA010006465.1, on the reverse strand, counting down.
CATGTTCTTGACATTCTTTCACATCTGATCCTTACTCAAACTTAACAAATAGTCCATTTTGACTAGTAGACTGATCATGACTCACCTTGACTGTCTTTGGTTTCCATACAAATGTTTGACCCTTCTCATGCACTCTAAGAGCTCCATATACCTTGTTATGTCTTAAGGGCCTTATAACTCTATTAGGATAGAATATTGAAATGTGTTCCACATTATGACAAGTGTAGTAAATAACATTACTGTTCTTACCTATTGACTGATCACTCCTCCCATGGTCCCATGATAACTCATCCCTTGAGACTATTCTATAATCACTTGCTCTATGACCAAATATATGACAAACAAAACAACAGCCATTGAAAGTATTGGAATGCCTCATTACATTGGGCTGCTTGATTGGTCTCTTCATGTTAAATTTCATGTTGGTGCTCTTAACTTGTTCTGGCTTCTCACGCTTTTTCTCAAACTTGCACTTCTTGTCTATGAACTATTCATGCTCAAACTTCAAAGATTCTAGCTCTATCTTCAACTGATCACACTCAACTTCTTTTGATCTGAACTTTGTATTGACACCTTCTAACTAATTCATGAGATCCTTGATGATCTTCTCATCCCTTTTGACTTCTTTGACATAGTCACTCTTCAAGATACATATCTATTCCTTAAGACCATTGACCATAGATCTCAAATCATGCTTCCTCTTCTTTGGTGCTTCAAATTATCTATGGAACTTATGAGCTCAACTTCAAGATCTACTTCAGCTTCTCCTTCTTCACTATCATAGTATACTTATTCATCATACATGTTGTCTTCTTCCTTGGAGCAACCTGCTTCCTTAGCCAAGAATATAACTCCATTGCCAACTTGATCAACACAATCATCATCATTAGAAACATTATTATCAATTATCTCAGATTACTTCTTCTTTCCTTCAAACTTATTCAACATCTCTCTTACATACTTAGCTTGTGAAATGAATTTATCTTCATTGCTATCATGATAAACATTATCATCATCACAATCCATGCTTGCACATATAGAATCTCATTTAGGCTATTAGTCCTAATTATTGGAAGAAAAATGACTGAGAGGGGGGGTGAATCAATATTAAAAACATTCATTCAATTCTAATTAACATTCATGAACCATTCATACAAACATATAGATCAATCAAAACATAAACAACCATACATATGAACATGAAATATAAGAACACATCACATATGTGGGAAACCCTCAAAGGCAAAAAAACCCACTAATTTATTCAATTGGAATACAGATCTATAAGACAAAAACTAAATTTAGTGAAGCACCAACCCCAACTAACCAAATACCCACTTGATTAAGTTTTAACAAGCACCAACTTATAAGGAGGTACCAACCCCTTAGATGACTCAACACTAACTCAACCTCCTGATTACTTTGATCACCTTCAAATCACTATGTTTCTTAACATACAGATGATGACTACCTCTTCATCTCTTCACACTCTTATCCCTCTCAATCTTCCTTCTAGACCTCTTTGCTCAACTAGGTCTGTTCAAGACTGATTAGGTCATATGACCTTGATCTTCATACTCAGACCTTCTATTAGTTATTCATGACATTCCCTATACTCTCTTATGATATTCTATAATAAATCCTTTCATTCAAGGATCTTCTTTCTCATTTACTCCTTAATCCAATCCTTTAACTAGCCCAAATAAGCCTAATATGCCTTGTTTATATACACAACTTATGAACACACACCTCTTAGTCAGCCAAAATCACTGAACCACTTAGATTGGGAATTCAATAGATCTTAACACACATTGTCAACAAGAATAAATCACACAAATCAATCAACCATACCTTCATTAGGCCTTATCTTCCTTTAAGCCTTATGGAGAGCTAATAGGCCTTCTTTAGACACACATTACACTTTACCTTCCTTGGAACACTTTCAAACTCCAAACACATCAAGAACATATCATATAACAATAAAATAGACCCCCACTAATCTCTTCTAGGCTCAAAAAGATATTTTACAATAAATCACTACTTGAAACCCCTCATTAGTACTCAGTCCTATTAGACTTGTGTACACTCAAAACATGACTTTAAATATTGAATCTAAAACTCAATTAAGCCACTCAAACATGATAATAATAAAATATAATGAAACCTTAACCTAAAAAATATCACCATATGCATTAGACACTTCAACTCAGGGTATAGAGCCTCAAATTCATCACTGCAACTTGCTTACTTAGAACTGGTACGACTACCAAAAACACAATCATAAAACATTGACCTTATAACACTTGTATAGGTACTTTAAAATAATTCCAATTCATTAAAATTATCATCTGACATCTCTAAACCATATTCAAATATAAACATCATATGGTCTAGTGGAAACTATTGGTCTTATAGACCAATTTATTGACCTCACTACACACAAACCTCACTGAGATAGACAATGTATTATGGATTCATCATTTTCACCACTTACACCATATTTAAAACTCCTCCAAGAATAATAAGAACTCCATACACTTGAATCCATCAATATACCCTAAAAACACACTTAGAACCAACTTCTCATTAGTGCATGGGTTTTCCACAATTTACTCTATTAGGTCTATTAGCTACTGGCCTACTTGGATCACCAAAATGAGACAATTAAGAATTAGATACAATATAGAAACCATAATGGACATCAAATACAAGTTTCTACCTTCTCCATTCAATCATTTATAAACTTTATCGAATGCAACTTTTGACAGCTATAATAACTTATTAAAAAATAGACCTACATCTTCACATTTTCTCTCTCATATATCTAAACACCACCACTTGGAGATACTTGGGAGAGTCAACTATAATATCCAAATACTTACCTAGGCATACCAATCCATTCTAGGCATTTTTGATCAACATCTTCAAGATTGGGTCCTTATTAGGGTTCTAAGAGGGTTTAATCCTGTTTGTAATGTTAACAATTGTTCATAAAGCATATCCCCTCAATTTAAAAACTAATACTTAGAAATTTCACCTAGGACCCTTCCCCATATTTTAATAATAACTTAGTTTCCCATGCAAAGGTTTTATCAGCTAATGAACACAAGAAAATCCTTCTAGGGTTAAGAACCCTTTATTCTGAGTACTCAAGAGACCTCCAAACAACTTTTCATGCCTTGTCCTTCAAATTAGAACCTCAAACTTCATGCACATGCCTAAAAAAAATTTAATCACCTTTATTAATGATAACCTACTTGTTCTTACCTTGGAAACTAATCCTGATACCTGATTAGGCTACGCTCTCCCTCTCTATGCCATAGTCTTCATACCTTACCAGGCCTTAAACTAATATTCATGCCTCTTTTCATGCTCTCAACACCTCACTATCATGCTCAACATCTTACTCTTATGACATACAGCTTATCTCATGCTTAAACACCTCATACATCCTTCACTTGCCTTGATAATAGATCATGATACCTCATTAGGCTAGGTAGGGTCTAAGTAGAGACCAAGACAAAATGCCTTACCCATAAAGACCCACCTTACAACACTTCTGAAGGTTTATACACCTAACTCACAAGACCATAAAATTCCAAACAACTTATCACTTTCTTGAGATCACTCATTTGAGCATGCTACCTGCACATACCTTCTCACAAACTCTAGATTAGGCTTCATAAGACATCTTAACTATGCTCAAACATACTAACCTCAATGATATCACTCAAGATGACATAAGAACACTCATCACACACTCATATCACTTCTCTCATATAGAAACACCCTTTCAAGTTTCTTGACATAAATCATTGCCCACTGACCTTGCTATTGCTAACTGACCTTGCTCTCAATAACACTCTTGCAGACCTACTTGTCATCATACCTTCACAAGAACCCTCAATGAAAACACTAAAAACTTCATGCTGACCTAAAATTTGATATCAACCTTGACATCAACCAATAGAGAAGACAAAGCTTAACAAACTCACCTTGTCACATCAAGTTCACAAGCTCATACCTCAAAGATCACTCATCATACATATTTACCAGATGCACCTTGACGTCAATGACATCAACCTTGACATCAATTATAACACTTCTCAACATTTTAGAGAAGTATATTTGTTTCCTTCACTTGCTTTACTTGTGCTTGTTGTACTATTTCTTATTCTAATTTTGATTTATGATCTTTTTTTTTGTTTTGAGTCATGCTTTTGTAGCCAATTTTATACAATTTATAAATTTGACCCTTTTTGAATATGTTCCTATATCACTATGGATTGCTTAACTAATTTATCTTGTACATGGCCCTCATTATCAATTATCTATTGTATATGCTTTTTCATTGCCAACCATGAATATGTGTGATGACCATGAATTCTATGGTAAGCATAATATTATATATATCTCCTTAATAGATGTAGAGGAGGTAGGTTGGTCAACTTAAGTTTAATCATTTGCCTTAAAATCTCACTTGAACTTCTATTTGATCTGTGAGTACTTTTCAGATCACTAGTTGTAGATGCACTTTGTTGTGACTTCTTTTTTCGATGTGTAGTATTGATTGCCATACTTTGACTAGGTGAAGATGCATATACATGATTGATACTAGTGTGCCCTGGGTGATTTTGTCTTATAATCTGATTTTACAATGTTGTAATATTTTCATGTAATAGTTGATTCTGATTTTGCAATTATAAAATTAGCTTTCTCATACTAATAATTTCATCCCTTAGATTCTCACAAGTGCAAACCCTAGTTGTTTCCAAGTGAACATGCAAGCACACATTTTGAATGAAAGATATGGGAAGGGTAGGGTTTGAAGGATGGATAGGATGAGTATATATATTTGAAATAGTAGTATAGACTACCTCACCTCTTGGAGAAGTGATAACATGGACCTAGTTAGAGGGAAAGTAGCTATCACCCTCCTGGAGATGAGGAGGAGGAAAATAATCCTCTTTATCCATGAAATTTGGCAATGCAACTTGGAAGAGTGCTTCTAGGGTAGAATATATTAGGATTGAAAACCCTAACATAACCACTAAAAATAGGAAACAAAAGGATAGAAACACTAATAACATCTAGGGCTAGGGTTTTTACATTATTCAAAGTAAGGTTCACCAAATGATTTAAATTTTAAGGGATTATAGAATGTAAACCTTAAGTTGTTAAAGGGTTTAAGTATAATAAATCAAGGAATCGATATACAATAAATACATCCACTAATTTATGAAATAATTGACTTAATCTAATTATTCTAATAATAACAACTAATGACATAAATAAGTACTTAGTTAAAAATTGACTAATATGAATGATCTAAAGGCTAAAAATTAGGACAAAAGCTTATCAGGGTGTCATGAATAGGATATAAGAGTCAGAAACCCTCCTTGATAGTAATGCAGTACTTTGGACACTAGCACACCATGATAATGTCCTTTTGTTCTATGATAGTGTCCTTTTGTATGGACTAATGTGAACTTCTTGGAGTAACTATGTCTAAGATTGTTAGGCCTGTTATTGCATAAATGAAACTTGTTTCACTATCTGTGATCTATTTTGGACTAATACAAACACTAGATCTCCATGTTATTAGGGTATTTGAGAAGCAAAAGCAGAAAAAGTGTGATGTTAGCTGGTTAGGATGGATGTCCTCAACACCCTACTATGACGAGAGTTGCCTATATAGCAATACCTCAAGATGATATCAAGCCTGATGGAGTTCTCCCAATCTGAGTGTTAGTGTAAGTACAAGTAAATGCTAGTATGAGTGTCCACTTAAGTGCTTTGAATGAGGTTTGAGACTAGAAATCTATGTATTTTGAGCTTAAGGTAGATGTAGATGACTATATGCAAAATTAGGATAGAATAGTGATCAATAACCATGATTGTGCGCTAATTATTTTGATGTTATTTGTATGTATTTGCATTTGATTTCTATCTAGTGGGTAAATGACTAAAATAATGTATTTATACTAATCTAGTGCTTGTGTGGATTATGAAATAGGTCTAGGTTAACCCTAGGTGTATTAGGAATTAAAAAATATTTTTTGGGTTTGAAATTAGGCAAGGGACACTAGTATGATCCCTTGGTCACTAGAGTAATGCACTAGTGTCCAAAAAATTGTGCTAGTGTCTAAGTGGCAGAATCTAGGGCACTAGTGGCTTGGATCTCTAGGGAAGGTTAAGGACAACTTTTAGGATGTCTAGGGATGTTTAATACCCACATAAAAGATAGATAAGGGTCAAAATATGCCCTAAGATAGGTCTATGGCTAAGCTAAGCATGGGTGATCTCAAGTGACACTCATTGCACTCAAGAAGTGAAATTTTATATAACTATAGTAAAATAGTGTAAACTAGTAATTATGTCATGCTCAGTTCTTGAGTTTTAATGTTTTAAATGTTTGAATTTTTTTTATATTTTAAATCTAGAAAAGTTAACCAATGATCCTATCAATGGAAGTGTCATAGGAAGTGCCTATATCGAGTAGTGGAAATGTCCTCTATCATGGGTGTGAGGTATCAACTAGGGGTGGATTGAAATATAATGAGTCATGTTGTGTGTCATATCTATCATGATTACTACTTATAGAACCTGGGGTGTGATGAGTGGCTCTAAAAGGCCAAGGGCTCTATGGTGTCCACTGTGTAATAAAAAGGTGTCTCATTGCCTATGTTCCTTATGGAACACAAGTTACATGTGTTTATAAACTCATGTAAATAATAAGTTTAAAATGGGTTTATGATAATTTTCAATATGTTATATTATGATGATTTTACTCATTTTGAATATGTTTAAAATCAAAAACTTAAATATCAAATTATTAAAATCATCATAAACTCATGTATAAAATTAAAAACTTAAATATTAAATTATTAAAATCATTTAAGTTTTAATCAATTTGAAAATGAAGATGATTTTTTATACACATTCTAATAGTTTATATTTTTTAGATTTAATATTGAAATTTAAATAATTTTATATACAAAGAAGATGGTAGCCTCTGTGGCCTTTGAGTAACTCTATGACATAATCAACACTGAATAGTTGGATGTATAGATAGATCTTATATATTATGTGTAGCAATTGACTATGTATATTGATCATGAATAGGTGTATCAACCATCTCTAGCTGAACCTGAATATGTGTAACATCCATCTTTGAATAATTATTCTAAATGTGTGTATCATCCATCTGTGAATAATGATCTTGAATGTGTGTATCAACCAATTGTGGTGGTGGTGGGTGTGGAGGAGGAAATATCATTGACTGTAGTGGATATTCATATCCTACATGTAGAATTATGACCACTCTATTATAGTACATGTATTTTAAGAATCACCATATTGTAGAGGAAATTGAGAGAAGTATTTTCATTCATGGGAATCCTAACATGTCAGAGACCCTATTACTTTGTAAAATTGATAATGATTAGCTAATATGGTTGAGACCACCTGAAGAGTTAATAATATGTGTCTGAAGGTATTGTGTCTCTATATCTTCTAATTCTTGTCGTGTGTACCTAGGGGATTGGGGGAGTGAGATTATGAAAATGTTCTCACTTGAACCATTTTATATCATAACACTGTGTATAGGTTGTTCATCAATGCAGATTCATATTAACAATGCATGAAAATTTGAATCATCATCAAATATCTCACTAACATCAAATGTGATCATGGGCCACTAAGGTGGAATATTGCTAAGTGTACTAATGATAATATCTAATTGATGATCATATGTTTCTAGTGGAGGATGTATGTTATATGCATAATGTACCTATGAAGTTTCCTTAGTTTCTTTTTACTCATGTTTAGGTAAAGGATCACTAAAGGTCTTCAAATTTTGATTTTCATTATGTTGCAATCATGATTCCTCTTTGGGAGTGTCCAAATCGATAATGTTGTCATATATGAGATCATATATCTTATGTCCTATATTGAAACATCTATTTTTTGAATGCCTCATAATTTTTTGATATTCACAATATGCATTGCCATGATACTTACTTGGTCTAGGTCTACTTGTATTGAGCTCTTATGTAGGGAGGAGTGTGATAAGTTTACAATTGATAAACTTATTTAGTAGTATGAGGAGGTGATGGAAATCATAAAAACTTCTTCATCTTGTTCTTTTTATCATGTTATTTGACCTTACAATTTGGTTTGCTTTGAAACTTTATTCTTGAAGTAGTCATAGGAGTTGACATATACTTACGTTTCTAGAAATCTATTAACTTGAATTCTTTGTCCATCATTGTATGACATAGCTCATCAATTGATATGAATATATTTGAATATAATTATTTTGTGAAGTGGTGCTATAAATTTTTTTTGAATATATAGTGTAATTCATTTTTAGCCATAACATTGGTCATCTTTGATAGCATGGTCTTGTATCAAAGCACATAATCACTGATTGGTTAATTGGATCCTTAATTTAGCTTATAACTTTGTGTATAGGATAACTTATCATCAATGTTGATGGAAAAGTGTGCAAGGAATTAGTCAACCAAGGGGTTGAATATTCTTACAGATTAAAGAGGGAAATCATAGAACTATCACAATGCATATTTATTAAGACTTCTATTGTGAAGAACATGTCCCATTTTCAAAAAATTCAAATAGGGACATTTTATCCTTCAAAATACTAAGTTTGGTTCCCATTGAAATATAAATTGACCCTAAAATAAATTCAGATCTAAATATACCAAAGCCTAATTTTTATCATTTATGAATTACTTTATTATTTTTTGCTTAAAGTTGAGGCATCAATTAATTAAAATATCGATTGGCATTTTAAGTTGACTTATTTGACTAATAGATCTGACAATTTGATTATCAAGTTTATTGGGTTTTACAAGTCAAAATTGGTGAACATGTGTCATTTTATCATCAAAATTTTAAGGACCATTGAAATGAATTAGACTTAAAAAATACTTTTAGCATGTTACCTAAATGAGATCCTATCAAGTGTCCACATATCGGTGCATCACTGATAATTGGAAAAAAGCTTGGTTATAGTCTTGCAACTAGCTGAGTACATGATATTTGACTAGGCATCTTCATCTCGTCGCATCATAGTTCTCATCCCAAAATCACGAGTCTAAAAAATTAATGACCATCTGAATAATTGAGATGGCTCCATGTGTTTCAATCTCATTTGATTGCAGGGTTTGGGAAAGAAAGTTAATTTAAAAAATCATGTAACTAAGTGACTGAGTGAGATTACTCCATGTGTCATCATCTCACTACATATAGGCCAATAGACAAAACGAAAAATCTCAAAGATACAAACCAAGTGACATAATAAGATGATGCAATGTGTCATGCTTTACAAAATCAGCTACCATGTGGCATTTATTGATTATTCCATGTGTCCCTTTCATGATAATTATCTTCCACGTGTCATGTCATGCATCGTCCCTCACTATTCCATACAATGACATGAACTGAGGATGAAATAACATGTATAAATCAAGTGATAAAGTGAAAAGGCATAATGATTCCTAATATTACATAATCAGCTATAAAAATTTGTGATTCAGTGACATGGTGACAAATGTAAAGGAAAACTGGCACATTAAAACTTAAAGGGATGACTCAAAAACCAAAGACAACAACAAATAACCATGTGCTAAATAAACCCACAAAAGCTTACATCATAAATCAAATTCAAAACTGGAATGGATAGGTGACTAAGACTATTACTCTGTAATTAATTCTCATGCATGGATACTCAAACAATGAGTTTAAAAGATAAGTAAATGGGATATATGTTAAGTGACAAATTCAAAATTGAATTAAAAATTTCAATTTTTAACCTGTGAACTATTTTATGGATCTCCATATTGATTGAAATCCCTAAACTTTAAAATTAAGCATAAAACTTAGTTTAGTAAACAATGGAAGCTGAGAATAAATAATCAACTCCTTCAATGTTTTACTTTAGAAAAAGACAAGAGTTCAAGGACCCAAAATTTGGTGGGCTTGCTTTGAAAAATTCATTCAATAACTATTTAGGAATTTATACAGAGTTCAAGGCCATTCGACCATAAAAGGACAAGGAAAATGTAGTTCTTTATGAAAGGGAACACATAGAGGACTTGCTATTATTCAAAGTTGTCAAAGTTCACAAAATGATGGCCAAACTTGAGGTATTTCTTTGTGTAGACTTAGTTTATAATTTGTTTACAATAGGCACATGTACAAAATATATTTTTAATACATAAAACATTATACAACTAATAGCATATGTGGTTGTATTAGCCTTTGAGAAGTTCTATAAATTGCTAAACCAGGCATACATTACAACCAAAAAATAGTCAGTGAGTGGTTTAAATATAACAATGTTAGGGGTAACTTAATAATATGGACTCAAAATATCAATAAATTAGTTATGAATAATAGGGTCCCAATTTCCAAATCAAACTTGATGTCAAAATTATCATGGCCCTATTAAATAGGCTATACGTAACCTTGTTTATAACTCATGTGGATGAAGTCTCAGTCCCTTTACTATATATAATTTTGGAAGGCAAAGACATTCTCCTATTGGGGTAAATCATAAGTTTCGATTTAAAACTTAGAGGGTCATACATGATCGAGTAAATGTATATTTTACATGATTTCATATTTAGTAGATGTCATCTATTGGACAAATAACCATATTAGGACCCCTCCTTAGGAGCTAAAAGGATAAAAAGAGATTTGTGATTAATTTGATCATCTCCATATCTAAAAATACAAGGACCATATGTATAGGATATAATAAACCTTTCATACCATGGTTTATAAGGTAATAAATGGACAAACAATGCCAATATTATCTACAAAGATCAAGAGACCACTCAAGTCGTTAAGTGACTATTGGTTCTATACATACCATGCAATCATTAGAATTTAAAGGTACACTAGTGACCCCTTTCTATCTACCCAAGCATGTGCCTAAAAAATTCACCAATCATGAGATAACTTATCAACTATCCAATACTGTGTATGAAAATTTGAGAAGGGTCAGATTGGCCAAGTATTATAAGACACCCCTTAACATTGGGAGGAAAAAAATTCCAAAAATGGGAACAACTGGCCAAGACCTCAAAATATAGAGGTTATTTCAAGTTTAGACTACCTAAATTCATATTTTGAGAACTAAAGAGGGTAATAATTCAATAGATAAATAGGTTTCAAAAACATTTCAAGCAAAACTATGGACATTATGAGTTTAAGCATGCTTTTATCTTTTTGAATCTTGAGGATGATTATGAATTCTACATAAATATGAAGAATGCTGATATGTCCATAAGGACTACTTAGATGATATAATATGATCCATCCATTACAAGGGATGATATAATCAAGATAGAACAAGAGGGAAAATCCCCTCAACAAGTTGATCAACATCAGGTAGAGGAGGAAATTGAGGAATAAATTGATGAGAAATTGAAAGTAAGGGTCCTCAAGAATGTTTCAAGGACAAAGGATGTAAGGCAAAAGGTTTTATAAATAATTACACCCTTAGTACCAAAAGACATCTTTTCTTTTACACCAAAGGTTACCATAACGGCACCACCTCAGGATTTAGTTGCTAGTCATTCATTTTCTTCTTCTTTAGTACACATTACAACTATCTCAGTTATTCCTCCTATGGTAACTTATGTAAGGATTATTTATCATACCATTATGCAAACCCCTAGGGTCACACAATAAGAAGAGATGCCACCCCCTTATTCTGGTGTATCACTAGGTATCCCTTACTATGACATAAAATATGACTATGTCGAAGAATATTTATTAGAATAGTATTTATATGAGATTATCGAAGAAGTGGATTTAGAGGAAAACTATGAAGATGAACCAAAAGGATAATTTACATTTGATATTTCCCAGAAGGTGCCTCCATAGGGAACCTTTGGGACTTCAATCCCTAGTCCCACTTATACCATAATACATAACAAGTGCAAATTGGAAAGGAATACCAACCTCCTTGTATGGATAAGGGTGTGGACCAAACAAGTACAATAATTGACACCTCAATGATTATATCATTTGCTCAAATTGTCCCTCATATGATCATCTCACATGATTCAACACAGGTAACCACCTCCCTTGTTTCATCTGTTACTCCAATTACTCCAATTGTCCCTCTAATTTCCACTACTTTAATTGACTCCATTGGTATTTATAATGTCTCTACTCTTGTAAGGACTTCAGTTTTGGATTTCATATTCAATACCATTATTACTTCCACCACTAACACCATGACTGTCACCTATATTACCATTAAAAAAATATTACAAGGACTAACACATGATGTTATTACACAACCTATTTTTTCTACACTCAACTTAAACATCACATTGGCTAGCCCACATTTTGAAACTTTAATGTCACAATCAATTTTTGTCACAATATTTACAAGTAGACCTTTCTACCCAATTGGGGTTATCAATAACATTAGATGTTCAAATAGAATCACTAGTAGTCTCATTCTATGATTTTTTTGACCTCACAAATTATGTACTTGAGACTCCTTGAAAGGCCAATATGTCCAAAAAGAAGATGGTCATCACACCTTTCCTTTCATCATCTATATATCCTAGTTATGCCTCCACCACAAAACACCTCAACCCTTACCATTCAGTCTTCCACTTAGACCTCCTCTCAAGACTTGATAATGATTTCCATATGGATACAATAAATGCAAGTAGAGTAATCAATTAGACAAGACTTGATTATCACTAAGGAAGCTAAGTTAGCTATAGAATTTGATGAGATCTCAAATAAATTTAAAAGAGTGAGGAGAAGAATAATAATGAGAAGAGGGAAGCCAATTGAGTTTATAAGAAAATAAAGGCTCTTCTCACCTACAAAGAAGAGGAAATCTAGGCCTAGAGAGGAAGATGAGATCCAAGAGGACCCTATTTATATGGTTGATGCCACTAAAAGTGTCTTGAAGAAGATGGTTCATGGCCTAAAATAAACCAATAAATATTAGAGACATAAGGTAATGTAAATCCCCCAAAAGGCATTAAATTATGTGCAAAGTTCTACTAAGACCCTTTATAACATTGTATGTTTTATATGTCAATCAAGGGTAGAGTCACAACCGCAATGGGTAAATGTGGTGATTTTTTATGAATCTACAAAAAGCCTAGATTCCAAGTTGTGCTTCATTAGAAAGGTAGTAATGCAAAAAATATATCAACATCTCAATCTATTGTAACTTTCAGACATCACTTTGGCATAAAATTATGTGACTAATAAGAGGGCTTATCTAATGGAATGGCATAAACATATGAAAGAGTTGTCTGGATAATTGAAAAGCTAAGAGAAAAAAATCCATCCAAATACTTGGAGATATGCATATTATTAGCATGTATACATCACTTGGGCAAGTAGTAACTAGGTCATTTTTTGATAATTTGCTTCAGATTTCTACTGATAGTTTCAAGGTAGAAGTTGAAAGTATAATATTCATAAGAAATGATCGAGTGATCCAATTAATCATTTTTGATAAGGACAAAGAAGCATAAGCAAAAACATTGAATGTTTCCTTTAGGTAATATACAGTGTTACTCAATAAATTGATGGATAGACTATTATTATTGTTTAAATTATTGATTATCAATTTTGAAACCATAGAGCTAGTTTTTTTTACACGTATGATTGAATATGAGAAGATAAAGGAGCAAGAGTGGTTGGACACTAAGGTGAGAGATTTGTCTTTAAATCTCAGACTTTGATAATTATGTCTTCTTCTCTTAGATATACAATAGTCTATACTCCAATAGGGAATATATTCATTATACTTACTTTCACTACAACTCCTTTACAAGCTCAGTTAGGACCAACTATAGTGGCAACTATATCAACATATTAAATTACTCCAATCATTGTGGCAATGAAAAGACCACCCATGACAAGTTCCACATCAACATCCTCTACTTCCATTACTTATAATCAAATATTCATAACTGCAGTCTATTATGTCCAATTCATCCATTTTCCTAGAAGAAAAGGGGACCTCTGCATCATGGAAAATTCAAAAATTATAAGCCTTATATCAAGCCCAATCTGATCCTTAATATTTTTTATAGCTCTAATATTAACATGTTCATTTATATTTAAGCATATTTTACATATATCCATGTTCAAAAGAGTTAGTCAATTACATTCATTAAGTGTTTTCATACTTAGTTTATTTTTGGGGTGCTAACTATTTCTACAAAAAATACATGCATAAACATCTCCTAGATTTTTTGTCCCAGAGCCATAGTCTCAGAGTCCAAGTTGGCACCCTCATAGAACCCTTTTGGCTGATAGGTAAGTGTCTATTTGCTTACATGGCCATTTTAAATGATTAAGATTTTTATGCATTTTACAAGACCTAAATGTGTCAGAGTTAGATCCGCAAGAGGCCTGAACCAATGAGGAGGTACCACATGTATCTATGCACCTAAAGGTGTCAGATTTTTTTGATCCTTGGGAGGCTTGAAGCAAAGATGAGGTACCACATGTCTCCATGCACCCAAAGGTGTCAAATCTGTTAGAGCTTTGGGAGGTCCAAACTAATGAGGAGGAGACACATGTGTCTTTACACCCAAAGGTGTCATATCTATCAAAAACATGGAAGACCCAAACCAATGAAGAGGTGAGATGTGTCTCCATGTATTCAAAGGTGTTAGAGTCATTAAAGCCCTGGGTGGCTTGAAATAATGAGGAGGTGTCACGTGTCTCCATGCACCCAAATGCATCAAAGTTGTCATAACCCTATGAGTCCCAAATGAGTAAGAGAAATCCATTTGTACCTATTTGAAAATTTTGGCCTACATATGGAAATTTTCCTAGATGGATCAGTTTCTAGAGGTTTTAGTATGGGGTGATCAGCTGAGCAGAGTTCCTGATTCAGTAAGTGATCAAATATCTTAAAAGCAGGTCTAGGATTGCAAGATGAAAGGGATTAGTAGGTTCTCATGGTGATCATGACCTTCATAGACATAAAATAGGTTTCACAGGTCTTAAAAACTCATTTTGAGCCTTGAAAGTTCAAGCTCAAACCTAGAATAGCTAGAAGACCATCACAAGCACATGACATATAAATAAATGGGTCAGCTTGATTGTGCATTTAATAAATTCATTTGGGAAAGCTTCTCAGGCCAAAAGTTACATGGACATGGTGTTTTTCATGCCTTGAACATTCTTTACAAATTTCATGTCTTGATGAGTTATTTATCTCAAGATCTAAGTCCTCAAAATTGAACAAGCATAATGAAACGTGCACAGGGACGTCAAGTTAAAGATACAAAAATTAACTATTTGGATTTAAAAAATACTTAACATGTAAGATGTGTGTGTAGACATCAAATTTGGGCCTCATAAAATATCTATTTAAATTCAAATGTTCCAAGATCAACGATCAATGTTCAATCATATCAAAGATCCAACAATGAGCAGTAACTTGACGGAGTTAGTGGGTCACAAAGATATAGTGAAGTGCATTTGATCATGCCCCAAGATCAATAGTGAGCATCAAGTCAAAATCTCATCAAACCCAAGATTGAATGCATTGATGACAAGTGTCAATAGCTTGAGTACCTGAATAGAGATCTAACGGTGTGTGGTGATTGAAAGAGCTAGTGGGCCCAAACAGATCGATGGTGCACGATCCATCATATAAAGCAGATCTAATAGTGAGTGATGGGTCAAAAGTTTAGTGATTCTCAAAGATAAATGCATGGGTGAAATGTGTCTCAACCACATTAAACTAGCATAAGATCTATGGCTCACATCCATTTATATAGAAGAAAATCAATGGTGCACATGTAAGCCAAGAAAGCAGATCCAATGGTACATAAGCATGCTGATCGATGGTCAATATTAAAAGTCAAAAGCTAAGGAACTTCAAATAGAGGTTGAATTTGACTCAGGTTGAACAAAAGTAAATGCTTCAAAGAGTTATATCATCATCAGAGCTTGATTGAATGTCAAAATTAGATACAATCATGTTGTCAGGGTTTTCAATCTTGAAGTTCCATCACCAATAAAGATTAGTCTCTACGTCTAGTTCAAAGATTTAGAATACACAGAGCCTATCTTTTGGGGTTATAGTATTGTTTTGTGACTGATCATTTCTCTTTAAAGAAGATTTTTGTATATAATGAGTTCTCATCTTCTTGAAGGTTCAAAGGTAGAATAGGTCTTTTTAGACATAATAGAGATCAAGAAGGAAGTTATGTGACCTATAGGCTTTTCATAGATATGATAACTATATGAAAATCAATAAATTGGATTGGTTTTCAATCTATAATATAGATCTATGCTTAGATTCTATAGTAGGGGTAGATATGTGATTATAAAAGAGTGTCTTGTCTATCGACATGGTCATATTTTATACAAATAGGTACCTATAGCTGCTCAAAGTAGATATGGCATGGCTCTGTATAGATTCAAGGTATGAGGACTTTGTCCTTATAGTAAAGATAAATTGGAGGTGGTGTAGAAGTTTAAGAAGTATTTTTGGAGATTGGATAAGTATAGGTGGAACATTTAAGTCTTTTATAGAGCATTTAAAGTGTTTTCTTCATAAATGTAAATCATGGCTCAAGACCTCCAACAAGTTCTTGTCTTCTAGTATGTCTTCTAAAGCCAATGACGGGCTTGAAGTTATTTGGAGCTAATGAAGGGCTATTTGGAAGGCAAAATTAATGATAATAGACCAAAAGTGGTTGGGACCCCATCCAAGTGATTGGACCTCATTTAATGATCTTAGATGGCATGCTCCCCCTCTCTCTCCTCTTTCTCCTATATCTATTTTTCTTTTCCATTTGTAAGTTCTCTTTGACTTTTGATAAAAAAATTCTCTCAATTCTAGAAGAGAAGGAATTCTCATTTGACAAGGCTAGACCCTATCAAAATTTGTATGAAAGACATCTTGAAGCAATAAAGAGTTTTTTACCTATATCTCCCCTCTAAATTGTGTGTAGAAAAGATTGTGCATGATGGCATTGTGAAGGAGAATCTTCCATGCCCATTGTCCTTCTTTCTCACTCATTTCTAATGTGTCTTTTAGTTAGTTACAGGTCTAAGTTAGTGTTCTTTCTATCATTGATGCAAGCTCTTAGTGAGTCTTAGAACTCCTCTTTGCTTTCATTCATTACTTCCTAAACCTGTTTCATGAAACACTTATGTAACTAGTTAAGGTTTGTGAGATTGTGTGAGCTAGCATTGTCTTATGCTCCCTCAGTGTTTACTTCATGCTTATGTGAGTTCTTATTTAAATTTGGTGCATCACCTGATTAACTTTTTTAGGACCCCTTTCCTCTTTTTTAACCCTTTTCTTAGTGAAAACACTATTATAGGTGATCCATCAAGAGGAATATGGCTTTCTCTAGAGGTCCAACCCCACCATAGGTGACCCACAGTCTGGGGTTGTTCCCATAGTATAACTTAATTAGAGAGAGATTGTAGAACCCTCTTCAAAGGTGAAAATTGATGCTATAGTAGTTTTTAGCACACTCGATGGGACTAACAGTTAAAATAAAATTGGTCAAAGTTTGATGGTGGTTTGACCAATTTATAACACTTATAACTTCTAAGCAATAATATCTGGTGACTCCAAAAGAACATCCAACATTTTGGTAGTAGAGAAGTGACTACATCTAATGCCAAAGGTGACTACAAGGTCAACTTCTAGAGGTATTACCTTTAAATTCATTGAATTGCCTTTAAACTTAGTAAAAAGGTTAAGTTTTGTTAATACACACCCATATAAAAGCAACTTTATTCCTAAGTCAATTCTAAGGCCTACCCTACAAGATCTTTGTTAACCCTTTCATTGCCATGGCAAATCCTAGAGCTTTTCCCTTTGTGGCTTTTAATGGCCAAAGTCCTCTAACCTCCCTGAATATAATCCTATTCTAGTATCAACTCTTAAAAGTGTCCCTTATTTTACTAGAGACTAAGCTACAACCCCTTCTAAACACCTCATGGATATAACCAACTTTTGAAACATTCATGATATCAATGAGGAAAATGTAGAAATTAGGTTGTTAGCCATCTCTTTCAAAGGTAAAGCCTTAGACTGGTATAGAATCCTTGCTTCTAATTCTATTACATCATGGAATTAATTAAGGGATGCATTGTGTAAGAGATTTGAAGATAAAAGTGACCGTTTATCACTTACAGAGCAGTTAACCACAATAAAAAAATCTCCTTATGAAGTCATGAAAGACTTCAATATAAGGTTTCAAAAGATTTGGGACAAGATCCCAATCTCTATTAGGCCTACCCCTAAATTTGCCTTTCCTTACTATTTGAAGGCCCTAAATAGTGACATTGCAGTAATGATCCAGTCCATGGGAGGAAATACATTGCCAAATTCATATGAGGTGGTAATCAGAGCAGAAAATTATCTGGTGTAGGTTGGTAAGCTTACACCTAGACCATGCATACCTTTATTCCCTAAGATTAGACCACCCCCTGTTTCTATTCCTCCCCTTGATGTCATTCTTCCTATGCCTGCAATTACTGCTATACCCTCACCAAAGTAAGAAAAGGCTTCCACTAGTCAATCTAGTGATTCCCAAGAACATAAAAACTTTCAAGAGCTTAAGAACATTTTTCAGTCCTTGGGATATGAGCTAGTGAATGTTAAGAGGCAACAAGCCTTCAATAAGCCTTACCAAGCCTCATATCAACCTGAAAAACAATCTTATCAAGACAATAGGCCACCCTATAAAGAAAACTTCCAAGGCCAAGGCCAAGATCATGACTAAGGATAACGACAACCTAGCTATAATAGATAGAGAAACTATAATCCAAATGTTGCAAGCACTTCCAACACTTTAGTCCCAGTTCAAAACAATATTTATCAAGAAGCTAAGGGTACCATGCCTTGGAAGCAGTCTTATGGGCAATCCATTATCCCAAACCCTGACTTCAACAAAGCTTTCAATGATCAATGGAAACATACTACTAATTATGGGTACAATCATGCTCTTATGGCATAGAACACAGAGGTACCCATGATGACAAAACTAGAAGAGACTCAACAAGATCAAATCCCTAGGGAAGGACCAAGCTAGTTGGGTACTACAGTGGTGAATTAATAACAAGAGTAGTGTTATGCACTCAATAAGCATGCTAGTTCTAGTTAGACATACATTCTAATGACAACAAATACAAGGTTCAGAAGAAGGAACATAGATGGTAACTAGGGAGAAATCAAAGAGCTTCCTACCATTACTCTTTTAATATCAAAGCCTAATGGACTTGTTACTGTTCCAAAGGTTCTAATAGCTCTAAGGAATCAAAATTAGGGGAATGTATTTGTCCCTCAAAACTCACAAACTCAAGGTGTAGTTGTGGCTCCCAGAGCACAACCAAAGGTTGGTGGTTCACCCATCAACATTGTAGAACAAATGAAAAGGTCCAATGTGAGTGTGCCAATGTGGGATATGCTCTCCATCCCTAGTCAAGTAGACATCCTTCAGGAAGGATTATCAAGGATCAAACTTCCTGAGAAGGAACCAAGCAAAGAAAATATGGTTCTCACTAACGCAGGCAAAGGACCTAGTGAAGGGCAACCAGGTAAGGTGGTCAAACCTTCTCCCTTCTACATTTCAGTAATAATTGGTAATTCTTTAGTGCAAATTTGCTTGGTAGATAATGGGACTAACACCTCAGTAATGCTAAAATCCATAGCTGATAAGCTTGGTCTAAAATATGAGACCTATTCTAAAGGAGTTCTACAACTCAATAGTTCTTCTACCAAGCCATCTAGTATCATCAGAGACCTCAACTTAACCCTATATGCTTATCCTAGTGTCTTATTGGTTTAAGATGTGTTGATCCTAGATGTACCTCATTTTTCACTATTCTTATCTAGGAAATTCAATGCAAAGACTAGAGGTTATCTTATAGTAGGTTGGTCATACAAAGCATTCAAAATAAGATATGGGAGAAAAGTGTCCAAGGCTGAGCCCATTGCACAATTCCACATAAAGCCTTGTGGGACAGATATCATAAACCTCAATTACACCATTCTTGATGAGGATGAACATGTAATTGGTTAATAATTAAACACTCACCCTGAGGAGATACCAGACATGTTCTTGGATGAACTATGGAATGACAATCATTTGGTTGATCCATTACAAGGAGTTGAAGAAAGGGACATGGGTGTCTAATGATTACATGAAGAGAGTCAATACATGCCATCCCTCATTAGACCTCAAGAAGATCCTAGTAGCTTATGGAAATTGTTCTTTGATGGCTCAAAGAGTAAACATGCTATGGGTGTAGGTGCAATGCTAGTATCCCTCTCAAATGCCAAGTATTTATCTTCTTACAGGTTCCAATTTAGTTGCTCTTGTAATGCAATAAAATATGAGGGTTTTATCCATGGCTTTCAATGGGCTGATAAGAGAGGAAAAAATAATTACAAGTTTATGGGGATAGTACGCTGATAGTGCATCAAGTTAGAGTCTATAATATCACCAAGAATCCCTTGATGAAGTCATATAAACATAGGGTATGGGACCTAATTAAAGATTTTGAGGCTTTTAACATCCAAGTAGTACCAAGGAATCAGAATGGACATGATAATAGGTTGGCAGCTGTGGAAGCTCAATTTGATATCCCAAATGAGTTAAAAAAGACCAAGGTGTAGCCACATGTCAAAGTGGTAATAAGAACATCAGTGCTAGACAATGAAACTCATTGGTAGGTCTTTGAGAATAACAAATAAATTGCCTATTTCTTACCACAGAAAGTAGAGTTCTCCTCCATAAACCAAGAAAAGTTTCAACATTTGTATGAGGAGTAAATTGTTTTGTTGAGAACTAACAAGATTTCTAAAGGGCTTGCCACCCTTGAAGGTCTTTTCCATGTGGGAGATCATATGAGAAAAGATAAGGCAGTGATGTCAATGTTAGGGTGTGGAGCTAAAAACTTCACCAAGGAGCATTCATTATCAGGTTCGGGTCTACACAGACACCGGCGTCGGTCATGAGCGACCGACGTCGGTCACAGGCAGTTGCAGAGATGCCGACGTTGGCAGAGAATCGACCGACGACGATCACAGACAAGCAGCAGGAATCGACGTCGGTTACCTGCGTGTCCAGAAAGCTATTTTCGTGGACAGAAGTGAGTGTTTGCATGATAAGTTTGAGTTGGAGACTCAAGCTCGCGTCTCTATTATTAGCATTACTATTTTTAGAGCCCTTGTTTAAGTGGTTTAACTGTTTGTTGAAAGTACATGCTCAAGTCTCCTAATTCTATATGAAGAATTAGATCTTCCTAGCTTTGTAGTTGAATTGTAGAAGAATTCATTGTGTGTGAAGAACAGTACAGAATTGAATCAATTCAGGCTTGTTGGAGTTGATTATTCTTGAGAGAGATAGCTCTTGAGAAATAGAGATCTATTGAGAGATCTATACATCTAGGAGAGGTGTGGAAGAAAGAAGCTTTCTTCAATTGTATTCTTTTTGTAAAGAGTTTGTTAATACAAGTTTTCAGGGTGTTTTCTTGTATCTCTTGTTCTTGCTATTATCATTCTAATTACTTGTCAATCTGATTTAATTCCATGTTTATTGCTGTCACAATTGTAATCTATTGTTGGTTTGATCCCCCAACAAGTGGTATCAGAGCCAGGTTACAGGTTCAGAGCTTGATAATCGGTATCAAAGTTTAAGTTCACTAACAGGTAGTTCAGATCTGTGTAGTGTGTATTGATTACAGGTTCTCACAGGAGTTTTTGCAGGGATTTCTATTTGAGTGGGAGAAGCAATGGCAGATGAAAGTAAATTGAGAATGGAAAAGTTTAATGGCAAAAATTACCAACACTGGAGAATGCAGATAGAGGACTATCTGTATCAGAAAGATCTCTACTTACCATTAGGAGGTATTGCAAAGAAGCCCAAAGACATGGAGGATGAAGAATGAGAAGTTCTTGACAGAAAGGCTCTGGGTTCTATAAGACTGAGTCTAGCATCCACTGTGCTATCTAATTTATCACAGGCAAAGTCTACGGTAGAGTTGATGACTACGTTAACAAATTTGTATGAAAAATCCTCAGCTTCCAATAAGGTATATCTTATGAAGCAGTTATTTAATTTGCATATGAATGAAGGTGGATCTGTTTCTACTCATCTGAATGATTTCAATGGTATTGTGAATCAATTAAGTTTAGTGAATATAGTGTTTGATGATGAGATAAAAGCTCTTTTGATATTATGTTCTTTGCCTGAAAGCTGGCATGGCTTAGTAATGACAGTAAGTAATACTGCATCTGCATCAAATATTTTGAAAGTAGAGGATGTTGTTAGTGTTATCTTGAATGAGGAAATACGCAGGAAAAGCACAGAAGAGGCATCCGAAAACGCTTTAAGTTTTGAGAGCAGGGGAAGGCAGAAAGAGAAGAGCAAGAAAGGTAGAGCAAAATCCAAATCAAAGGGGAAAGGCAGATCTAAATCCAGAAATGGCAGGAAGCCACAATGCTAGAATTGTGGAAAGATGGGGCACATAAGCAGAGATTGTTGGTCAAAGCCCAAGGAGGACAACCAGTATGAAGGAAAGGAAGAAGCCAAGATTGCAGGTATTGCTTAGGATGCTTTAATTTTCTCTCTGCATAATAATATAGAATCTTGGGTATTAGATTTTGGTGCATCTTTTCATGCTACTCCTAACAGGGAATATTTCAGTGACTATATCCATGGAGATTTTGGAATAGTGTATCTAGGGGATGATGAGCCCTGTAAAATAATTGGCAAAGGTAAAGTGCAGCTGAAGATGCAGAATAACAACGCATGGGTGTTGAGAGATGTGATGCATGTTCCTAGCTTGAAGAAAAATTTGATTTCTGTAGGAAAGTTAGGGGATGAGAGTTGTACAGTAACTCTCACAGCAGAATCTTGGAAGGTGACCAAAGGTGCACTTGTTATGGCCAGAGGTAAGAGAGAAGGTACTCTCTATTTGTGTAACTATGTTACTAACAAATCTCCTTCTGTATTATCTACTTCAAATGTGGATGCTAAATTGTGGCACTCAAGGCTTGGCCACATGAGTGAGAAGGGGATGTCAATTCTTAAGTCTAAAGGTATGCTTTCAGATTTAAAAGGCATAGATCTAGAGTTTTGTGAGCACTGTGTATTTGGAAAATAGAAAAGGGTTAGTTTTCTCAAAACTGGGTCTACTAAGAAGAGGCACAAGTTGGAGCTTGTTCACACAGACGTGGAGACCGACTCAGGTTGCTTCTATTGGAAGATCACAATACTATGTATCTTTCATAGATGATGCCACAAGGAAGGTATGGATCTATTGTATTAGAAAGAAATCTGACGTATTTGATACTTTTAAAATTTGGAAAGCTATGGTTGAGAATGAAACAGGTAAAAGATTAAAGTGCCTGAAATCAGATAATGGCAGTGAGTTCTGCAGTCATAAGTTTAGAGATTATTGTTACATACATGGAATCCGTAGGCAAAGAATGGTTCCAAAGACACCTCAGTAGAATGGTATTGCTGAAAGGATGAACAAGACAATAATGGAGCATGTAAGATGTATGAGATTGCATGCCGATTTGCTCTTACAGTTTTGGGCACAAGCTGTTGACACTGCAGTGTACCTGATTAACAGAGGACCCTCTACAGCTCTAGATGGTGGTATTCCAGAAGAGGCATGGACAGGTAAAAAGGTTGATCTCTCATATCTCAAAGTTTTTGGTTGTGAAGCCTTTGTGCATATAGATAAGAAAAATAGAAAGAAGCTTGATGTTAAGTCTATGAGATGCACGTTTATTGGCTATGGCTCAGATGATTTTGGTTACAGATTGTGGAATCTAGAAACTAACAAGGTAATCAGGAGCCATGATGTTGTTTTCAATGAAAGAGTGATGTATTGTGATCAGCTAAGGAAGTTGAATCAATCTGAGCAGAGCAATGGTGAATTGGATGAGGTGAAAGTCCAAGATGAGCTCGCGGGAAAAAGAAATAATCACTTACAGGAAAACACAGAGACCGACGTTGGCCGTACAAGTACTGAGGTCGGTCAGGCAGAACTGACGTCGGCCAGTTACAGGTCTATAGGTGACCAAGGTCGGTCACTGTCAGAAAATTTGGGTGGACAGCGTGTTGTGGACGAGTCTCAGACACCCATCAGGAGGTCAGAAAGGGTGAGTAAGCCTCCAATTAGATATTCTCCTTCTTTATTTTATTTATTGCTAATCGATGGTGGAGAACTAGAGAGTTTTGAAAAAGCAATATAGGTGGAGTCCAAGAGTGAGTGGGAACGTGGCATGGTTGAGGAGTTGGAGTCCTTAAGAGAGAACCAAACATGGGATTTGGTTGAATTGCCAGCTGGTAAGAGAACACTTAAGAATAGATGGACCTACAGGTTGAAGGAAGGTGAGAATGGACAAATGAGATACAAGGCCAGATTAGTGGTAAAAGGATTTGCACAAAAGCCAGGTATTGACTTTGGTGAGATTTTTTCTCTTGTTGTTAAAATGACTTCAATAAGGGTTGTTTTGTCTTTGGTTGCTTTTGAGGATTTGCATCTTGAGCAGCTAGATGTTAAGACAACGTTTCTTCATGGAGATTTGGATGAGGAAATCTATATGGAACAGCCAGAAGGATTCGAGGTCAAGGGTAAGGAGAAGTTTGTGTGCAGGTTGAAGAAAAGCTTGTATGGCCTCAAGCAAGCTCCTAGGAAATGGTACTTAAAATTTGACAGGTTTATGACTGAGCATGGCTACAGTAGGTGTCAATCAGACCATTGTGTGTATTTCAAGAGATTTGATAATGGTAGATATATTATTCTATTGTTGTATGTAGATGACATGCTGGTTGCAGGGTCTCACATGCAGGATATCTCAGAGCTTAAGGTAAAATTAGCTCAAACGTTTGCTATGAAGGATTTGGGAGCAGCAAAGAAAATCCTTGGCATGAGCATTAAGAGAGACAAGAAAAATCACAGGTTGATATTGTCTCAAGAATATTATGTGGACAAGGTGTTAAAACGGTTCAATATGCAGGATGCTAAACCGGTAAGCACACCTTTGGCTGGACATTTTAAAGTTGAGTAAAGAACAATGTCCTAATTCATATGATGAGGTAGAGTACATGAGTAAGGTTCCATATTCTTCCGCAGTAGGGAGTTTGATGTATGTAATGGTGTGTACTAGACCGGATATTGCCCAAGCAGTGGGAGTTGTAAGTAAGTATATGGCCAATCCAGGTAAAGAACATTGAAAAATAGTTCAGTGGATCCTTAGATATCTGAGAGGAACCAGTAGTAGGCACTTGTGCTATGGAGGTTCAGATACTTCTCTACATGGCTATGTAGATTCAGATATGGCAGGTGATTTGGATGGCAGGAGGAGCACTACAGGTTATGTATTTACTGTAGGTGGAACGACGGTTAGCTAGATATCTAAGTTGCAGAAGGTTGTTGCCTTGTCAACTACAGAAGCAGAGTATATTGCAGCCACAGAAGCTAGCAAGGAGATGATATGGATGACACGGTTCATGGATGAGTTTGGTAGGGAGCATGAGAGTTGCAGATTGTATAGTGACAGTCAGAGTGCAATCCATTTGGCTAAGAATTCAGCCTTTCATTCAAGAACAAAGCACATACAGCTAAGGTATCACTTCATACGACAGGTATTGGAAGATGGTGAGTTGAAGCTGGAGAAGATCCATACAGATAGGAATCCTACTGATATGTTAACCAAGCCGGTTACGAAGGAGAAGTTGAATCTTCATTCAACTTCTGTTGGTCTTCATAATTGAGTTGAAGATGGAGGAGCTAGAAGATGTTGCTGTACAGGTACTGGTGCAGCTGTTTATCTCCAAGTGGGAGATTGTTAGGGTGTGGAGCTAAAAACTTCACCAAGGAGTATTCATTATCAAGTTCGGGTCTACACAGACACCGATGTCGGTCATGAGTGACCGACGTCGGTCACAGGCAGTTGCAGAGACGCCGACGTCAGCAGAGAATCAGCCGACGGCGGTCACAGACAAGCAGCAGGAATTGACGTCGGTTACCTGCGTGTCCAGAAAGCTATTTCTGTGGACAGAAGCGAGTGTTTGCATGATAAGTTTGAGTTGGAGACTCAAGCTCGCATCTCTATTATTAGCATTACTATTTTTAGAGCCCTTGTTTAAGTGGTTTAACTGTTTGTTAGAAGTACATGCTCAAGTCTCCTAATTCTATATGAAGAATTAGATCTTCCTAGCTTTGTAGTTGAATTGTAGAAGAATTCATTGTGTGTGAAGAACAGTACAAAATTGAATCAATCCAGGCTTGTTGGAGTTGATTGTTCTTGAGAGAGATAGCTCTTGAGGAATAGAGATCTATTGAGAGATCTATACATCTAGGAGAGGTGTGGAAGAAAGAAGCTTTCTTCAATTGTATTCCTTTTGTAAAGAGTTTGTTAATACAAGTTTTCAGGGTGTTTTCTTATATCTTTTGTTCTTGCTATTATCATTCTAATTACTTGTCAATCTGATTTAATTTCACGTTTATTGCTGTCACAATTGTAATCTATTGTTGGTTTGATCCCCCAACAGTCGACAAGCGAAGATAACTATGAAAGAGTCCTTATCTTCAAAGACAAGATCCTCAAGCTTGGGAACGTAAGTACTAAAAAAGAGAAGCATGCTTTCATAAAACTTTGTAAAGAATATGTAGATATATTTACTTGGGAATATAATGATCTAAGAGGTTTTGATCCCAATTTGTCCCAATACACTATAGAACTAGAGGTTAATGCCAAGCTTGTCAGGTAGAAGAAAAGGCCTATAAACTCTAAAATTGAAGAGTTTATGAGGAAAGAATTGACCAAATTAATTGAATCTAAGATCATCTTTCCCATTAAGCACTCCTTCGTGATGAATACAAGTGGGGAAATCAGATTGTGTGTTGATTTCAGGGATTTAAATAGGGTCTCTTTAAAAGATCACTACCTCTTACCATCCATGGAGCAATTCATTTACATAGTTATTAGTTTTGAATGTTTTCCCTTTTGGATGTGTATTTAGGTTATAAACAGGGGCTCGTAAGAGTAGAAGATCAGTATAAGACTACCTTCACTATAAGGTGAGACACATATGCTTACCAAAATATGTTTTTTAGATTATTAAATGTTGAGGTCACTTTTCAAAGAGCCATGGACAAGGATTTTCAAGGGTTTCTAAATCAAATGATGTTAGTCTACTTGGATGACATCACAATTTTCTCCAAGAAGGCTAGTGAGCACATGGACCATCTAAGGTTGATCTTTCAAAGATGTAGAGAGTATGGGATCTCTTAAATCCCAAAAAATATGTGTTTGCTATTCATGAAGGAAAACTTTTAGGTTACATTATTTCAAAGGAATGATTATCCATTGAACCTGATAGAATAAGTGTCATCCTAGTCCTATCTCTACCCAAGCACAAGAAAGCAATCTAGAGTTTCTTTGGGAAAATAAACTTTGTGAGAAGATTTATACCAAGTTTTGAAAACTTGGTCAAACCCATAACCACCAAGCTTAAGAAGAGCCAAGTGTTTACTTGGTCAAATGAAGGTAGAGCAATTTTTGAGGCCATCAAAGAATCCATTGCCCAAGAACACTGTCTTATAAAACTTGACTTCTCAAAGGATTTTATATTGTACACCTTTGCCAATGTTGACAATATATCAGCTATGCTGATGCAAAAGAATCATGAAGGACTTGAGCAACTAATTGCCTTTTTTAGTCAAGGGCTAGGGGGATATGAGGTAAGGTATACTTTCATAGAAAAGCAAGTTATTGTAGCTTTGAGAAGCCTAAATTTTTTTAGGCCAATGCTTTCCAAAAGCAAGGTTTATCTTATGGTGTCTCATCCTAGACTTAGGGACTTTCTCCTTAACAAAGACTTGAATGCGACAAGAGTAAGTTGGATTACCAAGGTCATGGAGTATGATGTGGAGATCAAAGTCACAAAGATGGTAAGAGGTAAATGTTTATGTGAATATATGGTATATGATTTTTAAAAATACAAAGAAGTTATTTTGATGACACAAGACAACTCACAAAAAGGTGCACGTCCATCCCACAATAGTTGGCTCTAGGACATGACACATTTATTGGTAATAGGATAATGCCCCCAAGGTTGGGACAGAGAAAAAAAAGGTATTTTAGACTTCAATTCATACCTTATGCATTAGTTAATTATGTTTTTTTCATAACAGACCTCAATGGGGTAATTATTAGGTACATTGATGACAATCAAGTGACAAATCTCTTAGAGTAGTTTCATGATGGACCTACTAGAGGCCATTTTGCTCCAAGAACAATAACAATAAAGGTAATGAAAGCTGGTTATTATTGGCTCAACCTATTCAAGGATGCCTATGCATGGGTTAGGAAATGTCATAAGTGTGCTCTATTTGTAGGTAAACAAAGACTAGCCGTTCTTCCACTCAACCAAATCTAGGTGGATCAACCCTTCATGTAATGGGGGTTAGACTTCATAGGGATGATAAATCCACCTTCAAATGCAGGGCATAAATGAGTGACCACTGCAACTGATTAGTTTACTAGGTGGGTGGAAGCAACTACCTTAAAATAAGCCCATGAAACAAAAATATTGGACTTCTATGACAACATAATAACCAAGTTTGGTGTCCTATATACTATAATTTTAGATAATGCATTAGATTTTGTTAGTGTAAGTATAAGTGAATGGGCATTTAAGCTGGGCATCTACCTTAGTACATCCTTTAATTACTATACCCAAAGAAATAGACTGACAAAGTTCACAAACAAGAACTTGATAATAATTATCAAGAGGACCATGGAAGAAAATTAAAGAGTGTGGCATGCAAAGCTAAGGACAACCTTATGAACTGATAGAGTGACTCCAAAAGCTACCATTGACAATTCTCCATATGTCTTTGTATATGAAAGGGAAGCTAAATTGTCCATTTCTCTTGAACTGCCTACATTGGAGTCAACCCATTAGCTTGAGTTGATGGAGAATGAGTCTATGAATGTGAGGATGACATAGCTCATGGAGCTTGAAGGAATCGGGGACCTTGCAATAAATACATTAGAGTCACATCAAGCTCAAGTCAAGAAAGCCTTTGATAAGAGAGCTACAATAAGGGACTTCAAAAAAGGGGACTTAGTCCTCAGATGGGACTCAAATAAGTCCAAGCCAGGAAACCACATCAAGTTTGATAGCTTGTGAAGCTGTCTTTATTTGATCTATGGATGCAAATAGCATAATGTTTTTCATCTTGCCTAATTAGATGAAGAGGTATTACCCATCCCAGTCAATGGAATTTATTTAAATCCTTGTTATTAGAAGAGTTTACAACTATTGTACGAAATTGTAAGATATTCGAGTAGTTTTCTATGCTTTCCTCTATGTTCCTTGTACATATTTCTTTCAGTTGTGTGTCTCCCTTTCAATAAGTGCCTTGGACACATTTGTTGTTGTTTTGTTTCTTTTTGGTTCAAGAGGAGGTTTTTTGTAAAGGGTTTGTTGAACACAACTATCTACTAAGAGGAGAGGTGAATTAGCAGATCAACTAAAACTAGTTATTTAAACCCTTTAGAGAAGATACAAATGCATATTAAAGAACATATGCAGAGATTACACACACACATAAAAACACATTATGCCATATTTATGTGTGAAAAACTCAAAGGGAAAAACCATGGTGAGAATAGCTGCTAGAATCTACTGTTCTAATCCATCCTCATAGTTAAAACATCTCATTGGCAAATCTCACTAGTTACATTCAAGAACACCCACTCTAAGGAAGCACCCACTCCCTAACTGAGCACCAACTTAGTCTGTCTGATGGTACCCACCGATCAAAATTATGAAGCTATTACTTCAAAATACAAAAAGAATCAAACTCTATTTCTTTGTTACAAGTCTTGTGTATAACTGCTCAATATATGCACATTCTTTATG
Source organism: Torreya grandis (assembly GCA_037957365.1). Classification (NCBI taxonomy): domain Eukaryota; kingdom Viridiplantae; phylum Streptophyta; class Pinopsida; order Cupressales; family Taxaceae; genus Torreya; species Torreya grandis. The sequence goes on along the minus strand of JARHVA010006465.1, from coordinate 530,277 downwards.
TGATCTTTCTTCCTCTCTGCCTCACTCTTTTTGTGTCTAGATATATCTCTATATCCCTATAAATATTTCTCTATCTACATGCATCTCCAATCGACACACTTTGATTCGATCAAGTATCTCCTTTTATAATTACAATGATAGACTCTTGACAATTTTCTAGATGTCATATATATATATATATATATATATATATATATATATATATATATATATATAAACAATGAACGTATGGTTTCATGTCTTCAAAAATGTGTTTACACTCTGACTACACCTTACTAGTTCTGGTTCTGGATCTCATTTAATGTGGCTTGGCATTTACACCTCTCGTGTCTTGATTCATGCTTCACACCGTAATATTTTGGTATCTTTACTATACTGGATTCAAGTCATAAATGCACATCCTCCTTAATTGTAGATTGATTGATTGAATCAATTCAATTTTTGAGCTCCATGTAGATATGTCAAGTTCATCACTAGTTTTGTCTATTCCTCCACTTGACTATTAGATTCATGTTAAATGTAGGCCTTTGATTTCTTTCTTCATACCATTTTTAAGATCTTTCATTAACCATCAAGCTTCTTTTTGCATCTTGCTATATCCTATTTAATTGGGTCACTTTCTCTCCTTTTGAATATTCTCGATATGCTTGATCTTTAATCTTTTTATTATGTTGTTAACTATAGATCACATTGCTTCACTGACTCCACTTTACTTCATTAGGTCTTTCTAATCAATATTTTTGTGTGTTGTTTGATCTCTGAAGATGCACGATCTTTACATAGGCTTTGGTCATTAAACTCTATCATGCTGACATCATCTCATTTCTTTCGGTGTCTTTGAGATGCTTCCCCTTCGTCGATCTCTTTAGACATGTTTGATCTTTAATCACGCCTTGATCCTTTGACACTTGTGAAAATGCCCTATTAGATTCCACACTTATCCTTTGGTAACATTGGGAGTGACCTATACTTCTAAAATATCCTTTGGAAACTTTCTAAGTGTCCATTCCATCCAAAAGTATCCTTCGAGACCTTAGTTGTAGGTCCTTCTACCTTAAACAAATTCTTCAAAAGAATTCATCAATGCCCTTCTTTTAAAAGTGTCCTTTGGGACTTCTACAAGTGATCTATTTAAAACTTTTACTCGAGACACATATCTTTCAAAACTTGTGTAACTTTACCATATGGAGCCTTTGTTTGGGTCACATGCCCTTCAGAGCTTTTGCAAAGTATCCTTTAGAACTTCAAGGTGATGTTTGGGACTTTTGATTGGGACACATACCCTTCGGCTCTTTTGTAAATGTACCCTTTAGAAACTTTGTTCAGGGCACTTACCCTTCAACATTTTTGCAAATCTCCCTTTGAAACTTTTGTTCGAAACATTTTTTTTCTGATAAAGACAACCATTTTTCCTAAAATAATTGAACGAGGCACTTTTTTTGAAAGAAAACTCTTCCTTCAAAACTTTGTTGCAGACATTTTATCTGACAAAGACTTAACCATTCTTCCTGAAAGAATTTGGCAAGGCATTTTCTCCAAAAGAAAACTCTTCCTTTGGAACTTTTGTTCAGGATAAATTTTTTAAAAGAATTCCTAAGCTTGTAAAATTGACTAAGTGTGGAGACCAAACATTTTCCTGAAAGAATTCCAAAGCTTCAAAACATTTATTTGCGGGCTTACTATCCGAAGAGTCTTCAACATTTCTCTGAAAGAATTTCCCAAGCCACTTCTTATGAAATAAATCCTTAGACAAATGTAAATGTGCAAAAATGACTAAGTGTGAAAACTTAGTAGGCTTTTAGCTGAGGGACAACCTTATGCATTTGTAACATTTTATCTACTCATCCTTATGACTTAGAACTTAGACCATAAAGAATAGGCACAAACCTAATTATAGTGTGATCATTTCCTTCAGATTCTACCATATATGAAAATGCAATCACCATCAAACTGTGTACTCAACCATATTCAACAAACTAGTAAAGGCATTCATATGACTATTTTTGGAATTCAAGGTGCACATTCAAATCCATGAGAAATCTATAACTAGTCTATGTAGCTCAACACCTTTGTCATTAATGCTTGACAGTACATTCTTCATTTAACATCAATGACAATATTTTAGACATCAATCTCCTTTTATACCACATCCATTAATGATACTCAAATTTTCCAACAAACTCCTCCTTTGTCATTGATAACAAAACATCCTCAGATTGACTTCTCTTCTTCATTTTTTTTCTCCCCCTTTGACATTAATGACAAAGAATCTTTGCCATAATATGGAAATGGGTTGCTCTAGTTCTAACATCTTGGCTATTCTGATCTTTGGACCTGGGAGGTTAGAACACTTTGAGATAAACTTCGCCTTAGGAAATGGCATATTTTCCTAAAGTCTTACTTAGACACATGCTCAACTCTCTCAAGATTTTGTAGAGAGCATTTGATCTTTTGTTCCATTGGCTCCATTATTCATCAAATACTCATTTATATAGCATTGGTCTAAAAGACCAATCAATAATATACATATCTCTATATAGATAGGCATAATGATCTAGAGCCAACACACCTTTTTCTCCTCCTTTGACATCAAATGGCAAAGAACTGACAACTTTTTCACCATATTGCCTTTACTCTTAATCCATGAGTTTATAATGTTCCTGCAATCCTCCCCTGGACTTATGTGATATCACTAGAATCTAGTGATGTGGTGTGGGAGCTACCACTCCCAACTTCTCTCTTAGATAATCAAATTGGTCCTTAGGCAAAGGTTTAGTGAATATGTCTATAATTTGATATTTTGTTGGAACATATTCCATTATGACCTCTTGATCACCAACCTTGTCTCTCAAAAAGTGATACTTGATTGATATGTGTTTTGTTTTAGAGTGCATCACTGGATTTTTGGATATATTTATGGCACTTGAAATATCACATAGAATGTGAGTTGATCTTTTGAACTCCACTTAAATGTCTTTTAGTGAATGCTTCATCTACAAAACTTGACTGTAACATGCCACTACTGCAACATATTCTACTTCTGTTATAGATAGTATAACTGACTCTTGTTTTTTACTCAGCCATGAAACAAGTCTATTACCAAGGAAGAATGCATCACCACTAGTACTTCTATCATTTGTGCTTCCTACCCAATCAACATCTGTGTATGCTGTCAAAGTGAAATCATCACTTGAAGGATATTATAATCCATAGTCTACTATGCTTTTGATATATCTGAAGATTCTCTTTACTGTACTTACATGTGTTTCTTTTAGAGCATCTTGGAATATAACAACCATGCATACAACCTACATGATGTTTGGTATTGATGTAGTGAGATATAACAAACCACAAATCATATACCTATACATTATATGATTCACTTCAAGAGATTCATCACCTTTTCTCAATTTACATCCAATTATCATGGGAGTGCTAACTGGTCTGCTGTCCTCCATACCGAATTTCTTGAGCATCTCCTTTGCATACTTGGTCTGGGATATGAATATTCCTTCTTTGGATTGTGCAACTTGTAGACCAAGAAAAAATGAAAGTTATCCCAACATGGACATTTCAAACTCCTTTTACACTTTATTTGCAAACTCCTTGCACATATAGTTTTTACTGCCACAAAAATTGATGCCATCAACATAGACAATTATGATAAACATATGTCCATTGTCAAACTTAACATACAAGTTACTGTCTGCACATCCTTTGATAAATATTTGTTGTTGCAAATATTGATCCAGCCTTGAATACCATGCTCTAGGTGCTTGTTTTAGACCATATAGTGTTTTCTTCAGTTTGCACATAATCTTTCTCATCTGTCGGTTGAAAACCTTCAGGTTGTTCAATATAGACTTCTTCTTCCAAGGTTCCATTCAAGAAAGCTGACTTAACATCCATTTGATAGAATTTAAACTTCTTAAAGACTAAGAATGCTAAAAACATTCTGATGGCTTCCAATCTTGCCATTGAGACAAATGTCTCCTTAAAGTCTATTCCTTCTACTTGAGCATATCCTTTGCAAACAAGTCTAGCTTTGTTTTTGACAACAACTCTATTTTCATTCAACTTGTTTTTAAATACCCATTTTGTGCCTATGACATTCTTCTCTATGGGTCTTGGAACTAATTCCTAGGTTTTGTTCCTTTCTATTTGGCTCAGTTCATCTTTCAGGGCTTTTAACCAATTTTCATCTTTACTGACTTCACTAAAGGTTTTAGGCTCAATTTCTGATTATAGAGTAAAACTTACTTGTTCCTTTTTCATTGTAGCTCTCCTCCTTGTTTGAACTCCTGCATTTTTGTTGCCAATTATCTACTCCTTAGGATGTTCCTTTTGAACAAACCTTGCAGGTGCCTTCTCACTTTTTCCTTCCTCCTCTTCACTATCTTCTTCATTTTCTACTCCTAATTCTTTAATTTTGATCTTCTCATCAGGTTCAACATGTTTAAATCCTTCTTCAACCTTGACATTGATGCTCTCAACTATTTTATGCAGCCCCTTATTATAACATACATAAGCTTGGCTATGAGTGGAATACACATCTTGACTCAAAATTTAATAGACGTAGGTTTTCCATACCATAATTTATATGGGGTTTTATCACTCTTTACCCTCAGTTGAACTCTATTCAAGATTTATACTATTGTTTGGACTACTTCTCTCCAATATCTATCAGATAGTTTGGCCTCTTTCAACATTCTTCTGGCCATCTCCTTAACAATCTTATTTTTTCTCTCAACAACTCCATTTTGTTATAGAGTTCTTGTAGCAGAGTAGTGTCTTTTAATCCTATGCTTCTCATAATATTCTATGAACTCATTAGAGATGAATTCTCCACCTTTATCAGATCTCAAACATTTGATCTTTGTTCCCATTTCATTTTCAACCATGGCTCTAAATATCTTAAATCTTTAAAAGGCTTGAGATTTGTCCTTCAAAAAAGTTACCCATGTCATTCTCAAGTAATCATCTACAAACAACATGATGTAATGAACTCCTTGAGATCCTCTTGTCTTGGTAGGACCACAAAGATCAATATAAACTAATTGTAGAGGCTTTATAGTTGCATATTATTTTGTTTGAAACTTGACCCTTGTTTACTTGCTTAATTAGCATTCTCTAAATGTAATTTATATAGGTTTGGTTATCTTGGGCATATGTCTTACACACTTATTCATAATCAATTTGACTAAATTATCAAAATTGACATGACCCATTCTCTTATGCCATAACCAACTTTCATCAACCTTTCTTATGAGACAACTATTACTGTTTACCTCAATGAGATTATAGATATTATTCTTGGTCCTTCTCCTTTATGTGATTATTTTACCAGATATCTTTAGCTTACAACCTTCAACATCAACTATGACCTTATATACATTGTCACACATTTGGTTGACACTCAGTAGATTATGCTTCAGTCTTTAACATAAAGGACATCATGTGTAGGAAACTTACCATCTATGTGCAAGGTTCCTTTGCCTTTGATTTTAACTATTGTATTATCTCCTAAACTAACAGTTCCTTCTTTGCACTTACTCAACTTGGTGAACTTGCTCTTCTCACCAGTCATATGCTTTGAGCACCCACTATCTATCACCCACAAATTCTACTTTTTGGTGTGAAGTGCTGTTTGAGCGTTCAAGGATTGATTTTTCACTCTCTACATTTCCTTAGGTCTCTTATATGTCATTTTTTTTCTTTATTAATGACTTTTGGACCTTTTTTCTCATTAGGAGACTTGCCTTTCTTTACATTGTTTATTTTTGACATTGCAAATTTAGTCCTACAATGCTTGGCTATGTGACCAAAAGTATTGCAATTGTAGCATATTGTACTTAAATCTAATAGAGGAAAAAATGAGTTTCTACTTACAAAATTAGTTCTCCTCATAAGTACAACTCTACATTCAATAACCCTATGATCAAACTGATTATAGATGTAACAATAACTATAAAAGGATGAATAATCCCTGGTCATAACATTTTTTGGTGTAGTAAATTAAAATTTCATACGCCTTTGTTTCTTGAAGTCTGCCACTTTAGTATATCCTTCTACATCTTTGATTTTAGGCTTCTTTTTTGAATTTATTCTCCTTAATTTATCTTTGTTTAGATCATGCTTAGTGTCCTAGTTGACATTCTCTTTCTTTGCTTCTGCTTCTCCTCCTATATTAAAATTATCATATAGGTTTGTTGACATACTAATTAAGGAACCTATTCTTTTTTCATATCCAAGACCCGAGTTTTTATTTGAGGGATTTTGAGCGCTAATTAGTTCATTAAGAATGTCTAATCCTTTTGTCAACTTTAGACTTTTATCTAATTAGACTTTTGCCTTCTCAAGTTCTTTCCTCAAGGCTACTATTTCTGCCTCAAGCTTCATGCATTCTTCAGATTTGGACTGGAGATCTATCTTGACTAATTCTCCTATTCTTTTAGCCTCCTGACATTGAGTTTTTAGAACCACTATCATTTGTTCATATTTTTTAAGTTCCTTTTGCCCAAGCTTCTTATATTTTGAGTTTTCTTTTCTTAGTTTCTCAATCTCTTCTAGAGCACGAACAAGTTCACCTTCTAAATCAATTTCACCTTCTTCTTCTTCATCCCAATTTTCATCTTCATCTTATTCTTGAGTTATGGAAATGGATTCTTCTGCCATGAACATGAATTCATTTCCCTTAACTACAAAAAGATAGTCATGATCATCATCAGAGCTATCACTATCACTATCTTTTACTGAGTAACTATCTTCTTTTGTGTATAACCCTTTCCTCATCTTGAAGAAGTTCTTCCTTTTTGCATAGTGGGGTTTCACCTTTTTGCTGCTCTCTACTTGCTCAAAATTTTCATTTTTATTATAAGGATATTTGACAACAAAGTGTCCTACCTTACCATAGTCAAAGCATTTGAATGGTAGCTTGCCTTTGTATTTTCTTGATCCTCTCTTTAGCTTTCTGACAAAGTTAACTTCTTATCCATCAGTCTCCTTAGATTTAGACATAGATTTTTCTTCTTTTACCTACTTTGCTACTATGAATGCAACTTCTTTTTTGAAAGTGTCAGTCTCTCCCATTCCCATCTCATAGGCTATGAATGTTCCATGCAACTCATCAACAGTGAGTTTGTCTAAATCTATTTCTTCCTCTATTATAAATTTTTTTGAATCATATTTTGATGGAAACAGTCTTAAGATCTTTTTGACTATGGTTGACTCTTCCATTTTTTCACCAAGACCTTTGATTGCATTCACTATTTCATCTACCCTGAGGAGGTAGTCGACAATCTTTTCTTATTCATTCATCTTAAGACTCTCAAGCTACCCTTTGTATATTTGTAGCTTAGCTTGTTTCACCTTGTATTCTCCTTCATAAATGCTTTTTAACTAGTTCTAGATGTCTTTTACACTTTAACAGTGCATAACTTTGATGAACTTTGAGTTTGACAGTCAAGAAAAGAATGGCATTCTTTTCCTTGGCATTGTTCTTATATTCCTTCTTGGCAGCCTAATCAATAGGAATTACATCATGAGCTGTATATCCATTTATCACAAACATCTATACATCTAACCCTAATGATGATAGATATGTTTCCATTCATATACTCTAGAAAGCATAGTTGGATCCATCAAAGAGAGGTGCTTTATTTGAGGAGGATCCTTCTTGACTAGCCATTATGTTCACTAACCAAAATCTACCTAAGCCGATTAAGCTTCTCCTATGGTAACCTAGGCTCTGATACCAATTATTGAGCACAACTATCTACTGAGAGGGGGGTGAATTAGTAGATCAACTAAAACTAGTTCTTTAAACCCTTTAGAGAAGATATAGATGCATATGCATATTAAAGAGTAGATGTAGAGATTACACACACACTTAAAAACACATTACACTAGATTTATACATGGAAAAGCCAAATGGAAAAACCGTGGTGAGAATAGCTACTAGAATCTACTATTCTAATCTAGCTTCACAGTTAAAATTTCTCACTAACAAACCTCACTGGTTACATTCAAGAGCACCCACTCTAAGGAAGCACTCACTCCCTAACTGAGCACCAACTTAGTGTGTTTGATGGCACCCACTGATAATAATTATGAAGCTACAACTTTAGAATAAAAAAAGAATCAAACTCTATTTCTTTATTATAACTCTTGTCTATAATTGGTCAATCTTTACACATTCTCTGTGTGCTCTTTTTCCCTCTTTGCCTCACTCTCTTTTTGTCTAGATATATCTCTCTATCCCTCTAACTTTTAATCTATGTCTGCATACATCTCCAATCAACACACTTTGAGTCACTCTGGTAGCTATTTTAACAATTACAATGACATACTCTTGACAATGTTCTAGATGTCGTATATGTAAATAATGAATCTAGGGTTTCATGTCTTTAAAAATGTGTTTACACTCTGACTACGCCTTAATGGTTTTGGTTCTGAATCTCATTTAATGTGGCTTGGTATTTACATGTCTCACATCTTGATTCATGCTTCACACCATAATGTTCTGGTCTCTTTACTATATTTGGTAACTACTGGATTCAAGTCATAAATGCGTAACCTCCTTAATTGTAGATTGATTGGTTAGATCAATTCAATCTTCGAGCTTCATGTAGATATGTCAAGTTCATCACCAATTTTGTCTGTTCCTCCTCTTGAATGTTAGAGTCATGTTAAATGTAGTTCTTTTATTTCTTTCTTCATGCCATTTTTAAGCTCTTTCATTAATTGTCGAGCTTCTTTCTACATCTTTCTATCTCCTATATAATTGGGTCACTTTCGCTCCTTTTTAATATCTTCGATATGCTCAATATTTAATCTTTCTAATGTGTCATTAACTATAGATCACATTGCTTCACTGACTCCACTTTACTTCATTGGATCTTTTTTATCAAGCTTTCCATGTGTCGTTCGATCTCTGAAGATGCATGATCTTTATATAGGCTTGGTCGTTAAACTCTGGCATGTTGACATCATCTCATTTCTTTTGACATCTTTGAGATGCTTCCCCTTCATCCATCTCTTCAGACTTGCTCAATCTTTAATCTCACCTTAATCCTTCGGCACTTGTGAAAATGCCCTATGAGACTCCAAACTTATCCTTTGGTAACATTGTGAGTGACCTATACTTCTTCCAAAATATCCTTTGGAAACTTTGTAAGTTTACACTCCATCTAAAATTATCTTTTGGGACCTTAGTTATAGGTCTTTCTACTGTATACAAATTCTATGAAAGAATTTATCAATGCCCTTCTTTCGAAAGCATCCTTCAAGACTTCTACAAGTGATCTATTCAAAATTTTTGCTCGAGACACATATCTTTCTGAACTTGTGTAACTTTACCATATGGAGCCTTTGTTTGGGTCACATGCCTTTCAGAGCTTTTGCAAAGTACCCTTCAAAAATTCAAGGTGATCTTGGGGAATTTTGATTGGGACACATACCCTTCAAATATTTTGTAAATGTATTTTTCAAAAAATTTGTTCAGGTCACATACCCTTCGACATTTTTGCAAATCTCCCTTCATAACTTTTATTCAGAATAATTTTTTTGACAAAGACTTAACCATTTTTCTTGAAAAAATTTGGTGAGGCACTTTCTCTAAAAGAAAACTCTTCCCTCAAAACTTTGTTGTAGATATTTTGTCCGATAAAGACATAACCATTCTTCACAAAAGAATTCAGTGAGGCATTTTCTTTGAAAGAAAACTCTTCCTTCAAAACTTTTGTTCATGACAAATTTTCCAAAAGAATTCGCAAGCTTGTAAAATCAACTAAGTGTGGAGACCAAACATTTTCCTAAAAGAATTTCAAAGCTTCAAAACATTTGTTTGTGGGCTTAATGTACGAAGAGTCTTCAACATTTCTCTGAAAGAATTTCCTAAGCCACTTCTTCCAAACTAAATCCCCAGACAAATGCAAATGTGTAAAAATGATTAAGTGTGGAAACTTAGTAGGCTTTTAGCTGAGGGACAACCTTATGCATTTGTAACATTTTCTCTACTCATCCTTTTGACTTAGAGCTTAGACCACAAAGAATAGGCACAAACCTAATTATAGTGTGATCTTTTCCTTCAGATGCTACCATATATGCAAATGCAATCACCATGAAGCTATGTACTCAGCCATATTCAATAAAGTAGCAAAGACATTCAAATGACTATTCTTGGAATTCAAGGTGCACATTCAAATCCATGAGAACTCTAAAATTGGTCTGTGAAACTCAACACCTTTGTCATTAATGCTTGATAGTACATTTTTCATTTGACATCAATGAAAATATTTTAGACATCAATCTCCTTTTAGACCAAATCTATTAATGATACTCAAATTTGCCAACAGGGGTCAGCCTTGCATCAGTTTCATGATAATTGAGAAAAAAAAGTATGAATCTAGATGCCCAATGGATCAGTTTAAGGTCATTAGTCTTTTGCATAGAAGGCATATAACCCTAGGATGTTGCTATAAATGTTGGCCAATTTTGGCCTACATATTGAAATTTGCCTAGATGGATTAGTTTCTAGAGGTCTTGGTATGGGGTGATCAGTTGAGCAGAGTTCTTGATTGAGTAAGTGATCAAATAGATTAGAAACAGGTCTAAGATTGAAAGATGAAAGGGATTAGTAGGTTCTCATGGTGATCATGACCTTCATATACATAAAGCAGGTTTCATAGGTCTCAAAAACTCATTTTTGGCCTTGAAAGTTCAAGCTCAAACCTAGAATAACCAGATTGTCATAAACAGATGATGTAGAAAAAAATAGGTGAACTTTATTGTGCATTTAATAAATACACTTAAAAAAGCCTCTCAGGCCAAAATTTTCATGGACATGGTTTTTTTCATGCCTTGAATATTCTCTACAAATTTCATGTCTTTATGAGTTGTCTATCTCAAGATCTAAGTCCTCAAAGTTAAACAAGCAGAATGAAACGTGCATGGGGATGTCAAGTTAAAGCCAAAACAATTAATCATTTGGATTTAAAAAATATTTAATAAGTAATATGTGCATGCAAATGTCAAATTTGGGCCTCGTAAAATAGTCATTTGAATTTACATGTTCTAAGATCAATAGTCAGTATTTGATCATATCAAAGATCCAATGGTGAGCAACAACTTGACAGTGTCAATGGGTCCTAAAGATCTAATAATGTGCATTTGATCATGCACCTAAGATCAACAGTGAGCATCAAGTCAAAGTTTAGTAGATCAGAGATTGAATGCATCAATGATACGTGTCAAGATCGTGGGTAACTGAATAGAGATCTAACAGTGCACAATGATTGATAAAGCCAGTGGGCTCAAACAGATCAATGGTTGGTGATCCATCATATAAAGTAGATCTAATGGTGAGGAATGGGTCAAAAGGTTAGTGAATCTTGAAGATAAATACATGGGTGATAAGTGTCTCAATCATGTTAAACTAGAAAAATATCTATGGCTCTCATCCATTCATACAGAAGAGAATCAATAGTGTGCATGTAAGTTGAGAAAGTAGATCCAATGGTGCACAAGTAATTTGATCGATGGTCAATATTAAAAGTTAAAATTTGAGGGATTTAAAATAGAGGTCAAATTCAACTTAGGTCAAACAAAATCAAATTATTCAAAGAACTATATCACCATTAGATCTCAGTTGAATGTCACAAGCATACATAGTCATTCGGGAAGGGTTCTCAATGTTGAAGTTTCATTATCATTAAAGATCAGTCTCAACCTTTGGTTTGAAGATTTAAAACCTATAGAGCCCATCTTTTGGGGTTGCAATATTATTTCACAATTATTATCATTGATGTTTAAAGAAGATCTATGTATATAATGAGTTCTTGGATTTTTTAAGGTTTAGAGGTAGAATAGGTTTTTTTAGACCTAATAGAGATCAAGAAGGAAGTTATGTGACCTATAGGATTTTCATTGATAGGATAACTATATGCAAACCAATAAATTGGATTGGTTTTCAATCTATAATAAAGAATTATGCTCAAATTTTGTAGTAAGGGAAGATATGTGATTATAAAGGAGTGTCTTGTCTATCGATATTGTCATATTTTTGACAAACAGTTACCTATAGCCTCTCAAAATAGACATGGCATGGCTCTATTCAGATTCAAGGTATGAGGACTTTATCCTTATAGTAAAGACAAGTGGGAGGTGGTAGAAAAGTTCAAGAAGTAATTTTGGAGATCAAAGAAGTATAGGTGGAGAATTCAAGTCTTTTATAGAGCCTTTAAAGTGTTTTATTCATAAATGTAAATCATGGCTCAATACTTCCAACAAGTTCTTATCTTCTTATATGCATTCTAAATCCAATGATGGGATTGAAGTTATTTTGAGCTAACGAATGGCTAGTTAGGAGGCATAATTAATGTTAATAGATAAAAAGTGGTTGGGACCCCATCCAAATGATTGGATCTCATTTAATGATCTTAGATGGTGCGCTTCCCCCTCTCTCCCCTTTATCCTATATCTCTTTTTCTTTTCCATTTGTAAGCTCTCTCTTACTTTTGATAAAAAAACTCTCTCTCAATTTTGGAAGAGCAAAGATTCTCATTTTATAAGGCTAGACCCTATCAAAATTCATATGAAAAACCTCTTAAAGTAATAAAGATTTTCTTTACCTATCTCTCCCCTCTAAATTGTGTGTATCAAAGCTTGTGCATGATGGCATTGTGAAGGAGAATCTTCCATGCCCATTGTCCTTCTTTCTTGCTCATTTCTAAGGTGTCTTCTAGTTAGTTGTAAGTCTAAGTTAGTGTTCTTTCTGTCATTGATACAAAATCTCAGTGACTCTTAGAACTCCTCTTTGCCTTCATTCATTGCTTTCTGAACCTAGTTTAAGAAACACTTATGCAACTAGTTAAGTTTTGTGAGATTGTGTGAGCTAGCATTGTCCTATCCTCCCTCAATGTTTACTTCATGCTTATGTGAGTTCTCATTTAAATTTGGTGCATCACTTGGTTAAATTTATTAGGATCAATTTCCCCTTTTATAACCTTTTTCTCAGTGTAAACATTAGTATAGGTGATCCATCAAGAAGAAGTCATCCTTCTCTGAAGGTCCAATCCCACCATAGCTAACCCACAACCTAGGGTTGTTCCCATAGTGTTGCTCAATTGGAAAGAGCCTGAAGAACCCTATCCAAGGGTAAAAATTGACACTACAATAGTACCTCTATACATATAAGTGGTATAAGATTATATAAGGCCCCAAAGAAGTTAGAAAAGGGTACTAGTCAGACCTCAAATCAATAACAGAGTGCCATATGTACTTTGTATAATCAAGTGGCCAACTCATATGGGCATAATTGTCAAAACAAAGGGTACCTACCATGCTTAGTTGGCATAGTACTCAATGAACTCACCAATCTCCAATTGACATGTGGACAACCCTAGGGATGATCATAGTGATGTAAGGGCTAAACTTGGCATATACCTACCGTGTTCCTCACTTTATTACCTTGATGGGGGGATTGTAATCCAAAAAATGGAAGGGTCCCATCACTACCAATTAATCTAAATGGGGATTGATTTTATAGATCCAAATTGATTCCAAATGGGAAATGTATAAATTAAGATCATTCCCATCAACTCAGAGTTTAATTCACATGATGCGATCGTACAAAGCCATAACTTTAGAAAATATCACATATCTCTATAAGGTCCCATCCAGATTGATCAAACCATTATGTGTCTTTTGTGTATCCAAGTCATTCCAAGATCTTTGCCTTGATTTCCATCTAAAGCCTATAATATGCACCTGATAAATTATACACATGAGGAAGAAGTAATTCAAAGATGGTCGCCTCAACTTTAAACCCTAAATCAAAGCAAGAATTTAGGGATACCATGTTATTGCAAGGTGTTACTTATTTTAAACATTACAATGAGATATTTAAAGTGATTAAATATATCTAGCAACTAAAATTTAATGATGAAGCTAATGGTGATGATATTTAGTATGCGAATGACCTTGTCACTGTCAGGGCTTCTAGACTGTACAAAGTTATGACTACACCAAAATTATTCCCATGAATAAACCTCTTTGGTAAAATACTATTCTCTTTCAAGTATAGTATGGATATTGTATATTCTCTGATCACCAATTTTAGAATCATAGATATCTATGGGCCTGTATTTAAGCAATATTACAACCTCCTAGAGTACATATTCTCTTATGACAAGCAGCTTGTAGATGCCTGGATAGAGACTCACAACATCCATGGGGTTCTTCAATACTAGGTTAAGGACACAAACATGTGGGTCAATAAGGAGGACATTGATGCATACATGATCAAGACATTTTAAGAGGGTGTGTACACCAATATGCTATTATTGAATCTATTGTATGGGGAAAGAGACATAGTGTATGCTAATAAGTTATGAGTTCCACTCCTTAGCATCATCATGATGGGAGAGGAATTACTAGATTTGGGGAGCATCATCAGATTTAATCTCACAGGTAGATGAATAGAGCATGTGCCAGAGGTAACATCTATATGATGTCCTAAATAGTGGATGTAGTCTCTGCCACCCTAGGCTTAAAGCACATAATGTTCCTTCCATGGGTACTGATAGGGTTGGTGGTTCATGTAGTGTTTTATAAACTCTAGATTCACCACTTTTAGAATCACATATAGGACATTTATGACCACTTCTACCCCATTGTGTATCACACCATCAATGAGAGGCCAATGCCAAGGCTCTTGAAGGAGGCACAAGTTTCACTCCAATCGCTTAGAGATTACTGGTACTATAGAGATCATATCATAATTAGGGTGGAAGGTATTCTAGATCCTCCTATCATGCTCCCTTACATGGTCCCAGATCACCTCACAAAGAAAGAGATAACTTGGAAATTGGCTAATGGCATCTTTGGTTTTTACATTTTTAGAAGACAAAATATCTACCCAACGCTCCTCATGGTCATTAGTCACCATGAATACAAAGCATGAAGGTGTTGTAATTAATGTCCCAACAAAAAGACTCATTAATATTGGGCAAGACTGATCATGGATAGTGGGATCCTCAAGGAATAGTGTATGCTCATGTCAAGAGGTACCGATCTTGCCTCAACACCACATATCATCATGAGGGCCATGCATATGAAATAATTCACCTTAACCTAGTAAATGATGCAATGGTGATAACAAAGTTAGAGGTCACCACCATCACAATGTCCAAGCTTAAGATCAACACACACTCGATTAAAATCTAGATCTTCCATAGCCATGATAACTATAGCCAAATCTTCTAAAACAAGTTTCACAAAGGCTAGTTGCCAAGGGCCCAATGATTGAAAAGAGGCTCACATAATAAATCTTGTAGGGAGTCCCAGATGTATCCATTACTCCATCACCCCTTGGCTTTGTTGTTTGCTCTTGTAAACTTGAAAGACAAAAAGCAAAATTTGTTAGGTAAATTATAAGTGTGTATAAAATTTTGAAGAGTTTAAACCTCCTTTTTTGTCACTTAGTTTCCTACATAAATGTTATGAGGTTAACTTATTTTTATGTAAAAGAGTTGACTAACAAACAATTTTAAATTTCAAACTCTTGAGTTTTTTACATAGAGTGAAGTCATCAATTTCTCAACAAAGTGAAGTCACTGATTTATCAATAGAACAAAATCACTATTTTCCTATCAAACTAGAATAGACAAAATATTTTAGGCAAAGATTCCATTAGTAAAGCATGAATTCACCATTTATGTTAGTCAAAGTTGTTGATTAGGCTTAAAAATAGAGTGAAATTACTGAATCCACAAAAAAAATTACATGGAAAAGCTACCAAAATGCAGGATCATAGTTGTTTTTGTTCATCGAAGTCACACTTTCCATAGAGGATGATTAAACATAGGTCAATGTTTCCATTTTCACAACAGAGTGATGTCACTATTTCTTACAAAGTCATTGACGCGAAGTCACTGTTTCCTGTAAAACAAATAATCATAAAACAAAGGATAAAATAGGCAAAATTGCCATTTAGTAAGGTGAAGTTGCCAATCAGTAACTAAATAAAATGACATGAAATTTGGTCATAAAACTAAAAATTTGAAGTTGTGAGTGATATTTTAAAGAGTTTTGAAGGTTCCACATCACTCATTTGGTGCATACAGGGTGTGTGGTCCCACCAGGCATGCTATTATGTAATCTTAATAATCTTAAGAGCCAAATAATCATTAGTCCCTTGTTAGTAAATCAAAAAAGAATTGAAATCAAATAATGCAATAAAAAATAAGATACTCTTTCCTAAGTACTTGGTTAAACTTAAAACAATGAACAAAACTACAAATAGAAGATAAAACACAAAACTATATTACCTCCCTTGTGAAAACAATGCTCATTTATTAGAATAGAGGATGTTCTTACTCAACTTGTGGGTAATAGAGACATTGATCAATTCAATTTCCATTTTGTTAGTACTTCTCTAAGACCACATGAGGCTTGGCTTAGCTTGGCATGCGAAGCTTATTGAATCAATTTGGCATTATAACTTTACTCGAGAGCTCTTGAAAGTATTCTCACAGAATGACCTTACACACAAAATATTTTTTTGGAAGAGAGTGAGGGCACTTTTATTTATAGGTCTTAAAACTAACTCTAACCCTAGTGAAATTATGTTTAATTTTAACCTTATTTGTCTCTATATTAACCTTGGTCAAATTTAGATTAACCCTAGGTTGGGTCAAAGTAATTATGAAGGCTTGAAAAATCATAGAAGATATTTATGAGCCATGACAACTCATAGAAGATATTTATGAGGTTGTGACTCACATTTTATTGAAATCTTAGGAATTAATAAAAGATATTATTAATTCCCTTGATTTTGAACTCGTCTTTATTGAAAAAATTATTTTTTAGAAAATAATTCCCTCATTGAACTTGGAATTTTTTCTTAAGTAGCTAATTCAAGTTTGTTTTTTAATTAATCTTGCTTAGGGTTTTTGGTATTTATGAATCATTTTAATGTTTTGCATTAATAAATCAGAAGGCCAAGAATGCCAATTTTCTAGGTTGCAATTTGATTGGGGTTGAATCTAAGATATGATATTAGTGAATACATGGTAATACCCCAAATAAGGAAGCCTCAACATGATTCTAGGTCATTATATCCCCTACGTAGATGAATTTGGGAAATCCAATTAATTTTAGGTTTAAATTACATCATTTACTAGAAATTAGTCTGATATCCAATTTAGACATGAAAGTGGCCAAATTGAGTGTCTACAGTAAGTATGTGTTACAATATAAATGAAATGGCATGTACAAAATTCATAATCTGACTATGTACAAAATAAAGGGGGTATGGTTAGGGATACTTTCCTTGAGTCAAATTGTTAGCACATTAACCTCCTCGGCTTTGGGAACTTTTTGATGGATGGTTGTAGTGGAGTCAAGATGGATAGAATAAAACCTAAGTACAAAAAAATTGGAGACTTCAAAGAATTAGTGTACCTCTTCTACATAGTCCCTATTCTTAAATCTCCAAGGCCTTTATTGTAACATGTCTTTTATTGGTGATCCCTTTATCCTATTTATATTTATATCCATTTACCCTATTTCCCTTTATATTCTTTAAGGGTATTTATGGACACAAGGAGAGAAGTTTTTATTCATCAAGAAATGACTAAATGAATCCTATAAATAGGGGTAGAAATATATAAAATAAAATATCAGTTTTAGAGAATGTCATCAATTTGGTTGAAGATGTTAAATAAAATTAAAATGTTATCGACTCACCTAATGACGTCGATTAAAATAGGTGAAATTAAAATGTCATCATTTGGTCCGGTGATGTTTGATAAAATCATGAAAATTTGGAAAGGGGTCAAACAAAGGAAAAGGAGGCAAAATATGAAAAATATGATATGAAGGTAGTGGGCAATACCCACAACACATCTCTTAGATATGTGGCACAAAAATGTCCCACTCAATTTTAATTTTGTAAGATTAATGCATTGACAAGTCATGAATGAAGTAAATGTTAGTAAAGTGAATTTAAGTGTATACATATGCCCCAAAAAATCTCATCACTAGTTGCAATAGTGCAACAATGGACGTTGATTTGTAAAAAAAAAAAAATACCAACACAATAATTAAATGACTAAATTGAAATAACCTAATTAAAATAATTGAGATGCTAACAATGAAATATATGTACCTCTACTTATATTTACTTGAATTCATGCATGAATATGTTTTTGCAATGATCATGGAATGCCCAACTAATGCTGATTTCATCATAAAAAAAAGCTTATGTTAACACTAATGATGAATCACTACATGGACTAATGTAATGTGAAAGTATGTAGATGAGTCTAAGTGTAAATATATATAATTATAATATATTTCAAAGAAGATGGTACTAGTAAGGGTAAAAATAAATATGAGGTAACAAATAAAGTTAGATTGAAAGGTCCAAAAATACATAAGATGTCAGGATGGGTGCATATATCCACAATGTAAAGGCTAGATTAGGCTTAGAAGGACCAAAGGAAAATATTTAAGGTGTTAGGATGGGTTTAATTAGCCACAAAGTAAATAATAGATTAGGTCTGGGAGGCCTAAGGTAAAATAGGTTTCGAAAAATAGCTAAGAATCCCAAACATAACCAAGAAGAGTCCTTGAAGGACATTTTTTTTCTTTTCCAAAGAGTATTATAAAGACAAAATATGCAACTATATTCAAGTAGGTATGGCTCAAGGGGAAGGCCAATTGATTATCAAGGTCATATAATCTTACACCATAGAGTCTTAACATTGTCATAATGTTAGCATGATGGAAAGAGATATGAAACAAAATATGTCAAGAATATGAGAGAGACTTAAAGATAAGATTTTACATCAAGGGAAAATAGTGGGAGGGAAGGAGGGGAAAGATGACATCACCGAGGTGAAGATATGCTCTTTATCAAAAGCAAGGATGTCTAATTAATTCTTCAATACTTAGAGTTTTCCAAATCAAAAGGTTTAAGGCCCTTGTTTTAATCCTTTCTGGCTTGGCCCAACTAGTGAGATAGTAGATATATCCCATGAAGATTATAAAGTGAAATAAAAAGTAAAGGTGCCTACATCCTCACAACTTTTACTTCATTCCTAAGGGCCCATTAGAGCCAAGACCACTATGAGAATTGGGTAATATTGTGATAAGGGAGGATACATAATGATAGATATGTGGCCTCCTACTCCAGTATAGTGGCCTAATGTACTCCAATGGATCTATAACACTTATGTGAGGCAAAATTTGGAGTTTTATATTTTCAAATAGAGTAAGGGTCATGCTAATGTGATATATATGATCCAAAATTTTTGGTCTTGATTTGTATTTTTGTATTTTTATGTTGAATTTGATTATTTTTAGGTTTTTATTTTTCTATTGCCCTCCTTGTTATAGATTTAGAAGGCCAACAATGGTTTTGTTCAATGATAACACCTAAAGAGCTTACACCTAATCTGAAGGGGGGAACATAAGAACTAAACACTTAGATACTTCTAGACATTTACCTTATCAAAGACTGTAACATTTAATCTAACCTTGGAGTGCTAAATAGGATATTATATATAATATATAGATATAATGGTGATTGAGAGACACTAGTCACAATGTAAAGGGTTGATAAAATGACATACAAACTTGGTATTTTATTAATATATATGGAATAATAATGAATATGATTGACTCTGAATTGTAAAACTACACTCTTGAATATTGGTTCATCTATCCAAGACACATTTAGTGATGATTTAAAGTGAAATATAATTATAATTTAGGGGGTATGATAGGTAGCACATTAAAGTAGATAGATCAAAGTGGTTTAAGGGTGAAAAAAAGAGCTATGGAAAGATCCAAAGGGCTAAGGTATAATTAGGTAGGGATGGATAGGAACTAAGTGGATAAGGTATTAAATAACCTGATGGATAAGATCTAAGGGGCTATGGTTGAATGAAATGTTTTTTGGAGCCTATTAGAATGCTTGGAATGCTATCACGTGATGCTAAATATAATCATGTTAGTGATTCAGCTAATATTCATACTAGAATGACATGTAAGTAGGTATGCTATGCTATAATAATTATGTAAGAATTGATCATGGAAATAGTTATAACATGAGACACAAATTAATCTACATGTTTAGCTAAATATATTAAATGACATGTTAAAAATATACCTTAAGCATAATACTTTTTTTCTTCAAAAAATGGAGATGGCCTGAATTTTTTGTTTATTATCACTAGTGCATATTTAACTACTACAAAAATATTAGTCAAAAATTCTTGTTGAATGTGATTTACATAGGATGACTGGGCATTGTGAGTTGCCCCCAAGTTTGAAGTAGATTGGATATATAAGTCTTTAGAATAAGTTTTCTTATCACACTAGATGTTAATATGTTGCTTGTAGGTGTTTTACCCTAATTTGGATTAATGGGTGAGATTAAGGTTATTAGAACTTTGAAATGTAATTTAGATCAATATACATGGCATTCAAACATACATTTAAATGTAAAATATTGAGATTGATTCTTTTAATTTGGAAAGTAGAATATAATAAACATAGTAAGTACAATAGAGATCATGATACTTAGCTTTTATAGTTGATTATTTGACTATGATTGTATTCTAGAAGTGAAAATTAGAGATAAGAAAACATGTGGTTTATTCTATTTTAAAACTAATTCACTGTTTGCACTAGGTCAATTCTGTAGGATCGAACGATACTGACATACTATTTGGTACTAACTTGCATGAAATTAGGGCACAATGACTATATGGCCACCTATGACTATCTTTACTTGCTATATATTTGTAATACCAAACTCTAATGATGTGAACAACTCCATAAATCAATCTCCTTTGCCTTGAAACCCTAAGTGTGCTTGTGAGTACTAGAAACATGTAAAAATTAGGAAAGTATAATGAGATGAGTTGACTCCACTTACCTTCAACTACTAATTGAAAACTGCCCATATATCTAATACTCTAAGGAGTGAAATCAAGCCACACATATTTCTTCCAACTAATGTGATTCTGTAATTGTGTTCCTTTATTATATGTATGAAGATAATGATGTGGATTCGGTACTTGACAATGATTTATTTGAATTAGATTTAGAGTGCTTCATACATGGCTTATTATTTCTCCTAGTGATACGTTTTAAAATTGGGAAGAATAGGGTAGATTTTCTCAGTGTAAAATAGTTTATAGATGTATAAAAAATAAGTTCCAAGTCCCTTTTGAATGAGATTTTGATTTTTTTATATATGGATTCAATTTAATAATTCTTCATGCCACTGACACACTAGGCTGATGGGTTGATCTTAAGGATGGGTTTGATTTTTTAGAATAGCCATTATTGGGAGTGGTTAACAGTATCAATTGGAGATATTAAACGTATATATTGAAATTAACCTGTGTATAGACAAAATGAACTAAGAGTCTGGAGATGTTTATGTAGGATATTTAGTAGGTTTGAAACATCTATTGAGATTTATGTAGGTGTGTAACAATAAAATAAAAAGGTTGACTTTTAAGATAATATGTAATTATGAGAGGGTGGTAGATTAGGACATTGTTTGTGTACTCAAGTCATGGATGGTTAATGTGTGTCATTATTGTCAGTGTCAAGTATTGAAGACAATATTTTAGTATCTATAAATGCCCCCTTTTATTCTAGTAATGAAATTACTAGAGTAAAAACATAAAATGTATCTGAGTGTGTATAACACAATTAATTTTTGGTATGATGCCTCCAAATGTGCAAATTTACTCCATGCAAACTTTCAATGAAAATGACATAGCCAATGCATATATGTGAAAATTTTAATTTGAAATAGAAAATTAAAAAAGTATTAAGAGTAAGGTAGGAATACACCAATATGTGAGTAAACCATGTGTCCCTATAACTTGTTGGAGATGATATTTCCTTGTTGAAGTAGTAGGTAACTGGGCATCATTGTTCAAGCACATGGAGAGTTAAGGTGATCATTCCCAATACTTGTGTAAATATGCAGGATCTTGGGTTGGGAAGGCAACATTTTGCAACCCTCATGAATGTGGGGGAAATTACACAATGTACTAACCCAAATACTATGTAGGAAAAAGAGACAACCATCATGTCAGGGTATCTCAAAGAAAATGAATCAACCATTGTAGATGGATTATATATTTAAATGGTTCATTCAAGTTTGATCAAGTGTGTTCCATGTAAAAAAAATGCACAATCGAAAGGAAATGAACATTGTTCATGACTCCATAATATACTCAAGTTTGATTGTGTCATTTCTTATATGTAGAATATAATGTATGATCGAAAGAGAATTGACCATCCCATAACCCCATCATGAACACACATATGATAAGTGTATTGTGGAATGAAAACCATTTACATTGAAATTTATTATGCTACTATGTATGTGTATGAACCAATATCATTCCCACTATATCTGTACCAACTAATGTAGAATTATGTATATCTATATCTCAAATTTGAGAACCTATATCTCAAATTTATATGCATGTGAAAACTTGTATCATGTTCTAATAAACTATTGTTCATATGCCCATGCATATACACCCAAGTGTGGATGAATATATACTAAGATGTATATAAAGTGAATGCGTTGGCATGGCATATGCCCTTGTAATATGTATCAAAGTGACAATATATGTCATATACTTGAACCGATCTAATATCTAAACCACACAAATCGCTAAAAATTTGAAATATGTATTCTAATATGATTTTATGATATGGAGGATTATGTATCTATGATAATCCCACTGTAATGTTCCCATTTTGAGATGAGTGATGTATCTTGTAATTTAATTATATCAAAGAAGAGTTAATTGTATCATGTCATGTATAAAGATAACATCATGTAATATTATTTGATCATGTAAAGAGTATTTCATCATGGTAATGCATATATTAATCAAGGAATGCATGTACTATATAAAATACATGACATGTATGTCATGTATAGATAAATATATGAATGAAGCACAAAATATAAGTGTAATTAAAAATGACTATGTAGTAACAATGCATGATATAAATCATGGCCACCCTCAATGTTAGCAAGCCCAATAAACACAAGTGTTAGTGGCACACATAAGGAAAAGGGACACATACAAGGGAAATAAGATATCACAAAAAACATGGGCAAGGTTCACATGCAAGGGGACATGAACAATGTTTCAAAAAAAGAAAAGAAAGTATGTCACATAAAATAAGGACATAGGCCACACAAAATAGTCAAACACAATGTACCCTATCATGTAAAAGAGTAACAACATAAATGGATCATAGAACAAGGAAATACTCTCCACCGTCCATATATATCAATGCCACATTGAATTATAATGGTATATCATTTATCATTATATAAGAAATGAGTAACTAGGAAGGCATGTGTAAGTAATATAGGTAGATAAACATGATACAAAAATCATAGAAAGATACAACTTATAATAGTAAAACATGTGGAATAATATGCCCCTAGTATAGTCATGGCCATGTGTAACTTTAATGTCCTGCATAACACTTATATACCATGAAATGCATGTGTGTATGTAAATAATATACCATCTAAAAAACATGAGATAAATAACATATGTAAATAATTTAAGGGATTATGAAATGTAAACCCTAAGTTGTTAAAGGTTTTAAGTACAATAAATCAGGGAATAGGTATATAATAAATGCAACCATTGATTTATGCAATAATTGACCTAATTTACTTATTTTAATAATATAAATGAATGACACAAATAAGTACTTAGATATAAATTGACTAAGAAAAATGATATGGAGGTTGAAAACTAACATATAAGTTGATCAGGGTGTCATGAACAGGATCTAAGTGTTAGAAATCCTCTTAGATAGTAGAGCAATACCTTAGAGAATAGTGCACTATGCCAGTGCCTCTTGCTCTGTGCTAGCATCCTTATGTAGGGACTAATGTGAACTTTTGGGAATAGTTGCATCTGAGTTTGATAGGCCTATTCCTACAAAGATGAAACTTGATTCACTGTCTATGACCTATTTTTAATATATTTTATATGCAAAACCTAGATATTCATGTTGTTAGGGTTTTTGAGAAGCACGATTAGAGAAAGTGTGATGTTAGTTGGGTAGGTTTGATGTTCTCAACACCCCACTTTATTGAGAGTTACCTACATACCAATACCTTGAGAGGGGATCAAGCTCGATGTAGTTCTCCTAATCTAAGTGCTGGTGTATTACAAGTGAATGCTAGTATGAGTGTTGACTTGGGTGCTTTGAATGAGGCTTGAGATTGAAAATATATATATTCTAAGGTTAGGGTGAATGTAGATGACTATATGCAGAAGTAGGGATCAATGACCTTGATTATGCATTACTTATTCTGAGCTTATTTTTAGGCATTTGTATCTGATTTACATATATTGGGTAAATGGCTAAAAGTCATGTATTTATACTAATATGGTGCTTGTGTAGAGTGTGAAATAGGTCTAGGCTAACCCTAGTTGTCTTAGGAATTAAAAAAATATCTGTTGGGGTTGAAATTAGGTAAGGGACACTAGTGTGGTCCCTTGGTCACTAATGTCTAAATGACCATGCTATTATCCACATGGCAAAACCTAGGGCACTAGGGGCTTGGATCCATGGGGGAAGGTTTGGGACTAATTTTCGGATGTCTAGGTATGTCTAATACCGACACAAAATATAGATAAGGGTTGAAAGAAATCCTAAGATAGGTTTAGGGATAGGCTAGGGATGGGTGGTCTACAGTGACACTCATTACACTAGAGTGACATTTTTTATGACTACATTCCCCCCTTTATTCTATAAATGCATCAAAGTGAAATGACTAGGATAAAGGAAAAAGAAGCATACCTAGATTAACCTAAGAGGTAAAGTCCTTGAATCTAGGTCTAAAGATACAAAGCATGCTCCATTATGTGTCTTGTAAATGAAACATGTAAGAATCAGTCCTTACTTAAGCAACATCAAAAGCAAAGACAAAACTGAGTAAATAGATAAGAGAGAGAGGAAAAGAATGAATACACCTCACTAGGTATGCAAACCAATGCAAAAACTTGGTGACATCTTATGTGTGTGTAACTAGTGATCAAATTAATGAATATATTAGATTGAGCAGATGGCCTTCTCAATCCCGATGTGTGGGTGGCTCAATAACTTAGTCTGATTTTAACTCCATTATTACCCACCCTTGCTTAATGGATCATACAATATGGATAACTTGGATTGGATTTATGGCTTGTGCAACCTCTTATAGAGGTGGATCAAGAACTCAAGTAGGCTATGACTCCATCATTGCTTACCCATGTGGAGTAGATGCTTCTGTAACTAAAACTACATACTGTAATTGAAACTATGTGATGTAACTAAAATTGTGTAGGATGGCCCTAGGGCCATTTAGAAACTATTAAATGAAAAATGACTAAGGGGCCTCTTAGGCACTCAAGAACATAGTTCAAGGACTACCCAAAAACACTAACTGCTATAGAAAGAATAAGGCACCGATCTAGTGTGAAACCCAATGTAAATGGTGTTTGAAGTATATATCATGGAGAATGACATGGATTTTTCATTCCATTTGAGATGAGTTGGTGCAAAACTAATCATGTGGAAATAATGTGTTGCACACATATCCCTAATTCTAATATCTGTACATATGGATTCTAGATTGAGTTATAACAACATGTGTCTATGTATATCTAAAACTGAAATGAGAGTGATCATGTTGTACTTGATGCCCCCAATCTGAGCAAACCTAGTATGATTTTGTGTAAAATTGAGCATAAAATGATTAAATCTAATAACCCATGACTTAAATTATGCAAATATAGACTGTAACTACTATGTTCTTATAACAAATTTATATTTTCTTATTTCTAGGGATACTATACCATAACACAGTTCCTTGGATATTAACACACTATTCTAGTGCCCTCTATGGTATACTAACATTCTTTGTGCTATTTTTCTACCAAACTAACTTTGATATCTATTTGACTATTTCCCACCGTGTTTTCTTGATTATGAGCTCTATAATTCTATGTCTACATGCTTAAAACTATACTCTAACTACATTCATATGCCCTAATTTTTATAACAAACCATTGTGAATGCCCCCTCTTTTGAGGGGAGTTTTTGTAATTGTGAAATAACTGTCCCCAAAAGAAAAGCTTTGCAAGATGTGTGTTAGGCTAAAAACATAAATTATATCTACATAATAAACCAATATAATATATATACATGACATCAAAATGTAAGATAATTTGAGCATAAATTGGTAATGTATGTTGTATATTAGATCTAACATTCACAAGGTTATCAAGATAAATATAGCAATGTAAGCATATGTATGAACTTCATAATCTGAGAATAATCTATGTAAACTAACTAGGGGGATGGGGCATGATGTCCATCAGGGAACCCAAGGAGGAAAGGGAGATGCATGAGAGCACTCATGGCATCATAAATTGAGTTGCAAGCAACAAGCAAGAGACAAGTGTCATGGCCATGATGCATACATGAAAGCATACATACAAACACATGAATCATGCAAACTAGGCCAAGGGACCACAATACAAGGGACATGGGCACATGTCACTAAATATGAGAAAGTAATATGTACAAAGATATGTTTAAATTCTGACATACGCAAATAAAAAATAGGTTGGCTTTGAGCCACATGGAAGGACATGTTCAAATTTCTACATAAACATTCAATAAGGCACACACATGGACACAGGCACATCTACAAAAGATACATACAATGAAAGTAATTGGTGTAGATAGTAAAATAATTTCATATTCAAATGCCCTTAAATAGATGTAGAAGCAAAGAGACACAATCAAGTCTAAACTATGAAAATTAAAAATGAAAGTATGCATAAACATGTGGTACAAATTTATATGAGTAAATATGTAAATAAACTGAGTCTATGGTAGTAGTAGTCAGAAAAAAATCTAAGTAGTATGGGATGATCAATATCAGGATATAATCAATGCTATATTTATGATATAGAGTATAGAAAGATGTAACCTAGCAAACTAGAATCTGTGTAGTATGATGCCCCTAATGGAAAAATTTATCAATGATGAATCTATGTATTTGTGTATGTGCCTTTAGTGGGTAGATAGTATCAAATCTAGATCTTTGTGATGGACATGAGTCTTTTAAGAATTTGTGAACACTCAAAAAGAACAAGTGAAGCATGTATGTAAGATAAAACTGACTAGAATAACATAGATTACATATGTATTATTTTAAAAATCTAAGGAATGTAAACATGGAAATGCATACAATCTAAATGTTGTATTTTTTAAGTAATATTTGAATTTTGAACATATTATTTTATTTTTATGTTTTTGGAGTATAAGATATGTGTAAGTAATCATGACAATGAAACTATATACAAGGAGCAAGATAAAGGGAAACTATGTACAAGTAAATTGAGAATGGATGAAATATGTAAAAGAAGAGTGCTATGGATATGAATCTGTGTGTTTGTACGAAATAGTGCTAGAATCCTAACATGTCATCAATGGGATGCCTTTGTGTAACAAAAGTGGCATATTCACTTTTTGAATGGTTTATATCATAATAATCTAGGTTATTCCAATCATCTTCTTCATTTTGATTAGCAATGTCAAGATTATTGATTGGGAGATTTCCATCTTAAACTTCATCCATTGTAGCTATAACTTTCTTTGAAGTCTCTATTATTAGAAACCCTCTTTTGAGAATAGTTGTATGCTTAGCTTGATTCTAAATGTAAAACTTAATTTCTTGATCTTTTTGTAACATTACTTGTGCATCTAGATTTTTTGCCTTATTAACCTGTATCTATAAATGATTTGCCTTAGTATGTTCCATGAATCCCAAACCTTGTTGACCAACATTATCAACTGCTACAATAGGAGTAGTGATTCCTTGGGCATGTTTTCCCAACCCTTGACCTTGATAATCAAACTATTATAGATATTTTTGACTAAAACCATACTATTTTGAAAGTGAGACATCATTTTGGAGAGGTATATTTGTATCCTTCACTTGCTTTACTTATATTTTTTTTAGTGTTTCTTATTCTGATTTTGATTAATGAACCTTTTATTATTTTGAGTCATGCTTTGGTAACCAATTTTGTATAGTTTCTAAATTTGACCCTTTTTGAATATGTTATTGTACCACTATGGATTGCTTAACTGATTTATCTTATATAAGGTTCTCATTATCAATTATCTATTGTATATGATTTTTCAATGCCAAACATGAATATGTATGATGACCATGAATTCTATGGTATGCACACTAGTATCTAGATCTCTTTATTTGATGTAGAGGAGGTAGGTTAATAAAATTAGCTCCTTAAAATATCACTTAAACTTCTATTTGATCTTTAAGTACTTTTTGAATCACTAGTTATAGTTTCACTTTGTTGTGATTTCTTGTTTTGATGTATAACATTGCTTGCCATACATTGACTAGGTGAAGATGCATATACATGATTGACACTAGTGTGCCCTGGGTGATTTTGTCTTATAATATGATTTTACAATGTTGTAATATTTTCATGTAATAGTTGATTCTAATTTTTTAATTTTAAAATTAACTTTCTCATACTGATAATTTCATCCCTTAGAGTTTCACAATTGCAAACCCTAGTTATCTCCAATTGAACATGCAAGCACACATCCTAAATGGAAGATATGGGAAGGGAAGGATTTGAAGGATGGATAGGATAAGTATAGACATTTTAAATAGTAGTATAGGTTGCCTCACCTCTTATAGAAGTGATAACATAGACCTAGTTAGAGGGAAAGTAGATATCACCCTCTTGGAGATGAGGAGGAGGAAAAGAATCTTCTTTATCCATGAAATTTGCCAATGCAACTTGGAAGAATGTTGCTAGGTTAGAATATTCCAGGTCTAAAAAACTTAACATAACCACAAAAGATAGGAAACATAAGGATAAAAAGACTAATAGCATCTAGGGTTAGGGTTTTTGATTTATTTAAAGTAAGTTGGGTTCACCAAATGATTTAAATTTTAAGGGGTTATAGAATGTAAACCTTAGGTTGTGAAAGGGTCTTAGTACAATAAATTAGGGAATAGATATACACTAAATACATTCATTAATTTTTGCAAATATTGACCTAATTTAATTATTTTAATAATAGCAATGAATAACATAAATAGGTACTTAGTTAAAAACTGATTGAGACAGATGATTTATAAGTTAAAAACTAGCACAAAAGCTTATCATGGTGTCATAAACTAGATCCAAGTGTCATAAACCCTCCTTGATAATAATGTTGTACCTTAGACACTAGTGAACCATGCTACTATCCTTGTGTAGGGACTAATGTAAACTTCTTGGAGTAACTATGTCTAAGTCTAATAGGCCTATTCCTACACCAATGAAACTTGTTTCACTGTCTATGACCTATTTTGGACGGATTATGTATACAAACACTAGATCTCCATATTATTATGGTATTTGAGAAGCACAAGTAGAAAAAGTGTCATGTTAGTTAGGCAGGCTAGATATTCTTAACACCTTACTATGATGAGATTTTCTTACATACAAATACCTCGAGAGGAGATCAAGCCTGATGTAGTTCTCCCAATCTAAGTGTTGGTGTAATTACAAGTGAATGATAGTATGAGTGTCAACTTGAGTACTTTGAATAAGGATTGAGACTAGAAATCTATATATTTTGAGCTTAGGGTGGTTGTAGATGACTATATGTAGAATTAGGGTAGAATAGGGATTAATGACCTTGATTGTGCACTAGTTATTCTGAGCTTATTTGAAGGTGTTTGCATCTGATTTCCATCCAATGGGTAAGAGACTAAATTTATGTATTTATACTAATCTAGTGCTTGTGCAAATTGGGAAATAGGTCTATGCTAACTCTAGGTGTCGTAGGAATTGAGAACATACCTGTTGGATTTGAAATTAGGCAAGGGACACTAGAATAGTCCCTTGGTTACTAGCATAGTGCACTAGTGTCCAAAGAATTGTGCTAGTGTCTAGGTGGCATAACTTGGGGAAATACTGTCTTGGATCCCTAGGGAAGGTCTATGACCAATTTTAGGATATTTAAGGATGTGTAATACCCACATAAAATATGGATAAGGGTTGAAATGGGCCCAAATATAGGTCTAGGTCTCAACTAGGGATGGGTGGTCTGAAGTGACACTCATTGCACTCAAGTGGAATTTTATATAACTATAGTAAAATAGTGTAAACTAGCAATTACATCATTCTCAGTTCTTGAGTTTGAATTTTTTAAATATTTGAATGTTTTTTATATTTTTGAAATATTTTTAATCTATAAAAGTTAACCAATGATCCTATCAATGGAATGGTCATAGGAAGTTCCTATATTGATTAATGGAAAGGTCCTCTATCATGGGTGTGAGGTATCAACTAGGGATGGATTGAAATATAATGAGTCATGTTGTGTGTCATATCTATCATGATCACTACTTGTAGAACTTGGGGTGTGATGCATGGATCTAAAAGGCCAAGGGATATGTGGTGTCCGCTATGTAATAAAAGGGTGTCTCACTGCCAGTGTTCATTATGGAACACACCAAGTTAACTATGATTATAAACACATGTGTATAATAAGTTTAAAATGGGTTTATGATAATTTTGAATATGTTTTATTATGATGATTTTACTCATTTTGAATACGTTTAAAATAAAAAACTTAAATATCAAATTATTAAAATCATTTTTAATGTTAAAATCATCATAAACTCATGTGTAAGATCAAAAACTTATATATTAAATTATTAAAAACATTTAAGTTTTAATCAATTTGAAAATGAAGATGATTTTTTATACACATTCTAATAGATTATATTTTATAGATTTTATATTGAAATTTAAATAAATTTCTGTATAATATAAGATGGCGGCCTCTGTGGTCTCTGAGTAACTCTATGACATAATCAACACTGAATAGTTGGATGTATAGATAGATCCATATATTATGTGTAGTAATTGACTCTATATGTTGATCATGAATAGGTGTATTAACTATCTATGGCAACCATATTTGAATAATTATTCTAAATATGTGTATCATCCATATTTGAATAATGATCTTGAATGTGTGTATTAACCAATCTCGGTGGTAGTGGGTGTGGAGAAGGAAATATCGTTGACTATAGTGGATATTCATACTGTATACCTAGAGATATGGCGGCCTCTGTGGTCTCTGGGTAACTCTATGACATAATCAACACTGAATAGTTGGATGTATAGATAGATCCAATATATTATGTGTAGTAATTGACTCTATATGTTGATCATGAATAGGTGTATCAACTATCTATGGCAACCATATTTGAATAATTATTCTAAATATGTGTATCATCCATATTTGAATAATGATCTTGAATGTGTGTATTAACCAATCTTGGTGGTAGTGGGTGTGGAGAAGGAAATATCGTTGACTATAGTGGATATTCATACTGTATACCACTCTATTATAGTACGTGTATTTTAAACATCAATGTATTGTAGAGGAAAATGTGAGAAGTATTTTCATCCATTAGAATCCTAACATGTTAGAGACCCTATTACTTTGTAAAACCAAGAATGGTTAGCTAATATGGCTGATCCCATTTGAAGAAGTAATACTATGTGTCCCAAGGTATTATCTTTGTATATTCTAAATTTTGTAATGTGTACCCAAAGGATTAGGGGAGTGACATTATGAAAACATTCTCACTTGAACCATTTGTATAACATAACATTGTGTATAGGTTGTTCATTGATTTGGGCTCATATTAATATTGCATGAAAATTTGAATCAACATCAACTATCTCGCTATCATCAAATGTGATCATGGTCCATTAAGGTGGAATATCACTAAGTGTACCAATGACAACATCTAATGGATGATCATATGTTGCTAGTGGAGGATGTATGTTATATGCATAATGTACCTATGAAGTGTTGTTAGTTTTTGTTGACTCATGTTTACGAAAAGGATCACTGAAGGTATTCAAATTTTGATTTCCATTATGCTATGATCATGATACCTCTTTGGGAGTGTCAAAATTGATAATGTTATCATCTATGAGATCATGAATCTTATGTCCTATATTAAAACATCTATTTTTTTAATGCCTCATAATTTTTTGATACTCATAATATGCATTGCAATGATAGTTATTTGGTCTAGGTCTGCTTGGATTGACCTCTTGTGGAGGGAGGAGTGTGATAAGTTTACACATGAGCAACTTATTTTATAGTATGAGGAGGTGATGGTAAACACAAAAACTACTTCTTTGGTGGAGATGTCAATTATACTTAATTTTTAGGTTGTGATACTTCATTAGATTTAATCTTCACCTTATTCTTCTTATCACTTTGTTTGACCTTAAAATTTGGTTCGCTTTGAAAGTTTATTCTTGAAGCAGTCATAGGAGTTTACATATACTTAAGTTTGTATAAATCCATTAACTTGACTTCTCTGTCCATCACTGTATGACATAACTCATCAAATGAAATGAATATATTGAATATAATTATTTCATGAAGTGGTGCTAACAAACATTTTTTGAATATATAGTGTAATTCATTTTCAACCATAACATTGGTCATCTTGGCTAGCATGGTCTTGTATCAAAGCACACAATCACAGATTGGTTAACTGGATCCTAAATATATCCTAGAAATTTATGTATAGGATAACTTATCATCAAGTGTACAAGGAATTAGTCAACCAAGGGGTTGAATATTCTTATAGATTAAAGAGGGAGATTATAAAATGATCAAAATGCTTAGTCCTTAAGACTTCTATTGTAGACAACACATCCCATTTAAAAAAAATTCAAATAGGGACTTTTTATCCTTCAAAATACTAAGTTTGGATCCCATCGAAATATAAATTGACCCTAAATTAAATTTAGACCTAAATATACCAAAGCCTAAATTTTATCATTTATGAAATAATTTATAAAATTTGGCTTAAATTTGAGGCATCAATTAATTAAAATGTTAGTTTTCATTTTAATTTGAATTATTTGACTAATGGATCTAAACTTTTGATTATCAAGTTTATTGAGGTTTACAAGTCAAAATTTATGAACATGTGTCATTTGCTTTAAAACTTCAAGGACCATCAAAATGCATTAGACTTAAAAAAAACTTTTAAAATTTCACCTAAATGAGATCCTACCAAGTGTCCACATATCGGTGCATCACTGATATTTGGAAAAAAGCTCAGTTATAAATTCCTACAACTAGCTAACTACATGAGATTTGACTAGGCATCTTCATCTCGTCATATCTTAGCTCTCAGACCAAAATCATGAGTCTAAAAAATTGATACCATATGAGTAAGTGAGATGGATCTAGATGTTTCAATCTCATTTGATTTTAGGGTTTGGGGTAGAAAGTTAAATTAACAAATCAAGAAACTAAGTGACTGAGTGAGATTAATCCATGTGTCATCATCTCACTGAATATAGGCCAATAGACAAAATGACAAATCTCAAATATACAGACCAAGTGATGTAACAACATGATGCCATGTGTTATCCTTTGTATAATTAGCTACCATGTGGCATTTATTGATTACTCCATGTGTCCCTTTCATGATAATTATCTTCCATGTGTCATGCTATGTACCATCACCTCATTGTTCATTACAATGACATGACTTGAGGATGAAACAACATCTATAAATCAAGTGATAAACTGAAAAGGCATAATGATTCCTAAAATTACATAATCAACTATAAAAATCTATGATTCAGTGACATAGTGACAACTATAAAGGTAAACAGACACATTAAAACTTAAAGGGATGACTCAAAAACTAAAGACAACAATAAAACACCATGTGTTAAATAAACCCATAAAAGCTTACATCATAAATCAAATTAAAAAATGGAATGGATAGGTGACTAAGACTATTACTCTATAATTAATTCTCATGCATGAAGTATTTGAGCAATGAATTTAAAAGACAAGAAAATGGGCTATATGTTATGTCCCAAATTCAAATCAAATTAAAAATTTCAATTATTAATCTGTGAACTACTATCTAGATCTCCATATTGAATGAAATCCCTAAACTTTGAAATTAAGCATATAACTCAATTTAGTAAACATTGGAAGATAAGAACAAATAACCAACTCCTTCAATGTTTTGATTTGGAACCAGACAAGAGTTCAAGGACCCAAAATTTAATGGGCCTATTTTGAACAATGCATTCAATAACTATTTAGGAATTTTTGAAGAGGTCAAGGCCATTCGACCATACAAGGACAAGGATAATCTGACTCTTTATGAAATGGAACATAGAGAGGAATTGCTATCAATCAAAATTGTCAGACTTAACAAAATGATGGCCAAACCTAAGGTATTTATTTGTGTAGAATTAGTTTATATAATTTTTACAATTTGAAAATGTATACAATTTATTTTTCATAAGAACAACATTACACAACTAGTAACATATGTGATTGTATTATCCTTTGATAAGTTCTATAAATTGTCAAACTAGGCATACATTACAACCAAAAAATAGTCAGTGAGTGGTTTAAAGATAATAATGGTAGGGTTAACTTAATAATATGGGTTAAAAATATCAATAAATTAGTTATGAAGAAGAAGGTCCCAATTTCCCAATCGAACTTGATGTCAAAATTGCCATGGCCCTGTTAAATAGGCTACATAGAACCTCATTTATAACTCATGTGGATGAGGTATCAGTCCCTTTACTATATATAATTTTGGAAGGCAAGGTCATTCTCCCATTGGGGTAAATCATAAGTTTCAATTTAAGAAATTGAAGGGTCATACATGACCAAGTAGATGTAACTTTTACATGATTTCATATTTAGTAGATGCAATCTGTTGGACTATCAACCATAATGGGACCCCTCCTTGGGAGCTAAAATGATAAAAAAGGATTTGTGATTAATTTGATCATCTCCATATCTAAAAATACAAGGACCATATGCAGAGGATAGTAGAAACCTTCTATCCCATGGTTTATAAATAAATAAATGGGCAACCAATGCCAAGATTGTCTACAAAGATCAAGAGATCACTCAAGTCATAGGGTGACTATTATTTATATATAGACCATGAAATCATCAGATTTAAAGGTAAACTAGTGCCCCCTTTCTATCTACCCAAACATGTGCCTAAATAATTCACCAATTTATAAAGTATCTAATACTATGTATGAACATTTGAGAAGGGATAGATTAGCTGAATATCCAAAGACACACCTCAACATTAGGAGGCAACAATTCCAAAATTAGAAACAACTGGCCAAGACCTCAAAATATAGAGGTTATTTCAAGTTTAGACTAGCTGAATTCAGATTTTGAGACCCAAAGAGGGTAATAATGCTATAGATAAATAGGTTTAAAAAATAATTCAAGAAAAGCTATGGACATTATGATTTTGAGCATGATTTGATATTCTTGAATCCTGAGGATGTTTTGAATCTACATAAATATGAAGAATGCTGATATGTCCATAAGGACTACTCAAATGATATAATATGATCCATGCATTACAAGAGAGGATCCAATCAAGATATAAAAAGAAGGAAAATACCCTCAACAAGTTGAGCAACCTTAGGTAGAGGAGGAAATAGAGGAATAAATTAATGAAAAATTGAAATTAAGGGTCCTTAAGAATGTTTCAAAGATAAATGATGTAGGGAAAAAGGCTCTATAAATAAGTACACCCTTAGTACCAAAAGACACCTTTTCATTTACACCAATGGTTACCATAAATCCACCACCTCAGGATCTAGTGGTTAGTCATTCATTTTCTTCTCTTCTAGTATAAATTAAAACTATCTTAGTTATTCATCCTATGGTAACTTATGTAAGGAAGCCTTATCCTACCATTATGCAAACCCCTAACATCACACAAAAAGAACAGAGGCCACCCCTTTACTCAGGTGTATCACTAGGCATCCCTTATTGTGACAAAAAATATGACTATATGGAAGAATATTTATTAGAATAATATTTAAATGAGATTATCAAACAAGGGGATTTAGATGAAAGATATGAAGATGACCGAAAAGGAAAAGTTACATTTGATATTTCCCAGAAGGTGCCTCCATAGGGAACCTTTGGGACTTCAATCCCTAGTCCTCCTTATACTCAGAATACATAATACATTCATATTAGAAAGGAATACCAAGCTCCTTCTTTGGATAAGGGCATGTACCAAACAAGTACAATAGTTGAAACCTCAATGATTACATCATTTACTCCAGTTGTCCCTCATATGATCATCTCATGTGATTCAACACAGGTAACTGCCTCATTTGTTTCATCTATTACTATAATTACTCTAGTTGTTCCTCCAATTTCCACTACTTTATTTAACTCCACTGGTATTTATAATGTCTCTACTCTAGAAAGTACTTGAATTTTGGATTCTATATTCAATACCATTACTAATTCCACCACTAACAGGTCATGACTATCACCTATATTACCATTTCAAAATTATTGTAAGGACTAACACATGATGTTATTGCACAACCTATTTTTTCTGTACCAGTATTAAAAATCACATTGGATAGCCCACATTTTAAAAATTTAGTGTCACAATCCATTTACAAGCAGACCTTTCTACCCAATTGGGGTTATTAATAACATTAGGTGCTCAAATAGAGTCACTAGTAGTCTCAATCTATGAGTTTCTTGGCCTCACAAAATATGTATTCAAGACTCCTACAAAGACCAATATGTCCAAAGTGAATATGGTCATCGCACCTTTCCTTTCATCATCCACATATCCTATTTATACTCCCTTATTATATCCATCAATCCTCATGCCTCCACCATAAAGCACCTCAACCCTTACCACTCAGTCTTCCACTTAGACCTCCTCTCAATACTTGCTAATGATTTCCATATGGATACAAAAAATGCAAGTAGAGTATTCAATTAGGCAAGACTTGGTTATCACCAAGGAACCTAAGTTAAATATATAATTTGATGAGACCTCAAGTAAATTTAAAAGAGTGAGGAGAACAATAATAATGATAGGAGGGAATTCAATTGAGTTTATAAGAGAAGAAAAGCTCTTCTCACCTATAAAGAAGAGGAAATCTAGGCCTTAAGAGGAAGATAATATATAATAGGACCCTATTTCTATGGTTGATGAGACTAAATGTGTCTTGAATAAGATGGTTCATGGCCTTAAATAAACCAATGAATATTGGAGGCACAAGGTAGAATAAATCCCCCAAAATACATATTGAATAATGTGCAACATTCTGATAAGACACTTTATAACATTGTATGTTCTATATGTCAATAAAGGGTAGAGTAGTGAGTTTGGTTGTCAAGTTTCACTTCATTATAAGGGTAGTAAGACAAAAAAATATATCAACATCTCAATCTATTGTAACTTACAAACATCACTTTGGCACAAAATTATGTGACCAATAAGAGGGTTCATCAAATGGAATGGCATAAACATATGCAAGAGTTGGTTGAAAAAATGATGATATAAGAGCAAAAATCCATCCAAATACTTGGAGATATGTGCATTACTAATATATATACACCACTTGGGCAAGTAGTAACTAGGTCATTTTTTGATAATTTGCTTCAGATTGCTGCCAATAGTTTCAAGGTAGAAGTTGAAAGTATAATATTCATAATAAGTGATTGAGTGATCCAATTAATAACTTTTTCTAAGGATAAAGAATCATAAGGAAAATCATTGAATGTTTCCTTTAGGGATTATATGGTATTACTAAAGAAATTGATAGACAAACTATTATTGTTGATTATCAATTTTGAAACCATAGAGTTAGATTTTTTTTACATGTATGATTAAATATAAGAAGATAAAGGAGCAAGAGTGGTTGGACACTAAAGCAAGAACTTCATCTTCATATCTCAGACTTTGAAAATTACATCTTATTCTCTTAGATATATTATAGTCTATAATCTAATAGGGCATATATTCATTACACTTCCTTTCACTACAACTCCTTTACAAGCTCAGTTAGGACTAACTGTAGTGGCAACTATAGTAGCATATTAAATTACTCCACTCATTGTGGAAATGTAAAGGCCACCTATAACAAGTTCCACATCAACATACTCTAATTACAATACTTACAATAAAATATTCATAACTGTAGTCTATTGTGGCCATCACATCCCTTTTCCTAGAAGAAAGGGGACCTCTGCATCATGGAAAATTCAACATTTTTGAGCCTTATATTAAGTATAATCTGATCCTTAATATTTTTTATAGCTTTGATAATAACATGTTCATTTATATTTAAGCATATTTTATATATATCCATGTTAAAAAGAGTTGGTCCATTGCATTCATTAAGTGTTTTCATATTTTGTTTTTGGGGTGCTAAATATTTCTTTAGAAAATCCATGCACAAATATCTCTTAGAGTTTTAGTCCCAGAACCATAGTCTCAGAGTCCAAGTTGGCACCCTCCCAGAAACCTTTTGGTTGATAGGTGAGTGTCTATTTGCTTACATGGACATTTTAAATGACTAATATTTTTATACATTTTACAATACCCAAAGGTGATAGAGTTGTTACAGCACCAAGAGTCTCAAACCAATGAGGAGGTGCCATATGTCTTCGTGCACCCAAAGGTGTCAAATTTTTTTGATCCATGGGAGGCCTAAACTAGGGAGGAGGCACCACATGTATCCATTAACCCATATGTGTTATATATATTAGATATTTGGGAGGTCCAAACTAATGAGGAGGCACAACTATCTCTTTACACCCAAAGGTGTCAGAGCTATCAGAAACTTGGGAGACCCGAACCTATGAGGAGGTGAGATGTGTCTCTATACACTCAGAGGTGTCAAAGTCATTAGAGCCTTGGATGGCCTCAAATAATGAGGAGATTCTATGTGTCTCCATGCACCCAAAGGTGTCAGAGTTGTCATAACCCTAGTAGGCCCAAATGAGTATGAGAAATCCATGTGTGCATATGCACATCTAGGTGGTAGAAGGTCATAGAAGGCCCTAAAGAAGTCAAAAAAGGGTATTAGTCAGATCCCAAATCAATAACAAAGTGCCATGTGTACTTTATACACTGAAGTGGCCAACTTATATAGGTATAGTTGTTAAAACAAAGGGGTACCTACCATGCTTAATTGGCACAGTACTCAGTAAACTCACCAATCTCCAATTGATATGTGGATAACCCTAGGGATGATCATAGTGCCCTAATGGATAAAATAGGCATGTACCTACCATGTTCCTCACTTTATTAGCTCAGTGGTGGGATTGCGATATTAAAATTGGAAGGGTCCCATCACAACCAATTACTCTAAATGGGGCTCACTTTTATAAATTCAAAATAATTCTAAATTGGGAAATATATAAATTAAGATCATACAATCAACTCAGAATTTAATTCACACAATGCAAGCCTCCAAGGCCATAACTATAGAAAATATCATAGAGATCTATAAGGTCCCATACAGATTGAGCACACCATTATGTGTTTTCTATGCATCCAAATCATTCCAAGCTCTTTACCTTGATTTCCATCTAGAGCCTAGAATATGCCACTGACAGATTATGCACATGAGAAGAAGTAATTCAAAGATGGTCACCTCAACATTAAACCCTAAAACAAAGAAATAATTTAGGGATACCATGTTACTGCAAGGTGTCACTTGTTTTAAAAATTAAAATGAGATATTTAAAATGATCAAATATATTTAGATACTGAAATTTAATGATGAATCTAATGAGGATGATATCTAGTATGTGAATGACCTTGTCACTATCAAGGCTTATAGACTACACAAAGTTATGACCAAACCATAATTATTCCTATGAATAAACCTCTTTGGTAAAATACCATTATATTTCTAGTATGGATATTATATATTCTCTGAACACCAATTTAAAAATCATAGATATCTTTAAGCCTGCATTTAAGCAATATTATAGCTTCCTAGAGTACATAATCTATTATGACAAGTAACTCATAGATGCCTAGGTAGAGACTCATAACATCCATCAAATTATTAAGGAATAGGTTGGCATAAACATGTCGGTAAATAAGGAAGACATTGATGCATACATGATCAAGACATTCTAAGAGGGAGTGCACACTAATATGCTATTGTTAAATCTATTGTATGGGGCAAGAGACATAGTGCATGCTAATAAGCTCTAGGTTTGACTCCTTAGCATCATCATGATAGGAGAGGAAGTAATAGATTTGGGGACCATCATCAAATTCAATCTCACTTGGTAGGTGAATAGATCATGTGCTAGAGTTAACATCTATATGATGTCCTATATAGTGGACACTCTATGCCACCCTAGACTTCAAACACACAATGTTCCTTCCATTGGTACTGATAGGGTCTGTGGTGCATGTAGTGTTTTATAAACTCTACATTCACCACTTTTGGAATCACATCTAGGACATTTGTGACCACTTCTACCCTATTGTGTATCGCACCATCAATTAGAGGCCAATGCCAAGGATCTTGAAGGAGGTAAAATTTTCACTCCAACTCATTAGAGATTACTAGTACTACAAAAATCATAGCATAAAAAAGGTGGAAGGTATTCTAGATCCTCCTCTCATGATCCATTACATATTCCAAGATCACCTCACAAAGAAAGAAATAACTTGGTAAACAGTTAATGACATCTTGGGTTTTTATATTGGTATAAGATAAAATCTCTACCCAATGCTCCTTATAGTCATTGGTCACCATGAATACAAAAGCTTGTAGGTGCTACAATTAATGGCCTAACACAAAGACTCATTAAACCTGGGCAAGGTCGATGATGGATAGTGGGATCCTCAAGGAATGGTGCATGCTCACATGGAGAGGTACTGAGCTTGGCTTAACACCACATATCACCATGAGGGCCATGCATACAACACAATTCACCTCAACCTAGTGAATGATGAAAACATGATAATAAATTTGGAGGCCACCACCATAATAATTTCCAAGCTCAAGATCAATATACACTCAAAGAAAACCTGGATCCTCCATAGCCACATCAACTATAGCCAACTCCTCCACAATAAGCTCCATAAAGGCCAATTTCCAAGGGCTTAATTATCTTAAAGAGGCTCACACAATAAATACTATAGGGATTCCCAACTGCATCCATTACTTCATTATCCTCAGCATTAGTTCCACTCACATCAATTACTTAGGTAAGCTAGCCCTAAGCTGTCTATGCTCTTTACTTTGAGAGAAGTACAAAGTCCAATCCCATTAGGGACTAGCCTATCACTTAATCCTAAAGCTCCTTCCCCAAACATTAATGTTTCTTATATCCCCTTTGTAACTCCCCTAGGTTTCCCCATTTTGTCATGATCTACCCCTTTTGTCCTTCCTTCTAATCTAATAATGACAAGTGCCCAATTTCCTTTCCATTAGCTTTGGCAATGGTCAGTATCCATAATAAACTAGTTCCCCCTATGCATTTTGTATCCAATTATGGCCTTCTTAAACTCCACTATCTTGGTATAAAACATTAATTACTCTTAGCCCATCCCTATAAGTTAGTTTAACTCTTGATAGAGCCCAAATTCTAATTTCCCTTATAATTAAAATTGACCCATCACCACCAGTTCCTCCTACTCTAGTGGCTATTATGAATAATATATCCTCTACTTTTATAACTTCTAGAACTTAAATGATTCTAAAAATTATTATAATGACTCTATAGGTTCCACTTAGGATGCTCCCTTTGAATTTGACAACACATATAAGATTTAGTAGAAGGTTACTAAGTGGCTAAGGTTGATTACACCTATGCCACCCCTATAGCCTCCAATTACACCTATAGCTACTTCTTGGCCCCCATTATCAATCACAGTGGGTCTTCAAGGATTTATATTTAACCAAAAAATATCCTCCATGTTGAACACACACCTCCTAGACACAATAGGTCTCCAGGTCTTCATGACCTTAGACCAATTGAGGTCTCACATGTTCCCTTGGGCTTCCCCTTTATCAATTCCTCCCTTCAGTCCCATTCCACCTCTCCCACTCTTCACTCCATTTTACCCTTCACCTTAATCTATGCCTCTTCCACCCATGCCTTTATGATGTAGAGCAACATATGAATACTCTGCCTAAACAAATTCTAATACCTACAAATCTAATTATTGCACACACAAAATATTTCCTCTTCCATGTCAATGTGGTCTGTTGGTTTTATGTCAAATTCTTGTTTGTTTATATTCTCTATGACGTATTTACATTACCTCAGTTCTTAATATTATTTGAACACTTCCCTCATTCATTCTACTTTCCATTCATTTTATTACATTTACCCTCTTACTCCTTTCTTTGTCTTCACACTCATTATCCTCCACTAGTCTTGGTCAAATTATTCCAATCTTGATCAGGATTTCTTGGTGCAATCTATA
Organism: Torreya grandis; assembly: GCA_037957365.1. NCBI lineage: Eukaryota > Viridiplantae > Streptophyta > Pinopsida > Cupressales > Taxaceae > Torreya > Torreya grandis. Next base: position 487,820 of record JARHVA010006465.1, on the reverse strand, counting down.
AACATGAATAGAATTTTTAGGGATTGACAAACTTATCTCATCTATCCTTAACACCCTCATAAATTCACCTACCACCTTGACATGTTCCTCCCTTAACTTCTCCTTAAGGCTAGTAGCCTTTTTTTCAAAACATATTTACCCTATACAGACTGGTACAACACAATGTCAAAAATATGAATACAAAATTTGACTCTTTTTCCAATACTAGAACACTATGAAATTTCAACCTTTGATCCCTTTCCTAACCCTCTTTTCTTCTCAATTATTGGCCTCAAATGAGCCCTTTTAGGTCTTGTAGGGGTTTGTTTATACACAATGGTCTCTACAAGTACAAAGTTATTAAAAGATCTTCCAAAAACTCTTAAATCTCTTTTTGGACACATACATCTATCTATTGACCAAGTGTTAGTAATTTCTACTGGTGGAATCTATTTTCACAAGCATTTTTCATCAAACCCTCAACATAGGGTTTTCTTAAGGTCTACAGACTCGAAATGAGTCATAATTGGTTTTTAGTTGTTTCAATGAATTTTCAAGGACTGTAACTGATGTTTGGGGTTTTTGGAACTTGTGCACACCTTAGTTAATGGTTATTTATACACCGTAATAACTCTTTTACCTTGTGCAATGCAATCTTGGTTCACAATAAGCACATAGGATTGCATGCAGAACCTGTAGGTACTCTCAAGAGTATTATTTGATCACAAATAGGGTATAAAATTTGTGAATGTTTTAAAGGGATTAAAAACCATTTATTTATCTTGTTTTAATCATTATAAATTCATAATAACTTCTTTGTTCCATCTTATTTTTGACTTTCTTGCTCACACAGAGCACACAATAACCAGTCCTAGGTTAAGTAACATTCACTTACGACATAAATTTGTTAATCGGAAGTTTTCAAAAGTATGCACACCACTAAAATGGGATTATAATTACATATAACATGCCAAGCACCAAGAATAATTCAACATCAAATCTCTTTATCTTTTGTTCTCTCATTGTGAGGTCTCATTACCTGCTCATGTATAGTTATAGCATAAAGGAATTACTAAGGCTTTATTTAAGTAGTTTATTATCCAATTTGGATTTATAAATATACAAAAGGTTAATATAGATAAAAAATAATGTCATTCATCCCTTGAAATCAAGAACTAATCATTCAACACCTTTGCTAAATTCTTTGTCACACTTTGGTTCTCACTGTCCAAAGATGCCTTGTTCTATAGGCCTGTATAGCTAACCAAACAAAGTAACATGAAAAATAACATATAAATTAATCAAATAAATTTAATAAACATGATAAAAATAATCCAAACCAAATAAAGTGTCAGAAACACATCACCACGAGCCTTCATTCATTGAACAAATACAATGCAATCATCCTTTAATGGGAATACATAGGAAAATATGAATTATTTTCCAACTTATCAAAATTTGAGGAATTTAATTATTATTGTCATGAGTCTAGAGCCTTCCTCATTCAAATACAACATTATAGATGACTCTAAAATCCAAAAATAATAAGCTTTTATCAATAGTAACTACCCTAACTACTTCTTGCAAGTCTCTAATCCACTCTTGAAACTGCCTCATATGGGCTTACAAAGGAGTTACACTTTAAAGAACTTAACCAAATATTGTACATCCTATTTAAACCCCTATATAATCTAAAACTAACATTAGACAACATTACTTAGGCTAAGAACATCTAAGAACTTCCTCAAATATTCAAATATTTAAATAATGATTTTGGTGGGAAATATCTTTTTGAATGTTTCAAGCAATTTAACACCTCTAAAACACAAAAATGAGTCCCTATAAAGATTTTAAGACACCTATACACCAAAAACAAACCAAAATTGAAACTAAGCAAGATGCCCTTGCATCACTCCACCTTCTACTTCAGTTGCCACCACCCAAATTGCTTTATCTTCTACCACCTGTAGGACTATGGTTGGGCAAGGATGGATGGGTCCCATTGAGGCTTCTACTTCACAAATACCAAAAATGGTGTATCATGGGGATGTAAACATCCAAATTCAATTTGATAGATCTTCGGGTAAAATGAAGAGGGTGATCACATAGACCTTCACATAAGATGAAGACCCTATCATCTAGAGGACATAGTAAGACCTCTTCTCCCTTAAAAAGAAGAGAAATTATGGAGAAGAAAATACTATAGAGGACTTGGTATCAATGATTCATGACACCAATGAGCTCACTAAAAAGCTAATGGAAGACCTTAGGGACCAAGTCAAGACTCTGGTGTCCCATATGAGGAGCTCATTCTAAGTCAGGCTAATTAACAAGGTTAAGGAAGCTCTGGTATAATTATTTACGACCATTAGGAAGGTAACATAAGCTCTTTAAAAGGGAAATGTTATCTTTCAAAGAGAAAAATAATATTTAGACAAAATCATTTGATTGGACAACAAAGGTAAAAATATGATGGTAGTCATCAACAAGGGAATGGTCCCAAAGCTCAGGATGATGCCTCTCATTGATCTAAATTTATATCAAAACTTCACAGGGACCATGAGGACCTCGCTTAAAATTATCTTAGGGAGACGTAAGCCACCATTGGGGCCTTGGAGAAGAGTAATGATAAGATCCTTGTATATTTCAAAGAGGTCAACATCATAGTTATCTTCCACCCCAAGGGCACCTTATTCAACTTTGACAAGTTTGGGGTCCACCTCAGCCACTTCAAGACAATAATGACTATAAAGGTTACAAAAGCCAACATGGATGGAGCCAAATCTATCTTGGATATTTCCATGAAATCTACCACCAACATTAACTAGGTTAATGTGGTGAAAGTATCATTGGAATACCCTCTCAAAGTACATGATAGTCTATTGACTTAGGTAAAGGTGCTCTTTCAAAATCCACCTATCATTTTTAAAAGCTAGATGAGGAGATAAACTTGGTTGCATAGGCATTGGAATCTCAAAAATACATTCTAAAGTAATTTGGAAGTGGTCCCCCACTGAACTCAAGTTAAAGACCCTTGTGGTCTTAACTAGGGGGTGTGTTGTCAAAATCCTAGGCCCCTTCTCTTTTCCTTGTATTTTTATGTGGGCATCATTGTAATGATTGGAATTATAACTATTTTGGGCCATTATGGCAAAGAGTGGGATCTCATGCTATTTGGAGATGAACCCATCTAATTTCGTATATATGTTGCTATGTATCTTGTTGAAAGGGTCAACCATTTTGTAAAAGAACACTAGGAAGATTAATTCATAGTTTTGTTTTCATTTCACTATGTTTTATTTTCATGAATGCCTTCCAATGTTATATGGTATAATGTATGACATTGATGTTAGGAGCTTGAGTAAATTCCTATCTATAATTTGTGTGATAGTTAGGATGATTGACATGCTATTCTAGTTAGTTTCTTGTTATTTCCATTTCATTTAGATCCCTATGACTATGTGTGTGGTGAGCAATAATTCAGTAGATGTTTATACTTAGAAAGAGTTATTGAATTTTAACATATATATTTTCTCTAAATTTGTTTCCCTATGTATTTTAGGTCTGATCTCATGTGAAACTTGACATATAGTGGTAAAACTATAGCTAGGAATATATTTGGGTCTTAAGCATTGATGTTATCCAGCTTGTTCAAGAACCTTCCTTTTATACCTTACCCTCCCCTCCTTTGATGTTCATTTATTGTTTGTAATATTTCTCTCATTTTATAAATTATGAAGTGAAGTTTCCTAAGAGGCAAACCCATTGAATTATATCAGGTAAGTGTGAAAGAGCTTTGTGTTAGTGGGAAATACGAATTGAATCACTAGTGGTAACATTGCATCTCTTGGAGATCTATTTCATTCAAGTTATGTCATGGATCCCAATACCTACAACTAATGCCATGTATTGTATCAAAACTCTACCTTGGCCTTAGTTAGGTTAATGCTTCTTGATTTCGATTGTGTTCAGGTAAGCTTCACTTGTTGACCATTGGATTATATGGGCAGGTCAGTGGGATATAAATGGTACGGGATTCACTCTTAGAATAAAGAGAAAATAATGCCCGACATATTTTGATGGGTTGTATGGGAAGCCCATAACTAGATTCTTAGAACATTATGACCTTGGGAAGACCAAGGGTTTAACTCAAACCTAATGGGCTAGATTGGGTATGGGGATCTAGTCAACTTGGGTAAATCAGTTGAGCTTATGCTTTTCACTGGTTGGGATAATGTATTGAGCCTTTGAGGAGCTACGAAGCATTAATGGTGGTGATAAACATTGCTAGCCTCATAGGTAAGACTATTGTATTTTATTGTTTAGTAAATTAAATATCTGATTTAGTTGTTAAGAAGAGTTCAATGCTGTAATTAAGGAACTAACATGCCTCTTGTAAGTTGTATGGATGTAAGTGGAATGAGAATGTCTCCATGGGATTAAGATGCTCTTGGTTGGACAAGGATATTCCAAGGCAAGTTTCCTTTGGGGAACCATGTTGGTAAACCTTGGTATAGATATCCTGAACTATTGTGTGGATGAAACTATTTTGATCATAGTAATATATTTATATCAGTTCAGTTGGTTGATTTGTGTCATGCTAGAGATTTGAAAAATAAATAGCATTTTAAGGCATTATTAGATTCTCTATGGTTGATAGAAAATACAAGGGCTGCACCTTACTTCTTTTGCTCATTTTGTTAGCACTCATTATGGATAAACTGTGAGTCTATATAGCTGTAATTTATTGATAGCTAGAGAAAGCAATGGTAAATTATTACTGAGCTTGTGTGTTGCTACACCTGAATGGTTACAAAAAAAGCAAATAAATTGTTAAGTAATGTGTCAATGCTTGAATAACATTATTTTATTCCAAGTAATGGACTTATAAACTAAGTTTAGATAGGGTTTTGGGTTAAAACCATAGTTACAATTAGTTGAATTACAACCATTGTGACCTAGAAGTGACTAAGTATTATGCATCATAATACTAAGGTTCTGAAAATATATGCATTCATCTAAATTTAGACTTGATTTGTTTTGAACAACTGGGTGCCTGTGGTTTCATCACTTGAAAGGGATAGAAGCTATTGAGTGTGTGGATATATTTTGATTCCATATTGATGTTATTTGATCATGGGTGTGTTTTAATGCCATAAGGAGGCTATGATGCACTTGGTTATGTTTCATACCCATGATGGTTATCATTTAATTTTAGGTTGAGTTTTGGCATCCATGAGGATGTTATAATACTCATGAATATATATGTTTTACATCCATAAGGATGTCTTTTGTGATTGTAGCTATAATATGGTTGTGGGAACTATAATTTATATGACGATGATGTAATATTCACCTAGAGCCTTGGCTAAGTTCATCCTTTCCCAAGATTATGTTGCATTTAAATCAAGCATTTCTAGTCAACCTTTGACCTGTTGACACAAGTCAATTGGAAGGATAAGGATATAGCTTATTATTGGAATCATGAAACCATGTTTGGTGATCATTGGTGGCTTGCATGGGTGGGCCATCTTATGATGATTGAGGTATAATACTCTTGGGATGTCTAAGGATGTAACTTAAGCTTGGAGGGCCTAGTGAGTGAATATGAATTACTTGCTTGGGAAAGTGAATAAGTTTTGGGGATTTCTTATTATTAGTAGATATCATTAGTCATCTAATCCATGAGGTATGAACCCTGATGGTAACTTTTTGAGACTCATAAATATAAATTTATGGGATATGATGGAATACACCCTTCCTTAAAATAAGGTGTTGATGAACTTGAGATCCCTGAAACTGAGCATGGTGTTACATGTTGGATATTTTTGCCATCTTGGATGACATTTGAACATCAGGTAGATCGATGAGGACCATGGAACCTTTTAATTAACTTATCAATGTGTTTATGTGGTGTGATGTGAAAATACCTTGGCATAATTGTTACCAAGCCTTTGGACCCACATGTGTGACATGACATGATGCTCCTTTAGTGCATTTAAATTATTGTATGTTGTGTAAACATTATACCTTTTTGTTGATAATATTAATCATGCAACTTGTAAATTTGCTATTTTGTAAGAATGTAATCAATTGTGAACCTCCATATTACCCTTGATAGTAATATTGTTATATGTATATAATTTGATGTTATGTGATCATGAACCACCTTGTGATGTAGTTTTTATGCTGGAATCAATTTTTATTAATTAAAGATCTGCCAAGGTATAGTGAATACATTATTTAGTGTGATCACACATCATGGCTCCAACATTCAACTTTGATGCAAGTAATAGGTTTAAGGTGAAGAGAACACTTTAACCATGATGATTAATATGGGTATGATCTAGGGAGTGGAGTCTCATTTAGGTTGAAAAACCACTTCTCCCCTTTGCATTAAGTATCCACCTGATTCATTCGGGCTATGCACTATGAGCACCATAAGATGTCCATGGGATCTTCATGCATAATGGCCACCTCTTAGATTGAGTGTCTTTTTAACCACCTCTTATAGATTTTGGTACAAACAATCTTATGAAGTTTATTTATGTAGCCTTATTAAAAACACAATTTGGTCTTGGAAATTGGACTTTCATACAAAATCAACAAGACCAAACTTGCTAAAATACAAGTACGTATTGACTTGTAAAGTCAAGCTTTTTATGATTGAGGTAATGGTTGAATTACCTATAAATAATGGTATGGAATGAACATTTTTATTTAAGGCATGTGTTTTGGTTAGTGTAACCATGTTATGTGCAATGTATTGTTGTGTATACCTTAAATTATTATATTTATATTTTGTTTAAGCATGGCTAGAATGCATGCTAATTTTATGCTTGAGAGGATTAATGTTAAGTCCAAGTCAGGTATATTTTTAAATTTTTATGTACTTTGTTATGCTACCAAGAGGTAAGTGTAGTGAGATGGTGGGATTGTAATCCCTATAACCATTATATGAGCTCACAGATTTGTGGAGAGCATGCTAAAAACCTTGGGGTCGTATGTTAGTGCCTAGTGTGGCTTCTTCAATATTTAGTGTGGTTAGTGTGGGATGCTGCACTAACCCACACATGGTGAATGGTGAAAGATAAGTAACCATGGATTAGTAGATCTATATTTTTGTTGATATTTTGTGATGAAGGTTACCAAATAGGTATGCATGCACAACACAGGTTATGTGGACTATAGTAGTATGGTTGATGTTGTTGATTTTCATTCTAGAATGAATAAAATAATTTGTGTAAATCATACTTTAGGTGGTGGCAATGCTACATACCTATATGAATAGTGTGTTATTTAGCATTCTATAGAATTATATGAAATTATTAGTATAGTTATTGTTAACCATTTCTCCCTAAGGCCAAAATGGGTCAAACCCCTTGTTGATGCCTCTAAATGCACCCCAAAGTTCCTTAGTGTTCAAAGAACACTTCTCATTTTATAATTCAAGGAATTCAAAGCATGAGTAGCAAGTTGTGGCAAATTGAAGTCACCTATGGTGAAATAGTGGTAGAGATATGTATTGGTGTCCCATAAATTTATAATAAGTGATGGTTGGGAGCCATCATGGTTCATTATTTGTGAATTGAAAATAATCTATGTTAATACTTAGTGAATTTTGATCTGGATTTAAACTACAAACTAGTCTAAGAAGATATTTATAATGATGTTTAAACTAAAATGATCTGGTGTTTAAAAATGAGCAAAGAGAAGGGTACATCAAAAAAAGGAATGAGTGATTACCAATTTTAGTCTTAAATATCATGACAAAGTATCAATTGCAATTGAGTATGCATTCAAACCAATATACAATGTATAATAGCCTTAACTCAAATTCCACTATATATTAGACAAATTTCAAAGGATAATGTAATAAGAGTCACAAGTAAGAACCAGGACTAATTCAAGGATTTAATACTATAATCAAATAACATTTTCACATCTAAATACAAAGAAAAATAAAATGAAGCAAAAACTAAGATCCTCCAACCAATCTAGCATATACACAGAATAGAAACCCCGTGATTTAAAAATGCAACCCATAATTCAAAGAAACTATTCAAATTCAAGACATCAAACTAGTAATTGAGAGAAAATCTATATTAGCAATTGACATATCAAATGTGGAAAATCCTTTCATAATTCATTGATTATATTAAATGCTTGAAGTGTACAAAAGTTACTAAACAATCTCCCCTATTACAAATGGTAATAGATGCCTTTATACAAATATTAGGTAGTATACCGGTCAATTACATTATACAAATGTATAAAAGGCAAGGATAACTATCTTTCTTAAGATGGTTTTAGAATATACTTGATTTCTACAATTAGACTAACATAAGGGCAATATACTAATAGACTAGCATATGCCTTTACAATGGAATATTCTATTTCAAAAGGTTACAAAATTCTACAAAATAGAATATTGCCTAATTTACTGGTGGGGCCTTTACTTGTTGTTGTTGGAGGATGTTCATGGATTTATTATATTGCTCATCAACTAGCTCTAGATCCACAATATGCTTCATGATACGCTCCTCCTCTTGATCTGCCAAGTCCTTGAGTTCCATGTCATTTTTGGCCATGGCTTCTTTAATGATTATAGCTTCATTTATCCTCTTTCTAGCATTGAATATCATGTCTAGGATCTTACTATTATCAGTCCAAGATTTGCCTTGACTCTTTCCTTTGATTTCTTAAGTTACCAAAGTAGCCCTCTGTTTGAATTCTTCATCACTTATGATTCTAAGGGTAGTGGTTGTGCAGGGTCTATAAGCATAGTCCGAAGAAGCTGTTTAATCTTTGAAATTATCTCCTTATCATCTTCTAGGAATCTTTCCACATTATTGTGCCATGCACTCAAATTTTGATCCTTGTCAACCACAATTCCTAGAATTGTGCTCAAGTGTCCTAAACTAATGGTTTTGAAGCTTTTAATCTCTTTCCTTTCTTAGATGTTGAGAAGTTTGGATATTTTTTCTCTGAGGCTTGTGATTGGGTGACCTTACCCTTGGCCGATGCACTTTGCTATCCTAATGCACTCTACCTTAGCTTCATTATTTTGAGTGCTTCAAACATGTCATAAAATGACTCATCAAGCATCTTGGTCATTACTTCAAGAACTGATAGAATTGCCTGTGTCTCTAGGATTTATTTTTCCCTTTACAAATTATAGATCTTATATTTCATTCCTCTGACCCCTGCTTTTGCTTATGATGATTGGGCTTTAATCAAGCTCTTAACATATTTTTCATGAATGGTGGCTTCACCAAGCTATTGACCCCCCACTAGTGTTAGACATACAAAAGGCTCCACCTTTTGGAAGGTGAATTCTTTTGATTCCACTATGGCTATCTTGGTGGTAACCTTTCCAATCCAGCTATATCTAGATTAAAATGCACATTTGTGGATGACTCTGTAAATTTTAGAGGTTCTGAGACCTCTACACTTATGCTACTTGATGTTATTAAAACATCTATTCTCTTGATTTTAGGTCCTAGAGAGACCATAATTCTCCTTTATTCTTGCTCTTTTATCATGGCCCTATTCCATGGCTTCATGTCATCATATACTTCCACATTTGTCATGGCCCATGAATGGGAAATAATAGGGATCTTTTGTAATTTTCCATAAATGAACTAGTCAGGAATGACTAGTTCATGAATTAGGAATTCATCACTGAAGAGATTGACTTCACTGGTGGGGTGAATGAAGGTCAATTTTAGTCTCTTCCTTGGTCCAAAAGGGACCCATGCTAGCTCTACCTTCCTCTTGTCTTGGGATACCACAAGGATAAGCTCTTTTCCTTTACCTTCTTCAAACTTTCCTACTTGGACTTAAGTCTCTTCAAATAGTTATTCTTCTCTGTTAGTATCATATGGCTATGCAAGTTCCTTGAGGGCACCCTCAAGTGTCTCTTTTGGCTCTAAGGCTATAATATCTATGTACTAAACTGGGGAAAGTGGCCTTTATGGGAGTGTTGAAGATGAGGGCCCCTATTCAGGTCCCTCTTCCAAGTTCACCTCTCCCACTTTCTCCATACCAAAACCTTGTTCATCCTAGACTTGTACAATTTGACCCTGAGGCTGTGCCTATGGCTGTTCTACTTAAGGTTGTTCTTGGGAAGTCTCAGATGGTCTAAGTAGTAAGTGATATTATAAAATATGCATTTTCCATGCCTCTCCAGATGGCTTTTCATCCTTGGTCAATATATGTTCCAATTTGATGTTGTATTCTTGGATCCTAGCCGACACCTCTTCATAATTCTTACTTTTAATATAAATGGTGTCATGAACACTAAGATGATGCATGTGCTCAAGTTTAGGGAGATTATTCTCCTTTAATTAACTACTCACTATGTTCTTAGGATCCCACATCTTGAGTTCATCAAGCTAGAACCCAAATGAATCCCTATGCTTAGCCATGGTATCAATTTGTTTCCAATCCTATAGTATGGTTCTTCCAATGGTCAGAGGAAAGGGGTAGAGAACACCCTTCCTCTTTTATTTTTAAGTACAATCAATGCTATTAATGAGCTAAGAGACAATTTCCAATTCAATAAGCTTACTTGGAACATATACTGGTAATTTGTACGGCTAGGACATAATCCCCTCAATCCTAATGACTGTGCAGTCAGGGTAGTACCAGATATCACCTATCATTTCAACATACTTCTTGATGAGTGGGTTGACCATAGGCATGGGAACACTTGTGATAGCCTCCACTATGGTTGGGTAGATGTAGTCATGAATAAACTACATATGGTTCCTGTATTTAAAGATATGAAACTTGGAGTAATGATGGGAAATGGTATTTTTTCCCTAAGGAGACTAATTTATAATACTAGGGAAGTTGATTGAGGCAAGAAGGGTGTCTAGTAGGTATGACATCAAATAAAATTTCTTGGAGGTCTTCCTTCTAATGACAGTGACTACTTGTCTAGGAAGACATTGATCAAATCTCCAATTGGAGGGGTGATCTTTCGTTCCACCATGAAATACACATCGAGAACCCATATTTTATTCACATAGGTGGTTGAGGGGGATCCAAAGGCTTGATTCAACAGTGTTATTATTACCTTGATGCCCTCTCTAAATTGGACTATTGGGATTTTACCCTCAAATTCCTTGAAGATATGGAGTGCTTGGTGCAACTAGGGCCTAAGGATAGATTCTAGGTCATGGTTTCTGGTCCATTCCTTAATTTTGGATAGGTCTACCTGGAGGAGAGGGATCTTCTAATATTTCTCAAAAGATACATGATAAATATAGGCTATCCATTTATAATTTCCCTCCCTAATGATCCATTCATTATCTACCCTACAATTAACAAAGATAGGAGTGAAGATGTCTATACAATATAGTACCTCAGTTTTTATAGCAATGTGGTGAAGACTAGCCATCTGGACAACAACCAAGTCATAATGCCTTATACCCACTGTAGAAATCCTCTACTCTTCCTTTGTAATGGGCTCTAATTCCTCCACCATGTAGAAGAGTTCAGACCAATTCCTAATACCCAAGACATTCATGTTTGCAAGGTCTAATTTGGTATCCTTGAAGATTCACCTCTCATTATCTATTGATAAGTAGAGCTTGGTCTCCTCCTTCAATTGCTTTCTACAAGCTGCCATGGTCCTTGTTTCTTCAAATTATTTACACTAGTTTGCAAATAGGTCTCTATAAAAGCTCTTTTGCTCTCAAGACACAATCAAGCTCTTCTTGGATCAAATTATGACAAAATGAATTTAGTTAGGTTGATTTAATGGTAACATATATCCATACTTTGGTTCACACATTCTTTGGATTTGATTTGGACCTTTGCCTTTATACCTTCAAATTTTCAAGCCCACAAGATCTTTTGTTTTGTCATTTTATGCTTGCATGGTGCCTATGTGGCATTGGTTTGGACCTTTTGTAGTATTTTTCATAAATGCCTTTGAGTACTAACCATTGGCATTTAAAAATTTCCTCTTTATTTCATTCCATTGGATTAAAATCCTAGATTAGTATGAGCCATTGATCATAATTTGGGCCCTTGCCTGTGATTGGCTCCTTTTCAACCAAGCCTCATGGTTGTGAACTTGACATCTTTGTGCATCTTCCCTATGCTTCGTATCTTATGTCAATCTTTTTTTGAATGAGCATTGGCCATACAATGAGCTCATGGGCCTTTGAAAAGTCATGAGCACCTTCATTCCATTAGATAATCCTCTAGCAATGAAGTGCAAACCATTAGATCATATATCATCTTTACTTTGAATGCATTTTTTCCATGCATTGAACTTGTGAGCTCTCAGGGCTTCACTAAAAAGTCTTCAGAGCTCTCACGTCATTGGATCATCCTCCAGCGACAAAGCACAAACCGTTGATCTGCATAGATGTCTAAACTTTAAGTAGTATATTATTAAAATGGGACTTAAGATTAAATTACTTAGGCTAAGGTTTATTACATGTTTATTAAACATGAAGCAAACCTTAAGCTAAGGGATTTATGTCCAAATTTTTTGAATTATACAAAGTGGACCATGTCTATATGTTTCAAGCCAATGTTTACATTGTGTTTAATAGACACAATGTGTGTATTAGTCTAAAATATTTATGTCAATAATTATAAAATATTCTCAAAAAGATCAACATGACATAATGGTCCAATAACAAATAGGATTTTATTATATTGACAAAACACATTAAAACCTTTAGCTAGAAGTATTTGGTCTAAATTTTATGCTATAAGGAATCTCTTTTTAAAATAAGACTTAGTATAAGTCTATAGTTTAAGGTTCATGATGTTTGAATAAAATGTAACATGGACCTTAAAGTATAGACTTAGACTAGGTTTATTTTTCATATACTTAGACCATAAGACCATTTCTATTTTTGTAGATTGAAGATTTCTGGTGTCTGAGCATTTTTTGAGTATTTCCTTTATCTTGTAAAGCCATTTTTGAGCCTTCCAACAAGATTTTAGAGTGTATTTTGATCCTGGGTAGAATAAATTCATTAGATTAAATTTGACAGTCTTGTGAACATCAAATACGGTCTTATAGACATCAAATGATGATTGTGTGAATGCCAATTTTAAGCTAGTGAAGCTTTTAATTTGACAGGATTATAGTTGATCGCATAGACATCAAATACATCCTCATGGAAATCAAATGATGGTCACATAAATGTCAATTAAAGCTCATAAAATTATTGTGACCCAATGCAAGAGTGCCACTTGGTACCTCCATGAGGCTTTCAAGGATCTTAGACTTCATTCGCTCCATCAGATCATAATCAACGATGAAGTAATAACCATAAGATCATGATCTGAGAGCTTACTTATGATTGGATACTTTGTTTAGGTGGGCCCCTTTATTTTTAATATTTGAATGCAAGGGTGACACATGTCAATCATTTGGTCTTTCTATAATCCTTTGAACTTTCAACTATGCTTTGCTCCATCTGATCAGGTCCTCGTGATAAAGTGAGAACCATTGATCATGATCTGAGGGTTTCAATATGATTGGTCTGAGTGGTTATGTGCAAGATTTTATCAGTATTCCTCATGCCATTCAATCAAAGGGCCACAAAGAAGCATGAATTATTGGATCATTTGAGATGCATTCTATTTAAGTTAAAGTTTGGGCCTTTTCTCACTCCGTTAGATCAAATGCCATGATGAAGTGAGGGTTGTTAGATCCTACAGGATATGAGAAAGTTAAGTTAGGGCCACGGTGATAAAAGACTTAGGCTAAGGTGTTAATACTAAGCTCCATATTGTATTAATAAATACATTAGGGCCTTAGAATTAAAACCTTACACTAAGGTATAAACAAGGGACGAAGCTAACATAAAAGTGAGCTCGGGGAACTAGAACTTAAGCTAGGATGTTCAGACTAAGGTCCTATTTGTATTAATAAATACAATGGGACCTTAGGGTTAAAACCTTAGGTTAAGTTATGAAATATTAAGAGGGACCCTGTAAAATGAATATTAGTTAGGCATACAAGGAACTTTAAAGGGGGAAATAACAAAGGGGACCAAGCATTTTAGGCTAAGTTTTAGTTGTGTCAAAAAACATGACTAAGCTTAAAACACGAGTTTATACTTAGGTCCAAAATGAATTTTTTAAAAGGTTCCCACCAGTTGATTCCTTCCATTATTCAAATTTAAATTGAAGGTTTTTCCAGTGTTTTGAAACATGAATTTTTCAAGAACAAACACCATAGAACCTGTAACTTAAAGGCAATAAGAATAATTTATTAGCATTGTTAGCTAAAACTAAAGCAAAATACAACTAAGTAATATTGCTCTTAGCAAAGTGGATGATCTTCAAATTCTACAAACAACCTCATGCTGCCATATTTCATGTTCAATTTCTAAGATTTTTTAAGGGTACTAATTTTAAAAAAAGGGGGGTATGTTGGTCCTAACAAATGGTGATTCATTGGGGAAACATAGCAATATATTAGAACCTAGAGACTCTGATTTAGACAAAAAACTAGGTCATCCACTCCACTTGATCAATATCATCATCCATATTAGGTTATGGTTAAAACAAACCTTGCATTTATAGACTTAAAGTTAAACACCAAGATATAGCCATACTGTGTGTGTGATTTGATTCCACTTACTGTTTGCCATGGGGTTCAAGAAATAATTTCTAGGTTTCTTATCCTTGATCACTAACACTTGACTTATAACATGTTAAGATGTTCATTAAGAACCATGATTTTATCTTAGAGAAGGCTTGGGCATTATTTTGTTGCTAACCAAGCATCCATAGCCCCAATAGAGATACCTTTGAATCCACTCAAGGCCTTGCTCCACTACCAACCAGGTGTCCATAGCCCCAATGGAGATTACTAGAATCACCTATACATGAAAGCTTTTAATTTTGAATTCTATGATTCTTTTTTATATTTTTTTCTAGACATTTTATACTTTTAGCAAGGTTGAGAACCAAAATAGCCAGGTTTTATGATTTGGTCAAGTGTCCGATCTTTAGAGAATCACCTATGGCTGTAACCATTATCCTAGGTAAGGATGTTGATTAAGTGCTAATATGACTATACCATGATAGTTTGAGTTCTCATCCTATAAGTGTAAGTCTTCTTAAAACTAGTTTGAGGTCGAGACAATGGTCAAGTTATCATGAAATAGATTAACTTCTTCTATTGGTCTTTACCAATTTTTGCAAATTACAACATTATGCTTTACATTTCATCACCATGGTTACCATATGCATGGGGCTCACACCTACACTTCTAAATTTTGGGGGTTTCAAGAAAACTTCATAATTTTGAGCTCGAGATTATCCAAGAGGACTTATTGGAATCAAGGAATAAGGAAACAAGAAAGAAACACAACAAAAAAGAAAGAAAACAAATAAATATACACATGCTTATGTACAAATAAGGAACATGAAGGAAAGAACTGAGAGGAAACTTGCTAGACTACCTACTCTAAATCTAACCATCTTACAATTCACTCCATGCAAAGCTCAAGAGGAGTAGCATAGAAATAGTGCTTGAGGTACTACCCATTAGTGGACAATGTAAACTCTATTTCTTGTAGATAGTTGAGTTTGAAGGTGTCGTTTCTCAATATTTATACAATCTGGTATGGGCCAATCCACAAGGGTGTGAATTTTCCATGCTTTCCCTTAGGTTCAAATGCTTTGTCCCAAAGGAAAGCTAGGTCTCCTTGTCTAAACACCTTGATCTTTGATCTTTTATCAAACCAACTTTTGACTGTGGTTTGATGCCTACTAAAATCAATAAGGGCTTTCTCCCTTGCATCTTCCATCTGAATGATGTCCAAAAATCTAGAGTTTGCTAAATATTGACCCTCTTCCATATATTCCTACATAAATCTATATGTGGGAAACTTAAGAGTGATATAAAAAATGGGTTGCTATCCATACACCAATAGAAATGGTGAGGCTCTTAAAGCTTGTTTAATCCTTATCATATCTACCCATAGTGAAATTTAAGGAGCTTATTCTAGGTCTTTGGCTTGTTTGTAGTAGACTTTTTGATTGCCTTCATTAGGTTTTTATTTGTATATTCAGAGACTTCATTCCCTTGGGGATAATGGCTGGATGAAAATTTAAGAGTAATGCCATTATCATAAGCCCATTCAGTCATGTCTATAGATAAGAATGTAGACCCATTATCACACATTAGAGAGAATGGAGTTTCAAATCTAGTACAAATGTTTTCCTCTAAGAAGTTTATCACTTCCTCAATCTTGCATTGTTGAGTGGCTACATATTTAGTCCATCTTGTACAATAGTATGTGATAGTTACATCTTCAGTCCATCTTGTACAATAGTATGTGGTAGTTAGGACATATTTGTGACCTTTAGATGAATTGGGGTTGATTACACCAACCAATTCTAACCCCTAGTATGCATATGGTTTGTCAACCATGACTAGTTATAGAGGCATTGCTGCCTTTGGTTCCTTGGTGCTAAAAATTTGACATGAGTGACATTCCCTCACATGTTTGTGAGCATCCTTAAAAATAGTTGGCCAATAATAACCAACTCTAAGAATTTTAAGGGTTGTGGTTCTCCCAAATGGATGTCCACTAACCAGATTTTCATGAAAGGTACTCATGATTTGGGTGGCTTCTTTTTGTGAGACACATCTTAAGTAAAACCTTTCAAAATTTCTTCTATATAATACCCCATCATTGATCAGGTAATGGGTTGCCTTCAACTTGAGGGACCTCTTTTACTCCCCAGATAATCCTATAGGACAAGTACCATTAATTAGCAAATGTATGATTGAATCATATCACTTACTAGCTTCAAAGTTCTGTTATTCCACTTGCATAATACTTAGCCTAGGGTCAACATTAGCAATCATCTAGATTGAACCTTGGCATCTCACTAATTTTTATGTTTTCATCTCCAAGTCATATTCTTACAAAACTGACATTCATTTATCTCTACATTCTCCCAATTCATTCTAGCTTAACATAAGCTTGGTGGCAGGGTCAAGTAAGATAACATGCACCTTATTTATAAGGATATAATGCTTGAATTTCTTAACTACCTTAACTAATACATATGTCTGCTTATCAATCAATAAACAATTTAACTAAACATTCTTAAAATTAGTGCTCATAAAAGCTATTGGGTTATCACTTTCATCAATATTATGAGTTAACACTATAGCCATAGTGTGGTCAGATGCAAATAAATAGAGGTAGAAGTACCTTAAGAAGTTAGGACTTATGAGGACTAGAGCCTAGATAATGGCCTCCTGGATTCTTCATTTCATGTGACTTTGGCATCCTTCTTTAGCATGTCATTCAGTGGCTTGATCATTTTTGCAAAGCTATTTTTTTTTTTACAAAATTCATCTTACCAAAAAATGACTTTAGCTCTTTCTTACTGTTTGGAGGTTCTATTCCAGATATGGCCTCCACTCTTTCAGGATCTATAGAGATCCCATCTTTGGTTATAACATGAACCAATAATTTTTATTTTATAACACAAAAGATACTCTTATTAGGGTTTGAGGAGATCCCATACCTTCTACATCTCTCAAAAACTTATAAGTGCATGAAGTGATCTTCTCTATTCTTAGAAAAAATTATTAAATCATCCATATATATAATAATACACTTATCAATCAGGCCTTGGAAGGCATGGTCCATAGCTATTTGAAAGTATCTCCTGCATTGATCAACCCAAAGGGCATCCTCTTGTAAGCAGAGGTTCCCCACTTGGTTAAGAAGACTATTTTCATCTTGTCCTCTTTATCAACTAACATTTGGTTGTAACCTGAAAAGCCATCAATAAAATACATCATAGTTGAACCTGAAATAACTTGAATCACTTGGTCTAAAGAGGGAAAGGGATAGTTGTCTTTTTTTGATACTTTTATTAGTGTAGGTTTTTATTTTTTCCTATTTATTAATTAGGGAAATTATATTTCTTGTGCATACATGGAGATTTCCTACATTTGTGGGATAGGCTAGCTTATGTGGAGGTGTGTGTCATAGATGTGTCATAAGTGTCATAAGTAACTCCCTTGATAGGAGTTACTTCTCTATTTTTAGCACCTTATCACCACCTTTCATAGAGGAGTTACAGTCTATTCTTGGGGTGCCTTGTCCACCTTTTGTGGAGGAGTTACTTATGTACTCTCCTATTTGTAGTCCTCACTTTGACCATCTCATGTTAATCAGATTTTGGTTTTCTCCATTTTGTCTTGTGCAATTTATCTTCTTGTGGTATTTTAAAATTGCTTTAGCATCTATGTGGTGTGCACTTGCTTCAACTCGTGTGATCACATCTCCATTACACTCGCATTATCCGGATTTTAGCAACAACTCTGTTATGGTATCAGAGCCACTCCGGTAATCATGTGTCTGGTTATGCTATTAGTTTATTCTGAAATTCTTACTTTACTTCCTTAGTAGTTTTTTTGTTTAATTTCATTGCATTTGGGAGTTTTGGTAGAGTTTTTTGAAAACTCATGAAAAATCCATATGGAAACTTGTTCAAAAAATTACTTTTGAGTTAGAATTTGCCAAGACATCTTGTTTAGATCTATTGTGGCTTCAACAAGGCAGTGGAATTTCTTATTTTTTGGTCATTCTACAAGAAAAAGATAGATCTCTGCAATCTAGTTCTACTTCTTGGACATTGGAGGGGTTGACTTTGTTGCAAGCTACTGGGTGCCATTGTTATGTGCAAGGAGGAGCAGCAATCCACGCAGTCAATCCAGACACAACACTCCATGTAGTCAGTGCAAGCATAACACTCCACGCAGTCAGTCTAGGCACAACACTCCATGCAAACTGTTCTATAATGCCACACAGACTGGTCAAGCATCCTTCTACAATGCCACACAAACTGGTCAAGCATTCTTTTGGTTGTGGCTTGAGCTTCTGGTCATGGATCTGAAAGTTGTAGCCACATGGAGGGTGGAGAAAAGATAAAATAAGTCCATGGTGACTTGAACTGAGCATTGGTAATTATTTTTTTATGGTTTCTAACTTTAATGAATTTATAGTGTCATTTAGTACGTTGGAAAACAAGTAAACTGAAAACATTTTTAAAAAGAGCAATTTAGAGTTTTTTTAAACTTGTATCTTCAACCTACGAAGATGAAGGGTGAGACCCGGGTTGGCAGGAGGCCAATTCCCCCTCAAAAAGATATCCTTTGGATTCCTCCTTCTGTGCCAAATCCAACGAGTGGTTAGAAGGCCACTTTATCTCTCAAAACAGACATTTTTTTTAATGTTTTAGTGTTTTTTTTGCAAAAACACTAGTTTACGAGAAAATTAAATCTTTAATATCTTGCAAATGGTAGCTTGGTTTTGGGTGCCATTTTTTACAAAAGTGTTTGTAATTAAATTCTCCACAGCGTAGGCTTGTTATTTGTTAAAAAGGCACTAGTTTATAAAGTGCCAAATTTTTTTGGGTCTCTCGAGACGCATTTTCAGCGGAGTTCGACGTCCTGTTTGCTTTAAGTCTTGCAATGATTGCTCTAAGATGCACTCTCGACTGAGCCTGACATCTTTTGAGCGTGCACTTGCATATTTTGGGGGGGGGGCTCAATATTTGGGGGGGGGGTGTGATTGATTTTCACTTGTAAATCTTTGCTTTCATTATCCATTTTGCATAAATTTACAACTTGCAATCAACACAACTTCACCTAAATTCAGCTTAAAATAGACTCTTTTCAACTTAAACCCCTAACACCCTTCAACTATCATGAATAGAAGGTTAACATGTCAATCATTCTTAGAAGCAAAGGGTTGTATAGGATCACCATGGGTACTGAAGTAGAACCCAACACTGATGCTAAAAAGGTTAAGTGGTACAACTGTAGTGATGAAGCCTATGGATTACTGAGCTTGTCCATGTCTCTAAAACTTCTCTTCCATTTAGAAATTGCCAAGACTCTCAAAGACATATGGGACACCTTAGAACTCTTATTTGGGAAGCTTGATGAGATGAGAGGTCATGAGCTCGAAAATAAACTCATAAGTCTAAGTCCTAGCAACTTTGACACCCTATAGGACTTCTTCACTAAGTTTAAGGCCCTTAGATTGCAATTTAAAGAATACGAGATAGAAAAGAAAGATGATTAAATCATCCTTTATATTCTTGTAAAGTTAGGTCCAAGCTATTCAGTCTTTGTCTCCACTTTGCATGCCACAAAAAGTGCCCTTAACACTACATGGAAAATGCCTTCTTTAGATTCATTCATTGCCAACTTGACTAGGGAGCAAGATAAGCTAATTCAAATGGGTACAATGAAGTCTACTCAACCCCAAGCTTTGATAGCTGGAAATGGTAAGGATAAGACTCCAATAAAGAAGAAGAAGAAAAAGAAAAAGGACCAAGAGAAGAAGAAAGAAAACAACAATCCTACCAAAAACAACACTGAGTCTTCCTCTTCCAATGCTAAACCTAAGAAGGAGAAGGTTAAGTGTGCCTATTTTAAAAAGATAGGGCATGATGAACACAAATGCATGAAGAAACAAATAGATCACCTAACTCATCTTCTAGAGAAGCACAACATAGGTGTTCCTGAGTCCATCAAGCATAATTCATCTACCCAAGATTCTACCAAGGCAAAAAGCAAGGGTAAGGAGAAAGAAAAGGGCAAGGCCCTTGTAGCTACTATAGCTTCTACATCATCATGGGTCATTGATTTGGGTGCTTCTCACCACATGGGCTCTTCACTAGTTGAGTTTTCATCTTTAGAGCCTTGTAGCATGACTTCAATTAGTTTGGGTGATGACACATCAATTTCTATTACAGGGAGAGGGTTAGTTGAAATGGAAGGAGGAACATTCAATAATGTTTTAAGTGTTCCTTCTCTTTCGACCAATCTCCTATTAGTGTACCCAATCACTCACATTGGTTAGGGCATGAGAGTTGAGTTTTCACTAGATTTAGTGGCTATCAGGGAGTTGCATAGTGATACTATAGTGGCAGTGGGTAGGGCAGATCACCAAGCAAGGTTATACACCTTCTCACATTTTGCACCAGATTCTTCTCCAACAACATTGCTAACTCATTCAAATGGAGTTAGAAAATTGTGGCATGAGTGGTTTGGCCACCTTAACTACTGCTACCTTGAGTAACTTTGCAAACATGACATGGTCATTGGCTTGCCTCATGTCCAATTCTCAAAAGGACTTTGTGAGGGGTGCTCCCTTGGGAAGCATCCTGAAGCAAAATTTGACAAAGGAAAAGCTTGGAGGGCTTCATAACCTTTGGAGGTATTCCACAGTGATGTATTGGGACCCTTTCCCAAACCATCTTTCATAAGGGCCAAGTACATCCTCACTTTCATTAATGATTTCTCTAGGTACACTTGGATATATTTTCTCAAATAAAAGTCTGAAGTGTTTGAAATTTTTCTAGACTTCAAGGCTCTTGTTGAGAAATAGAGTGAGAAATCCATCAAGGTTCTTCAAACTAATAATGGAGGAGAGTATGTCAGCAACAGGTTTGTGCAGTTTTGCACCACAGAGGGGATTGATTTGCAACGCACAATCACTTACAATCCTTCATAGAATAGGGTTGCAGAATGCAAAAATAGGTTCTTGAAAGAGATGGGTAGCTATATGATTCACTCCAAATTCTTAGCACCATATTACTAGGCGAAAGCCATTAATTATGCTTGCTACATTCAAAATAGGGTTCCTCACAAAGCTTTGAAAGTGATAACACCCTTTGAAGCTTGGCATAAAAGGAAACCTGATGTTGAGTACCTTAGGGTTTTTAGATCCCCAACCATGGCCCACATTCCAAAGAAGAAATACAAAGCTATGTTATGTCAGTCCAAGCCTTGCATCTTTGTAGGATATCCGGATGGTATTAAGGGATATCACTTTCTAGATCTAGTCACTCATGAGTTGTTCATCGAGAGAAGTGTCTATTTTTAGGAGAGTCTTAGAGACTCAACACTTGACACTTCTTCTCCCTCATCAGATCTACTTCTTCATGATGATTCCTCATCAGATTCATATCAGCCACAATAGGTTCTTGAGCTAGAGACATCTTCTTCTTTTTTGAGTTTAGATAGTGAAGACAGTGATGCAGAGTCATCCACCTCTAGTTAGTCAGAGGATGAGGAGTTAGCACCTGACTCACCCACTTCTGGGCCACTTTGGGCCAAACAGACACTTGAGAGTGCTGGCACTTAGGTAGGAGATCCCACAGATGATAGACATACTAGGGGGTTTTTCAGAGAGATCCACATGCTTTCTTTGCTATAGTTTCTGATCCATAGACTTTTTGAGAGGCATCGGGGGTATCTGAGTGGGATAGTGCTATGGAGGAAGAATATTCTTCCTTAATCAAAAATCACACTTGGGACTTGACTTCACTTCCTAAGGGAAGAAAGATGGTTCGATGTAGGTGGATATATCAGACCAAATTTGCAGCACATGGGTTGGTTGATAAGTACAAGGCATGATTGGTCACCAAGGGTTTCTCACAGGTGGCAGGCATTGACTACTCAGAGACCTTTGCACTCATTGCAAAGATGAATTCTATCCAACTCACCTTGGCTATTGCCGCAACACATGGTTGGAATGTGCATCAAATGGATGTGAAGAGTGACTTTCTTCATGGAGACCTAGAGGAGGAGATCTACATGGAGCAGCCGCCAGGATTTGTTTAAGATTCTTTCTTAGTATGTAGACCTAGGAAATCTATCTATGGCCTCAAATAGGCCCCTCAGGCTTGGTATGCCAAGATGGATTCCTTCCTTCTCATAGCAAGTTTCACTAGGTGCCACTCTAATCCCAATGTCTACTTCTTATGGCAGGATGATTCGCTCTTGATTTTGGTTCTATATGTTGATGACCTTTTGATCATCGAGAGTTCTTCATCAGCTATTACAATGGTGAAGGCATCTCTACAGGATAGATTTGACATGATAGACTTGGATTTGTTGCACTACTTCCTTGGCATCAAGATCTCACAGTCAAATTTAGGAATTTCTCTTGCACAGCCCAAGAATGCTATTGACTTATTGGCTCGGTTTCACATGGATGATTGCAAACGATCTCTGACTCCCTTTCTATCAGGAGTCAAGCTTGAGGCTGATTTTTCTTCACCATTGGTTGATGCCACTAGGTATTGACAACTTGTTGGAAGTCTCATCTACTTGACTCACACTAGGCCTGACATATCATATACAGTGGGACTTGTCTCCAGATTCATGCAGGAACCTCATGAGATACATTGGAAAGTAGCTAAGAGGATCTTGCACTACATATAGGGTTCACATAAATACAAGATTCATTACAGATTTGGCATAGAGGTTGACTTGGTTGGATATACAGATTCAAACTAGGCTGGCAATTCACAAACTCACAAGTCCACTTCTGGTTATAGTTTCTCTCTAGGTTCTGGTCCTATCAGTTGGTCTAGCAAGAAGTAGAATGTTATTGCTATATCATCCACAAAGGTAGAGTACAGGGGAGTTATTAATGCAGCTATTGAGGCTATTTGGCTTCAGGGGATTCTTTCTGAGTTTGGCATTCTTATCAGGCAGCCTACCATCATTTATTGTGACAACTAGAGTACCATTCAGATTTGCAAGAATCTAATTCAGCACTAGCAGACCAAGCACATATATATTCACATGTATTTCATTTGGGAGCTTATTCATAGTTAGGTCATTGACTTGATATTTTGCCAGTCTTCGGAGCAGGTTGCAGACATCTTCACCAAACCTTTCACTAAGAGCAAGTTCATTCATCTATGAGGTCTTCTTGGGGTGTGGTCTACATTTGCAGCAACATCATCTTCAGGGGGGGCCTTCTAGCCTTTTCTTTTCTTTTGTCTCTCTTTTGGGGGGAGTTTTTTCCTATGAGTTTTCTCCTTTTCTCTATCTTATGGGAGATTGCATTTGTACATAGGTACCTCATCAGGCCTAGTTGTCGAGACCCATTTTTATATTTCCACACTGCCCACCTAAGCTGCGCTTATGGGGGGTATTAGTGTAATTTTTTATTTTTCCCTATTTATTAATTAGGGAAATTGTATTTCTTGTGCATACATGGAGTTTTCCTAAATTTGTGGGATATGCTAGCTTATGTGGAGGTGTGTGTCATAGATGTGTCATAAGTGTTATAAGTAACTCCCTTGATGGGAGTTACTTCTCTATTCTTAGCACCTTGTCACCACCTTTCATGGAGGAGTTACAGTCTATTCTTGGGGTGCATTGTCCACCTTTTGTGGAGGAGTTACTTACGTACTCTCCTATTTGTAGTCCTCACTTTGGCCATCTCATGTTAATTAGATTTTGGTTTTCTCCATTTTGTCTTGTGCAATTTATCTTCTTGTGTTATTTTTAAATTGCTTTAGCATCTATGTGGTGTGCACTTGCTTCAACTCATGTGATCACGTCTCCATTGCACTCCCATTATCTGGATTCTGGCAACAACTCTGATAACTTTATTTAAGTTTTTTAAGTCTATATAAAGTCTAATCTCACCATTCTTCTTTTTGACTGGTACTAAGTTGGCCACCCAAGTATAATCCCTGATGGGAGAGACTATCCTAGCATCTAGTAATCTTTTGACCTCTTTAAAGATCATGGGTTCTAAGATAGGGTTTACAGGCCTCTATTTCTGCCTGAATGGTTTACAACTTTTCTTAAGGGGTATAGTATGAGTAATGAATCTTAGATCAAATATCTTTAAGTCATAATAGGAACATGTTATGACATCCCTGTATTAGGTAAGGAGCTCTTTCGCCTTCTTATTCTCAATGTTTGTGTAGACTTTTTCAACATTTACTAGTTGGGGTTGATTTTAGAGGCCAAGATCAACAACATTATAATATTTCGTACTCATCTTGGGAACCTTAGAAATTTAAGCCAATTTGTTTTGATCAAATAGTCTCTCCAAAGCAATCATTCCCTTGGGGATCTTGTTTTCATTCAATTGAATGACTTTACCATCAAACTTGTCCTCCTTAGATGTATTTTCATCAGTCTCATCAATGGTATGAGCATCAAGTGCTCTAGAATTGGTCATGAAATCTAATATCTACTGATCATCATTAAAAACTTGAAAATGGTTAAGATTATTAGGTACTAAAGGACAAGAGATCAACTTAATGCTAAAATTAGGGTAACTTGTTTGGGCATGAGGTTGGCTACAACATATGCCAACTCATCAGTAGCTTGGTTTTCTTCCCTTAGGATGGAAGTGATTCTAAAAGCATCAAAGGACTCAATCAAATCCCAAACTCTAAACTTATACCTTTTAAGATATGAGAGTTTGTATTGGTATTTGCTTCTTACCTAGTTGACCACTAGTTCTGAATCCCCATAAACTAGTAGTTCTTTGACCTTATTTTTTATTGCAAATTGCAAACCTAGGATAAGGGCTTCATATTTAGCAAGATTGTTAGTACAAGGGAATTAGAGCCTATAAGAAGTATGGTACTTTCTATTAGTAGGGTCAGTTAAGACAACACCAACACCTGATCTAACATTACACCTAAAACCATTTAAATGTAATTTTCATAGTCCAAAAACAACATGAGCATCCTTGGGATCACATACCTTATTAGTATCTAGGGTGAAAATCCCTAAGTCCAAGTCAATTATGTTGACCCTCTCATTTACAACATTTTAGTCAGTTATCAGGTGTTTCATTTGTGGTTCTCTCTCAACCCTGATTGGATTAGGAACTCCCTTCCAAGGTAGCGCAATTCATGGACATGTACCCATTTAAAGGTTTGGTCCATTCTCTACTCAATAAGATTTCATAAACATTAGGTATATTGACAAATTAAATATCAATAAATTGTTACACCCTAGGCTCATAAGCTAGTTGTATGTGAACATTTAAAGATATCTAATTACCCTAACTCTAGATTTGTCTAATTGGGTGACAACCTTGTCAGACTTAATAGGAATTAGACCAAGTTATTTGCATACACTTGTAGGCATGATGTTGGTAGATGAGCCACCTGAGTCTAATAAAAAATTATTTAAGTTCCTACCAAACAACTTGATAGTGATCAAGAAAGGAGGAGACTCAGCCTTGGCTTTGTGTATAGTCACATTGGCATGATTAGTTTTGGGTAGATTGTTGGACTTCTTTGATATATATTTTAACTAGAGGTCCCTTTGCTCTATGATCTATGTGAGTTCATGTAAAGTGATATTATACTTTATCTTTTTCATGTCTTGAACTATGTTATATCTAGTTTTATTATAAGTACTAGGAATATAAATATTGGGCTTAGAAGTAGTCCCTTTAGGTGGCTCTAGATTGTTGCTTGAAGAAGTGTTTGGAGGAGTTTCAAAATTATTTGGAGGTGTTGAGGTAGTCAAGGGCTGCCTCTGCTCTCTATTCCTTAATGGATAGGTCTTCTTCAAGAACTATTGAAAGGCTTGGATCTCCTCAGGGATCTCATTAGGTTCATTTTCCTCTTGAAAGGGAAAATCAAAAGTATCAACCATGAAGGCTTGATCAGATGACTTAGATCCAGAAGCACTTGCACCACTTTCCTTGTTGGGGACCACTTTAAATGTATCCAACTCTTCTTGGAAATCCTTAAAGGATTTTCAAAACTTAATGTAATCAATTTCTCCATGCTTGGTGATGCAATGTACCTTGAAATAATCAAGTAATGCGATATGAATGAGGTTAATGTCTATGGTTTTATTTTTAGAAGATGGTTCATTATTTCTATTATTGTGAAAACTAACATTCTAAAATCTATTATTTGGTGTATTATACCTTTGAAATGAGAAGTTCCTACCTAAACTTTTAGCAGTGTTTCCAACTTGTTTTTGCAACTGAAGAAAATAAGTGCTTAACTTTTGGAACATTTTTAAGATAGATTCATTCTCATTTTTAGGAGTTTTATAATTATGTACATGGTTGTTGTTAGTATATGGTACCAAATCCCTTTGATCATTTAGATGGAAGCCATTAGTAAGATGATTTAAGAACCCTAAATTTTGACTGGGAGAAACGTGAGTTAATGGTAATTGATTAAGGTTTGGGAGTTGGTTTAATAATGGGATATTTTGATCGTTGTTGGGGAATAAGTTCATCATAAGCATATATGGGTTGACATTTGGCATAAAATATGCCATTTGTCATTGGGAATATATCTAATCATTGATGGTAACTGCCAAAAAATAGGCTCTAGCTAATGAAGTTATGGCTGGCATGGATCTCTTCAAGAATATGAAGGTCATGGGGTCTACTACATATTTGTAGATTTTCAAAGCTAAGACATCATCAAGCTTATAGGGTTATATGGTCTTATTATACATTTGTTGAAATCTAGCATTAAAGGACCTAATAGGCTTACTTACATCCCTTTTAATGGTGGTAAACTGATGGTAACTAATGTAAGGACTGACAATTTTAACAAATTGATCTATAAAAACATCGGTGAAACCATCCAAATTGGTGATGTAATTATTAGGTAAGTTCAAGAACCATTCATAAGCAACATCTTTAAAGGTAAAGGAGAATAACTTGAGAGCCACATCTTCATGCACAATATTCAACAATCTTAAGGCAACTTTAAATGACTTGATGTGCTCTTCAATAGTTGTAATACCAATTATACTAAATGTAGGCAAACACTTCTCAGCATTACATGGGAGATCATGTACCACTCTTGGTACATTAATTGAAAACTGTCCCAACCAAGCCATATTTAGATGAAGATTGAAGGCATAGGTACCTTGAAGAGATAAAGTTGGTAAAGATTTGGATCTCCTACATCTACCTTTTTCACATCTGGCTTTTTTATGAACCTCAAGTTCAAGCAAAGGTTACCTAGTCTCTGAGTGTGATCTTGTTCTAATCCTAGGTAATTCCATCTTGAAACTTGAAGATCCTACCTGAAATAGGATGTATCAAGTTAACTTTTATAAAGAACAAGAGTTAGACCTATACATTGAGCTTATTTTTCAAAGGTTGTATGAAATATTATAAAAGATGTTGATCTTTTATTGAATTAGCTCAAAGATATATTCAATTACATAAATATGGTCTATCTTTATAAGTCTAATCCTAAAGGCACTCAAATCTATGAAATATATGCTGAAATTTGATCAAAATGAGCCGTCTTAACCTCAGATACTATGGATTTTCAAAGTTTAAGCTAAATTACCAAAAATAAGCATCAAATTCCAAAGAACTTCAATCTTTGTCTAAGGAAGCACAAATATGTGTCACAAACAACAATGGTCACTGATCTTTATACTTTTAAGCAAAGAATTCACTCAAAAACACAAAGATACACTGATCTTAGATCAAAACATGCTAAGATCAACAAAGATTTAAAGAATTCATGGCTTTCCTTCTAGTGCTAATGAGAAGCCACTTTGTTGATGCCTCTAAATGCACCACAGAGTTCCTTAGTGTTCAAAAAACACTTCTCATTTTAGACTTCACGAAATTCAAAGAATGAGTAGTAGGTTGTGGCAACTAGAATTCACCTATGGTGAAATAGTGGTAGAGATATGTATTGGTGTCCCACAAATTTATAATAAGTGATGGTTGGGAGCCATCATAGTCCATTTTTTATGAATTACAGAGAATTTATGTTAATACTTAGTGAATTCTGATCTAGATTTAAACTATATATTAGTCTAAGTAGATATTTATAATGAAGTTTAAACTAAAATGATCTGGTGTATTAAAATGAGCAAAGAGAAGGGTATAATAGAAAAGATAATGAGTGATTACCAATTTTAGTCTTAAGTATCATGACAAAGCATCAATTATAATTAAGTATGCATTCAAACCAATATACAATGTAAAATAGCCTTAGCTCAAATTCTACTATATATCAGGAAAAATTCAAAGGATAATGTAAATCATCACAAGTAAGAACCATGCCTACTTTAAGTATTTACCACTATAATCATATAGAATTTGCACATTTGAATACAGAGTAAATAAAATAAAGCAAAACCTAAGATCCTCTAACCAATCTAGCATATACACATATTAAAAACCTTGTGATTAGAAAATACAACTCATAATTCAAATTCAAGACAAAACTAGTAATTGAGAGAAAATATATATTAGCAATTGACATATCAAATGTGGACAATCCTTGAAGAATTCCTTGATTATATTAATTACTTCAAGTGTACAAAAGTTTCTCCAAAATATCCCCTTTTACAAATGGTAATACATGACTTTATAGAAAGATCAAGCAGTATACCAGTTAGTTACATTGTATAGGTGTACAAAAAATAAGGACAACTATCCTTCCTAAGATGGTTCTAGAATGCACTTGCTTTCTAGAATTAGACTGACCTAGGGGCAATATGCTAATAGACTAACATATGCCTTTACAATGGAATATTCTATTTCAAAAGGTTACAAAATTCTACAAAATAAAATATTGCCTAATTTGTTGGTGGGGCCTATGCTTTTTGTTGTTGGAAGATGCTCATGGCTTTAGTATGTTGCTCATCTACTAGCTCTAGATCCATAATAGGCTCCAGGATACGCTCCTCCTCTTGATCTTCCAAGTCCTCAAGTTCCCTATCATTTTTGTCCATGGCTTCTTTAATGATCCTAGGTTCATTTATCCTCTCTCTAGCATTGAATATCAGGTCTAGGATCTTACTATTATCAACCTCAAATTTTCCTTGGCTCTTTCCTTTGATTTCTTGAGTTATCAAAGTATCCCTATATTTGAATTCTTCATCAATTATGATTCTAAGGGTAGTGGGTTGTGCAAGGTCTATAAGCATAGTCCCAAGAAACTGTTCAATCCTTGCTATTAGCACCTTATCATCTTCTATGAGTCTTTCCATATTATTGTGCCATGCACTCAAATTTTGAACCTTGTCAATGATAATTCTTAGAATTGTGCTCAAGTGTCCCAAACTGATGGTTTTCAAGCCTGGGATCTATTTCTTTGCCTGGATGTTGAGAAGTTTGGCTATTTTGTTCTCTAAGGCTTGCCATTGGGTGACCATACCTTTGGACAATGCAATCTAATGTGTTAATGCAATCCGTCTTATCTTCATTATTTTGAGTGCTTCAAACATGTCATAAAATGACTCATCAAGCATCTTGGTCATTACTTTAAGAACTAATAAAATTGCCTTTGTCTCTAGGTTTTCTTTTTCCCTTTCCAAATTATAGATCCTCTATTTCATTTATTTGACCCTTGCTTTTGCTTGTGCTAATTGGGCTTCCATTAAGCTCTTAACATATTTTTCATGAATTGTGGCTTCACCAAGGTATTTACCCCCCACTAGAGTCTGACCTATAAAAGGCTCCACCTTTTGGAAGGTAAATTCCTCTGCTCCCACCATGGATATCATGGTGTTAAACCTTTCCAATCCAGCTATATTTAGATTAAATTTCATGGTTGTGGATGACTCTATAAATTTCAAAGGTTCTGAGACCTCTACACCTATGCTACTTGATGCTCATTGAGCATCTATTTTCTTTCTTTCAAGTGCTGAAGAGACCATAATTCTCCTTTCTTCTTGCTCTTTTATCATATCCCTAATCCATGGCTTCATGTCATCATGTACTTCCACATTTTTCATAGCCCATGAATGTGAAAGAGTAAGGATATTTTGTAATTTTCCATAAATAACCCAGTCAAGAATGACTAGTCCATGAATTGAGAATTTATCATTGAAGAGATTGAATTCACTGGTGGGTTGAGTGAAGGTCAATCTTGGTCTCTTCCTTAGTTTAATAGGGACCAATACAAGCTCTACCTTCCTCTTCTCTTGGGATGCCATAGGGATAAGCTCTTTTCCTTCACCTTCTTCAAACTCTCCTACTTGGACTTGAGTCTCTTCAAAGAGTTCTTCTTCCCTATTAGTATCATATGGCTATGCAAGTTCCTTGAGGGCACCCTCAAGTGTCTCTTCTGGCTCTAAGGCTATCATATCTATGTACTAAACTGGGTAAGGTGGCCTTTTTGGGAGTTTTAAAGATGAGGGCCCCTCTCCAGGTCTCTCTTCCAATTTCACCTCTCCCACTTTCTCCATACCACAACCTTATTCATCTTGGCCTTGTATAATTTTCCCCTAAGGTTATGGCTATGGTTGTTCTACTTAGGGATTTGTTTTTGTAGTCCTAGATGGTCCATGTAGCAAGTGATATTTCAAAGGATGCATTTTCCATGCCTCTTTATATGGCTTGTCATCCTTGGTCAATCTATATTCTAGTTTAATGTTATGCCCTTAGATCCTAGCCAACACCTCTTCATAATTCTTAGCTTTAATATAAATGGTATCATGAACACTGAGTTGATGCATGTACTTAGGTTTAGGGAGCTTCTTCTCTTTCAAATGACTACTCACTATGTTCTTAGGATCTCATGTCTTGAATTCATCAAGCTGGAACTCAAATGAATCCCTGTGCTTAGCAATGGTATCAACTTGTTTCCAATATTAAAGTATGGTTCTTCCAATGGTTAGAGGGAAGGGGTGGAGAAGACCCTTCTTCTTTTCTTTTCAAATCCCATCAATGCCATTGATGAGTTGGGAGGTAATTTATTGCTCAACAAGATTACTTAGAACATATACTGGCAATCTATAAGGTTGGGACATAATCCCCTCAATCTTGATGACTATGTAGTCAGGGTAGTACCAAATGTCACCCATCATTTCAACATACTTCTTGATGAGTGGGTAGTCCCTAGGCATGGGAACACCTATGATAGCCTCTAATATGAATGGGTAGATCCAGTCACAAATAAACTGCATATGGTTCCTATATTTAAAGATATACAACTTGGAGTAATGATGGGAAATGGTAGTTTTTACCTCAAGAGACCAATTTCTAATACTAGGGAAGTTGATTGAGGAAAGGAGGGTGTCTAGTAAGTATGACATCGTATAAAATTGCTTGGAGGTCTTCTTTTTAATGGTATTGAACTCTTTGGCTAGGAAGACATTAATTAGATCTCTAATTGGAGGGGCAAGCTTTTGTTCCACCATTAAATGCACATAGGGAACCCATATTTTATTCACATAGGTGTTGAGGGGGCTCCAAAGGCTTGGGTCAACAATGTCATTATTACCCTAAAGCACTCTTTGAATTGGACTATTGGGATTTTTCCCTCAAAGTCTCTAAAGATATGGGGTCCTTGGTTCAGTCAGGGCCTAAGGATAGACTCTAGGTCATGGTTGTTGGTCCATTCCTTAATTTTGGATAGGTCTACATGGGGGAGAGGGAGCTTATAATATTTCTCAAAACATATAGGAGAAATATAGGCTATCCTTATAGAATTTCCCTCCCTGATGATCCATTCATTATCTACCCTACAATCAACAAAGATAGGAGTGAGGATGTCTATACAATCTAGTACCTCAAGTTTTGCAGTAACATGGTGAAGGCCAACCATCTGGATAGCAACCAAGTCATAATGCCTTATGCTCACAGTAGCAATCCTCTACTCCTCCTTTGTAATGGGCTTCAATTCCTCCACTATGAAATAGAGTTTGGACTAATTCCTAATACCCAAGACATTCAAGGCTGTAAGGTCTAATTCGATATCTTTGAATATTCTCTCCTCATTATTTTTTGATAAGTAGAGCTTAGTATCCTCCTTTAATTACTGTCTATGAGCTGCTATGGTCCCTGTTTCTTCAAATTGTTCACACTAGTTTGCAAATAGGTCTCTATAAAAGCTCTTTTGTGCTAAAAACACAATCAAGCTCTTCTTGGATCGAATTGTGACCAAATGAATTTAGTTAGGCCACTTTTATGTAGGCTTTAGGGTCTTTTGAGCTTTAATGGCAAGATATATCCAAAATCTAGTTCATGCATGATTTGGATTTGATTTGGACCTTTGCCTTTATACCTTCACATTTTTGAGCCCATAAGATCTTTTAGTTTGTCCTTTTCTACTTGCATGGTACCTATGTAGCATTGGTATGGACCTTTCACGACATTTTTCATAAATGTCTTTGAGCACTAGCCATTGGTATTTAAAAATTCCCTCTTTATTTCACTCTATTGCATTAACATATTCGATTAGCGTGATCCATTGATCATAATTTGGGCCCTTGCCTATGATTGGCTCCTTTTCAACTAATCCTCATGGCTATGACTCTTGGCATCTTTGTGCATCTTATGTCAGTCTTTTTTTGAATGAACATTGGCCACATAGTGAGTTCATGGGCCTTTGAAAAGTCATGAGCACCTTCATGTCATTGGATCATCATCTAGTGATGAAGCGTGAACCATCAGATCATCTGCCAGATTTACTTTGAATGAAGTTTTTCCACACATCGAGCTCATAGGCTCTTAGGGCCTCTCTAAAAATTCTTTGGGGCTCTCACGTCATTAGATCATCTTCCAATAATAAAACATGAAATGTTGATCTGTATAAATGTCCAAAATTTAAGTTAGTATATTATTAAAATGGAACTTAGGCTTAAATTCTTTAGGCTAATGTTTATTAAGCATGAAGTACATCTTAGGCTAAGGAATTTATGTCTAAGTTTTTTGAATTATATAAAGGGGACCATGACTAAATGTTTCAAGCCAATGTTTACGTTGTGTTTAATAAACACAATGTATGCATTGGTCTAAAATATTTATGCCAAGCCTTATAAAATATGTTCAAAAGGATCAACATGACATAATGGTCCAATAACAAATAGGATTTTATTATATTGACAAAACACATTAAAACCTTTAACTAGAAGCATTTGGTCTAAATTTTATGCTATAAGGATTCTCTTTTTAAAATAAGACTTAGTATAAGTCTATAGTTTGAGGTTCATGATGTTTGAATAAAATGTCATGGGGACCTTAAAGTATAGACTTAGACTAGGTTTATTTTACATATACTTAGACCATAAGACCATTTTTGTTTTTGTATATTGAAGATTTTTGGTGTTTGAGCATTTTTTGAGCATTTTCCTTAGCTTGTAAAGCAATTTTTGGGCCTTCCAACAAGATTTTGGAGTGTATTTTGATATTAGATAGAATAATTCATTAGCTTAAATTGACTGTCTTATAAATGTCAAATATGATCTCATAGATGTTAAATGATGATCGTGCGAATGCTAATTTTAAGTTAGTGAAGCTTTTAATTTTATGGACTTAAATTTGATGGTCACATGAACATCAAATACATCCTTGTGGACGTCAAATTATGGTCACACAAACATTCATTTTAAGCTCATCAAATTATTGTGATCTAATGCAAGAATGCCACTTGGCACCTCTACAGGGCTTCCAAGGATCTTAGACTTGAAATGCTCCATCAAATCACAATCAATGATGAAGTGATAACTGTAAGATCATAATCTGAGAGCTTGTTTATGATTGGCTGCTTTGGTCAGGTGAGCCCCTTTGATTTTAATCCTCGAATGCAAGGGTGCCAGATGTCAATAATTCGATCCCTATATAATCTTTTGAACTTTAAACTGTGCTTCAATCCATCTGATTGGGTCCTCATGTTGAAATGAGAACCGTTGATCATGATTTGAGGGCTTGAATATGATTAGTCTGAGTAGTTATGTATAAGATTTTACTAGTTTTTCTCATGTCATTCGATCAAAGGGCCATGAGGAAGCATGAATCATTGGATCATTCGAGATGCATTCTATTTAATTCAAAGTTTGAGTTTTTTCTCACTTTATTGGATTGAATGCCATGATGAAATGAGGGTCGTTAGATCTTACAAGATACAAGGAAGTTAAGTTAGGGCTACGATGATAAAAGACTTAAACTAAGGTGCTAAGACTAAGGTCTGAATTGTATTAATAAATATGTTGGGGCCTTAAAATTAAAACCTTAGGCTAAGGTATAAATAAGGGATCGAGCTAACAAAAAAGTGGTCTTGGGGAACCAAAACTTAAGCTAGGATGTTAAGACTAAGGTCCCATTTTTATTAATAAATATAATGGGGTCTTAGGGTTAAAACCTTAGGTTAAGTTAGGAAATATTAAGAGGGACCTTGAAAAATGAATATTAGTTAGGCATACAAGGAAATTTAAAGGAGAAAATGACAAAGGGGACCAAACATTCCAGGCTATGTTTTAGTTGTGTCAAAAAACATGGCAAAGCTTAAAACATGAGTTTATACTTAGTTCCAAATTGAATTTTTTAAAAGGTTCCTGCCAATTGATTCCTACCAATATTCAAATTTAAATTGAGGGTTTTGCCAAGATTTTGAAATATGAATTTCCTAGGGATAAACACCATGGAACCTACAACTTAAAGGCAATAAAGATCATTTATTAACAATGTTAGCCAAAACTAAAGAAAAATACAACTAAGTAATATTACTCTTAGCAAAGTGGATGATCTTCAAATTCTACAAACAACCTCATCTTGTCATATTTCATCTTCAATTTCTAGGGTTTCTTAAGGGTCCCAATTTTCAAAAAATGGGGGTATGTTGGTCCCAATAGTATAAATCATACTTTAGGTGGTGGAAATATCATGTACCTATATGAATGTTGTGTTGTTTAGTATTTTGTAGAATAATATGAAATTATTAGTATAGTTATTGTTGACCATTTTTCCCCTCAAGCCAAAATAGGTCAACCCTCTATAATCAAAATCTTGTATAGGGGATTTTTATAATGTCATAGGGCATGATTATAATTCAATTGATGACATTTCATAGGCCATTCTGGCTTTGGTCATAGTCTAGCTTGGTCCTTATGTTATTTGGTGTCTTAGGGGTCATTTTAGGGTGATATATGCAAGTGGAAGGTATTCATGGTGATCAATGATAGGGTCATGGAAAGGGTCCACATAGACCTCAAGGAGTTCATTTAGGGTTGCTAAAGTTCATTAACAAGATTTATGAACCCAGACCATCATCAAGACTTCACATGGAAACCTGAATGGAACAACTTTCTTGTGCATTTTTAAAATATGCTCAGAAAGACTCATCTGACCATCAAACCATGCATGATCAACGTCCTTAATTCCAAGATCATGATATGCAAGTTTCATATCTCAATGAAACTTTTATCTCAATATCTAAGCCTTCAAAGTTTAGCTTGTTGAGTCTAAGGAGCTAGGCCATTTAGGGCATCATCTAGAAATGCACAAACTAGTTCTTTTGTGATTTTTTTAATCTTCACTTAAGAAGCTTGCATGAGCTAAAATATTATAGTGATAAGTAGTTCTTCATGTTAAGAATATGCTCTAAAAGTTTCAAGTCTGTGTGAGCTTTCTAGCTTAAGTTATAAGCTTCTAAAGATAGACCTACAACATAAGACATTTATGCTAACATCAAGTTTAAGCTCAAGAAAAATAAATCCTTTTGAGCTTGAATTTGATGGTCATGTAAAATTCAATGATGAACATATGAACATCATTTGATAGGATCATAGACATCAAATTTAAGCTCATGAAATAGCTATTGGTTTTCAAATAGTGGGTTCTAACAGATCTAACGGTCTATGTTGCATCATACATATTGATCCAATGGTGTGAGATGAGTCAAACAATCAAGGAGCTCAAGAGATTAACATATGGAATAATCGCATGAGTGAATAAACTAAAAATAGGATCTTGAAATAAAATGTGAGGTTGCTACATGGTGTAAGCTTGGAAAAAGTTGATGAGTCGAGGGTAAGATCAATGACTCACGATCATTCATACCAAATAAGATCAATAGTGTGAGATGGGTCAATATGTCAATAGGTTGAGTCAGATATTGATAGCTAATTAAAACAAAGATGAGCTCATGACTTTTGATAGAAGTTGAGAAACCATTTTTGATGGAGGCAAATGGGTATTTTAGGGTCATCAATTTGTCATTGAAGCTCGATCCAATGCCATAAAAAGAACACATTGATGTAGTTAGGTGATCAAGAACATATAGGGATGCCATTAAACATCAATAAAAACCTCTAGTTCATAGATTTATAACATATAGGTTCCATCTTTTAAAATTACAACATTATCTTATGACTGTGTTCCCTATTCTCAAAGGGACCTATGAACATGGTGAACCCTCGGTTCCTACAATAGCATAATGGATATATGTGAACCTAATAAGAACCAAGCATCGAGCAGATTGTCATAATATAATGACTATAGGAAAACCTATAGTTTGAGATTGGTTTTTTTTAATCTATAGTAGACCCATGAGCATGGGGGCAAGTTTGAGCATGATCTAGCTAGAACAAAAGCTAACATTGTAAAGGATGCCATGAAAGCATATATTTAGACCCTAACGATTTCATCTCTAAGACCAACTACATGAAAGGGACCCCTTCTATGCACTGTGCATGCCATGCCAAACCTATTTGGAGTAGTTAACACCATGTCAAATTTCTAACAGATGGATCTGATTATTCTAACTGCATTGATGTTAGAACTTGGCTCAAAACCACTTGATCTCATTATTGTAATTGCATGGAGCATGAGTTAAGGAATAATGGATTTTTGCAATTTCTTGAGATGATTTGGATCAATCAAGAGGTTATAAATAAGCATATTGATAGAGGCAATTATAACAATGGTTCAAATGAGGTTGAACTCATTTGAATCCACTTGGGACTCCTTTTTCCCACTTCTCTCTCTCAAATTCTATAAGTAGCTACCATTTTGGCCTTTGTAAGAGACCACACCATGTATGAAAAAGCCCTATTAGACTGATGTCATATTTTGCCTTTGAACATTAATACAAGTCTATTTCTAAGTTTCAAATAATTGTCTAAGTCTGCAAGTGATGTATGGCGATCAGAAGTGATAATTCTCTATCCTTCCTTCCCTTATTCTTTCATGTTTGAGCAATAGTTCGTAGTCTAATAAGTCATATAGAGTGTAGTATAGTGTGTAAATGTTTTTCAAGTGTAAAATTGTCCTTGGAGTGTGTAATCTACCCTCTGGTTCATTTGCCTTGTGTTTCTCCTCACATCTCACCTTTATATTGAAAAATTCATGTTAGAACCCATTATGACTTAGAGACTAGTTTGTATGCCTTATTTCATCATGGTAGAAATATGATGGTCACATGGAAGACATTTTGGTGCATCACCTCCTTTAGAGTAGGTTCAATTCATTGATTCTCTAACTCTTTTCTTCATAAGTAAGCAATAGTTTAAGTGATAATCATTGCACATACATTTAGGGAGCTAGCCCTTAAATCTAGAGGCTCATTTACAATATAGGTACACCCACATACCTAGAGATGTTCCCATGTTGCCAAAATTTAGAGGCTCATGCTTTCCCTACCTTCAATACTAATAATGCAATATAACTTCATTCATATGATGCCATTCCTCTCAATGCCACAAAAGGTGTGCCCATATTCAATGGTGAGAGTCATATCACATCTAGTGAGCATATTAGAGATGTTTCTAAATTTTACAGTTTCCACAATATTGTTTGAGAGAACATTTCCATTATACTCCTTGCCATGTCCCTTAAAGGGAAGGCTCTTGATTGGTATAGGACTCTAGAAGGTGGGTGCATCACAACATGGAATGAGTTTGGAGTGTTGTTGACTTCCAGATTTGGAAATGAAAGTGACCATGCTTCTCTCATACATAAGCTCAATGTGATAAAAGGGGACCCAAATAAATAATGCATGACATTAATGAAAGGTTTCAAAATACTTGGCATAGATTACCTCCTCCCATGAGACCACCTGCTAGTTTTGTGTTCCCTACTTACTTGAAAGGCATTGGGACTGAAATTATTGTTATGCTTCAATATATGAAAGATTCCACCCTCCCTAAGGCATATGAACTAGCTATCAATGCTTAAAATAATCTCATCCAAGTTGGAAGATTGCCATCAAAGGTGTCTATGCCTCATTTGTCTCATACTTTTGCTAGTACTCTAGATGTAGCCCAAGTTCTTAATGCCAATACCAAAACTAATGTTGCTCCTAGGAAAGCAGAAAATAATGTTCATTAGAAAGCAAAGTTCTTATCTTTAGAGGATTAAAATAGACAAACCAATATGCAACAAGGTGCCCATCAAAATCCTTACCCCTATCAACAATAGTATGGTCAATAATATGGAAGAGGAAGAGGCCAATGGTAGCCTAATCCTAATAGGCCTGCTAATGCATACAATCCTAACTCTATCACAAATCTAAGGAAGACATCACCAGTTCATAGTAATTTGGTGTAGGGAGAAGATTGGAAACAAGACCAATTTAGGGATTCTAATGAGAATGGAAAGCAAGCTCTGGTGGTTCAAAGAGTATTTACTCCCCTCCTATAAAATGAGGATGAGGCAATGATGCAAGTTAATGAAGATTGACAACCTCAAGGAGAGATCTTCACAAATTTTCTAGTTGAAGACACTTTTATGCTAAATCAAGGAGACTCTATTGTAGAAAATAAAAGGGCCAAGAGGAAGTCTCTAGGAGGAAGCAGTAGCATGCCCATAGGCTCATCCAATCCTCCTACAAGTCAACAAGACACAATTACAAGTGTAATAGTTCTAAAAACTTGTACATCTCCATCAAGCCAGAATATGGTAAGGTCTGCTCTTATTCTTCAAGTTCCAAGTAATTTTATACGTACAAAATCCAAAGATAAATTAGGTTTGGATTCTTTAAACATTTTAGATTCTTTGAAGAACATTAAAACATTTATTTCTCTTTGGGATGTTCTTCATATGCCTAGTCAAAAGGAACTCCTACAAAAGCAGTTATCTACTATCCCTGCTGGTGTCTCACCCTTAAACCAAAGTCATAGCCATTTTACTCTTGTAAATTCTCATATTACCATTATTGAACTATCCATTATGGATGAGAAACCTCCACCATCTCATTATAGGTGACAAGTTGGTACATAATTACATAATTGATAGTGGAGCTTCTATTTCTATCATGCCCAAAGTTGTATCTGACTAGCTAGGCCTAAAATATGAGCCATATAGTAAAGGGGTCATTTAATTATATGGTACACATAATAAGATGTTAGGATTGATAAAAATCTTGAAGGTTTTCTTGCACGGTTATCCTAGTTTTCTTATCTTTCAAAACATACATGTGGTTGATATCCCAACCCACTTTGTAATCTACCTATAAGGGGACTTCACAACCAAGATAGGTGGCTATCTCTCAACTGACTAGTCTTTCTTGGCTTTTAGAACAATATATCGGGTGAAGGTAATAATTAAGATACAACCTCTTTCAAGGTTTCATAATGAATCTTGCATTGAGACAAGTTCTAATTTGAATTGTGTTGTTCATGACGAAAAAGATTTTATTCTAGATGATGGCACTTCCTTCAAGCTTGAGGGAATTGTAGATTTATTTCCTGATGAATATGGTACTAATACTTATGATCAAGACCCTTATGATCTCATGGAGGAAAATTATCTTGGAGTATATTGTATACATGAAGGAGTACTAACACCTCTACTTACCAAGGAAGCGAGGGAAAATGATGAGCTATGGAAGATGTTTTTTGATGGTTCAAGAAGTAAATTTGGTGTAGGGGCTAGTGTTATGTTGGTCTCTCCTTCTAAAAAACAATATTATGTTTCATATAAATTTCATTTCAATTGTACTTTTAATGGGGTTGAGTATGAAGGTTTGATTCATGACCTTCAATGGGCAAGGAGAAAAGGAATTAAGAACTTGTAAGTGTATGGAGATAGTGAATTGGTTGTGCATTAGGTGAAGAATGTGACTAATGCCAAGAACCCTTTGCTTAATTCATACAAGCATATGGTATGGGAATTTGTTTGAAGACTTCAATGCATTAAATATACAATCAGTCCCAAGGGAGCAGAATAGTCATGCTGATAGATGAACTGCCATAGGAGCTCAATTTGACACTCTAACTACCATAAAAGAGGAGGGAAAAAAATCTCATATTAAGTTCATTATCAGACCTTCTGTACCTAATAATGAAGTATTTTGGATAGTTTTTGATAGTGACAAACACATTTCATGATTCTTGAAAAATGAGGCTGAGTTTTCTTCAAGGAATCAAAGGAGGCTCCAAGAATAATTGGGTGATCAGATTTTAAAACTAAGAACCAATAATATACCTAAGTGTTTTGTGACCTTATAAAGTATATTCAATGAGGATTATAAAAAAAAGAGAAAGTGAGTATGCCCACAAACGAAGATAATTATGAAAGGGTCTTAATATTCAAGGACAAACTCCTCAAACTAGGCAACATATGTTCTATATTAGAGAAGAAAGCATTCATTGAGCTATGTAGAGAGTTTCATGATATCTTTTCTTGATAATATAAGGACCTCAAAGGATTTTATCCTAGCCTAGCACACCATACCATTAAGTTGTAACCTTAAGTTAAATCGATTAGATAGAAGTAAAGACCCATTAATGCCAAGCTTGAGCAACTCATGAGGTTAGAACTTACCAAACTCTTTAAATTTGAGATAATATTTTCCATCAAGAATTCAACATGGGTAGCTAACCTCCTGTCTATTATAGAGAAGAACAGGGAGATAATGATTTGTGTGGATTTTAGAGATATTAATAGAGTGTCACTCAAAGATCAATATCCTCTACTCTCAATGGAGTAGATTTTGCATATGGTTTTAGGTTCTCAACATTTTTCTCTTTTAGATGGATATTTAGGCTATAATGTGATTTTAGTCAGTGAAGACGATCACTTTAAGACAGCCTTCACTACTAAATGGAGGAATTTTTATTATAAGAATATGTCCTTTGGTTTGTCCAACATCGGTGCCACATTTCAAAGAGCAATTTATATGGCTTTCAAAGGTTTGATCAATGAGACGTTATTGGTTTATCTAGATGATATAATAGTATTTTTTTAAGATGATAATGAACACATGCAATGCTTAAGGCAAGTTTTTGAAAAATGCAGGCAATATGGAGTATCTCTTAGTCCAAAGAAGTGCATCTTTATCGTTTATGAAGGCAAGCTCTTAGGACATATTATTTCCAAGGATGGTTTGACTATTGATCCTAAAATAATAGAGGTTATTCTAAGATTATCATTTCCCTTGCATAAGAATGGTATTCAAAGTTTATTTGGCAAGATAAATTTTGTAAGGAGGTTCATACCTAATTTTTTATCCTTGGTGAAACCTATCACAACTATGCTTAGGAAGAAACAATTCTTTTCTTGTACCAAAGAGGGTAAGAGTAGTTTTGAATCCATAAAGAAAGTAATTACAGAAGATCCTACTCTTTTGAATCCTAATTTTACTAAAGAATTCATGTTGTATTCATTTTCTAATCTTGATACTATCTCAACCATGCTGATGTAAAATAATGATGAGGGTGTGGAGCAACCAATTGTATTTTTGTCAAGGTTTAGAATATTATGAGGGTAAGTACAAATTTATAGAGAAACATGTCCTTACTATTGTAGGAGAACTAAAGAAGTTCAAACATATGGTTTCAAATAATAAGATTCATGTTATGGTCTCTCATCCTAGCACCAAAGAGTTTCTTTTGAGCAAAGATCTTAGTGAAAAGAGGGTAGGGTAGATCACTAAAGTAATGGAGTACGATGTTGATATCAAAGTAAAAAAATTGGTAAGGAGTAAAGGCCTTTGTGAACATATATCTTTAGATCTTCATCAATCAATGGAAGAGGCTCTAGTCAATCATGATTGTTCTCAATCAACTGGTTCATTGCCTCCACAAACTTGGACACAGGATGTAATCATATTTCTCTAAAAGGGTGAGTATCCTAATAATATGAGTAGATCATAAAGGAGATATTTTAGATTGCAATCTATTCCTTTTTGTCTTATGGATGGTGTGATTTTTAGGAGGGACATCAATGGTGTGATATTGAGGTGCATTGATAATAATCAGTTTGGAGTGTTTCTTGAGAAGTTTCATGATGAGACAATAGGAGGTCATTTCTCTCTAAGAACTACAACTTCTAAGATCATGAGGGCTGGCTATTATTGGCCTAACCTCTTCAATGATTTCCATGTTTGGGTAAGGGTGTAGATAATGTGATTTATTTGTAAGAAATAAGAATCTTACAACTCTTCCTTTGAGGCCTATCCAAGTAGACTAACCTTTCATGCATTGGGGTCTTGATTTCATTAGCATGATAAATCCCACATCTAGTGCTAGTCACAAATAGATACCCAAACTAACTATTTTACAATATGGGTTGAGGCAGTAGCATTGAAGGAAGCTAATGAAAGTGCTATCTTGGAGTTTTATGAGAGAATCATAATAAGGTTTGGCACTTTTATTATTATTTTAGATAATTATCTTGCTTTTATGGGTGCTAAGATAGTTGATTAGGTAAATAGTAATAACATATTCTTAAGCACCTCATCC
The DNA here is from genome assembly GCA_037957365.1 of Torreya grandis. Taxonomy (NCBI): domain Eukaryota; kingdom Viridiplantae; phylum Streptophyta; class Pinopsida; order Cupressales; family Taxaceae; genus Torreya; species Torreya grandis. Next base: position 444,619 of record JARHVA010006465.1, on the reverse strand, counting down.
AACTATTACCCTCAAGATAATGGTTGGATGAATATATTAACAAGAACCTGATTAAAATCATCAAGATAACTTTGGAGTATAACCAAAGAGCTTGGCACACCAAATTGAAGACAACCTTATGGGTTGATAAGATAACTCCTAAGAGGTTAACAAGGAATTTTCCTTCTTTACTTATCTATAGAAGGAAAGCTAAGTTGTCTATCTCTCAATAGTTACCTACCTTAGAGCTAGCACATCAACTAGAGTTTCTCAAGAACACTCTATGGAGTTAATGGATTTACAAGAGATTAGAGATAAAGCTCAACAAGCTATGGAGTATCACCAAGTACTGATGAAGAGTTATTTTGATAAGAAGGCAACTCCAAGATCATTTCAAGAAGGTGACATAGTCTTGAAATGGGATGAAGATAGAGCAAAACTAGGGAGGTATACCGAATTTGATACCTTATGGAGCATACTATATGTCATCATAAAGTGTAAGCAAAACAACTCTTTTCAGTTAGTAAGGATAAATGGAGAAGAGCTACCTATCCCTGTGAATGGGATACATTTGAAACCCTGCTATTGAAAATTGAGGGTCTATTTTGTAAAATTAGAATAGGTGTGTGTTTCCTTTATTTTGTGTGTGTTTCTTGCTTTGTGTTTTTTTTCATGTTTTTTTCTTATATTTTGTGTGCTATTTAAGGTAGTTTATATGTCCAGCCTATATACTTGTGATTCCATAGCCTAATAGATAAAATTAGGCAACTGGTCATGACATAGCAAGCATGCCACCCCTAAGAAATCACCAAAGATGTTGACCATTTTTCTCATGAGGCCAAAAAGAGTCAACCTCCTATAATCAAAATCTTGTATAGGGGATTTTTGTAATGTCATAAGGCATGATTGTAGTTCAATTGATAACATTTCATATGCCATTTTAGCTTTGGTCATAATATAGCTTGGTCCTTATGTCATTTGGTGTTTTAAGGGTCATTTTAGGGTCATGTATGCATCTGTAAAGTCTTCATGGTGATCAATGCAAGCTAAGGTCATGGAAAGGGTCCACACAGGCCTCAAAGAGTCCACTCAAATATGCTAAAGTTCATGAACAAGCTTTGTGAAGCTAGACCATCATCAGGACTTCACATGAAAACCAGAATGAAACAACTTTCTTGTGAAAATTTTAAATATTATTAGAAAGCCTCATGTGACCATCATACCAGATGTGATCAATGTCCTTAGAGCCAAGATCATGCTCTACAAGTTTCATATCTTGATGAACCTTCTATCTCAAGATCTAAGCCTTTAAAGTTTATCTTGTCAAGTCTAAGGAGCCATACCATCCAGGGCATCATCCAAAAATGCACTAACCAAATATTTTGTGCATTTTTTATCTTCACTCAAGAAGTCCCGATGAGCTAAAATATTGTAGTGCCTAGTAGTTATTCATGCTAAGAACATGCTCTAAAAGTTTCAAGCTTGCATGAGATTTCTGACTTAAGTTATAATCTTTTAAAGATAGACCTACAACATAAGACATTTGCGCTAACATCAAGTTTAAGATAGAACAAAACAAATCCTTTTGAGATTAAATTTGATGGTCATAAAAACATTAATGATGGTTACATGAACATAATTTGATAGGATTACAAGCATTAAATTTAAGCTCATGAAATAGCTATTAGTTTTAAAATAGTGGGTCCTAGCAAATCAAACAATCCATGTTGCATCGTATATCTTGATCCAACAGTGCAAGATGAGTCAAATGATGAAGGAGCTTGAGAGATTGACATGTGGCATAAGCATGTGAGTTGATAGACTAACAACATGATTCTAAAATCAAATGTAGGGCTACCATATGGCATAAGCTTGGACATATTTGATGAGTCAAGGGCAAGATCAACAACTCATAGTCATTTGTTCCAAGCAAGATCAATGGTGCGAGATGGGTCAATATGTCAATAGGTTGAGTCAGATATAAATAGATAATTAAAACAAAGATGATTCTAGAAATTTTGACATAAGTCAAGAAACCATTTTTGATGGAGGTAAATGGGTATTGCAAAGTCATCAATTTGCCATTGAAGCTTGATCTAATGCCATGAAAAGAACACAATGATGTAGTCAGGTGATCAAGAACATATAGGGATGCCATTGAAGATCAATATGAACCTTCGGTTCATAGATTTATAATATATAGGGTCCATATTTTAAATATTATAGCATTATCTTATGATTGTGTTCACCATTCTCAAAGGGACCTATGAACATGGTGAACCCTCAATTCCTGCAGTGACATAATGGATCTATGTGGACTTAATATGAACCAGGCATTGAGTAGAGTGTCATAATACAATGACTATAGGAAAACTAATAGTTTAAGATTGGTTTTCCATCTATAGTAGACCCATGAGCATGGGGTCAAGTTTGAGTTTGATCTAGCTATAACAAGAGCTAGCATTGCAAAGGATGCCATGAAGGCATACACATAGACCCCAATGGTTTCATATCTAGGTCCAAATACATGAAAGGGACCTCTTCTCTCCACTGTGCATCCCACAAAAAAACTTGTTTGGAGTAGTTAACACCAAGACAAATTTATAATAGATGGATCCAATTGCTCTAACTACATTGATGTCTAAACTTGGATCAAAAACACTTGATCCTATCATTAAAACCATATGGAGCATAAGTGAAGGAATAATGGACTATTGTAACTGATTGAGATGACTTAGATCAATTAAGAAGTTTCAAAGAAGCATACTGATAGAGGTATTTGTAACAATGATTCAAATGAGGTTGAAATCATTTAATTCCCTTTAGGACTCCTTTTTCCCTCTTCTCTCTCTCAAATTATATAAGTAGATGCCATTTTGGCCTTTGTAAGAAACCACACCATGTATGGTGAAGCCCTTCTAGACTGATGTCATATTTTGCCTTTGAACATTAATGCAAGTCTATTTCTAAGTTTTGAATAATTATCTAAGTCTGCAAGTGATGTATGGTGATGAGAAGTGATAATTTTCTATCCTTCCTTCCCTTATCCTTTCATGTTTGAGCAAGAGTTCCTAGTCTAATAGGTCATATAGAGTGTATTCTAGTGTGTAAATCTTTTTCAACTGTACAATTATTTTTGGAGTGTGTAATATGCCCTCTGGTTTATTTGCCTTATGTTGCTACTCGCATCTGACCTCTATATTGAAATACTCATGTTAGAACCCATTAAGACTTATAAACTAGTTTGTATGCCTTGTTTTATCATGGTAGAAATATGATGGTCACATAGAAGATATTTTGGTACATCACCTCCTTTAGAATAAGTTTAATTCATGTATTCTCTAACTCTTTTCCCCATAAGTAAGTAGTAGTTTAAGTGATAAGCATTGTATGTATACTCAAGGAGCTAGCCCTTAAATCTAGAGGCTCATTTCTAATATAGGTACATCCATATACCTGGAGATATTCCCATGTTGTCCAAATCTAAAAGAGGCCTGAACACCCTCTTTTAGGGTGTAAGATTTGGTGACAATAGTTATATTTAACTAAAAAATGTTGTGGGAAGACTACATCCCAAATCTAAGGATTTTGTGAAAATCTGTTGGATTGCAATTTTTACAATTGCTATTAAAAATTGTAATTTATGTGTTAATATTTTCTCATAATGAGAGGAAGGTTTGGTTGAAAGTCGGTTGGATACCAAAAACTTGTTATGAGTATCTAAGATGAAATTGCTGAATATGTTATTTTTGGATGAGATAATAGTTGTGAGTTATGGTGTGAAGAGGGATAAAAACTCCTTGTTAAATAATAATTTATATGCAGCCTAGAATGCCTACTTTGGCATGAGTTAATTGATTTCCTAGCTATATAGGTGGTTATAATTTGGGTAAAAAAATAGTTTTACTGCATTAAAAATAGTAGTTTATTGATAAACTTGCCAAAAATTTTAAGGTTGATAAAGGTGCATGCAACACCTTATTTTATTCACTTTGGCCCTACAAAAGGAAACCAAGTTGAAAGGATGGTTTTTTAGCCTAGTTAAAAGGAAGGGCATGGTTGTCTTGGAGGTGTCATATGAAATTAGATAGGGTAAAACTATGAATATACTCACGATATGAGTATGATTAATCTACGTGTTATACGAAGAAGGTAAGTACATGACAATATTCCTTATCTTAATTATAAACTATACAAGTACATAGTAGACATGATTTTTATTTTAGATGATAATTGATAAAGTTTATCAACCTGGTTATCTATATCCTTGAGTTATCTATTAATGCTTGTAATGTGTAAGCATTTTATGAAAAAAGTATTCAATTTAGAATTATTCTTGGTTGTTAATTTGTCATCGGGATAACTCCTCTTTAAGGAGGGGAGGATGTTATGACCCCAATTTTTTGATACTCGTATATGACTACTTAAGCATTATTATTATTACTTGTATAGCTGGTTGTATTTTTTAATCTAGATGGGCTATATTGTTGGATGTCAATATGATGATACTTTGACTATAGGTTGATGATGTATCATGTTTTAATTTATACACATGATGTTATATGGACTAATTGTTATAATTAATGTTTTAGTATAGTTTTATATTGATTATCTACTATCAATCAAGTATTACTGATGTATATTTAGTGGTTGTAGGCACTGATAAATGAGTTGAGATGGATGTTGGCATTAGTACCTAGGATATCAAAGTGGTTTTCAAGCAGTCGAATGGGTTTCAATAGGTATCCATGTGTTTTTGATTTAATCCCTTACCATTAGATAGTTCATTGTTTTATTTGTACTATCACTAATTATCTTCATGCCTTTATTACGTCTTGTCTTTTACTACCTTGTCATATTATTGTTTGATTTTTGCATGTCATCATGGTGTTAATTGGTTCAGCTATTCTCTTTTAAAACCTCCCACTTTGATCTTATTCCCTCTCCTCTACAAACTCCTCACCACCCCAACTTTGTTTAGACTTACCCTTGCTAGGACTTGGAAATACTAAAGGACTCCCATAGACCTCTCCCCATGACCCCCCAATGTGGACTATGGCCATGGTCACTTGGTGTATGTTTATTGCTTAGTTAATTCAAACCCTTTGGCATTAAAACATTTTTTTTTTTATATTGATAAGTTTGGATTTTTCTAGATTGGGTCATTTATGACCATTGTATTTATAATTTTGGTGGGGGGGAGTGTGTCTTGGGAGTCAGTTGATGGCATTAGAGGGAGTTTATATCTTCAGGTATTGAATAAAAAATTCATGAGGGGTATGGGTGAGTTGGATAGATGGGACAAAGAGAGTCATTGGGTGGGTAGATTAGACATAGGCAGGGGAGAAGAATGGAAAAATGGAGAAAATACATAGCTGATTTTTGGGCTTTAGCTTCTGGGACCTTGGTTCTCAGCTCTTTTTTGCATGGTCAATTTTTTTGTGTGTAAAAGAAGGTTATTTTAGACCTGGTTATTGACTTTGCTTGCATCTTTTGGGTTCTCTCTTGACTGTGTTGAATCAGGTAAGCCATTCTTGACTATTAGTCTATTTATTTTCTTTTGAAAGAAATTATAAAAGAGATTTGACACTGCAAATGTAGCTGGGAAGTCGTAAGACTTCTAGATGGGTATCCAATGCCCAACAAATTTAATCAATTTTTATTTTTTCATATAAACTTGAAAAAGAGATTATTTTTGCCATCTAATTTTTATATACACATGTATTTATATATTGGCCTGGTGAATGAATATTATTGTTGGAGGTCCTCTGTAACTTCTAGGAAGGGTTTTGTGTGTTCATGTTTCCATGACTATGTTTTAATGGATTCATTATTGCTTTAAACCTTATTTTACCCAATTGGGTCATTAACCATAAGCAAATAAAGGGGTTTTAAGGTCTTTGACTATGTTGTTTGTTTCATATAGGCAATATGCACATATGTTCCTATGTATATCTAAAAGGCAATATATTAATGTGTCCTGGCTTTCTTTTATCCAACCCTAAAATTTTATTTAAATACTCGTGCTACTATATTTCCTTTTTTGGTGATTTAACCTGAGTATATTGCTAAAGTGGGTCTTTGTACCCTATTTAATTTGATTGAATACGTAATGTTCGATTCATGGTTGAAGTGGATAATCATTTTGGGTTTCTCCAACTTTAATGGCAAAGTTTTTATATTTTGATTTGGGTTCATTTGAAATGAAGCTTGGACTAATTATTTTCTTTTGATGATCTGGTTATCCATGATTTCTTTGAATAGTTCAATTATATTATAAATATGTGTGTGTGTGTGTGTGTGTGTTTTATTTGGAGATCCTCTACGTGTTACCTTGAATAACATGATTTTGCTATGGCTAGGTTGTGGTTTTATTGAAGGGTTTCTATGTTTTTTATTTACTAACAACCCATTGGGATATAGGTGAAAGATCTGATGGAATCATTATTTTATGATAAAGGGTTTGACTTTAAATATGACCATCATTGAGTGTATTGTTTTGTTAAAAACATTTAAACCTAATTTTTAAGATTTGAGGGTCATATGAGGTTTTGAGACCTCATGATGATTCTACGAATCCCATATATCGATTCTTGATGAAAAAATCAATTTAAAGTTATGAATAATTGTTACGATCATTATTTGTTACTTTAAAAATTATTTGTATGGCTGAAGTCAAAATGAATGCATTGACTGGTTTATTTATGTTATCTATTTTAATCTATTAAATTATAATGAACTATGGCTTGGATGAGTATAACTTGTTTAGGGTTATATATTTTTTGATTTATATCATATTATATGATGGTTTGATTATGTGGATGTGGTATAATCATTCTTAGACTAAGATTAAATGGCTAAGCTGTAATTATGTGCTTATGAACATGGGATATGGATTGGTATCTAGGATATTATAGGTTGACCATACCCTTGAAGATTTTTCAAGTTGGTTTTTTGAATGTTATGGACATGAATTTAGTTGTTAAATCTGTGGCTATATCCTTCAAAAAACCTACAATGGATTATCCCCACTTTTAAATTATAATAATGTCTAACTTGGTTATTTTTGTCTCATCTTAGGATGGTGCTTTGATAGTCACTTTCTTGTGCTACTTCTATTTTGTGTTGAGTTGTCTAATGGTTTGAGAATCTTGACTTGCTCAGAATTCCTTTTTGACCTTGATAACCAAAACCACCATCTAATTGATGGATGGGGTGGTTAGGGACATCAATGGTTGGACACATAAGATTTGTTGGAAGGGTTTGTTTGATTGAATTATATGCTTCTCACACTCTTGAATGATATCATGGATAGACATGATGTATTGGTAATATTTTATTATATGTTATTTTTTATGTTTATTAACTTAGTTGTTTATCACATTCATATAGTATGATTAGTGAACATAATTATAATCTAATTTCATTTGGATATTGGTTTAGTTATAATTGGTGATTATGGTATGCTAACCTTGTATTTAGAAATGGATCATGCTATACAAATAAGAAAGTGAAAGGTTTATAATGTTGGAGTTCACTTCCACTTTATGAATTTAATCCTATACATGTGCTTAAGTTATTTATTAGATGTTTAGATGGTTATCATTACTAATTCCATATTAGTACACTACATTTCCATTATTATCATGCTAATAAATTATAGTTGATCTTATTCACACTTATCATAGCATTTATTTCTTGTGTAGTTATATAGAATATTCACTTAGTTCTTGACATGAGTACTATATGGTAAATCTTAATAGAGATTCACTTATACAACTATGCCACTTACTCTTGGATCTTAAACATACTCAAGTATGTTGGCTTGAGTTGTGAATAAACTAAAATATTAGCATGGAGGGATATTCTATTTCCTTTTTGGTACACACACACACACACACACACACACACACACACACACACACACACACACACACACACACACACACACACACACACACACACACACACACACACACACACACACACACACACACACACACACACACACATTTGGTTTCAGCTTGTATATGAAATATAGAAACAATCTCAATTAAATTTTGATGCTAGCTTATGAGAGAAGCATGAATAGATATCTAATTGCATACCTTAAACTTATAGAGCTGCGTATAAAGGTATGCACATTCATTATTAATTGATCTAATTATTGTTGATTTCCTTTCTTAAGTTTTAGTTTTAGATACATGGTTTTAATGAATAAAATTTTGAGTTTGATTTCTATACTAAGGGTAATATAGTATATGAATAAGTTAGATTTAAATTTTGGAATGAATTGTCATCTTGTAAATGAAGCAAGTTATTTTAAATCACTTATTTTGTTAAATATAATTTTCTAAGTGATATATTTATCCCTGCTTGATGATTATACAATTAGAACGATGGTTGAACATGCATGAGTTGGACTTCATACTTATGAGTTAAGTATGCATATTATCTTCTTTATTATTGGCTAGAAATGAACACATATTGTTGTATCATGACATGTTCAAACATTATTTTGTAAGAGTTCTTAAATAAAACATTTTATTTGAGTTCCACTCCTTTGATACTTCGCTGAAAATTCTTGTTGAGAGGAATACTTGTTGATTGTATGGATTTTACATATTTGATTATGTGGGAAAGCTATGATGCTTATACACTTCTATACCTGTTGCATAAGAAACTACTGTAATGTATATGCATATTATATACTTGTTTATGTTGGAAAACATATCACTTAACCATGTTTTATTATGCTTTGAAAAGGTGTTGCATGAAGATTGAGTTGTTCCTTTAATGAAATTCTTGATTTAAATAAAGGTTAAAAAACCAATTGATTATCATGCTTGATAGTTTTCTAAGTAAATGTATGGATGGAAAATAATTAAGGAAGAGTGAAAGTTACATGGATTATATATATCTCCTTTAATTTAAATTTAATGGTTGATTGAATAATATATGTTAAAGGAATATATAATTTGTTGTAATATGCTTTCTATTTGCATTAATTTCTCTTCTTGTTGATCATAAATGCATTGGATATTTGCCAATAAAATATCATTACATAGATTCAATTACGGACTACTATTATATCTTATTTGATAAATAATAAAGTTGTTCATAATTGTATCATTATTATTTTATTCATATAGTGAAATTCATGCTCTAATTGGACAACTTGTGAACTTAACACAATATTTTGGTTAGGGTGTAGTGACCTTAAGCCATGAGGAGGTTGACAACCTTGGCTGGTAGCACTTGAATAATGGTTTATGATGCCTTGGTTTTTATTCCATTTCATATTTGTAATTTCTTTTAAGCAATGATAGATATGTTGTATGCTTATTGGAATTCAATATATTTTGCATGTGTTCAAATTAATTATTGGTTGCCATGTATGATTAACATGTTTGATATCATACCTAGTTGTCAACATTATATATTGTTCTCATTTTATAGAACTATTTTGACCACATGATAATGAAGGGTGTATGAGTTTTCATTTTCATTTGAGCATACATGAATACATTATTTGAATATCTATTTCTTCCTCAAGCAAAGTGTTGGGTTTGACACACAATCTTAAAGCATACTTTGTTGGTAATTCACATTTTTTTTGGGTTGTTTCAAATTATTATCAGTGTTCATGTACTGAGCAAAACATTTTCTTAATTTATAATAAAATAGTTATAATAAAAATAAAAATAATGATTAATAGATTTACATTATTAACTAGATAGTAATAGATTATACATAAAACATATAGTAGGAAATGAAAGTTAGAAAATAGTAGAAACATGCTTTAATCAGTAGAAATTATACTCAGATGAAAGAACTGTACTAGAAATGGTTGTAAATATTATATAAACTATGTTAAACCTAATTACAGTTATTCCTTATCATGTATATAATTTTAAATCTCATTCCCTTGTTGATATTAATATTGATTTCATGCTCTAGTTGTTATTATCAATTACATGCCCTTACTCATTTTCAAAATAATCACCTGTATCTATTTATGCCCTTTCTCCAATATTGTGAATCTCATGCTATGTATTCGCTTCCCTTCATCCCCTTGATTTTTCCTTCGAGTGACTATCCTTCGATTGAAAAGCACGAATAACCAAACCTTGTAGATTTGTTTGTATTTTTTTATATTGTAATGAAATCCAAGATAAAAAATTCTTGTTCAAATCACACCATGGCATTTTTAAAATTTGAATGTGTCATATTAAAATATCTCACTCAAATTAAAATGTAGATTTTTAAAATTAAAACATTAAAAGGGACACATTGAAATCTGTGGGTTAAAAGTTTTAAGGCAACATTTTCAAATTTTAAAAAGGTCATTTATTTTTATCTGCATTTTTAACTCCATATTTTTAAAATTTGAATTAAATTTTCTTGTCACACATATAATAAATAATTTTAAAAATAATTAAATGTAATACATAACAAATTTTAATAATATTTCAAATATTTTATACACGTAGTTATTTAAAATGGTCTCTCAAAATTTAAATATAAACTATTTGAGATATATTTTCTATAATTTTATTTTTTGACTATAGAAATACCTTGGATAATTTGATATAGAATTACATGTTAATATATAGATTGATTTTTATTTTTTAACTCTTGTGTTATTTGTTAAGATCCACACAATTTAATATTTAATGTAGTGATAATAACTATGCATTGTGTATATTAAATATTTAACCTTAATAAGCTTTTTTATATTAAGATAAAATATTCTAAATAAATTTAATATATTTTAAAGAAATAAAACAATTATAAAAACTAATTTTAATTTTTTTTTAAATGAGTGAAGTTAAACCCTATTACCTAACATTTTAGAGCAAAGGGAATAGTGCATGATAGAGGAAATGAGTTGAAGGAATCACTTTCCTTATCTCTGAGGGTTGGTCATAGCTTAACAAAGGTAGATTACCACGCTCGCAAAGAATAAATTCTTGAGACCAAATATTGACTAAGGTTCAAATTAGGAGTGACTAGAATTAGTGGAGGAGGTAGTAATGGGGTAGAGACACGGGAGGTTCTAGAAGTGTACTCAATACGGAAGATTTTGGAAAAAACACGTTGCAAGAAATAGGAGTGAAAAATATTCCCTTGGGTGAACGTCAATTAGAGCTCGATGGAAGACATGATAAAGAGGAAGCTATGGTGAAGGATTTTTATACTCTCATTTCTAAGGATGGACTTAATATTGGATCAGCCAAGGATATTTTTAGAAATCAGAGACCCCTTTCTCAAAATATTTTGCTCTTAGAGGATCATGCCCTAATTGGAAACTTCATAGGGAAATGGCTAAAAATAGGCAAGATCAAATATTGGGTCAAGGATCAGTGGGTAAGGATATAAAGGTCAGGTTTTTACCCTATGGATTTTTCATTGTGATTGTTTCAAACTTGAAATCCAAATTGAATATTTTAAATCATCCTTTCTATTCCATGAGAGGTGTGGGTCTTTGGATCCAATAATGGTAGCCTAATTTCAATATTTATTTTTCTTAACAAGGTAAGTTTCCTATTTGGATTAGATTATATGGTTTCCACTTAGAATATTGGGGTCATGATTATCTTATTGCTTTAGGATATCTATTTGGGAAGTTTATAGAAATTGATCTAGTCTTTGAAAAGGGTATTTTGGCTTCTTATGGGATAATTCATGTTTTTATGGAATTTGATTCATAAATTCATAAATTTATCCACATTAAGTCATAGGGACTATCTTGGTCTCAAAACTTTGATATCGAAAATAATACTTTTATATGTTTCAAGTATAGATAGTCTGGGCATTAACATAAGTTTTACAATATCCAACCCTTTAATATATTCTCTAATTTGGGCTCTATGATTCAAGTTTGGAAACTAGTTCATAGTGGGAAGTTTTGGTCTCAACAAGATTAAAAGTGTATTTAAATAAATAAGGAGGTGCTTGAGCTTAGCAAAGGAAGTTAGGATGAATTTTTTCTTTAAAAAATTATAAACAGAGACTCTCTTGGATAAACTAGAAAAAGGAGCTGTAATGTCTCCATTATCTCTTCTTAAAGGCTATGACTATGTCTCTGAGAAGTCCTAAGCTATTAAATATTCTATTCAAGGTCCTTTACAGGGTTCAATGGACTCATTTTTTGGCTTAAACCCCTATTTTATGGTTTTGAATCCCACACCCATTCTTGAGGACCTAAAACTTGTTTCAGAATTAGAAAAAAATGATTTAGAAGAGGAATTGAATTCAAGGGAAGTCTTGATGATTTTTTCAATCATAAAGATCCCTTCTTTAGCTGAATTATGGAAAGCCTAGGAAAAAAGGGAAAAAATAAGCTCAAGACCATATGGATGGGGAAATATCTATTGGTAAGCATGGTATATTACCATTTTTTATTTTGATAAGTAGGGGTGGAACTCCCACTCCCTCTTCATGAAGCTAATTTATTAGAATGTTAGGAACCCAAATGCCCCTAACAAGAGGCACTTGGTTAAGAATTCACTCTTTTTAATAATTCTTGATGTTTTGTTGATTTAAGAAAATGAAGATGAGTTTACCATAAACTTATTTTTTGATGGATTCGAGTTGGAACAGGTGGAGTAGTTCTTTTGTGTAAGATTTTGGGGATTTAGGTGGTCAAGTTATTCTTTGGTCTCTATCCAAGGTTTTTTTGGATATGTTAGGGTCTGGTTCAAATTGGCAATTTTTCCATATTTTTAGATTTTTATTTAATAAATACTTTCTATTATTTAACGTTTATGGTCTGAACAAGTCTTCTCACAAACTATTGCTTTGGAATGAGCTACCTAATATTATGGCTAACTTTTCTAGTCATAGGATTGTCTGGGTGGTGATTTCAATGCACTACTCTATCTTTTGGATAAATTGGGAGGGTGAATGCAAATAGTTATTAATAAATTGTATTTTTATCATTTGTCTCTTAGAATGAGTTTTATGATGTGCAACCAAAGTAGGGTTTATTCGCTTAGAATAAAAAAATTGATGATCAAAACATTGTCAAACATTTGGATCATTTTTTGGTTTCTTCTTCTTGGTTTTCTCTGAATTTAATTTTAGAGAGTTACATTCTCCCTATTTATAGTTTTTATCATTTCCCTATTGAATTCAATTTTTCTATGGTGATACTTTAGTCCTTTTTCCTTTCAAGTTTGAAAAAATGTGGCTTCAGGATCTTTCTCTCCAAGCTCTTGTGAAAACTTGGTACAATTCAGGTCCTATCATAATAGGATCTCATATGTTTAGGATGGCTAAAAATCATCAATTTATCAAATTCTACTTGAGACAATGGAATGCCATTTTTTTTCTAAAATAGTTTCCAAGAAAAGGTCCATTTTGAAATAGAATTAGAAATTGTGAACAAGGCCATTTTTAGTTTAGGTATGGATCAAGCCTCTTATAAGTTAGAGAAAAGATTGATCACAAAATATGAATAAATCTTTCTGCATGAATAAATTCATTGGAAAACAAAATGGAGGGAAGTTTGGGTCAAAGAAGGTGACCAAAACTTAACATTTTTTCACAATTCCATAAGAATCAAATGAAATCTCTCTTGAATCTCGAAAATTAAATCTATATCAAGTGAGGTGTTGGATTCACAAGATGAAATTCATAGGGATGTTTTTAATTTATTTCAGAACTTACTTAAGGATGATAAGGCTTTTAATATTCACACTCAAATTGCCAATATTGATTTCATTCCTAGCCTGGTGACACCTGAGCAAAATGATAAAATTTTAGCACCCTTTACTCTAGAAGAGTTTCACTCTATAGTCTTTACTTTGGGGAAATATAATGTGCCTGGTCCTAATGGGTTTTTGGTAGCTTATTTCATACTATTTAGGAGATTGTAGGTGAAAATGTGTTGAAGATGGTTGAAGACTTGAGAAGAAGAAAAAAATGTTATCCTAGATCTTAATGTCACTTTCATATCCCTTATTCCTAAAGGTGATTCATAGATGAACTTTGGGTACTTTTTTTCCATCTCTCTATGTAATATGGATTATTAGATAAATTCTAAAGTGATGGTGGTGAGGTTAAGATCCATCTTGGATTTTTTGATCTTAGAGGAGCAAGTAGGGTTTGTCCCTAGATGGAATATTCAGGAAGGTATTATAATTGCTTATGAAATTATGAATTCTCTCTCTCACACTCATACTAAAGGTATGTTGATCAAGATTGACATCATTAAAGCTTATGATAGAGTGAATTAGTTGTTTTTAATCAAAGTCTTGGAGAAATTTGGTTTTGATCAAGCTTGGTGTGACTGGGGTTTTAGTTATCTTTTAGGTCTAAAATTCTCTATCTTGGTTAATGGAAATATGGAAGGGTTCTTTGAGTCTTATAGGGGCCTTAGACAAGAGGACCCTCTTTCCCCTTTCTCTTCATTTTATGATAGAAACTTTGGGTTGTGTAGTTAAGCAAGCTAAGTTGGATTCTTAGCTGAGTGGGATTCATGTTTCGAAAGGCTTGCAAAGTCTCACACAATAATTTACTAATGATACTTTCCTCTTTGGCCAAGCATCTTGCATAGAAGCTCAATTTTTCAAGAGTATCATCTCAATTTATGAGGAATCTTTAGGTCAAATGGTGAATGAAATAAAATCATAGATTTAATTTATCAACTACTATGAGTAGGTTCAATAGGAAATATCTCATATTTTGGGCTTTAAGATTAGGAAACTACCTTCCAAATATTTAGGCATCCCACTCTTTATTGGGGTTGGTAAAATTTATCATTGGGATAACTTGATCAATTAATTCAAGGATCAATTGGATTATTGATAAGGTAGGTGGTTTTTTTACTGAGTGTATTATTCTTATCAAATCTATTTTGAGCTCCCTTCCCATTTATTACCTTTCAATTCTTCAACCACCTAGCTAGGCAGTAAAGATTTTAATAAGAATTATGAGGGATTTATTATGGTAATGAGTTCATGATAATAATAAGATTCCTTTTTTGAATTTGTATAGGGTTTACAAGGCTAAAATGTAGGAGGTGCTGGGGTGAAAAGTTCAAGTCTCCAAAATTAGGATCTAGGAGCCATGTTGGTTTGGGGGATGATCTCTAAACCAAAATGTCTTTGGTGTAGCCTTCTTCATTGAAAATATTTTAACTTGGATAATCATAAGAGTATTGTTTTTATTAATAACCCCCCCAAATGTTCACACTTTTGTAATTTTTTTTTGGGATGGAGATCTAAGATTATAAAACATGTGTCTTGGACCATTCACAATGGTAGATTCAAAAATTTATGGGAGGATTCTTAAAATGGGCATAAGCCTTTGGCAGATATTCTAAATTTGGCTAAGGTAAAATTGACTCTCTCTACTAATTAGGGAGTATCAGTGGTGAATCATATTAAATTAAAGTAGTCCTAGGGTCTATCTTCTTGGTCTTGTAGGAACTTTGAGTTGCTTGATATTCCTAAAGATCAAGAAAAACTAAAATAATGAATGGAAAAGTTTTTTTTTTTTTTTTTTGAATTCTAAGGAAGATTCATTATGTGAGATTGGGGTTAAGTCTGGTAAGTATCTAGTGAGTCTTGGTTATCATATGGTAGATAAAATAGATAATCTTATGTGATAAGTTTAGTTATTATGTTAGGGCAAGAAGGGTCTTCAAAAAATTGGAGCCTTTACATGGTTGGTAGTTCATAATCATATCCTAACACATGAACATTTGGTCAAAGTTATCTTTATTTTCCCTTCCTGTTGTTGTCTTTATAATCTATAGAAGATTCTACTAAGCACCTTCTTTATTCTTGTCCATTTGTTGTTTGGTGATGGTCCTGGTTGTGTTGTAAGATGGAATGGTCCTGAGCATGGCCTTTCTCTATGTTTAATGCATTCTCTTCCTAGCCAATTAGGGAAGTAAAAAAATCCTTGTTTGGATTATTGAAGGTGAGTCTAGTTATTCTTCTCTAAAATTTTTGGAAGGATAAAAATTGGTGCATTTTAAAGGTAAAAAAAATGCTTTCTACAAGTTTGAAATAATCATAGGTGGTAATCTCATAGGTTGTCTATTCTTAGGTAAAATGAGGAAAATGTAGCCTCTTGACTTGGGATATGAGAATGTGTGAAAAATGTGTTAGAGGTACAATCACTAAGAGGTGGGGTGAATTAGTGAGCCCAAATAATCCAAATTCAATTCTAATCTTTAGATATACTTAATTAGTTACCATAGGAATTCATGAAGCATATATATCATTCATAGCAATGAGTAAGAGAGACAATGCAAGATCAATCACATAACACATGACATACATGGGAAACCCTCTTGGGAAATAAAACCCACTAGAACCTACAATTGGACTACTATCCTATAAAACAAGAACCATCAAGGAACTACCATTCCTAATTTTAGTGAGATTGTAATCCTACAAGGAACTACTACACCTATCTAGTTGAGCACCCACAAAAACTATACTTTTATCAAGTTTCACCTTGTAAGGGGGAAATAGCCCCCTTAGATGTTGAGCACCTATAACAACACCTATGAACACATCTCAACACTAATTGCCTACCAATCTGATGGAGATACAAATTATATCATATCTCTTCAACTCTACACACTCAATGCATCCAAAGCCACCTTTTAGACCACTCTACACTTCTTAACAAAAAATCTATCACCACAACACTCCCTATTGATTAAATCACATTAAATACTTGAAACAACACATAAAGATCAATTAGGGCACATTACATACCCCAACTATCCCCACTCTTCAACCCTTTGCTCATACTTTAGCATACCTAAAACCACTCTATCATAACAACAACAATAAGACTACATGGTCATCCACACAGTCCATACTCTGATCAATATCTAAAAATATCCACCAAGCTTTCATAGACACCAACAATTCTTCGCTCATTCTCAAGACATTTAAAACATCCTTTTGGATCACTTTAGACCTATTCACTCATGCTCAACCTACAAGAGCACTATTATTCCATTAAAAACATGACCTACAAGTCATTCACATAGTTATCAATCTACTCTACTCATGAACCCAACCATTGGGAACACTTGGCCTCTTCTCTTCTTCACTTCAATGTATACACCACACTTCCAAACCTAGAAACCATATCCTTTGGTTTCACTATAGACAAAGCTTTCATGAATAACAACTTCATGGTCAGCAATTAGAATTGACTTAACCCTTAAGGCTTCTCTCATATAAGACAAGGCTAAAAAATAATCTTCATAGGTTTATCATAGCATCTATGGGTCATCCTTAATTAGCTACACCTTTTAATAAGGCCCTTGTAGCTCTTATAGGTCTCATGGAGATATATTCACCCATTTAGCACATCATCAAACACACTAAGAATATAGAACCACTTCCAAAAGCATGGGTTTACTCTTTATGTCCCTTTTAACATCTTTATATGATCATAGTCATCTTTTCTCACTTCTGTATATGCTCAAACAAATCAAACTCTAACCTAGTGCACAAGAATATTATGAACAAACACATAGTCAACTTCTTAACCTTTGATCATATAAACTATCAATTGGTCAAAAATTCAAAATGGACACAGAGCATCCTCATAGAGTCTACAATACTCCTCAATAACCAATTCACCATGAGACATTGAAACAACATCAACACAAGCTCAAACATCCTTCTTGGGTCACTTGTAGAATAAGCATGAACACATAATCAACTTAGAACCTTAATATCTTTGACTTTACACACTTTCAAATATTCAAATTAGGTTCATTATATGTGGCATAGAATTCTCTTCATCTTTGCTTTTTATAGAAATAGCAAATTTGTTAGGCCCCATTTCATGCTAAGTAATGGATCAATACCAACTCTACAAACACCTAAGCATGAGAAAACTATTTAAATGGTTTCTATTTTTGTCTTCTAGAAGTGCTAATTGGTTGGTGACTATTAATTCCGAGTAGCATCAAAAACTAGGTGCATGAGACAATGACTAGCCATTTAAGACAAGTGGATCCTTTTTGAATCATGTAGCATTAGGAATAAAGTGTATAGGATAATGACTACACATTAAAAGCAAAGCATAATGGAGGTAGTGGAATGTGTACCTCTAGTGCTAGCTCAGTAGTTGGCATGCTCTTTTCCCCATGAACCTAGGATGCTCTAAAGCTTGTAAAAGGAAGTTGAGTTCAACTAAAGAGAGGAGAGGCAAATTGGTATAATGAAGCTCTGGTGAATTATTACTACAAGCATTCTTTAGGATTAGAACTTATCATGGTATGGATTTTGATGTTCCCCTCTGTAATTCCCAAGCTTGCTTGTGAGCTTCTGCCTTAGTATTTTATGTTGAGTGCTTTCTTAGTTGTATTAGATCATACATGTATTATTTAACTAATTTAATGAAGATTGATTTACACAAATAGATAATGGCATAATGGTTAAGCTATTGAATGTTATTCAGTGCATGTTATATTATATTTCAAATAATGTATTAAGTTTTCATGAGCTCCTAACCTAGTTCATTAATGTGGGATATGTAGTAGGGAAATGAGCTTGATGACTTTGACATCAAAATTATTTAGTATGGTTGAAGCCTTGCACCCTGGACTACTACCCATGCCTGAGTGTAAGACTAGGACTAAGTCCCTCAACTAGATCACCCTTTACCACTCAATTGGTTGAATGCCTGTAAACCCATGCAACCTAAGGATTACACCTATTAGCACACAACCATCATTTCACCAACTAGATCTATGAAGAGTAGAGTTGTGCCATGATACAACTAACCCAATAGACCCTGGTCCCTTCTTTATTGCACTTCGGGGTGAGAACATAAGGCTTGCACCTTATGTAGAGTGATAAATGTTGAGTGCTAGAGGAATTCAATGCCTATGCCCCTTTTAGGACTAGCCTAGATCTGATTTGGATGGCTATATAGGGATGTGACTAGGTCCATGACTAGAACCACCCATTTTACTATAACATTTTGGTTCCATTATCAAGACTTGTTGAATTTTGTTTTTCCAATGGTATGACAAAATAATGCTTTAACTTTCCCTAAAAAACATCGAGCACTGTTTGGAAAGAGTGGAAGACAACTTTGTGTAGAATCATCTGACTTGTAAAGGGAAGAACCCAAGGAAGTGGGTCTATAAACACTTATATGATTCCCTAAATGAGGTGTTCTTTTGAAAAATACTAGAGCAAGTATACCACTAATTAGCTTCTTATGCGACCCATAGAAATTAAAGCTATAGATAGTGCCTTGAATGGACAAAATAACACCTAAAGAATCTTGAGAACTTAGCCACTTGGACTAGAGCTGTAGACAAATGGTGGCAAGGGGCATTAAACAATTATATGCTTGAGTTCATGGTATCGAGGTATTCCTACCTTAAAAAAATAGAGTACCAATTCTTGTGTGAGCCTAAGGGCACATTTGTGAAATAACTCAACACCAAAATCAAGAAGCTAATGGTGGATTACAAATTTGAAATAATAAGGATTGAAGGCTAAAGTCCTCTCACATATGAGTAGCACAATAGGGAAGAAGGGGATGTGTAGGTGAGGTGCAATGGAAGGAGATGAGAAGACAGATAATAAAGAGCTTAAATGATAGGCTTATAATAAGAAGAGGCATAAGATGATAGAAGATATAGAACCTAAAAGTGCTAAGAGGACCCATAGTGAGTAAGAAGGGTATGGGGAAGGATCTCTTGAAAGGTAGCCCTATCTATAGGAAGGAACCCTCAAAGCCTTGGAACAAGTTTCATAATTGGCAAGTGAATACTTAGGGTCCCTTCAAAACTTGACTACTAGAGATGTGCTAGATGCACCTACCCCATTTAAACCTATGGTGCAAGCTCATGTGCTAGATTTCCTAAAGGAAAACATAATATTGACAATTGACCTTGTTGTCAACATAAACTTTGATCCCTTTGAAAACTTAGACCAAAACTTCATGATTGAACAAGTCATCCTACATGAAGAGGTAAGTGAGGATACATCCAGACCACATAACACTCTATGACCAGATAGAACCTAAGTGCAAGTATCCTAATTTAGATAATTTTAGCTATGTAACTTAGGCAATAGCGCATTAGAAGTGACTTTGTGCCACTAGTGGGCAATATCACTCCATCATCTTCGATGGTGCTAGTAGTGACCACATGAGTAGTAATTGGTATAGTGGTTAGAAGCTTAGGAGGATAAGCACCTTAGGTACCAGATGCTCCCCAACCCTAGATATATTATGAAATGGCCATACACCTATCATAGTATCAAGTTGTGGAGAATTCCATAAAACATGTACTCAAGTGTGAGTTATAATGGTGTGCTTAAGGAATAACCTAGTTTGAGCATAAGGCAACTAAGTTCATGATAACCTTACTTGAGCGCACCCATACTTGGTACAGGAAGTTTTATCCTAAAAAATATATGGTTGATATGACACCTTGAAGGGAACCTTCTTAAAGGAGTTTGATATACATGAGTTTGAGTAGAAGATCATTACCATGCTCAAGGAGATAAACTTGGGATTATCAAAAAGTGTGTGCTTATACGATGCTAGGTTCAAGACTCTCCTCTCCAAGATCCCTTATGACATTCACCCCTCATAGTATGTGCAATGGTTCATTGGAGGACTGCTAGTGCCATTCAAAAGGGTGCTCTCTATGAAAACATTCACAAACCCTTTAGAATCACTTGAAGTTACTCTCAGAGTTGAGACAGTTAAGAGTACTGATATAGGCATCAACCTATTCATGGAGGTGCAAATTGCATCCATATCCTCCCAACTATAGAAGATGACTAATAGTTCATCAGAAGATGTTTGAAGTAGGTTGTGGTGCATTGACTATGAGATAGAGGGTCATAATGGAAAAAAATGCCCTTAGTGGAATGTGCATGCACTGTTTCTCAGATCTAAATTTTATCATAAGGTGCATGATGTTTTAAACTTCCCCTTATTGTAACATGCCAATCAAGTCAACATGACCATCTATTACAAGTTATGTGATGCCTACACTCACAACATAGTTGAATACTGAGTGATTGATGAAATACACTAGAACATAGAGAGAGGTGCATGATAAGTAACTGCAATAGTTAAAGTTTAGGTGAACCAAAGAAATGAGGGTTATAGTCAGTAGAATGCTAGATATGGGAACCAAAGAGGCACCAAAAGGTGAGGTGGAGGATGTGGTGGAGGAAGATTTCCTTCATGGTCATGTTACAAGTGTGGGTTAACTAAAAACTATCAATACAACTACTTGATGCATTTAATGTACAAGTATTGTCAAAGATTGCATGTGGTTGAAGAGTGCCCTAACTTATACAAAAAGCTAAACCAAAGCAAAATGGGTACTGAAAAATGTGTAAGGATGATCAATAATGAGCTTAAAGATTCAAAGTGGGTCCTAAAAGCATAACTAATATGCACGTAGCCAAGCAAGGTGTAGGTAACCACCTAGAGTGGGTTCACCAATTAATCACCTCATGTGCTAACACAAGAGCTATGCCTAGAATATGGTGAACCAAGATGCATTGAGCACATAGCGTATCTTGAGCTAAAATTTGTGCCTTACCCTGACCCTGCACATCAAAAGGACATCCTATAATAGGCAATGAGCATAATACATATTTTTTAGGGAGAACTCCAACTGGCTAGAGATCTAGAAGCACATGTTACTACTTTGCATAGAAAACAAAATAGCTAGGAGACTAAAATATAGGAGTTGATAGAGATCATGCACCTCTTAAAATGAAAGGGATACTTCCCCTACTAAAAAATATGCTCTTAAAGCATGTAGGGAAGAAGCCAAATGAAGTTTCTATGCCCCAAATAATTGAGGTTATGCTTCATATGGAGTGGGTGCATGAAGTAAGGCATACTCAAAACATAGAGTATGACCAAGAATTTATTGTGAATACCACCATAGATGGTTGGTCTATCTATGAGGTGTTGATTAACACTAGTGCAGAGGTCAATATCTTGACTAAGAACACATGGGAGAAGATGGGTAAGATAGCCTTGAGACCATCCCCCCATGTACTCTTCATGGCCAATAAGACCTGAGCATAATTGATTTGAATTAAGTAGAGCATTCTTGTAGATATTATGGGTACTAAATTCCACACTAACTTCAAGGTTATTGAGTTGGCTAGGTAGGATAACTACCTAGTGCTTCTAAGGAGGCCTTAGTGCTATGCTAATAATGTAGTTACATGATTCAAGAAATGATACATGACTTTAGAGAATGGTAACGAGAGGGTAATGATCCCCTTGTCAAGTGACCAAGGACCCCCTATGTAGAGATCATTGATTTAGAGGATGAAATCAACCATATTTATAACATCATGGTGTAAGGCATTGAGAATGTCCATCCCTTTGATCAGGGAGTGCTTTCCTAAGAAGATGGGTAGTCAACCTTGGATACCATCAATGTCGCTTATGACTAATGGATTGAAGAAGCATATGACCATAGGTCATAGATGCTACTTGGTGTGTGTAAAGGTGATAAAACTTATAAGGACTGGTTGGATCTAGATTGATCATGCCTAGAAATAATGTGTCCTAGACCAGGAGAAAAAATATGCTCTGCTTAAAAAAAGACAAGCTTGTGGTGCTCCAAAAATTTGAAGGAAGAAACCTAGTAGAAAGGTATGTCAATGAATTTGAATCATGCATCCCCAAGGAGATAGATAGAATGGGTGCACTTGTGTACACCTTGAGAAGCATTGCCATGTGCTAATGGTCTATGCAAAGGTCTAATTTACCAACTTGGCCAGAGGTAAAGGTAGCCATGTGTACCAGATTTAGGAGTAATGAGAAATTGGATATCTTGACATACTCTAGCAACTCTAAGTTTGTATCACATGTGCATATATGTGAAAAGACATGGACTGAATGTGGTACGACTGCCCAAAATAACCTATAGGTGTACTCTTTTTCTAGAAATTTGAAGACATGGGCATGGACATGGTACATGGTCAATGAGACACACCAAGAGATATCCAATTGGGAGGTCCTTAAGGAGAGGTTTATACATACCTTCTTTTCTTTGTAGAACCTAGAACTGGTCGATCCATTATAAGTGATTCAAAGGGTAGTGTTTGAAGACACTATAATCCTTGAGGAGTGCTTGAAGGACATGTTTAGAGAAAAAGGGTTAGAATTCTTGACATTCTTTAAGGAACAAACACTCAACAATGAATCCTGTGAAGAAGATGATGAAATTTGGAAGGAGTGCTACTAAAAAATGTGGACACTTAGAAGAAAGCTCATGTGCCAAGTAGATGATAACATCCCAGGTGAAGAAGACCCTACTCATATTCACATTGAAATAATAGAGGGAACCCAAAAAGTTGAGGATTCTCATCAGGAGATAAATGATCCATATCTCACACCACTCAAGACCATCAAAGTGGATATTAGTATGGAAGGGGAGCCAAATATGGCTACTCTAGGCACCTATTGGTTTGACATAGAGCTGGTATGAATCATAAACCTCCTAAAGGAGTTTCAAGATTTATTCCCTAGGACTTATTAGGATATGAAAGAAATCTAACCATGCCTAAGAAAGATGAGCATAAATCTAATATATGACACAAGACTAGTTAGAAAGGGCCCCTACCAGATGAATTCCAACCTCCATGCTAATGTCAAAATAGATATCGATGCTATGTTAGCTATAGGGGTCATTTAACTTGTATATGAGTTTGAGTGGGTGAGTACAATGGTAATAATTTTCAATAAGGATGGGCATATTCATATTTTCATCAATGATATAAGGTTGAATTCCACTTATGTCAATGACGCCTTCCCAACTTTGTTCATTGATGAAGTCTTAGAAGGTGTCATAAGTTACAAAATCTACACTTTTACTGATGGGTTTTTTAGCTATCACCAAGTCCAGATTTAGGAGGAGGATAAACCCAAAACAAACTTTATGATTAAATGGGGTTATTTTTCTTATAACATGATTCCCTTTGGACTCATGAATGTACCCACTATGTTCTCCAGAGTGGTGATCACCATGTTCAAATATTTCATCCATAGGTTCCTCCAAGTTTATTTGGATGATTAGATGGCATATGGCCTTGTGAAGGAACATTATGATAAAATGATCCTAATGTTTGAGTAGTATAGGTAGTTCCAGATATCCCTAAACCTAAATAATTTCATATTCATAACACCATTTGGAACCTTGCTTGGTCACATAATCTATAAATATGATTTACTCATAGATCCAATGAAGATTGCCATCATCATTCCACTATAAACTCCTACCACACAAAAGGATGTTTGCACCTTTCTTAGCCACTGTGGATATTATATAAATTTTATAAGGAGTTATTCAAAGATTGTACAACCACTAGAAGAGATTTTGTACAAAGATGGACCATTCTACTAGGGCAAAACACAAGAAGAGGCCTTCAAGACCTTGAAGATCAGATTGGCTAGCATGCCTATCTTATAATTTCTTGATTAGACAATACCTTTTCATGCCCATGTCGATGTCTCTAGCTCTATGATTTATGCAATCTTGGTCTATCATGGTGAAGGGAAAATGGACCATTCCATCTCCTTTTACAATAGGAAGTTGACCTCAACAGAGCAAAATTATACAACCATAGAGCATGAGGCACTTGCCATGGTCTATGCCTTACAAAGATTTAGACAATATTTATTGGATACCTCATTCATCTTTTTCAATAACAATGAGGCACTCGAGTACTTCATGAATAAGCCTATTTTACATGGGTGCATATGCATATGGATAGTTATATTTTAGGAGTTCTAATTCTCTGTTGTTGTTAAGCCTAGAAAGTAGAATTTGGGGCCAGACCATTTGTCCCACATCAGTTGTAGTGATGTGGAAGTGCTTATTGAATATGACATGTTAGATTCACAACTTTACCAATTCTAACACATCCCTGAGGATTTGGTGGAGATCATCACCTTTCTAATGTCTAGAGTTGTACCCTAGACTATGATGAATAAGGAAAAGAAATAGCTAGCAGTTCATGCCACCTCCTTTCAACTCATCAGTAATGAACTATATAAGCTAAGTAGAGATGTATTACTACATCAATATGTTTTAGAGCATGAAAGGGAATACATCTTTCAAGAGGCACATAAAGGTATAACAGGAGGACATTGCACTGGAGATGCAATGATAAAAAAATTTCTATAGTCAAGCTTTTGGTGGCTAAGGGTGTTCTAAGATATGAAGAACTACACCAAGGCATGTGATATATGCCAACACACAAGAAATCCTAACCATCAGAATGAGATGCCCCTGATCCCCATCCTTGCCTAGGTGCTATTAAAAAATGGGCCATTGATTTTTTTGGGCCAATAACTCCCATAACATGATGCACAGGTGTAAGGTATATCCTAGCAGCCAAAAATTACTTCACCAAGTGGGCTGAGGCCATGCCAACAAAATACTGCACATCTACCATAACTATGTGCTTCATCTAGGAAAACTTAATAAGCTGGTATGGGTGACCAATCAGTCTGACTAGCGATAGTAACACTCACTTTATCAATGAAATGTTATGCATCTTACTAGCTAAATATATGGTGGTACATCATAAAATGACCTAGTATCATCCACAAGCAAATGATAAAGTGGAAGAATTTAATAAGATCCTGGGATGTGCCTCACAAAGATATGTGATGTTGGTCACAAGGATTTGGATGATTGAGTATCGATAGTACTATGGGAATATCATACAACCTACAAGCACTTAAATAAGGGTACATCTACCATAACTATGTGCTTCATCTAGGAAAACATAATAAGCTGGTATGGGTGACCAATCAGTCTAACTAGTGATAGCAACACTCACTTTATCAATGAAATTTTATGCATATTACTAGCTAAATATATGGTGGCACATCACAAAATGACCTAGTATCATCCACAAGCAAATGATAAAGTGGAAGAATTTAACAAGATCCTGGGGATGTACCTCACAAAGATATGTGACATTGGTCACAAGGATTTGGATGATCGAGTATCGATAGTACTATGGGAATATCATACAACCTACAATAACTTGAATAAGGCTACATCTACCATAACTATGTGCTTCATCTAGGAAAACATAATAAGCTAGTATCGGTGACCAATTAGTCTGACTAGCGATAACAACACTCACTTTATCAATGAAATTTTATGCATCTTACTAGCTAAATATATG
Organism: Torreya grandis; assembly: GCA_037957365.1. Taxonomy (NCBI): domain Eukaryota; kingdom Viridiplantae; phylum Streptophyta; class Pinopsida; order Cupressales; family Taxaceae; genus Torreya; species Torreya grandis. The sequence goes on along the minus strand of JARHVA010006465.1, from coordinate 418,439 downwards.
GTGGTACATCACAAAATGACCTAGTATCATCCACAAGCAAATGATAAAGTGGAAGAATTTAACAAGATCTTGGGGATGTGCCTCATGAAGATATGTGATGTTGGTCACAAAGATTTGGATGATGAAGTATCGATAGTAATATGGGAATATCATACAACCTAAAAACACTTGAATAGGGCTACACCATTCAAAATGGTGTTTGGAACTGAGGCAATCCTACCGATGGAATTATTGGTATCATCATTATGTATCATGCACATTGGTCATTTAAATGACCAATAGTCATTGAATGCAAGGCTAGAAGACTTGGAGCACTTAGATGAGACACACACCCAAGCCAAGTAGAACCAGTAAATAGAAAAGGTGTGTTAAAAGATCTAACATGACAAGCATATAAAGAAAAAGGTGTTATTAGAAGGAGAATTCATCTTACTTTATGACTCTAAGTATTTCAAGCACCCAGGTCAACTATAGATAAGGTGGATGGGTCCTTATACCATACACCACATATTGGAGACATGTGCTTGCAAGTTGTGCATATTATCAAATGAAATGCTACCTAGGAATTTCAATGGCAATAATCTGAAGCCATATCAACAATAAGGTGGTACTTGCACCATAAGACCACTGAATTCTCAGTCACTATTTGGTTTGAGTTGAAATGACCAAATGAACATTTGGTGTAAGTCACATCATTCCTTTTTTATTTTATTTTGTTCTTTGTACATTAGAGTAAAGAGTAGAGAAGTGGTGCTTAAAGCCTATCAATAAAATATAATGACACTTCATGCATAATTCTAACCAGATGAGTTGAGCCCTTACACTTCCTAAAGTACTTGATGTTAAACACCTAAGTAGTGGGTGCATGAAACTTAGTAGACAAGAAGAGAGATGCACAAGATCCATGTTCAACAAATACATGTTACAAGACCTTTTGAGGTCTAAGGAAAACTACTCTAGCATTTCTAAGTGTAAGGACGTTGTTAGATTGAAGAGATAGGAACCATAAGAAGATGTACAATAGGATTGTGTGTAAGAGAGAGTGAATATACACAATAGGGTTGTGCACAAGAGTAAAAGTGAAGATGTATGATATAATCATGTGCAATAAAAATAGAGGGATAGTGCAAGGGATTTATATGGGGTAAGATAGGCCATATCAAGATGCAGTGTAAGAAACTGACCAAGATAAACACTCTTGAAATAGAAGCTTAACTGTAAGAGGTGAAATTGAGGAGGCTAAATCATGTGCATATGAGGCACTACACCAAGGTTACCATATTGAAGGCAAAGGTCATGCTAAGAAAATAAAGCACAAAATTAGAATCATCATAGATAGCTAGCATCCACCTAGAATTGAGTGGGAAATGACTTTTTGAACCACAAGTCACTTCACCAAAATACCATTAAGAGCATTGAATGTAGTGATAGTGGAGGCACAAGGATCCATAATAAATGAGTTGGTGGTAGAGGATTTTCATAGATTTCATGGATTTTCATGGAGTTAAAAAAATATAGATGTCACCAAACCATTAACATACCTACATTAAATATGATAGATGTAAATAGGGTATAAAATGTCACACGACCAATTGGGTTCTATTATAAACTTTGTGTAAACTTGAGACATCAGGAGAGTAGAAGTAAACTAACAAACTAGAGAGCTGAAGCAACATAAACCCTATTAGAGTGAATAATTGTGAAGCTAAAAAGAATTGCACTCTTGGTGAGACTGGTTTAGAAGGGTTAGAAATAAATTTCATTAGGAAATAGTTAGTAAAAAAAGTGGGTTACTGCCAATGATGCCATTAACAAACTGTGAATCTCAGAGTTGAAGTTATAGTCACAATTCTCATGAATGTGAAGTGCAAGTAAAAATTCAAGGTTTTGGTAAACTTAACCTTCCATGCTTTGACACTAGTAGGTTTAAGATGGGAAAAAAGAGGAAGGGAACTGAGCCATATCAACAAAATTTAAAATGGGTGCATGTGGTAGTCGAAGCAGCCCCTAAAAGAACATCAATGGCATAAGTAGTGGGGGTCAAAGTCACACAAGTCAACCCTAAGGCACTGACCAAGTGTATTATCAATTCATGTAGTTCCCCTTTAAGGTTTTCATGTGGGAAAATTTGCATTCATTTATACACATTTATTAGCTGAAGGAGTAAAACCATCACACTTCTAGCCATATGCAAGACCTAACATTAGATTGGATGGTAGATATAGGGAGAAAGATGAAATAGGGAATGGTACTTTTTGATGTCACCTTTCAAGATAAGTTGATAGCTTCCAACATAATTCAACTATAAGAGTTTCCATGTTCTAGGAAGCCTAAAGATTTAGTGCAATTTATTTTGTTACACATCCATGGTGACTGCATATACTTCATGGGAAGGATCATGAGGATATTGATGTGCCTCATTAGAAGGATTATCAAGCTCCTAGACATTGAAAAAGGCATCCATGAGATGATGGGTGATGATGAAGAGGTAGAGCACATGGTAAAGCTTTTGAGTTACTACAATGGGGGATTCACATTCCCCATTAAGTATTGTAATGAGCTCAATTTTTTTTTCCTAATAGTCATTGGATTGATGTAATAAAAATGTACCTCTGCATCACATACCATATGGCACATGGCATCAAGTTCAACATTTCCAAGTTTATCACTGAGGAGATTGTGAAGAATGTGATAGAATACCACATGATAAAGGGTAAATTCAAGTGGGGATCCATTCTCATCATGATATTTATGGAGGATATTGGCATATCAGTGGGGATGAGGATAATCTTTGGGTTTTTCTAGAGCATAATGACTCCTCGGTGCAAAAATATAAAGATTTCACTTGCATCAATTACTAAAATTCAAAGTATAAGGTATAGGTGATGAGATGGTGTGAGAAATATATAAAGGTGTTCAGGATCAAGTGACACATTCCTTAGGAGCTCCCCAAGAGCATGTATGGGATGGTGACCTTCACTATTATGCAACATTTTTACATAGTATGCTTGTTACTGGGTAATGGTAATATATTAGGATAACTAAAACTCCCATATGCTTTCTTGGCTAAGTATTTTAGGGATGCATTTAAAATAATCCCCAGTGTGAAATGATTGGAAATTCCAATGAGGGAATTGGATATGGAGAGAAATAGGTTGTGGTGCTAGTTTATGTGTCTAGATGGGAAGGCAATAAGGGATGAAGAGAATGAGTTGGATTGAACTGACATCCAACCTCTTCAATAAGTAACCATACTAAGATATATATATATATATATATATATATATATATATATATATATATATATATATATATATATATATATATATATATATATATATATATATATATATATATGCTCTAATATGAGATTAAGCCCAAAAGGAAGGGCCCTAACTTCATCACTGAGCAAACTAAAGACCCGCCATCAAAATCAGTGATGAAGGCATGCCAGTGCTAGCCAAAATGAGTAAGTCTCCCAAGAAGAAGAAAGGGGAGATATTGGAAGAAATAGAGGAGAACATAAAGTTTAAAATTACCTTAGGAAATGAAACATCTCCATTGACCTTGACTAAGAAGTGCATGAAGTTCATGCCAAAGACTTTTTCGATTGCAAAGGAGAAGAAAAAGAAGTTGAAGTTCCCATCTACGATGCCCACTATCACCCTTGAAGATATAGAGGTGCAAGAAGACCTGAAAAAGAGAGAATAAGTAGGGAAGGGTGTGTATATTATGATTTAAGAGGACTCCTCATCTAGTGTAGTCATGTAAATTTGAAAATTTGGTTACTTTAGTGTGGCTAATGACACCCAATCCATAGGTCCTCCTACTTACTTGCATAACCCATATAGGTTTTTATTTCACTGATTCCCAGTCATCCAAAACCTTTCAAACTCAACCCTTATATACCTAGGAAACTATTTAAGCCCAAATCCATCCCCCTAGGTTTCATTTCCTTTGGATAATAATACTTAACATGGACATGAGAACTAAAACCCAGGGTGTCCTATTTTTGGTACTATTGTCCAAGTGCAAATTTGGTTTAAATAGTCATTTTATTCTAGATTCTTATCCTAATTCATGTCAGCCTAATGTAAATTCATTTAACCCACAATAATTAAATCCCCTATAAAAGGACATTCAAAGTCCATTTAGAAGGGTTAGCACTCATTTACAAGAGAGAAGAAAGAATAGAAGAAAGTAAATTCAATCAATTTTCCCTATTCTCTACATATAGCCTTCCAATATTATTCCAAACTTATTCAAACCCTTGCACTAATCCCTATCCATCTAAAGTATACACAATTTTCAATTTATTTACATTTTCATACATAATTACACCAAACACTTTAATGGGATAACTGCATTAGCTTGATCCCTCCTTAGAGTATTAGTATGTAGGCAATGTGCCGACACATAGGGTGTGAAGTGCATCTAGTGTATACTTTAAAAACTAACCCCTTTTCTCTCTTTCTAAAATTTCCTTTCAAGTTTAAGCACAAAAAGATCCTAGGCATTTTCAAGTTTAAAATAGATGCACAATGAGATCCATAGACTTTCAATTTTTGATATTTCACTAACAGAGTAGTATAAACCTACTAAGTAGAACCCAAAAAAATTAGATCACCTGGACAATAACATCAAAAAAGGACTACATCACCAAACAATAGGGTGCCCCAATTTTAGTGCTCTTATCCAATCAAAAAACAAAGTTTAGGGACCTATTTTTGACATTGTCTTAGTCTTGTACCTAAATTCTCAGACCTTATCTCAGACTAGACAACACAGAATAAGTTAAGTTACATTTATCTTTTCTCTCTTACTATTTTCAAAAATGTTAAATGCTATTAAATTTCACAAATCAATAGTCATAATTAAGAATATTATTTACTAATTTTCCCTACTTAGACCTATTTATTAAATAGGAATAAAACTCCATTATTTCTAAAAACAATAAAATATCTAGTAAAGAAACTTCCCCACCCCTCTGAAGTGAAGAAGAGAGGAAGGAAAAAGCATGGTAGAATCTTGTCTCAGTGATGCAGACATTTAGAAGACATGAGAGCTAAAAAAGAGGAAATAAGAAATGAAGAAGGGAAGAGGAATAGATGAAGATCCCAACATGGTGGAAGTGTAGGAGGCTCTCCAAAGTAGAACTACTGCCATGCTTGGAGAAGCTATACCATCAAGTGTACTAATTAAAGAAGAGTTAAATGGCAAATGGAAGGGCATGGGCCTAGATCAGGATCACATCGATGTGGAGCTAGAGTTGCATTGCAAGTGATAGGTCATGAGGGCTAAGGACATGTCCCAAGTAGAAATTATTAAAGTAGAGGCCAAGGAGATAAGGGTTGAAGAGGAGGAAACCACTATAATCATCAAGAAGAGGAAGGTGGAAATAAATAAGGCCCAAAAGGAGAAGGCTAGGAAGGAACAAGAAGAGAAGAGGGTTATTGTAGGCATGAAACCCATTAAGGAAAAAATAGTAGAGGCACATAGCACCCATACCAGCCCAGTAAAGAAAGCCTCAGAATAAGCACACCCTAGTATTGAAGGGGTACCTAAAGACAAAGAAGCCAATGTTGGCACCTCAAAGGAGCAAACAAAGGAAGAAGGGGAAAATCAGGTTGGAGCTAAGAAGGGAACTACAGAGGTTCACACCAAGGATCTAAAAGAAGTAACAAATGAAGGGGAAAAGTTCAAAGAAAAAGAACCCCTACAAGAAAGAAATGAATAATAAGAAAATGAGGAAGAGAGTAACACAAGAAAATAGGTGTAGGAGCAGAAGGAGCTAGTCATTGAGCAAGATAAATTCAAGCCAAGCTACCAAGAAAATATGTAGAATGGATATACAACAGATGAAGACTTCTACATGTTGGAGTATATTCCCTCTAGAGCTACAATAATGTTGAAGTGCCATAAAGTGTCATTTGCACTTGATTTTTATATGGATGAGCCTCACTTTGAGGTACCTACCAAGGTAATACAAAGCATTGAGAATCTAGAAGAGGAGCATGACTACCAATTGGTCAACTCCCAGTACATGAACCTTGTGAGGTGGCTAATACACTCTTAAAGATTGCCTCTGAGGTGTTATGAAATAACATAATTAATGATGTTTGTGCCACCAAATGGAAATAAATTTCACTCAAATTAGAAGAATAATTCAATGCCATGAATCTAAAGCTTAAGGAATTATCTGATCATGTTGAAGAGGTATAACCATCCCTTTTAGATGGTACCAACACTTACCAACTTTAGGAAGTGGATAAGGTGTGTGTGTTAGTAAAATAGATGATCCCTTGAATGAAGCCAATGAATGAAGAGGAAGAGGAACCTTGCAAAGAATTGAAGAAAGATCTAAAAAAAAGATCGATGAGGTAGAGGACATCTTTGCAAGGTTGGAGGAGCACATAGATGATGCTGATGCCATCTTTTACAACTTTTCCACCAAAGCATCAGTCATCAATGTGCACCTCAAAAAGGCAAAGTGAGAAATGTATGCATTAATAAAGAAGGCATTCACTATTAGTAGGGTTGAGCATATGTAAATAATGGCACAGGTGAATACATTAAGCACCTAACTGAAGACCTAAGAGCACAATTTGGAGAAACTTTTCCATGCCTTCTAGACAAAGGTGAGCGAGTAGGGATCCATCCTAGATGGTAGTGTCCAAAAATATAAGGAAAATCTAGAAGCATTTAGGAAATAACTTGAGAAATTAAATGTGCTCACACTCAAGGTTTCTTCTATGAAGATAGATAGTGCCATTAAATAAATCAAGCTCACAATTTAGGACTTTGATGACTTTAAGGTAGAACTACATTAGAGCATGCCTAAATTTTGCATAACTAAGGTATTAGAAGGTTAGTCTGAGGGCAGACTAACATTTTTGTATGGGGTAATGTTTAGCCCCATTTCATGCTAAGTAATGGATCCATGCTAACTCGACAAACACCTAAGTATGAGGCAACTATTTATATGATTACTATTTTTGACTTTTAGTAGTGCCAAATGGCTAGTGGCTAATAAATTCAAGTAGCATCAAAAACCAAGTGAATGAGACAATAATTGGTAATTTAAGACAAGCATCTCCTTTTTGAATCATGTAGTATTGGGAAGTGGGCACATGGGACAATGATTATACATTAAAAGCAAAGTGTAGTAGAGGTAGTGGAATGTGTATCTCTAATGCTAGTTTAATAGTTGATGTGCTCCATTCCCCATGAACCTAGGATGCTTTAAAGCTTATAAAAGGAAGTCAAGTTCAGCTCAATAGAGGAAAGGTGAATTGGTGTATCAAAGCTTTGGTGAATTATTGCTAGAAGCATGCTTTAGGCTTAGAACTTATTGTGGGATGCATTTTGACACTCCCCTCTATAACACCCAAGCTCACCTATGAGCTTGGGGCTTAGTAGTTTATGTTGAGTGCTTGCTCAGTTGTATTAGATCATACATGTATTTCTTAATTAAGTTAATGAAGATTGCTTTACACAAATATCTAATGGCCTAACGGTTAAGTTATTGAATGTTATTGAGTACATGTTATATTATATTGTAAATAATGTATTAAGTTCTCACAAGCTCCTAACCTAGTTTGTTAATGGGGGATATATAGTATGGCAATGAGCCTTATGCCCTTGAAATAAAAATTGCTAAGTATGGTTAAATCCTTACACCCTGAACTAATACCCATGCCTAAGCACAATACTAGGACCAAATCCCTCAACCAAATCACCCTTTTCCCATCAAGAGCCTAAATTCCTTTGAACCCATGAAACCCAATGATTTAACCTATTAGCCCATATCCATCATTATTCTAGTTAGAACCATGAAGAGTAGAGTTGTGCCATGACATGACTAACCTAATAGACCCTAGTCCCTTCTCTACTATGCTTTAGGTGAGAAAATAAGGCATGCAGATTATGTAAATTGATGCTAGTGTAGTTGAGTGCTAAATGTTGAGCACCATAAGAAGTTAAGGCCTGGACCCCTTCTAAGACTAGTCTAGATCCAATTTGGATGGCTAGGTAGGTACATGACTAGGCCCATGACAATAACCAACCATTTCACTACAATAAAATTTGACTTTTATCAAAAGATATAGACAAAATATAGAGCTCTAGTTTTTCCCTATGTTAAATTAAAATATTTGAATGAAAATGGTCATATTTAAACTTCAACCACTTTAATTTCATCTCATGTGTTCACTACTCAGATCACTTATGCACCATTGATCTTGTTTTAACTTTAACACATAAGTGCCAATACTCAAACATTAAACCTTAGTCACTTTGACCTCATCTCGTGCAATCTTACAATGTTGATTCATCACAAACTATTGATATATTGTACATAACATGGTATAAAAAAATGGTAAAAAATTATCACTTGACCTCTTGGATTTAATACACACCATTTATCTCTATCTGTATGATCTCTCTCTCACCATTGATCCTTAGAAGAAGCTTGATCTTTATCTCTACTTAGTGTTAAACATCATGTACCTATCCTCATCTCATTGGTTCTTGACATCTTAGAGAAAATGTGTTCCATATATCTTGTTCAAACTTTAACTTGTGGAGAAATGACTAAGTATGGGAATGATTGAAATATGTCGAGAAGGCCAACTTTGCATAGTCATAACTTTTGCCTTGATCAATCTCATGTCCAAAAAATTACCCCATATGTTCTCCTTTCAAAGATGAATCCAATTACATACAAAAAATATCCTAAAACCTTAACATGTGTGAGGTATAATTCCATTAAAATACCTTCTCAAAATCTTCTGTCATAGATCCAATTATGCTTATATTTTGTTTAGGAGACTAACTTTGCTCCTGCATAACTTTTGCTACACTTTGGTTGATGATTTGAAATTTAGCAAAAATTAATTATGAAAAAAATTGAAAAAAATCATATGATCACTTTCTCCTAAAATTTCCACATGTATGAGATATACCACCATCAAAATTCCTACATGGCTCTTTCTTGCCTCATGCAAATTTGGCCAAGAATGGGAAAACACTGTTAAAATGCCTAGGAACCCAACTTTGCACTTTCATATTTTTGATGAAATATATTAAATGAATTGAAATTTTGTGCATAAAAACTATGGAAAAAACTAAACAAACCCATATTACCATTTCCTCCTGACTCATCAACACATGGAAATGGTAACATCATCAAACTGCTTACTTAGATTTTCTACCACTATATCCAAAGTGTCTAGATGAAAACTATGATCAACCGGATGAAATACACTCATGCACACAAGTAATAAAATCTTAGATAAAATATTAGGGAGATTTTTTCCATTCTCAATACTCCATACTCATCCTTAAACATCTCTATTCATGCCAAAATAGAAGATCAACCAATCATACTTCAAGCATACAAGAACAAACACATTGGACACTTTGTCATTATCACATAGACTATCAAGGAAATTCATCCACTCACTAGGAAACCTCCATGACATCATCATAAAATCATAATGATGACTTTCCAACAATATCTCCCTTTGTCATTAATGTCAACAACCATCATATATAGCAATATACAACTCACCTCTCTCTTGAAGTACTCGCATAACAAGAACTTTCTCCCCCTTTGACACAATGAAAAAGTGGACACAAAATTATTTTTAGGACATAAAAATAATATAAAATAGGATAGGACCATCTTATAAATATGATACAAACTCTCTCTTACCTTGAGCTTACTTCAGCTTGCCTTGACAACATCCTCTTGCTTTATGCCAACACTCTCTTCAATCAAGCACTGCAATCAATAAATAAAGAACACACAAAAATAAAAAAATATGATGGAACACATAAAGAAACATTTTAGAGGGACTCACCATAATAACTTTGAGTAGTTACACCTTTTGTTCATCTTCAGATCTCTATACACCATGAAGAACCACCATATATACTAACTAGCCTTCTCTCTCAAGATACTACAAGGACCACCAATAGAACTTTATGCCACTCATCAAATAGAAAAAATTCTCTTAAAAAACTTTAGAGCTCACTTTGAAACACACATACCTTTCTCATTTTGGAGAAACTGAGCAAAAGGCACTCTTCTTCAAACTAGGCTTGTCTAGCCTCCTTATAACCCTACCTAGAACTTATAGAGCCCACAATTTTTAGTAGACACAAATTTAGAACATAAAACTTCATATATAAATAAATATCTTACGTCCCATCAAGGAAACCATTTTTTATTACCAAGCACATCATTTGCAGCATACTTCCTTCATAAACCAACTACCCAATTAGGCCTCCAACATGACAAAAAATTAAATAACTTGAGAACCATGACCCTTAAATTCTATATAAAGCTTGATTTGACCACCAATTTATCCCATTAAACATATTTATAATCCTTAGACCTCAATTCATAATGTAGAACACTTTTTTACTATAGCCTATATCCCTAGAATCTCAAAATAAACAAAGTCAACAAACTTCCTTCTGGTTAATGCACACCTTTTAAACTTCTTGTACACCTGAAGAAACCCATCACACACTTATGGACCAATATATGAGCACTTACACCTTTGGAAACATAGACTTCCTATAACCCATTGTAGGCATGCTTTCCTTTAAGCCAAAAACTAAGAAAACTAAGAATACTCAAAAATCTTCAATTTGTCACAAACACACCTTTAGACTAAAAAATCACCTAGATAACATCACAAAGAAATACAAAAACCTTTATTTGCACCAAAATATTCTTGACATTCCATCAATATAATTAAGCCACTTGGAACCATCCATTTTGATCCTATACTATAACTCCTTCACAAACCTCTAAAGCAAACTCATGAAATTGTAACTACCCCTTAACCAAAGACCTTATCTGATTGGAATTAATATCTTGAGCACACAAAATTGATTCTCCACATATTATTTCTTAGATTCAACTACTCAGTCCTCTGATTTGAGGACCTAAAAAATTACAAATCTCCCCCTAACTTCATGCTTCATCAGGAATATGACATCTTCAAAAAGTATTCAAATACTATCCAATAACATTCAATACTCATATAGAGATACCTTATCTTTAGAATTATATGAAATTCCATGACATACACAACTGTTCAACAAGCTTTTAATAGGCTTAACAATATCTAGAACATCAACCTATAGAAAAGGCCTTCAACTTATAGGTTCACTTAGCATTTACTATAAATTGATATGCAAATAGATATTTGAAACTCACCTTTATATCAGAGCATCCAAACCATGGTTAAAAATCTATCTCACTCTCAAGATAGGACCACCGAGATTATTCACAAGCTTATTTTATCCAAAAAAGGATAAATAAAAGCATGTGTTTCTCTCAATTTCAGCTTATTTCTATTTAAAGAATAGGTAAAAAAGTAGTAATAAGGGTGTGGTAGAATAACTTGTTTGTTTGTGTATGCATAATCTAGATGATCATGAATAACTCCTTTTTGTCTTTGAAAGAATGACTTGTAGATAATAAATCACTCATGCAAAGGGGTTGTTAGATGGATAACAAGGTGGATTGCCTAGTATGAGGTAGATCCAATAAGAGTGAGCTTGCTAGGAGGCTATCAATCCACACTCTTAAAATAGTTAAGCTAAAAAAAATAAATATGGAGTACTTACATCAAATGATAGAAAAGACTAAAAGATAATACAAGAAAAAATAAATGCTTGATAAAGAAAATAGACTAATTAAGCAAATAGTGGGTCAATACTAATGCTAAATAGGTTAGATTGGGTTTAAAAAATAGGTGAGGTCTCTATGAATAGGTAAGGACACAAAAAGAAATATTTAGTTAGGGGTATGTAGGTATAAATAACTTTCTATTATTTCTTTCCATAGTGACCATCGATAGTCAAGGTGACCATTGGCAGTTATGCTAACCATCAACGATTGGGTGACCATCTATAGTCAGGGTAATCATTAGTGGTTACTTTGGGTTCTTGGTATGTTTATAAAAAGGTCTAGTTTAGATTGTATAATGGCTACAATAGGGTGTTGAAGGTCTATTTTGGGTTAGGGGGTTAGAGTGATACGTAGAAGGGTGTAGTCTAGGTAAAGATGTCAAAAACCAAATAATCAAAACTTGAAACAAAAAATGTACTTAACTTGTTATTTGGTAATTGGTAGCTAATCCTAGAGTGATTTTAGTAAAGTAGTGGTACTTTTTTTGAAGAATTATTTTGGCAGAGGTTCAGGTATCCATCATGGTTTCTATCTTGTCAAAGAGAAAACCTGTAAAGAAGTTTGATAGCTCCTAATGACTACTAGTTACCTGATAGACAAATTCTTGGATTGTTAAATTATTGGTTGATCAATCCTTTTTCACCTCTTACTCCTTTCCTTTTATAGGAAAAGAGATATGGATGTAGAAGGTTTCATAGGAGGTTTTATTGGTTGTTGTGATGCATTAACTTATCATCCATATTAAATTTTGATGTTTTAGCTTGCATACACCTTGAATTTGAGTGTTTTTTTAGATGGGGAAGGGACCTGACCATCGATGGTCAGGGTGACCATCAGTGATCAAGGTGATTGTCAATGGCCAAGTGTTGAAGGTTAAGTGGGGGGAAAAGGGTATGCTAGTGAGTTGGGTTAGCTAGTTAGCTAACCTATTTCAAGGTCATGGTGAGAGGTTAGGTAATGGTCTAAATTAAGGGTGTTTCGACATCTAGAATTATCATGTAAAATTTTATAATGTCTATATTTTTCCCTTTTTTATTATGTAGTTTGTGTCAGCAATCTATCAAAAAAATAGATTATGGGTCGAAGGTTTGGTTGCCCTAAGTATGGGAGGAGGTGTTCCCTCTCAAACTAGGAGTTGATGAGGTGAAAACCACATTGGGTGAAATTTTTATGAGTGGTTTATGGTGAGTCATGAGGTTGGTGACAAAAAATTTGGGAATTAAAAGTGAAAACATGCACACAAAATGTGACTAAGTGTGATAGCCAAGATCATGCATAGACTAAGTTACCATGGTTAGTAAAAAAAAGGTTGGTTCTAGAAGGACTAGTGATAGAGTAATTAGGCCACAATATTAGGCATAGTTGATTGGGTTATTCCTATCAAGTTTTCTAGATAGGGTCGATGTTTTCATAGGTATCCAAGATAGGAAGTGCTCTTAAGAAAACACAAATAGTTTAGTATGCACTAAGTGGTGCAAATTAAAATGTGCATTATGACAAGGTTGGTTAGTGTAGTCAAAAGGACCAAAGCAAGGTCATCATAAAATATGTGATAATTGGGGCCAAAATGGCCAACATCAAGGTGGAAATGGTTGGGTGATTGGTTAGTTAGAGAGGGTGTTCTCTAAAGGTTGGTTTTGGTTTAGTGGAGAAGGGTAATCTCTAAAAAGGTGGTACTAAGGTGTTGGTGCCAAAATTTTTTAAAAATGGGTTTCTTAACTGTTGACAGTCAGGAGTCATAAACTCAAACATAGATGAACACCTTAACCATTAATAGTTAGGTGGAAACCTTAAAACCACAAAGGATAAAAAGTGAAAAAGACAAGTTTATTTTCACTTTTGGCTTTTGAACCTCTTGACTCCTGTGCCCTTGGTAAATTTGCATTTTATGTGAGAGTCCTGATGAGGTGGGGTCGATTACTGATTGGTTGATTTGAGTTTGTGTTAAGCTAGCATGGGATCAAGGGTGCAGGAAAGATGAGGATGTGGGAAAGTGGTGGGATCTAGGATTCCTCCTTGATGACAAATGAAGAATGAGGTAGGTGCTACCTTAAACTAATAGGTTAGGTTGATTTGGTCATTTATTAGTTAAATTTTATTAGGTTGTTGGTTTGGGGGGGTATTTTAGGTTTTGCCCTAGTTTTATGTTAGGTTGTGATTTGTTCAAATTAGTAGGTAAAAATAAAAATTGGGGGTTAGGTAGGTTGGAGATAGGGTAGAGGCTAAAATTAGGGTAATTAGGTGATAGATATGGGTAGTTGAGTGGTTTTTGGGTAGGGTATGGTTAGGGTTTTGCCTTAGTTTTAGATTAGGTATTTTATTGGTAAAATTTGTGAGTAAATATTAATTTGGGAGGGTAGGTTGGGTTAAGAGAAGTCAAAGGATAAAATTAGGGTGATTAGGTATTATAAAGGGGTGGTTTGGGTAGGTGTTTAGGTAGATAAGGTTAAAGGTTTTCCATCGGTAGTCACACACAATGATCATTAATATTCATACTCAATTGTCGATGGTCACCAATAAGGTCATATTTTATGTAATGAAGGAGTGATTATGCATTCATAAGAGATGGAAGAGGTGCTCAAGATATCGATTGGTTTAGAGGGGCACTAAAGGCCTTGGTGGTTGGAGATGTAGTTTGGAGGCCATATGTCATATTTTTGAGGTGGGCCCACTATACTCAACATATTTTATTGATGAAGAGTTATAAATGGATTCTTGGGAGAAGAGAGGGTGAGACTAACCTCATCCATTTTGATAGAGTTTTAAGGTAGTTTGGCTTGGTAAGGGGGATTCTAGGTGTATTCCCAAGGTACAAGTGGGAGGATAATGAGTTTTTGCTTCTAGTGCCATAGCTAGTAGAGGTGGTTATTGATCACGAGGAGCTGATTGTTAGAGCAGAGATTTATGATGTGAGTTCTATTGATGGATATATAATATGGTATCAAGATATCTATGTAATTATGAATTTTGGATGGGATGATGGGGGTAGGTAGCCCATGGATGTAAACCCAATTGGTGGGGGTATAGAGGTATAAGTATAAGGAGGTGGCCCTAATAGATAGGCAGGAGTAGCACTGACCACTATGAAGGCAAAAATCACAACTTTATAGGGGTAGGTGTCCACATTATAGGGCTAGGTTATAGTATTATAGGGTTAAGTTGCCATTGTGATGGGTGAGAGGGACCAGTCTAGGACTTCACTAGGCTTGGTGACCCAGGAGAGGGATACTTTGAGATAGAGAGGAGGAATAGTTATAACACCAGTAAGACCAACAAGTATTTTACCTCAAGCATGATACTTAGCCACAATTAAAGAGTTAAACTATTATAAGGCCATAGTTTTGACATAGTGTTTATAGGAGCCTCGATGGTGTGATTATAGATCCATCTTGGTAGGTGGTGTAGGTGTAGTGACTCTGAGTCAGTGGGCCACTTTAGTGGGTGGATAGGTAGGCACTTTAGGGGATAGGCATTAAGTGGTAGCGATGCCCCAAGGGCATAGGATAGGATATGATATATATAGATGTATATGATTTTGATACTGTGTTGTGAGCTGATGCAACGAGATGTATATTTTTTGAGAGAGAGATGCACATTATTATATGTACTATTTGATGTTGATGAGACATGATGTATATGATGATGATGATAAATAGATGTGTTTTTATGGTTCACGGTTCATGGTTTTGATGTTCATATGTTATGATGATTTATGCTTATGAGATATAGACTCAATAACTTAGGCATGTGATGATCATGGATGATTTTAAAGATGAGTTATGGTTATGGATGATTATGATTATGTGATGCCTTATTTTATAGATGGATATGATGTTTATGATTATAGTTATGATAATGAATATGTGATGTGATCATGGTTTATGATTATAGATGTAAGGTATTTTAGGATGTTTATGATGTTGTTATGATTATGATGATGATGTGGTTCATGATTATGGTTGTGATCATAGACATGTGATATGGTTATGTTTTAGATTATGGTTATGATGTTTATGGTTTTGGTTATGATTATGATGTTTATGATTATAGATGTAATGTGGTTTATGATTATGGTTATGATCATGATGTTTTGATTATGGTTATGGTGTTTATGGTTTATAGTTATGATTATTGATGCATAGTTATTTTGTTTAATGATGCCACATAAAGTAAGTTTAGATAACTAAATGTGGGGAAAGAGATGAAAAATCATGAGACCTAGGTCTAAGTGAATAGATGAACCAATTAGGAGAAGATAAGGAGGAGGTATGATGCTTCCTCATTGGTAAAGACAAAACAAACCCAAAGTTATATTGGCTTAAGGAATATAAGACTTTTTAATTCTTTGTATTAGCATACATTGGTTTATAAAATGGTAAATTGATCACATTATTGTCAAGTAAGCTTAAAATCCCTTGATTTGTAGATAGTACAAAGGGAAGATAGGTGATAAGTGGTGTAAAGGGCAGTGTAACCTTCCTAAGCATTGGTTTTCCCCTTTTATAGGTGACCTAAAAACCATAATAGACAAGTTCATGTTTTAATGCAAGGTTTAGATTGATTGATGTGGGAACTCTATTGATGTTATACATGAAAGCTAATTATAACTCTCTTAGGATAGTTTCATGTTTGATTTTCATATAAGGTCTAACATTTTTTGGTTCTAATAGGTTTGCAAATTTGATCAATGTAGGAATCTTTAAATGATTGCTTTTGACAAATTTTGCTTAGCCATCCTCGAGGGACTGGTTTAAGTTTTGGATTTGTTGATTTTGGTAGCTGTCCTTCAAGGGAATAGTCTATGTTTTTAAGTAATTTAGATTTTGGGGTACCTATCCTTCAAGGGATTAGTTTTCATTATAAAGATATTTTACCCAAGTGATATTTAGGTATCCCAAATTATTTTGATGCTAGGTTAGATGTGGACAAGTTTATTTAGGATTAGAGGCTTATCTTTATGAGGGTTAAACCTAAAGCATAAGAAGAGTAATGTTAGGTAAAAGGATGGGTTTGAGAGAAAATGACAATGGGATTCCATCTGATTAGGGATGAAAATTATCCATGAGAACCATGCCATGGGTAGGGCCATGATACCCATATTTAAGATTAGGTTATGATTGTGATGGTTAATCACATGGTTCTATGTGGTAATCAGTTTTCCTCAAAGAGATGGGATGAAGGTGTGAGGGAGGTGAAACTATCATAAATCAAGGGAAGATCTTAAGTTAGAAAAAATGTGAGTTTGATCCCTATTTAATAAAAAAGGATATAAATATGAAGCATTGAGAGGCCTAGGTTCTAGTTTGCCTTTAAGAGAGGAAAAATGATAAGCTTCTGATCCATAATTGTGGGTTATGATGTAGGGTCCAAGCTAATTTAAAGCAAAATTACCTCACTTGATTTTCTCCATATTGGTCATGTGTTGATTTTACTTTAAGATAAGGTATTTGATGTTGAATTTTTGTTCTTTTAGGTGCACTTGACATGATCTTGATAGACATGGAGATTATTAAGTTCAACTAAGTAACATTCATCAAGTAGCTCAAGTCATGCTAGATGCTCCTAATGACATTCACTCTTAAAAATGATGTCTTTAAAGGATATGAAAAAAGAGGGAATCTAGAATTTGAGAGGTAAGATCACCTCTGCTTCAAAGACCAGAGAGAAAGGGGTAATACCCATAGAGGTTTGAATGCTAGTGTGATAGGCCCATAAAGTGAAAAGGATGTGCAAATGCCAATCCTAACTAGAAGCACTAACACTTTTGGTTAATATCTTATTGAGGATTTTGTTTGAGGATTTCACCTATCTATTTACTGGTGGATGATAAGGTGAGGAAAAGCTTAACTTGATGCCAAATTCATCACAAAGACCTTGAAATTTTTTATTTTTAAATATTTTATATTATCGGTGATGATCTTATGGGAAGCATTAAAATGACAGATGATATGATGATTGATGAAGTTGTCAATCTTATCAGCTTTGGTCAAGATGAGAAGAATATCCTCGACCCACTTGGTAAAATACTCGATGGTGATGATGATGGAATGGTACCACTTGAAGAATGAGGATTGATTTCCCTAATGTGATCTAGTCCCCATTGTGAGAAGGGCTAAAAGTCCTTAGGTACTTAAAGGCCATGGGTCAACACATGATGTAAATTGGCATGTTTTTGACATTTAACACACTTCTTCACATAATCACAACAATCTTGGTTAAGGGTGGGCTGATAGTATCCAAGGTGAAGGATACATTTAGTGACAGCTAGACCACTAAAGTTTCCCCTATATATCCCATCATGTATTTATTTGATAGCATGGGAAGCTTCATGAATATGTAGGAAATGGAGAAAGAGGTCATAAAAACCACATTTTTAGATTATTACCCCTAGTATGATATATGAGAGGTACTCTGAACAAAGGCTCTTCAGACATTCTCAGAGAGGTTGGGAGGAATGATTTTGAGGTTGAGGTAGTAAAAGGTTTGCTCGTACCAAATGTTTGATGGAGATTCATCCATAATATAAATGATAGGGAGGTCAGATTGGATATAAGAGTGGGTGATAAAATGATGAATGGTGATAAATAACTTAGAATCAGAAGTTTGAGATAGGATTTGGGAAGCAAGGGAAGCCATTGTATCCATGAATTTATTGGTGGATCATGGAATAGATTAGATAAGGTAATGATCAAATGATGCAAAGAGTACATCAATTAGATATTTATACTATTGTAAGACATCATTATCATATTGGTAACATCCATTAACCTAGATGATCATAAATTGGGAATCACCAAAGATACTGATCATCTTAAATCCTAAGGCTAGAGCAGTTTAGAGACCTATTACTAGGGCTTCATACTCAAACATATTATTAGTACACTCAAAATCAAGTTTGAAAGAAAGGAAAAGAGGCTTAACATCAAGGGGAATTAAAATAACTCTGACACCCCCATCACATTGGGCACTTTGAGCCATCAAAGAACATGGTCAATTGGTAGGTGACATCCTCTCGAGAAAGAGTCGTGATAGACTCATTGAGAAACATAAGAGGAAGTAGTTGGTTGTATAGAAAAGGAGCTTTGGATAATTGATTATAAATAACTTGCCCTTTAATCAAATTCTACTAGAGGAACTCAAGGTCAAACTCAACTAGGAGCACGAGCCCCTTATCTATATGTTGGTTTTTGGTATGGTTTAGAGTGCATGTAATTGAGTGGGTTAGTGTGGGTGATGATAAAGGTTTTGTGATTGAGGAGGTAATGATGAATTTTGGAAGCCATAAAGACTAGGGCAAGGCACAACTTCTTAGTATGGGTGTATCAAGTCTCATAATCTATAAATGTTTGACTGATATAGTAGACTGCTTGTTCTTTGTTTTGTTCATCATGGTGAGTGAGCATTACCCCTAAGGAATGGTCAGTGATGGAGATATAAAGGTAGAAGATTTGATTCTATTTAGGAGGGGTAAGAATGGGTGGAAAAATAAGGTACTATTTGAGTGAATCAAGGCTTGTTGACATTCCTTAGTCCACTTAAAAGATGTATCTTTCTTGAGAATATGGTGAAAGGGTTGACATCTATTCGATAAGTGAGAGATGAAGTGATAGATAGATTAGAGATTTTCTTGTAGGATAAAAAGTTTCTTAAGGTGGGTTAGAGGTGGAATTTTGAGGATCAATATAAATTTTGTAGGGTCTACTTTGATTCCTCAAAGAGAGATGATAAAGCCAAGAAGATTTCTAGATAGGTCCCAAAAATGCATTTCTTGGGATTGATCAGACATAAAATGGATTAGGCATTCATAGATAATTTTGAAATATTCTAGATGATCCTTATGATATTTATATTTTATAAGGAGATCATATACATAGTCCTCTATGATTTTATGGATGAGATCTTAGAATATGTAGGTCATCACACACTGGTAGGTTGTTCCAACATTATTCAGACCAAACAACATGACCTAATAGCAAATAGTTCCCCATGGGGTGATGAAATAAATCTTATGATAATATTTAGGGGCAATCAAGATCTGATTATATCTTGAGAAATCATCCATGAGGTATAACATCTCATGGCTGGATATAAGATCAATAAATTGGTCAATGCTAGGCAAAAGGAAGTCATCCTTTGCACAAGTAAGATTGAGGTCATGAAAGTTAATACAAAGGCAAATTCCTCCTATGGGTTTGGTGATGGGAATGATGTTAGAAACCCATTGAGGATAGTCAATGGGTTGGATGAAGTTGAGATATAAGAGGCACTAGAGCTCTTCTTTGACTAGAAGGGCGATATAAGGGTACATCTTGTGAAGCTTTTACTTAACAGGCCTAGCATCATGATGGATTATGATGTTATGAAGAGCAATAGAAGGGTTGATCCTAGGCATATCCTAATAGGACCAATAAAATGTTATGATATGGTGATGAAGGATAATCCTATTGATCCAAGGGATCTAAGGATTGACCAATCTTTATAATGTGGAGGTTATATTGAGTACCCAAGTTGACATCAATAGTGGCTTCATTCAATATGGTTTGGTTTGTAGGAGAAAGGGATTTATGGATAGAAGAATCCCCTACACCAAGATAAGTGAGAATGGAATCATCATATTGACATTGGATAGTGTAGATGGTAGGATAATCATTTTCTACCATTTTAAGATGAATCAGAGGAAAGGTTTTAGTTTGGCCACCCTTTTGATAGGTTAGGGGGCCCAAACTATCAGTATTGACTAAAAACAAAGTTAGAAGGGATGATGTCAAAATCCTTAGACTTTTAAGGAGATGGAGTTGGTGAGGATGAGACATCCTCATCAATAGTGGTGATGGGTTTGGGTGAATTGGTGGGTTCTTTTGGTGGTATGAACCCAATTCCAAATAACTCTTAAGGTTTTTGGGTTTTGATCAAAGGTACCTCATAAGGTCCATGTTCATAATGGATAAATCTGAAACCCTTCTAGACACACCTATAAAGGTACAATTTGGAAAATTCTACTTTGTCTAAATAAGAAAAATTGAAAGTAAATGGTCATATAGAAGAGTTAGTGGGGGAAGCGAGAAATGAATGATCAAGTCTCCCATAGATGAATTTGGTTTGGTCATTGGGAAGTCCAAAAGGAATGATGGTTCTAATATTGGGACCATAATTAGGATCATGGTCAAGGTTCCCATACTTTTGAGGAATAGGGAAGGAAGCCAAAGCTAAAAGGTGATACTCTCTCAATGAGAGATGTTGGAATGTAGGTTTTAAGGGGTCTTCTATGGGGATCTAAGAAAAAGGGATAGATAATATAGTTGAAGCTTTATCGATGGTAGGGGTGGAGTTTTTGGTTGGTGGTGAGGTGGATGAGTAAGGAAGAATAACATTATTGGGTCGATATGTCATGTTGTAATATTTGAAAGGACTATGGTTAGCATGTATGGTGATGACTTGACCTTCATGTTTGAATTTGATGCATCGATGAAAGGTGGATTGGACACAACTCATAGAGTAGATCTAAGGTCATCTAAATAAGACATTGCATTATAACTCACCTTCTATGATGTAGAAGAGATTTGAAAGTGTGTGAGGTCCCAAGTGGATGTGGAGGATGATTTTTTCCAAGGTTGTGGCCATAATATCATTAAAGGAATGGATGACCACTAAGGTTTCCAACATGTTATTCTTTGGTAGTTAGAGTTAGTCATAATCATGAAAAGAGATAATATTAATGCTATCCCCTCATTGATAATCACCCTTTTGATGCGGGTTTGATTGATGTATATAGTGATGAAGAGGGGAGGATCATGATCTTCAAGATGGATAGAAGGTATTTTTGAATCCTTAAAGGTGACAAGGGAAGAAACTCAAAGGGTTCTAACAAAGGCTACAAGAGGTTGAGGGTCTTTAGGTTGGCCTATATAGATTATAGGGCCTCTATTAGTGCTTGGTGGTGATGGGGTGAGGTGTTGATTAGTTTGTATAATCTCATAGTCACCAATGTTTGGTGAAGTTATTTAAAAATTACTCGTTGAATAAATTTAGAAAGGTTGGAAGGAGAGGCACCCATAATCGATATTTTGGGTTTCGGTCAAGGTGTAGGTGCTTGAGTTTAGTTGAAAGGTTAAGGGGTGGAAGGATATATCCATAGAATGGATAATTTGTCCTATCTCTTATCCTTTTATTGGGCCCAAGATCAAGTGACCATATGGATAATGTGGATGAGGGGAGGTGTCAGGCTAGAAGGCTGATTTGATTCCTCCTCACTCTTGGGTAAGAGTGTGGGAGTGGATAAGTGTTGGGTAGGTTCATTTGGTGGTTGGGTTGGTAATGGGTTCAAGATAAGTTCATCTGATAATAGATCATCCTAGTCCCATAAGTTATGGACAAGTGTTTAGAGAGCTTTATATTTCTCTATGTCGTGCCTAGGTTTCCTATGGTATGAGTAGATTAAATTATCATTAAACCAAGAAGGTTTAGGAATTGAAGGGTTAAAGGGTTTGATATGTGGTAGGATTAATGAATAAGTTTCTAAAAACCTTTGTAAAATGGTCAAATAAGATTTGAACAAAGGTGTTAAGGGTGATGGGATTTTGGTTTTTGGTGTGGGAGCCTTCTTAGAAATAAGCTTCACCACATAAGTTATGGGTGGTGGAATGGTTTTAGTAGGTGGGTTTGATTAAATTTTTTTGGTGTTGGGTGGTTTTAAGGTGGAATATTTAAAGGTGAAATATTTGGAGGTGAATGATTGAGATGATGAAGGTTTGGAGATAGGTGGGAAGGTGGAGGTAGATAGTTTGGTTAAAAATGATGGGGAGATTGATGTTTTTGAAGGGGTAGGTAAAGGTAGAATGAAAGGAAGAAGTTTAGTTTGGGTAGTTTTGGGAGGGTTCACCTTCTTTATCGAAGGATGAGCTCCTAGGATGGAAGAAGGATGGGGTCCCAAGATAGAAGGTAAGAGGGAAGGAGGTGGTATGGTTCTAGTTTTAGGTGGGAGTTTGGGTGGCTCCACCTTCTTGGTTGGTTTGGTTAAGGTTTTATCTAGTGGACTAGATGGGGTTAAGTCCAACTTCAAAGATGGGTGCATAAAGAAAGGAGTAGAAAGTATACCTAGGTTCTTGATTAGTTTGATTAGGAAGGTGTAAGGTGGTTTGATAATTTGGGATGGAGATGGTTTGGATGGTTCTTCCATGGTTTTGGAAGAAGAGGTGTTTGATTAAGGGATTGAGGTGATGAGAGGTTTAAAGGTGGATGAGAGTGAGGTTAAGGGTTCATGTTTATTTTGATAGGGGATCCCAAGATTGTGCCAAAATGTGGTTCAATCCATATTGGGTTGAGAGGATAATTCAAGGTTTTAGACTAGTATAGAAAAGGGTTTGTAGATTGGTTTGGTTCCTTGGGCATTAGATTCAATGATTAGGCCCATAGGTTGAGGTAAGGGAATGGTTTCTTCATCATTATCCTTGATAAAAGGTCTAAGATTTGGGAAGATATTTCCTCAATGAAAGGAGTATATAAGGAGATCTCTTCTCATGGAATGGTTTCCAAAGAGAGAGTGGGTGATTCCATGATGGGGGAAGAAGGTATGATGGAAATGGTTGTCTCCTTTGGTATTTCTATCAAAGGATAAGTAGGTAAGTTGGTCATCTCTCCAAGTGGAGAAAAGGAGGTGGTTTATTTTTTTGTTTGGGTATCCAAAGGAATGGAGGGTAATTCCATCACTTTAATAAGTGGATTAGAGGAAGAGGTAGATGAGGTAGTGGTTTCTTCAATGATAGGTTCACTAATAATTACATTTATTGTATGGACCTCATGAGCATGAAATGATTTTGGTTTGTTGTCATCATGTTTTGTAGAAGGGGAATGATTGGGAAAAGGTTTTCAAAAGATGTCAAGTGACTAATTCGTGGGTGCCTTGGGATTATCCAATGTAAGATTTACTTTATCAATCAAGTTTTGGATAATGGTTTTGAAGGTTTTACACTTATTAATATCATGTCCAATGACACGGTGGAAAGAAAAAAGATCATTATCATTATACCAAGTAGGCATAGGGTGAGAAGCATCAAACTGTAGAGGAGGTTTGATGGGGGGAAGCTATATGATGTTGTATTAGAGCAACTTATCTAAACCTAAAGTGGATGATTCCCCTAGTAGAGTGTATTGTTTTTGGGTAGCCCAATTTTAATTTTAGGTTTGTTGATTGAAGGAGTTAGTGGAATTGGTTTGGTTGTGTTGGTTGACAACCAGAGGTGGGGTGGTTTTAAATACAACTATGTTTGTAGCTACCTTTGGTTTGGTGTTAGGGTAGTTAGATTGGTTGGTGGTTTTGGATGGGGAAGGGTCATTGGATTTGAAGCTAGAGTTATTGCTTATTATTTTCAACTTCCCCTCATTGATGGCTCTAATTTTTAGTTTGTATGCCATGGTGAAATCCTCATCAAAGGTTCTAAAGGTTTGAAAATATAGATTAGGGGCAATGTGTTTGACATAATATTGAGATAAAGTTTCAATCAACTTGAGATGGGGAAAAGAGAAAGAGAGCTAGTTGATAAGACCTCTCCATCGAGCTGCAAAATTGACAATTGATTCATCATCAAATTTCTTGATGGAGTAGAGGTCGGTGATGGAGACCTTCTTAGATATATTAATCAAAAAGTGGTCTAAAAAGGTTTGGGAAAGATGGGAAAAGGAAAAGATATAATTCTCAATGAGAGAACTATACAATCTAATAATAGTATAGATAAAGACATAGGAAAGGTGAAAATGAGAAGAGCATCATCATAGACAATCAAGTAGTAAGAATGTTAGAATGCTCTTAAGTGTTTTTGGGGGTCTTCCTTTGTTTGGAACTTAGAAAATTTGGGTATTTACAATTGAGGAGGGTAAGGTTAGATAGGGATGAATGGGAAAATAGGTTCATTACATATTTGGTCATAAGACAAGAGGTTTTCAGCCCTAGAGATAGATGACTCTAGGTTGGTCATTTTATCCATCAACATTTTAACCAAATTTGGTTAGGATTGGGGAGCTCCATAATCATATGGTAAGTTTTTTTGGGTTTGGGTGGATGTAATATATAGATATCTAGTAGAATATTGAGAAGATGCCACATATTTATATGTGGTCATTGAGGGTTGTAATGATGCCACATAAGGGTTAATGGGCACAATAGGTTGGGTAGAAGGTGAAGCTATATATCCTTGTGGGTTAGGAATATAGTGTGGGTAAGGTGTCATAGGTATTTTTTGAGGGTTTGATATGGGTTGGTTTGGAGGTATGATTGGATTGGTAGACTAGGAAATTGATATGGATTGGGTTGGAGGTATGGATGGGTTAATTGGTTAGGGGTGAGTGGTAACTCTGGTACTGATAGGTGGAAGGGTAGAAGGTATCAAAAGCACCACATTTTGAAATGGGGTGGAGATTGGTGGGTTAGTAGTGGTGAGGGTAATAGTGGAAATATGGGTAGAAGATATCCCCATAGTAGGTGGAGTATGGGTAACAAAATATGAGGTTACCCTTATGTTGGAGGTGTTATTGGTTGGTGTAGGGAGTGTTTGGTTATTGGTTGGGATGTTTGATTGAGTTTGGGTGGAGGTAGTGGATGGGTTATTGGTGGAGGAAGATGTTTGAATAATCATAGGTTGGGTAGAGGTAGTGGAAACCATAATATGGGGAGGCATCCCATAAGGTGGATCATTAAGAAGAACTAAAGTAGTAAGGGTATGGTGAGACAGGGTGTTGAGGTAATGTTGGAGGGCCATGGGGTTATTATCAAGGAAGGTGGAAAAATTTGCATCATCTTGGGAAACTATCCAAGGCATGATAAAGGGAGTAGAAGTATGGGGATAACCCTCAACATCTGAGGTATAATACATGGAGGAATAAGAAGAGTATGGTGGCTCTTGGTTGGTTTGGTTCCTTAACTGCTGTCTAGTAAAAACCACATGAGAAACATAGAGTGATAAAAGAAATCTCACAACTCAAACACAACTCAAACAAAAAAAAATCTCAAGGCAATCAAAACATACACTAAAGTGTGTTTAAAATTTTATGATACCTTTTATCTCGCTTTTGGCTTATGCCTTAGTTGGGAAGTGTGAAGAATAAATTGATTTGTAGAGAATCTACTAGAAAATAAGTCTATGGTTAGTTTCAGGTGTTCAAGGCTCTCAAAAAGATATGTATTAGAAATAAATACATGGTTTGGTATTGGGTCCTAACCACTCACTTCACACATCACATCGATAAGGGTGTTGGGTGATTATATAGTATATACCAATTTCTAGAGTTTATACTCAATCATAGAGCTGAGTTTTGGTTTTTTTCTTTGTAATGACCTTCAAGTAAGATAGCCAAAGGGTGAAGGTGATCCACTAGGATATGAAACCCTAGTCATGCATTATTTCAATTGTTTTTATGTTTAGTTTATTCAAGTGTTTTGGTATAGTGTGTGATAAAGAAGTGAAACTATGATTGATTACTTTGCTTTTAATTTAATTAAATGAGCTAAACATGTAAGCAATCAATGTATGCAAAATTTAATTTATACACAAAATAAATTTTGATTTATTTATATGAGCATATAATAAATAATAAAAGGGCACCTAGATGCTAATGGGTCCTCTAAGGCATGCCAAAATGTTTCTCTCAATTTTAGCTTATTTCTATTTAAAGAATAAGTAAGAAACTAGTAATAAGGGTGTGGTAGAAGAATCTATTTGTTTATGCACATATAATCTAGATGATCATGAATAAATCCTCTTTGTCTTGGAAATAATGACCTATAGATAATAAATCACTCATACAAAGGGGTTGTTAGGTGGATAACATGGTGGATTGCCTAGCATGAGCTAGATCCAAGAAGTGTGAGCTTGCTAGGAGGCTGTCAATCCACACTTTTAAAATAGTTAGGTTTAAAGAAATAAAGATAGAGTGATTTTATCAAATGACAAAAAAAACTAAAAGATAATACAAAAAAAATAAATGCTTGATAAAAAATATACTAATTAAGCAAATAGTGGGTCAATACTATTACTAAATAGGTCAAGCTAGATTTAAAAAATAGGTGAGGTCTTTATGAATAGGTAGGGACATAGAAAGTGGGACTTGGCTAGGGGTAAGTAGGTAAAAATAACTTGTTGTTATTTCTTATCATAATGACCATCTACAATTATGTTGACCATCGATGGTTGGGTGATCATCGATGGTTGAAGGTGATTGTTAGTGGTCAAAATGAGTGTTGGTGGTTACTATGGGTTCTGGATATATTACTAAAAGGTCTAGTTAAAATTGTAGAATGGATATAATAGGGTGATAAAGGTATATTTGGGGTTAGGGGGGTCAGATTGATAAGCAAAAGGTTGTATTCTAGGTAAAGATGTTAGAAACCAAATAATAAAAAATTGAAATAAGAAATGTTCTTAGCTTGTTAATTGGTAATTAGTAGCTAATCCTGGAGTGATTTTGGTAGAGTAACATTAATTTGCTTGAAGAATGATTTTGATAGAGGTTTGGGTCTCTATTGTGGTTACTAGCTTGCTGAAGAGAGAACCTACAAATAAGTTTGATAGATATTGATGACTGCTAGTTGATTGTGTTTCTATGCTATATTCGCTTTCTACATTCAAAGAGAGAATAAGAGAAACTAAGAGAGATGGTCTAAGGCTTGTATATACCTAGATGAAGTCATGCACACCAGAATTCAGATGTTGTGAGAACTCCTCTTTGGTTGTGGAGGATGACACCTAAAAGGGAAAGACACTAAAACATGAAAAATGTTAGATGACAAAAGGGTGGACTGCCAAGTGAAGGCTTGGTCTTAGAAGTGCAAAGGCTTCTTGAAAGATGGCAGTCCACTGTTAAAAAATAGAATATAAGCAGCAATAGAAATGAGAAATGATAAAAGATAGAAAAGAAAGTATTGAAAACAAATGCGTACCTATTTAAAAGCAATCTACTTTTGCACAGTCGCCGATGTCAGTGGTATTGCCGGTGTCAGTCAAGGAAGGTCACCGATGTCGGTTAAGATGCCAGCGTCGATAGGGTAATGGTCGAGGACGGTCTAGGTAACGGCTAGGGACAAGTTATAGGGCTAGTTTTTGGTCTGTAGGATGGTCTGAGGCTTCGTTTGGGGGTCAGGGAATTTGTTTGGGGGTTAGAGAGATTAAGTGGAGGTTTGAGGGACTTGTTTTAGAGTCTGAGGGACTGAGAATGTTGTCTGGGAATGGGCTAGACGGATGACAGGGCAAAAGGAAGATGAACAGGAGACAGGGGTTTGAGAAAGATTTTTAGCCTCTCAGGGATAGACAAGTTGAGTTGTGGATAGTGGGTTGGATAGATAGATAAATGTAGATAAGAAATGAAATAAAAACAAGGGAACTCTTACCTCCTGCTTGCTGAAGGAAAAATGGAGAAACCTGTTGTTGGAGCTATTGAAGGTCCTGCAAGTACCAAGATCCTGAGACTATCTTTGTAAGATACCTATAGCTACTATTGTTACTATATGAGGGGAGGAGAAAGGGAAAATAGAGTGCCAAGTGCCAAAGAAAATTCACGTTCGTGGGGGGGAGAACAATTGCAAAAAATGGTTTTGAAGGCTGCCGACGTTGGCCACATAATGACTGACATCGGCATCTGAAGAATGGGGATAGAGGCTAAAATTAGCCTCTGTCCATTCTTGCATGCTATCGGATCAAGGGGCCATGGGAAAATGGTTGAGGGAGGCATAAATGGATGCGGGAGGAAGGATAAAGGGGAGATTTGGGCAATAAAGGCTAGGAGAGAGGTGGGGGGATCCAAGGAGGGGATCCAAGGTGGCATGGGTGAGGTGGAAGAGGGCCAAATATTTAATTATTTTAATTTGATAAATGGAGGGGGCTAAGACAAGGGTTAGGACATGGGCCAAGGGGGAGCCAAGGGTGAAAGATGACCTAGGGGTAGACATGATTTTAGTGTCTACATTTGCCCCTTTTTGTCTTATTGGTTGTTCTTGACGAACTGCAAGACAAAAATAGGAGTTGGTTATCCCAGGTATGGGATGAGGTGTTCCCCCCTCAAAGTAGGAGTCAAGGGAGGGAACCTGATGATCGAGTGCCGATTTGAGAGAGAGATGGATAGAGAGGGTGAAGATCTAGTGCGAACGCTGCAAAGGGTGAGATTACACGTGTACCACACCATGGGATGGATAGGTCAAATTGTCACAGGTCAAGGTTGAGGAGTGCCAAAATTGAAATAACTAGGCCCCAGCATTTGGTTGTAGCTAATCAAGTTATTCAATCTAAGCTGAAGCTCTAATGGTTGTCATGTTCTAGGTATCCCAGGCTCAGGAAGTGCTCCTAAAAACACGAAAATTCCACAAGTAGTGGGGATCAATTGGCTTACAATCTTATACTTGTGAAGGTCATAAATAGTCTACACACAATTTTGCTAACCATTCATGAGGTAGCATACATGCAAAAACAACCAAGCAAATGTTTGTTTTGGAAGTGGTCGGAGTCAAAGAAGATGGTCATGATCTCCAAGGTCTGGTGGTCAAGGGATGGAGGCAAAAGTGATCTCAAGTGTACCCCAGGGGGCTAAGATGACTTCTACGGGGAAAGCTGACTGATTCAAGGCAAGATTTTGGGGTAATAAATAAAAATTGGAGGGCTGAAAGGTGCTAAAATTGGTGATAAAATTGACGTCGGTGGCCAAAAAGGACCGACATCGGCATAAATCTATCGACATCGACAGACTAGGGCATGGAGATGCTGATGTCGACGGCTTATCAAATCTAACAAAACTAGATTGGTGGCCCACCAAAAGTCATTTGCTACTTGTTGAGTGGAGAGAAAAGAGGCTCTGGAGCTAAGTGAGTGGAGAGAAAAGAGGCTCTGGATTGACATTGGGCCTACGAGCACATCACGGTGACACGTCCTCTCAGCCTTCTAGTGGCTATCCAGGCCAGCTTCAGGGTTAGATTTAGATGATGGTGGGAGGTCATGACATAGATGCGGGTGGATGGAGTAGTTAGGGACATTGACTACTACCGAGGGGTACTAGAGGCGTTGATCCCTGTAGACATCATCTGGAGACCGTACTTGGGGTATCCAGCATTCAGAGATCAGGGAGAGCAGCTGGTCAGGGCCCAGAGTTTGAGATGGGTCAGAGATAGATGAGCTAGTGAGCTCGAGTGTATTCTAATAGAGAGAGTGTAGCACCAGTATGGGCTACTATAGGATGTGCCACCTGCATTCCCACAATACAGGTGAGATGATATTGAGGCAATACTCCCACTACCAGAGGAGACAAAGGGTCCTAATTTTGAGGAGTTGTTGGCAGGACCTAGGATAGCTAACCCAGGGTGTACAGAGGCTTACTCGGCATGGTGGGTAGGGCATTATATAGGGGTGTAAGTAGGGCCACAGCTAGATCTACAGGCTATTACTAGAGAGCAGGATACAGCCTATGAGGAGAGAGATACAATGAGGTAGGAGAGAGATGCTATGATTCAGGAGAGGGATGCAGCACGGGCCTAGGTGACCATTTTGTAGGGGTAGGTCATAGAGGTGACAGGGCAGTTGATAGAGATGATAGGTTGAGTGGTAGTGCTGACAGGTCAGGTCACACTATTATAGGGACAACTGGCTGTAGCCCAGGCACCGGCAGTGGCAGGATAGGTTTTTGGGGGGCAGGGCCCACTGCAGTAGCCGTCTCATCAGGTGACATTTTCATAGGGGGTAAGACCATCGACATCGGTGTAGCTAACATTTTCACAGTTGTAGGGGTCAGTGCAGGGGATGGCAGTAGGTCAGATGGGTCCACTGTAGACTGTATCTATAGTTAGATACAATAATGCATTGGATGAGATTGCATATTATGAGGGAGCTATTAGGGAGTTTCCTTAGATACAGTGATACTTAGATATGAGGGTAGAGTTGAGCCGACAGTGGTTTATGTCATGGGTGACTGCTATAGATTCACATAGACAACACAGATCAGAGGGGGGAGAGGATATAGCATCTTCCCAGCCACTGCCACCACCACCACAGCCATAACCTTGAGGGCAGATTTTGATGCTATGTATATACCAGCCTGTGAGTCGATGATGCGAGATGTAATTGATTTTTTGAGAGAGAGAGATGCATAGATTGTGTGATTGTATAAAACTTTGAGATATATATGATGATCATTTTGAGCATTGACATGAGTTATGGATGTGTTATGTTATTTTGATTTGATGCATGTTTTTATATGATGTTTAGGATTATGATGCTGACATTGTTGTGATTATATGATGATGAATGTATGATTATGATTAATGATATAGATGAAAATGATTAATGTTAATGATGTGAATGGTTATGATAGTTAGATTAGATGGTGATGGATGTTGGTTATGATGAATGGCTATGATTGATGAAAATGATTATGCTAACGATTATGGGAATATGTGATTAGCTGTGATGTGATTGACAGGTGACGAGAGAATGGGATGGAAGAAAGTGACAAAGAGGATGTCCGAGCTAACCCCAAAAGACCCCATGTCAACTGAGTGCTGCCTACATAGCCCTTATTTTAAGGGCCTCAGGCTAATGTAGTTCTTCCAAAGAGGGAGGAAGAGGGTCGAAGTGATTGATTGCTTGTGGTTGAGGTCAAGGTAAAGGTCATGGTCAAAGAAAAGAAGGTTTGTCCATCAGAGAGATGAACAAACAGAGGTGGTCGAGCTAACCCCAGAAGATGTCATGTCATCTGAGTGCTACCTACATAGCCTTGGTCTTAGGGCCTCAAACCAATGTAGTTCAGACTAGTTGAGAAGATTGGTCGATGATTGGTTTGGTCATGTGTTGAAATGATGAGGAGAAAAAGATGTTACAGCCTTTTCCAAATGGTGTATGCTGTAACATTGGTTGAGGGGTCTTTCATCCCTAGCAATTTTCTATATTCATGACGGATGTATGCTAAAAATGAATTGAAGTCTATTTATGCTTCAGTAAGTATTGGTTTATGCTTAACATAAATTGTGTAGTCCATGGTCTCCATGTGTATTGGTGTCCATAGAAACTAGTGTGAATAGGCTATGTGAGTGGTCTGAAAAGAAATTGGGTTGAGTTGGTTCGACAAATGATGAAGTTTGAATGTGACCAATGTGTAAGCAAAAAGTGAAAGGCATAATCGCCCTTTCATTGATAAGGACTAAAATGATAGCATAGATAGGGGTTGTTAGAACAAAGAGCCCCATTCATGCATTGCGTCGTTGACAATGGTTGTGTTAGAACGGTAATCAAATCACTTTGACATTAAAGTGAGCTCAAAGTCCCTTGAGCAGGTGTTATGATAGGTGAGGATAGGGTAAACCATTTTAGAGCAGAGATAACCTTGCCCTTTTTTATAGGAGACCCTGAGACAAGTATAAGCCAAGTCCATGACTCATTTTTTTTTTTGGTGCAGACTGATCAATGCGAGAAGTCTACATAGAGATGTCATTTTGCTTTGTGGTCATTTGCGAAGCTGATCAATGCAGGAAGCTTCTAAGAAAGATTGTTGTTTGTAGCAAGATTTAGTCATAGCCATCCTTCGAGGGAGTGGTCTATATTTTTGCTTTATATAAGTTTGAATAACTGTCCTTCGAGGGAGCAGTCTATTAGCTATAGCAATGATAGTACAGCTATCCTTTGAGGGAGCAATCTGCTTTTTGATTTGATTTGGTGACCTTGGATATGTTTTGACATCTTGATTTTTTTTGACAAAATTTGGAGTCATGGACAAGACTATAGAAGTTCAAATGCTCCATTTTATTAGGACAAAGCATACATGCATCATAAAAGGGTTATAGAGGATTTGTTTAGGGGAATAGGGTTGAAAGGAATGAGGATTAGGAGTATGGGGATTGCTCAAGGGATGAGCTCAAGTTAAATGTCAAGTGGATGAGTAATCGACTAACAGTAGAATGGTCGCAGATGCAAGGCATTAAGAGGCTTAGGTTTTGGCCGTTCATCGATAGAGGATAGATGATAAGTCCCAGACCCATACTTGTGCGTGATGATGAAAGATCCAAGCCAATTAGGGGAAAATTTGCCTCATTTACTTCACTCCATATTGGTCACATGCTGGTTGATGCATGTTTGGTTGATATGGTCACTGATTGGTCGATGGCCAGGTCGAGATTGATGTTTGGTCATGATTAAAAGGTTGGTTGATGATTGGTTAAGGTTTGGTTGATTGTTGCTTTGGTCATTGTTTGGTCAATGTTTGGTCGAGGCTTGGTCAATTAATACTTGGTTGAGACTTGGTCAATGTCTGGTTGATGTCTGGTTTGATGATTGATTGAGGTCATGGTCGATGTGTGATTGATGTTTGGTCAAGGTCATGATAGGAAGTATAAAGTCAAACTCCCCTAGCCATTTGGTGGTAGGAAGAATGTCTAACACCCAGTGCAGATGATTAATGGGTTAAATGAATGAGATGGAGAGAAGAGGAGCAGGATAGACCTAGGTACCCCACCTGGTTGATAGGTTAGGGTTCCCAAGCAAATGGTGCTTAGGCATTAAAATAGTTAGGAGGGATGGAAACCACCAACTCCATAGGTGAAGGGGGAAGAATAGGCGAGCTGGGAGGTGATTGGTCAATGGTGGGTTTAAGACAAAGGTCAACAGAGGCCTGAGTGGGGTCGTGGTATCCCAGGCCATACCATTTCTTGGCATCATCATCGTTGAGAGGCTCAATAGGCTGATGGGAGCCTTGCTCATAACATCTGAAACCAAAACCCTTCTATGCACACCTGTAAAGGTAAGTGTGTGCAAAGGCAGGGTTGCCAAGAAATGAGAAGTTTGATGTGAATGTTTGGGGTGAAGAGAGAGGGTTGCCATCAGTAGGAGCTTGATTGAGCCCCCCATAGACAATATTGGTTTAGAGGTGAGGAGGACCATAAGGCACGACCATCCCGATCTGATGATCGTAACTGGGGCTGTGGTGAAGGCATCCATACTCTTATAGATTTGGCACATGTCTAAGGTTAGCAAGCGATATTCCCCAAGTGAAAGTCATTGAGAGATGTCTTCCAAGGGGTCTTTGGTTGTCACTTGAAGAGGAGGGGTGAGGGCGACCACCGGTTGTGAACTAGTCGAAGCTTCTGCAGATGGAGGCAGCGCTGGGGTTGATGGCTTGATAGGAATAAGAACGTCATTTGGATGGTAGGTTGTGTTACAAGTTTTAAAATGTGATGAGTCAGTGGGAATGGTGCAAACTTGCTCGTCGTGCTCAAATTTCATACAATGGTGCAGGGTGGAGGGAACACAAGCCATGGTGCAGATCCAGGGTCAGCCCAGCAACATGTTATATTGAAACTCTCCTTCGATGATATAGAAGAGCTCCAAGACTGTGTGTGGGCCAATGCGGATGTGAAGGATGACTGTGCCAATGGTTGTGGTAGTGGTGTCATTGAAGGTGTGCAAGATTGTGTTAGTTTTGGACACGTAATTCTTGGAAAGAGCCAATAGATAAAGGCATGGGTGGAGATAATGTTGATGCTGGCACCTCCATCAATCATAACATGCTTGATGTGGGTTCAATCAACATAGGTAGTGATGAAGAGGGCGGTGTCCTGATCTTCCGTGTTGGATGTAAGAATCTTAGAGTCATTGAATGTGATGGAGGCAATGGGAGACAAAGAGTGGACAAGGGCAGTGAGTGGTTGGGGGTCCTTGAGTTGGACCTCCGCTGCTTGTAGGGCTCTGATGAGGGCTTGACGATGCTGGGTGAGGTTTGAATAAGGTCATATAGGGTCATCTTCACGGGCATCTGGTGAAGCTATTTTATCATGGAGTCATGGATCACCCCTGAATAGGAAGAAGAAGAGGGTTGAGATGTGCCAAGGATAGAAATTTTAGGCCTTGGCAGTTGAGGTGGCTTGATGAAAGGATAGGTCTAAGGAATGGCAGATTTTTCTTTTGCCTTGTCCTTTTGTGACCTAGTGGTTATATGGATAACATTGATTTCAAAGATAAGGGGTGAAGGAGATGGAGGGGTCATGGCCTGCTGATGGGATGTTGATGTGGTTGAAGAGGTTAGAGGGATGTGGGAAGGTGTTAGGGGTCAGTCGATAGTGTCCTCAAGGAGAAGAGTGTCCTTCTCCATGTAGCAGTGAATGATGGCCTTGAGGGCACAACAAGTCTCGATATTATGTCCTGGCGTATGATGATATAGGCAAATCTTTGTATCATCGAACCAGGAGGGCTTAGACCTGAGAGGTTGGAAGGGCCTGATGGGCGGAAGGGTTATGCTGGAGGTCTGTAAAAGTCGATGCAATATCAAAGAGTATGAGCCCACTAAAGGGTCCATTCTCGTTGATGTGTGTGATGCTGGTGACTTATGCTTGGGCAGAGTTGGAGGAGGCTTTCGTACCACCTTTTGGGTTGATGGTGCGGTGACAGGTGGAGATGACACTTTCTTCGTGAGAAGTACCATCTTTTTGGGAGAGGGTAGGCTAGAGATAGGTAGAGGAAGCAACAGAGGCAACTATTTTTGATTAAAAGTTGGAATGGGGAGGACTTTGGTTAGGGTCAAAAGATGAGGGCCCAAAATGGAGGGCAATGGTGACGGGGGAGGGGGAGTTCACCTCTGTGGTTTAGCAGTCTTCTTTGATTTGGGTTGAAGACTACTATTGGTCAAGGTCTGGTCTAAGTCCACCTTCACTTGCAGATGAGCGAGGTTAGAGACAGGGTGAATGCCGAGTGGCTTGGTTGGCTTTGATGGGGTAGATGTGGGTTTTGGTTTTGATGTGGTTAGTTGAGGTTTAGAAGGTCTAAAAGTGGAAGTCTGGTTTTTGTTGAGAGTCTTGGGAGATTCTACCATGGGAGGATTGGCAGCGTGAGATGAGAGGGCACAAGCATGCTGAAGAGCTTTGAGACGCTCCCACAATACCTGATGCTCTACTTTCCTTGAAGGGAGAAGTCCGAGTTTCTCCACTAATCGAAAAAATGGCTAAGAAGATGTTGGATGAGATTTGGGTCCTTGAGAAGATGTTGACGATTATGGGGCCGAAGGTGTGGTAGTCTCAGTCTCAAGGCATGATGAAGTTGTGATAGATTCGTCTTTGGTTGGAAATGAAGGAGAGACAGGTTCTTCCTTGGGTGGAGAAGAAACTAGAGAATGAGGCTCCTCAAGAGGGTAAAGGGCAGGAATGATTGCACCCTCCACTTGCGGTTGAGGAGTAGGAAGGGTTGGGTCCTTCATAGGTAGAAAGGAGGATGGTGAGATCAGTGGTGCCGATAAGGTCGAGGCGTCCTCCAATATAAGAGAGGTTGATGGAGAACTAACCGGAGAAGGAGGTTCATCCACATGTGATGGACTAACCTCTTGAGTTGGTGAGAGAGGTTGGTTGGGGATGAAGGGTGAGACCATATTGATTGTTTGTATATTATGTTTGTGAATGTCATCAGTCATGGTCTGGACATTGTTTTGGGTTGGCAGATGATTGGGGAATGGTTGCTTGAAGATGTCGATGCCTTGATTAGGTGGCACATTGGGATTGTCGAGGATGAGGTCACCCTTTTCAAGCATGTTTTGGATGATGTTTTTAAGGGTCTTGCAATTTCTCGTGTCATGGCCTTTAACACGGTGGTAGTTACAAAAATCATTTTCCCTATACCACGTAGGGATGGCACGTGAGGGATCAAATTGTGGAGGTAGTCAAATTTGGGGGAGATTGAGAACCCCCTATTTGACAAGTTTTTCCAGCACAAACGTGTATGACTCTCTGAGTGGAGTATACTGTCATTATACATATCTCTGCTAGAATTGGTGGGTGATGCTTTGGGACGTGGATGGCTCAGGCTGGTTGGTTAAAGGCGAAGAGGATGAAGGTCTAATGACTACAACATTTGCTGATGCCTTAGACTTAGGATTAGATGAAGAAGGTTTAGAAGAAGAGGAGTCATTGGTCTTAGAGTTGGGGTTCTTACTCCACAACTTGACTTTGTTCTCCTCGATGGCATGTAATTCAAGTTTATGAGCCATCGTGAAGGCTTCGTCGAAGGTGTGGAAAGTATGAACCTGCAAGGTGGAGGAAATATGCTTGGCGCAAGCTTGAGAGAAAAGTTTGATAAGTTTGGGTTGGGGTAAGGAAAAGGAGAGCTGATTGATGAGGCCTCTCTACTGAGCAATGAAATCAGCTATGGATTCATCCTCGAATTGCCGAATAGAATAGAGGTCTGTGATTGAGACCTTTTTGGTGATGTTGATAGAGAAGTGATCAAGGAAGAGTTGGGCCAGCTGGGTGAATGTGAAGAGGGAATGGCTGGCGAGAGAGCTGTACCAGTCAAGAGTAGCACTGGAGAGAGACATAGGAAACATGCATAAAAGTAATGCATCATCATGGGCAATGAGATAACATGCATGTCTAAATGCCCGTAGGTGCTGTTGTGGGTCTTCCTTGCTCTGGAAATGAGAGAATTTAGGAAGCTCCCATTAACTGGGGTATGGCTTGATCAGGGTGGAAGGATAGATGGGTTCATTGCAAATTTGCTCGTATGAGAGGGCATTGCGTGAACCAAAAATAGAGGTCTCGAGACTGGACATTTTGTCCATCAGCATTTTGATGATGTCTGCTGATGGATTAGCAGGTAGAGTGCCCCCTAGATTATAAGGCGCTTGGAAGGTATTGAGAGGGGCGTATGATGTGATTGGTTGCATTTGTGTAAATGAAACATATGGGTAGCTAGTCATCGGGGCGAAAGTTGAAGCCAAGGGCACTTGTGTTATGGGGTTGGTAGGCACAAATTTGATAGGGGCTGTCAAAGATGGTTGAGGAGTGGCCACACTTGTTGAAGGGTAGATAGTTACTCTTATGTTGATAGGTGTAAGAGTAGGGGGGATAGAGACCACTAGGTTTTGGAAAGGTGTAGGATTTGGTTGAGTAGTTTGAGGTTGAGGGGGTACCAAAACCCCCATAGAGGTAGGTCTAGAAGGAGAGGCTAAATTTTGAAGGTAGGACATGGTTGGGTTATTAGTCGAGGTGTTGGCTTGATTGTCTATAGGTTGAATTATAGATGCTATTGATGTGATCATTGTCTTGACTAAGGAAGTTGGCATCCCATAGATTGGGTTGCCTAAGGAGTCTCGCGTTCAGCTTCGCACGAGATAATGTTGAAGGGCTCTGCCATTAAGGTCCAAGAATCTTTCAAAATCTTGGTCCCCTTCAGGGACAATGGGACTGATTATGGATGGGGAAGACGAAAGCAGTTGATGCCTCGCTTGGTCAAGAAGGGCCTTGGTTTGACTGCGTGTCAAAACCATTCAAGGCAAGAAAGGGCAGGTTTCAAAAATAGTGTTTTTTTAGTTTCAGAAACTCAAAATGGGGTTTTGGCAGAAAAAGGGTTAGGGTTTAAGGCTACTATTTTGAGAAAAAAAGGACTGTGATAGTGACTGACGTCGATTGAAAAACTAATGTCAATGAGAATAGATGGCCGACGTCGGTCAGATAACTAATGTCGGTGAGAAAAGGTTACCGACGTCGGTGGTAAAACTAATGCCAGTGACTGTGTTTTCCAAAAACCCAAAAGATTTGAGAGTTTTTGAAAAAAAGGAAGAAGAACATCCTCACTAGCTAAAACAAGTAGATAAGAATAGAAAAGATGAAGAACACAAGCAGAGCCTAAGCGTTAAATCCCTAGAAATAAATTATTAAGCTCGTGTGGCTTATGCCTTAAAGTGATGTTTGGGGAGGTTGGCTGTTAGAAGGGTCCTAGAAGAGGTAGTCTATGGATGGTTTTAGGTTTGTTTAGGCACTCAAGAGTCTAGGTTAGGTTCCATACATGGCCCGGTGCTAAGGAGCAAGCTCCCCTCACTTCACGAGTCCAGTGATAAGCTGGTCCTGCTTAGCCAAAATATACTTTCCCTAGAGATTATCCTCTACCAAAAAATATAGTGGGCTTTCCCCTTGGTGATGAAATCCAAGTAGGATTGCTGGGATGGGTAAGGTATCTGCTGGGTGATGAAATCCCAGTCGGGCCTTGTCTCAGGTGAGTTTTGATGTTTAATTTGGTGCAAGTGGTTTGGTTGTGTAACATCAAGTGGACTATGATTAATTCATGATGTGATTTGTTAATTACTAGGTGTGGACTAAGAAATGCAAGAAAGTAGAAATGAAAATGCAATGTGTTTTAAACCCAAGTCGAAATGTTAGTTCGTATGAAAACAAGTTGAGAAAGGGTTGAAGAATATGACTTTTGACTAGTTTGAAATGCAAGAAAAGAAAGAAAGGTTCTTTTTAATCCTACTTATGATATCGTTTAGAAGAGAAGAAAGAGGTGAAAAGGGAGAAACCTAATGCACCTATATGAACAGAAAGAAAAGGAACCCAAGGAAGACCCTAAGGTCCCACTGGGCGTGCCAGAATGTTTCTATGCTATATTCGCTTTCTACATTCAAAGAGAGAATAAGAGAAACTAAGAGAGATGGTCTAAGGCTTGTATGTACCTGGATGAAGTCGTGCGCACTAGAATTTAGATGTTGTGAGAAATCCTCTTTGGTTGTGGAGGATGACACCTGAAAGGGAAAGACACTAAAACACAAAAAACATTAGATGACAAAAGGGTGGATTGCCAAGCGAAGGCTTGGTCCTAGAAGCGCAAAGGCTTCTCGGAGGATGACAGTCCACTGTTAAAAAATAGAATATAAGCAGAAACAGAAATGAGAAATGATAAAAGATAGAAAAGAAAGTACTAAAAGCAAATGCGTACCTATTTAGAAGCAATCTACTTTTGCACAGTTGCTGACATCGGTGGTATTGCCGGCATTGATCAAGGTCACCGATGTCAGTTAGGATGCCGACGTCGGTAGGGGTAATGGTAGAGGACGATCCAAGTAACGGCCAGGGATGGGTTACAAGGCTGGTTTTTGGTCTGTAGGATGGTCTGAGGCTTCGTCTGGGGGTCAAGGAATTCGTTTGGGGGTCAGAGAGATTAAGTGGAGGTCTGAGGGACTTGTTTTGGAGTATGAGGGACTGAGAATGTTGTCTGGGAATGGGCTGGACGGATGACAGGGCAAAAGGAAGATGAACAGGAGATAGGGGTTTGAGAAGGCTTTTTAGCCTCTCAGGGATAGACAGGTCGAGTTGTGGATAGTGGGTTGGATAGATAGATAAATGTAGATAAGAAATGAAATAAAAACAAGGGAACTCTTACCTCCTGCTTGCTGAAGGAAAAATGGAGAAACCTGTTGTTGGCATTGTTGAAGGTCTTACAAGTACCAAGAGCCTAGGACTATCTTTGCAAGATACCTATAGTTGCTGTTGTTGCTATATGAGGGGAGGAGAAAGAGAAACTAGAGTGCCAAGTGCCAAAGAAAATTCACGTTCGCAGGGGGGGAGAACAGTTGTAGAAAATGGTTTTGAAGGCTACCGACGCTGGCAGAACTACCGACGTTGGTTGCATAATGACTGATGTCAATGGCCGAAGAATGGGGATAGAGGCTAAAATTAGCCTCTGTCCATTCTTACATGCTACCAAGTTAAGGGGCCATGGGAAAACGGTCAAGGGAGTCATAAATGGATGCGAGAGGAAGGATAAAGGGGAGATTTGGGCAATAAAGGCTAGGAGAGAGGTGGGGGGATCCAAGGTGGCATGGGTGAGGTGGAAGAGGGCCAAATATTTAATTATTTTAATTTGATAAATGGAGGGGGATAGGACAAGGGTTAGGACATGGGCCAAGGGGGAGCCAAGGGTGAAAGATGACCTAGGGGGTAGACACGATTTTAGTGTCTACAGATTGATAGATGAATGCTTGGATTATTAAATTCTTGGATGATCAATCCCTTTTCACCTCTTACTCCCCTCTTTTTATAGGTAAAGAGAGATGGAGGTAGAAGGTTCCATAGGATGTTCAATTGGTTTTTATGATGTATTATCTTACCATCCATATTAAATTTTGACATGTTAATTTGTGCACAACTAAAGTTTAAGTGTTTATTCAAATGGGGAAGGGACCTAACTATCAATAGTTAGGGTAACCATCAATGGTCAAGGTGACCATTAATGATTTATTGTCAAAGGTTAAGTCAGGGGAAAAGTGTAGATTAGTGAGTTGGGTTATCTAGTTAGCTAACTTGTCTCAGGGTCATGGTGGGAGGTTAGGCAATGGTTTGAATCAAGGGTGTTTTGACATCTAGAACCATCACATGTGGTTTTATAGTGTCTATAACATGCACAAACAAACCTTATTTACATACCATCTCATTAAAAAATATTTGACAACCACCAAGCTTCTTGTGACTAACAAGTGTCTCCTTGAAGCCTAGCTAGAGACACCCCCTTTGACATAGAGACACTAAAAGACCCAAAACTTAGGAGAATCCCATTTATCCATATCTTTTTCTAACTTGTAGTTGTATTTGAATTGAACTAAATCTTTGATTTCATTCTTTTCTTTAGATTTGTCAATAAATGTTGTT
Organism: Torreya grandis; assembly: GCA_037957365.1. Classification (NCBI taxonomy): domain Eukaryota; kingdom Viridiplantae; phylum Streptophyta; class Pinopsida; order Cupressales; family Taxaceae; genus Torreya; species Torreya grandis. Next base: position 377,313 of record JARHVA010006465.1, on the reverse strand, counting down.
AATATAAACTCTTGATTCTCCTTTATCTCTAATTCTTTTTCCACTTGGGAAAATAATCCATCAAGAATCTTGGACTCAATAGGGTTAGTCTTCTTAGTCTTTGCTAACTTAGGTATCCATATCATATTTTGACTCTTATTATCTTCTGCAACCATCTTACCTACTTGATCCTTTAGCTTTTCCTAATTTGTAACATAGCCTTCTAGAGTAAATTTCTTATTAACCTGATGATTAAAAGAGTTGGTAATGATTACCTTTGTTTTCCATACTTGAGTTTGTCCTTTCTCAAACTTTTTAGGAGCTCTATATCCTTTGACATACCTTGAAGACTTGTTAACACTATTTGGATAGAATCTAGCAATATGTCCACTCTTATGACAACTAAAAAAAATAATATCATTCATACCATTTGACAGATTTGAACTGTGATCAATCTTTGGCCAAAAAATCTTTCTCTAATTGCTCCATGAATGACCATACTTTACTAACTTCATTCTATAGTCCTTGGCTCTATGACCATACTTATTACAAGTTTAACAATGACCATGAAATAAATTAGCATACCTTAAAGCATTTGGTTGTCTAATAGACCTTCTTTGATTGTTATTGACCTAATTTAAGTTATTTTGATCTTATTAAAGCTTGATTATCTTGACAACAAATTTCTCATGCTAATTTATTAATGAACCAAGCTTGGTTTCTAATTGAATGTTTTAATCCTCTTTAGCTCTTATACTTGAAATTGTAACCATTAATTGACCTCTGAGAACTTGGATAGTCTTCTTATCACTTTTAGCTTCTTTAGCCATGTCACCCTATATTCTACATGCTTGCTCTATCAAATTTCCCTTAAGAGAACTAACTTGTGCTTCAAGACCTTTGATCATATTTCTCATCTTATGATTCTTCTTCTTTTTCTATTTTAATTCACCAAGTGCAACCATGAGCTCAGCCTCTAGATCAACTTCTTCTTCATTGTCATGGAAAAATTGTCTTGGCATCTACTAACTGAACCTTGAGATCATTGAAAACATTTTCATCCTATTTGGCATCTTTCTTCAAAGTACATATCTATTCTTCAAGTGCCTTGATCACAACCTTCCACTATTGATTTTATTTCTTAAATTTATTAAGCATGTTTGTACCTACTTAGGATCACCTTCAAATGATTAGGCTTCCTCCAAAGGAACTGGTCTGATACCAATGTTAGAGGAATAATCATTGAGAGGGGGAGTGGTGAATTAGTGAGCCCAAATAATCCAACTTTAATTTTTATCTTTAGATATACTTAATCAGTTACCACAGGCATTCATGAATGATACACATCATTCATAGTAATGAGCAAGAGAGATAATGTAATATCAATCACATAACACATGACATATGTGGAAAACCCTCTTGGGGAATGAAACCCACTGGAACCTAAAATTGGACTAATATCCTATAAAACAAGAACCAATTTAGACTAGTAAGATAATGATCAAGGAACTACCATTCATAATTTTAGTGAGACTACAATCCCATAAGGAGCCAGTATACCTATCTAGCTGAGCACCCAAAACAACTAGACTTATAGAAAGTTTCACCGATCAAGGAGGAAACAAATACCTTAGATGTTGAGCACCCATAATAACACCTATGAACACATCTCTTCAACACTAATTTACTATCATTATGATGAAGATATAAAGTATATCATCTCTCTTCAACTCTACACACTTAATGCATCTAAAGCCACCTTTTGGACCACTCTACACTTCTCAATGACCACTTTATCACCAAAAAACTCTCTATTGATCAAAGTACATTACATACTTGAACCAACACACAAAGATCAATTATGACACATTACATATCCCAATTATCCCCACTCTTCAACCCTTCACTCATACTCACTCTAGCATACCTATAACCACTCTATCATAATAATAACATGACCAGATGGTTATACACATAGTCCACACTCTAATCAATCTCTCAAACTAGCCACAAAGCTTTTATAGACACTAATAATACTTCTCTCATTCTCAATACATACAAAACATCTTTTTGGATCACTCTAGACCTCTTCACTCATGCTCAACCTAAAAGAGAGCTATTCTACCATTAGAAACATGACCTATAAGTCATACACATAGTTATCAATCTACTCTACTCATCAATCCAACCATTGGACACACTTGGCCTCTTCTCTTCTTTGCTTAAATGCATACAACACACTTCTAAGGTTAGAAACCATCTCCTTTGGTTTCACTATATACAAAACTTTCATGAATAAAAAATTCATGGTCAGTCATTAGACTTGGTTTAACCCTTAAGGCTTATCTCATACAAGACACAACTCAAAAACAATCTTCATAGGTCAGCCATAGCATCTATGGGTCACCCTTAAGTAACTACACCTTTTAATAAGGCCATTGTAGCTATTATAGGACTCATGGAGACCTATTCACCCATTTATCACATCATCAAACAAACTAAGAACATAAGACCACTTCCAAAAGCATGGGTCTACTCTTGATGTCCCCTTTGATATCCTTAAATGTTCATAGTCACATTTTCTCACCTTTGCATATGCTCAAACAACTTAAACACTAACCTAGTTTACAAGAACATTATAAACAAACACATAATCAACTTATTAACCTTTATTCATATAAACTATCAATTGGTCAAACCTTCAAAATACACATATAACATCCTCATAGATTCTAAAACACTCCCCAATAGCCAATTCACCATGAGACATAGAAATAACATCAACACAAGCTCAAACATCCTTCTCGGGTCACTTACAGAACAAGCACATTCCAAACTTTGTCATTGTCACATAGACTATCAAAGCACTTTATCCACTCACCAAGACACCTTCATGACATCACCATGACATCATCATGATAACTCTTCAAAAAAATGGAAGCTCATTATTCTTCTACTCATTAATGGGGAAATAATATCTTTAGTCAAAGTAAATTGAAAGCCATGGAATTTGGCTTCCTCCTCTGAGGTGGTTCAAATTGAATTTTGATGGAGCCTCTAGAGGCAATCCTGAGGCTTCTGGAGCTATTTGTATCATAAGGGATTTTAGTAGTTCTCTCATTAAGGATACATCTTTTAAGCTCTTGAATGGGATTAATAATGAATCTAAATCTCAACACTTGTGACATAGATCAATATGGTAGTTCAATGCGGTATTGAAAAAATCATGATTAAAGGGGACTCCCATATTTTGATTTCTACTTTGAAAAAGAATACCATAATTTCTTAGAAATTGGAGAATATTATCATGAAATCCTAAGAGCACCTTGAAAGTTTTTTGGTGTGGGATTATAATCATTAATTTAGGGAAGCTAACTTTTCTATTGATTTCCTTAAAAATTATGGAATAAACCAATTGGATGAAAAAAATATTGATAACCATCAAACAATGTGGGAGAATTTCAAAGGTGCTTATTATATCAAACTTGGATTTTAATCCCAACTTGCCATTTAATGATCAAATATTAATTGGATTTTTGGTTAGCACATAAGAAGGGACAATGCAATATTATGGTGTAGTGATTCATGTTAGTGAGATTGTGTGTTAGTGGCTTATTTATTTTCATGCATTTTCCATATTTGGATAAGTTTCTACATGGTTCTACATGGGTTCTCTTATTCACTAGATCTTTGGTTTATTCAAGTGGTTTGGTGTTCTATGTTTTTTCAAGGATGTATCATGTAGTGGATATGGTACTGGGGGTTTTGATAGTTTTGGGTAGTAGTGAGGCAAAGGAAATGGGCTTATATGGGGAGGTGTCTTAGGCTCACATCAAGATGATTTTTTGGGTCCCATCAGAGGAATTATTGCAAGTCATTTTTAGTATTTTGGGAAAGGAGTACCTTTGAAATAACTTCTCTCTTAGTGTTAATTCAGAGGAGGTATCCATGTTTACCCATAATATTTTTGTTTTCCTATATGAAAAACAAGTGGTCATTGAAGTGGTCAATTTTTCTATGAACCCAACTTATCTCAAGGGCTTATTGGAGGACATTTCATCTATGGATGTTGGTCCATTCCTGGTTCTTCCATTTTTAGGTTTAGATGGTCTTAGGCTAGTTATGTTGTTTACTTTCAAGGCTCTGGAATCAGGGTTGGTTACTTTATTAGGATTTGTGTAAGATTTATAGGATAAAATTAACCATCCTCCTTATTTTATGGGGGCCTTTATCTCTCCTCCCACTTTGGTGCAAATAAAGAGTCCAATTTATGAACTAGAAGACTAGAAGGACTTTAGACATGATAAAAATTATTTAGAGATGGTTAAATTCATGGCCAAGATGGAAGTCTAATGTAAGGATTTAGATCCTCCATGGTTGGTTGAGGTTCCTAAGAGGGTGATTACATCAATAATGAAAGGAAGGATTTATAGCATATGTGTTTCAACATTGTTTAGTGGTATGAAAACTAGACTCTAGGGGGAAACTAATAGGGGTTAAAGGATATTTCCATAAATTTGCCTAAATTAATCATAGAGGTAGTGGAGGTGAAGGTAAAAGTATAAGATAACATTATTTATGTCCCTTATTCTTGGGGTTTTATATTGTTTACTTTTGGTTTCTCATCTCCACAGTATTAGTATTGTAATCCTTTGTTTTGAGCTAGAATTTTTTGTGGACTATTGTTTTTAGGCTCACCAATTTGTTGGATTTTCTTGTCTTTTGGTTGACCTTGAAATTATCCATTGACAATCTCCTATCAGGGCATTTTTATAAAAAAAATCCTATCTATATAAAGTGCAAGAGACCTATTTAACCTTGGTGCTTGTCGAAAAAAAAAATTCAAATGGATAATATTATAAAATATATTAAATGTATTGGAAAATATTAGAAAGTTTATTTGAGATTTTTTTAATTTGATTATAATCATATTAAATGTTAAAATTTAAAATATATTTATATATATTTATGAATCAATTAATTACATAGAAAAATAGATGCATATATAGTTATATAGATTTATAGTAAATAATATTATATATTTGTTTCACTATTAATTATAAAAAGTTTTTAAATAGTTATAAATAATTCTATATTTTCTATTTTGATTTTAGAAGGTTGGTAATTACTTGAATCTCAAAGTCTATGTTTTCTATTATCATTAATGTCCATCCTACTAGTTTATTTCTTAGTGAGTGTGGGTTTAGGTAAATAGATTTGTTATCTCCTTTTCTTTTTATCATTTTTGCTAAGGTGCTTAGTAGATATATTTATTCGTAAATATCTAATATAAGTTTAAAATGGATTGGATTGGCTACAATTTTTGACCTTATATCCCATTAACAATTTGTGTATGATATAAAAATCCTAGCTCAAGCTTCCGTTAAAAGGCCAAGGTCCTAGATTTTTTTCTAAAAGATTATGAAGTGGCATTTGGCCAAACAATAAATTAGGATAATATCTTGCTCTTCTTTGTGAATTATCCTTTTTTTAGGTAATATAATTTTGGTAACATTATTAGATGTAAAGTGAAATATCTACCTTTTTTATACTTTAGCATGATGTTGTTTCTTGATCAAATGCCTATGGAAACTTGAAACTCTCTACTATAAAGATTGCAAATAAATATAGCAGGTTGGAAAGGTAATTTTATATCTCAAGCTATAAAATTGTTGTTGATTAAAAACACTCCTAAAATTTTTCCTATTTAACTTATCTCCATTTTTTGAGTTTTGAAATCTATTTCGATAAGAATTGAGAAGATCCATAAAATAGTTTTATGGTCTAGCACTAATGAAATAAACATATTTCCTTTGGTGGTATGGGATAAAGTATATTTCCATATAAACTAAGGACGGATAGGGATATAAAAGTTTCAACCTATGAATAGATATCTAACATATAATTTAGGTTGGAGATTCCTTAAAGAGAGAAGTTTATGGAATGAGGTTCCAAAGGCTAAATATTTGAATGGTGGGGATAGTATGGGTTGGATTTAGGATGAGTATCTTCCTTAAGGATCATGTTTATGGAATTGGTTGATCAAATTTATAAATATTTTGTGGAAAGGATCTAAATAGAAGATAGGAAGAGGAGATAAAGTTTTGGGAAGATAAGTGGATTCTCAATTGGCCCCTTCAATAGGTAGCTCATTCCACCTTTAATAGTGAGACTAAAATAGAATGAATAATTTTAAATATTTAATATGCCAATTATGATCATGGTAATGTAATTTATTTCTTAATATCCTTATAAAATTTTACTTTCTAAGCACACCTTTTGTGGAAGATGAACTCATATGGGAAGAGTCCATGGATGGTCATCTTATTGTTAAAACATGTTATAAAATGGATATTGAGGCTGTTTTAGATGGTTTTATGTGGAAAAAATATGGATTAAGAATTTTATTTCTAAGTTGAATATATTCTTTTAACTAGCTATCCAAAATAAAATTCTTACTATTGATAATATTCAAAAAAGAGGTTTATATATTCCCAACAATTGTTTCATATATGAAAATAATTGAATCTAATATGCATATTATGGTGGAATGCCCATTCACGTTTATAGTGATAGGATATATTATATCTAAGTTTGGAGTGGATTGGGTCTTACCTTCTTCTCTCTTTGAACTTTGGTATCAATGAATAATCCCCTTCAAGAGTAAAAATCTTAACTAAATCAGCATATTCTATCTAAGTTTGGAGTGGATTGGGTCTTACCTAGCTTTTGTTTTGAACTTTGGTATCAATGGATAATCCCCTTCAAGAATAAAAAACTTAACTATCTCTAGTTAATGATTTTACCCCATATGTTTTAGGCTTTATGGAAAGAAAGGAATTATATAATTTTTAATGGAATCGAAGGTAAATTTGAAGTTGTGGTTTTGATATTGTCTAGTCTTTTGGGAGATAATTTATATGCTCTTAAGATGAATAAGGATAGCATGGTTAGTGAATTTGAATCAAATATTTATTTTCATTTGCATATTAATTTGGATTCAAAACCTTCTATAGACTTATAAAAATATAGAATATTGATTGATTGGTTATCACCCTCCCTTGGTTGGGTGAAAATAAACTTTAAGGGATCTTTAAAAGGTAACCCTATGAATATGGGAGGTGGGGACATTTTAAGGGATAATATGGGCAGAGTGATTGTAACTTATGCTAAAATTCTTGATCTTCAAACTAGTCACACTATTAAATATTTGGTAACATTATAGGGAGTAAAAATTGGAAAAGACCTTGGTTCATTTTAAATTTTCATAGAAGGATACTTCATAAATATAATTAATTGTCTTCTGAAAAAATAAACTCCAAATTGGACTATTAGCAATAATATTCATGAGAATATAAATATCCTTGATAACTTTCAACAAATTTTGACCAAACATAAGTTTGGTGAAGGTAATAGAGTTTATGATTAGTTTAATAATAGAGGAGTGTAAAGTTATGAGTTTACCAATTGGTATAATTATTCTTATTTATTGTTTAAGTGGTTAAAATTATTGAATATGAAAGGGGTAATACTTAAAATTTTAAAAATGAATCTTAATATTTATACCAAGATTGTTGTGTGGTTATTGGCCCTTGATTTATTTAATGGGGTTATTTATAATATTTCTAGTTGGAATGTAGAATGTTATTCCTTGGTTTGGGGTCATTTATCTCAATGTTCACATGGATTTAATTTTATGCATGGGGAATGATAGTAGTGGATGTTCACATTATTTTTGGGATTGTGCCACTTGGATTTGTAATAAAGATTATATAATTATCAAGTGTATTATCATTATTAAAGTTCTTCAAGAGCTATTATTGATTACGAGTATGATTTTGGGTATTTCTATGGCTATATTAAATTAGGCAAAGACATAATGGGAGGGATTACGTTGTGATTAGTCTTTTATTATGGGGATGATAAATCAAAATAGGGATGTTTGTCTAATCCTGGAGGGTGGGGTCAAAGTCTATGGAAATAGTTTTTGGGAGTGACATTCATATTTCCATTGATTTTTCCAAGGGATGGAATACAATAATCATAAAAATGAGGGAAGTTAACATTATTATTTTTGAATAGCTAATTTCATAGGTTACATAAATGATTACTCATGTGAATGAATTTTATAGGAATAAGCATGATAAAAATAAAGAAATAGAGAAATTCTTTGAGCCAAGAGAGGAATTGATTCCTTACCAAAGAGGTTTTCTTTGTAAATATTTGACTCAACCTTACAATGATGTGGCTAGACAAATAATAAAATTTATTATGCTTAATGGAATATATGGAATTGTTCTTTCATATCATTATATCCTACCAGATTAATTTAGGCACAACTTTATTTCTAGTTTAACATTGTATTTATTGATTTCACTTGAGCATTCCATTATAGATATGTAGTTGGTGAAATCTACCCTACCACTCCATCAATACTTGATTTACCTACTCTATATCCATGCTAAGTCCCTTGAGGTTGATGCACTTATACCTATCAAATTATTTGATTCCTTTGGGAAAGGTAAAAAATATCTAAATGGAAGGGGAAGGTTCCCAATAAAAAATCCATCATCATTAAAATTCCTTCAAAGTACCCTATTGATACCCCTTATAAATCCCCTATGAATAGATCACATGACTTCATTATGTCTGATTTTAAAGAGGAGGAATTGGAGGAGGAAATTATAGAAGATGAGAAGTATGAGGTATTAGGTAATAGTCAACATGATGTGGACAAACTAACTGATAATTTGAATATTGAGTTGTAGAAAGATGTTTAATGTGATGAGTTTAAAGGAGCTTATATGAGGAAAGATATGGAGGATTTTTATAGTGATGTTAGTGTCCAATATTTACTCAAAGCTATGGATATAGACATTAAACTCCATAATAATTTATTGTCATGTATTTTTTAAATATGATAACACGAAAATTTATGGTGGTGGTATTTTTAGTCTTTGTAATAAGAGTGTTTTTTATGAGGGTGAAGACACAGTTTTAAGATGCATAAGTTGGAAGTTAGAGTTGAAAATATGAAGTTGAGAAGAATATGATGCATGCCACCATTCAAAAACTGGTTTAGATGAGCAAGGTCACCATAATAAAGTGTGTCTAACATCAATGTTATTATATGTAAATTATCAAAGTAGATAAAGAGAAGTAGAGTGGATCTTGCACTAGTAAGAGAATCAAGAGGCTGGGTAAAGGAAAAACTATTGAACTAGATAATTCAGAGGTGGAGGAAATTGAAGAGGTCCTCAACAATTTGGGGAAAGAGTGGAAACTTATGCTAAAATAAATATATATGTAATATATATTATCTAGATTTTTATTTTTTTGTTTTTTATTATTACTTTGTTGTGTATAATCAGATGTTTTATTAGTTTTTACTGCTAGTTTATTTTGTCTCCAAGATTGCTTAATGTAACTAGGACATGACCTAATCAAACCCCACCTTTTACCCTCAATAAAAAAGTATATTTTTTATTATATTAAGTAAAAATAATTTACAAATCTATACACATTAAAAAATTTAAATTTATAAACTTCTTAACTTTTTTAAAATAATATTTGAAATTATTATTGAGTTCTCTTAAATCTTGATTGTAAAATTAACATTGTTTAAAATGATTAAAATAATTATACATTTTGCATTTAAAGTAATAAATATTAATAAACTTTAAGTCTACATTATTATTTTTTTTCTAAATAAACTTAATATATTTTAAATATACATTATTTGATATTTTTTTATAGATCTTTACATTCAGAAACATTATTCTAAATAAATTGATTATATTTTTAAAAAGAAAAATTATAAAATATAACTATATTTTTTAAGTGTAAATTTATGTAAACTATTACACATACATTATTTTAGATTTTTTTAATTATTTATAATATTATTAAATATTCATATTTAAATATAGAATTTTATTACTATATATTTGTGAATTAGTTAATTAGATATATGTATAAATAGTTATATAACAAATTTATTACAGTATATATAAAAGGTTTCTAAATAGTTATATATATTTATTATATTAAATAAAAATACATCATAATTTTTTACATATTATATTTTAATAAATTTTAATACTTTTTATTCCTAATAGTTGAACCTATTATTGAGTTCTATTACAATATTAAATATAAATTAAAATTGTTTCATATTATTTTTTGAAATGATATTCAATATTGTCAAATATATTAACCATCAAACACCATAATAAGATTTTAATTTATATAATTTAGCTTTTAAATTTTAAATTGAAGTGATAATTACATTACCAACATTAGTAAAAGTAATAATGTAACTTAGATAAAACATGAAATATTAATATTATTAAGATTTTAGACAATTTAGGATGATTAAGATTGAATAATGTAAGCTTACATCTAATAAAGTCCAAACAATGTCACTTCAATTTTCAAGCTTACTCATCTAAATGTTCATAAATTCATTTCAATGGTTCTCATTTGGAGTGGGTGGCCACCCACTCTAATTAAATGATACATTACTACTATTTTTTGTCAATATAATATATAGGTTACTGTCATTTCATACATGTAAATATATATTAGTGTGAATCTAGCCATAATAATGAAGATGAGAGACATTGCACTAAAATTATTCTTTCATAGCATGTGTGGCCTCCCACTTTAAATAAAAATGAATCAAACCAAGTTCAAATAGTGTGTCACTTGAATTTTAAAGCTTGCTCATCCAAATATTCACAAAGTCCTTTCAGTGGTTCTAATTTAGAGTGGGTGGTTGCCCACTCCAATATATTAATGTTAATAAGGTGATTACATATTGTTAATATATTATAGACTATATTTGTGTCACTTTTTATATTAGTGTGAGGACTCCCTTAATTGTAGATGAGAGATATTTAACTAAAATGGTTAATTCATATTATGGGAAACTACCCACTCTAAGTAAAAATGAACCAAACAAAGTCTAGATAATGTGTCATTTGCATTTTCAATCTTACTCATCTAAATGTTCACAAATTAATTTCAGTGGTTTTCATTTGTAGTGTTCATCCACTCACTCCAATTTATCAGTGTAAATAATGTGATTCCATCTTGTTAATAAAACATATACTAGATTTGTGTCACTTACTATATTAGTGTGAGGCCACCCATTATTGTATATGAGAGATATTGCACCAAAATGGTTCTCTTAGAGAATGGGTAGCCGCCCACTCTAATATTTTGAATATGTTAAGGTGAAACTAGTTTATTGTCATCAAAATGAATCCAACCATTGTACAAGGATTATTAATTAAAAAAACTTGATTGTATCTAATTTTTCTGAATAACTTACATTAAATTTTTCCAAGTGAAAAATGTGTGTCATTTAATTGCCTTTAAATTAGATAATTATTTGATAATGTAGAAAACAATGGCTCACTATATTTCATTAATTTATATCCATGATTGTTTCAAAAGTATATCTACATTATTTGATAAACTTGAATTAATTTTGTCCAAGTGAAAAATGTGTGTCATTTACATGACTTGAAGTTTTATAATTGTTTGATAATTTAAGAAATAATGGATTTGATTGGACACACTTTATATAGATACATCCCATTCATAAATGATCCACTGATTGGGAGAGAAGAGATGAAGAATGGTCTGTAGATATTTTTTTAATAGATAACTATCATAATGACTTGTTGTTATTTCATTCAATATTATGGGAATGTAATCTATGGGAATTATATTCAATGTGAAATACATTTCTAAACATGTAATTGTTGTTTATGTGGAGTATATAATTAACTCTAAACATTCACGTAAAGTCATTCAAATAGAGTTGGAGGTGGATTTGTATATAAAAATTATCATGATTCATTTTTCCAAACACAAAATGGATTAATTTTATTCCTATGGTCATAAAATAGACCCTTATTCAGATTCTAATACATGTGTCATGAAAACTAGTAAAAAAAAATTATAATAAAATTGTGATTATATTAAAAAATATTTATTAGTATGGTTTTACATCATCTATTTCTCATTGTTTTAATATGGAGAAGGAATTTTGAAATACAAAATTTCATTTGAAAATGTTTAATTTAAGGAGGCAAAACCTAATAAATTTGGAAAAAGATACCTTAGTATTATATTTTTTTAATTAAAATAGTCTGCACTAAGAAAGACTATTTTAAAATAGGCTAAAAAGGTGATTAAAAATATTGAGTCCTCAAAAAATTAGGAGATTAATTTTTTAATGAAAAATATTTAAAAATTGGAATCGAGTGTTATCATCTTGCACTTTATAAATATTATTACTGGTATTTTGATAGAGATAGTGTTGACCAATTAGTTCACTCAATGTTATGTAACCCAATGCCTCTTCAAAGGGATGAAATATTGTTACCTTTTAATAAAACCACTAGTGAAATTGTAAAGATAGATTTAGAGAAAGACTTACATGACCCAAAAAGTCATTCTTGTATCATATATGGGAAACATACTATTGAAACACAAAAAGTATCTTAGCAAACCATAGTTTTTCATCTGTGCATGATAGAATGAAATAAATTTCTATTGATATTTTATCAATTAAGGATAAAATATAGTAAATAATAAGTATTTTAAAATAAAAAATGTGGTGAATAAGGTATGGGCTCACATCAAATTTATTGAACAATTATACAAATCAAGGTCAACCTAGATTATAAAAAGAAGATCACAATGACCTGGTACCAACGATGAAAAATTAGAATAATTGAAAGGTATTTAATTATAATTTTAATTGAATATAAAAAATTAATTTTGAAATATATTTTAAATAAATTTATAACTTATTATTTTCATGTTGTGAATCCGAATTTAAAAAAATAAATATTGAATATTTTTGATAAGTAGAAAATAAACAACTTAAATGATAATCCATCATTTCTCCTTCTACCTGATATTATAAGGTAAAATAGGTGTTTTGTTTTGAATTATCTAAAAATGATGGGCTTTCATGTTATTAAAAAAAGATTGTGACCCATATTTCAAGCCTAATTATCTTGAAAATATAACCATATTTTTCTAGAGGTATAAAGGGAATGTCTCAAGAAGAGCTATCTATACTTGTAGATAAAGTTGTAAGTAGAGAATTTTGGCTAAAAACAACTATAGAACCTGGTATCAAATCTTAAAATGTAAGTTATTATTAATAAGGAATAAAAAATATATAGTTGTAAGGGCAAAAATTGTAGACTATTTCAAGTCATGAATGCATAGAAAACTTGATTTGATGAAGTTTACTACATATAATGTCATGAAAAAAATTAAGATTCATGACAACCAATTTTTTAATATTTGATATTGGAATGGAAAACATAAAAGTGCAACTAGTATGGCTATAGGAAAAGAGTGTCAAAAAATGAATGAATAAAAATAAATATCTTAGATTGCTAAAACATTTTTGGAAATGTATATATCATCTTTCATAAATAAAACTTAGGTGAGGAGTGAAGATTCATATGAGTTCAAATGTGAAATTTATTTTCCCTTTCAATTGTTTAAAATATTAAAAATATTAAAACGTCATCTCCCTCCACTTAGTCCTATAATTATAGATGATGAAGGTGGGTTTTAGGGGTTCCATGTGATTTATGGTATATATGGAATTCACAATCCAAACAAAATTTTTGAGGAAGGTATGACCATAAAAATTGATTGGTCACATACAAATCCCTTGGATATTTTGTGCCCAATGAATATTAGTATTTTTATATTAGATCATCCATTCAAATTTGAGAGATCAATGCAATTTAGGGAGGACTTGATTAAGAAATGTAGTATAGACTCATCTCTTATCCTGAATCTTTATGGAGGGACAAATACATTACAATCAACAACACATTTAAAAAGAGATTTAGTAATATACATAGTTGAGAATATAAATTATGAGATAATGTTGAAAATTATTACAAATATATGATAATGAATTAATGTAAGTTGAAAAAATAAAAATAAAATGAATCTTATAAAATAATTTTACATCTTGATATTAATATTAATATATTTTGCTTCTATTCCATGATTAAATCATTGATTCATTGAAATAAAAGATGTCCATAAATGAATAAATAGACATAAGCACAAATTCAAACCCAAGGGAAACAAGTATCTTTGTTTAATAGAGAGATGACTTGACTGAATATCATGATGATCATCAATATGCTATGAAACTAGTGGTGACAAAACACAATAGGTACACCAGAACAACTAGAATAAATTTATAGGTTTGGCTCCCATGTAGGTACTATTCAAAAATATTTAACACTTAAAAAGAATTCATTAGTTTTTTTATTGTTAGTTTTATTTTTATACATGTGATTTTTAATTTATTCATATAAACTATACTTTAAAGTTTAAATATATAATTATTTAGTTGTTATATTTATAATTATTTTTGAATCTCAATATAAATATTTTATGCAGTGCCCAAAAAATAGTTGTTTGTACTCAATTTAAATGGGTTACTAATATAGAAATGTAATAAAAAATAAATAAACCTTCCAAATAATTAACAAGCACTATCAAGTAAGAAGAATGGTAACCCATTTTCTAAATGTTGCATCTGTGTAATTTTAACTTACATTTTGGAATTCATTTGATACATAGAATAGCATAGATTTTTTTTAGAAAAAATGTTACAAGAGAAAGTGGACGAGAATTATCTATTTCTTAGGGTATAGAGTACTGTGTTAAAGATTATGAAAATTATATTAATAATTTAGATAAAATTTTGATAGATGCTCAATTTTATTGTATCTTAAAAAACACTATTCTCGTTGATTCACAAATAATGCTAATTTTATTTTGTCCACAACAATCACTTAAGGGCAAGAATTCAAAAAATATAAATAGTTGATGATGAAATTATTTAGACAAATAGCCTTGATTAGACATGGCGAGGATGTGATAAATTTTATAAACCATCCTAGTCTATTTGTTTTTTTTTGCTCATATAAGTAATGATTAAGGTCATAAGACATTAATAAAAAAATAATCATCTAATTCAAAATTTATGATTACAAATAGTTATTTTTTATTGTGTTTGATTATATTTTTTGTTGTAATGATGATAAAATTTCAATATTTTATGTAAGCTAAAATTTCAATTTGATTGATTATATGTAAGCAACACTCTCATTGAATATTTCAAACACTATTATTTGTTCAAATGAAAATATATTTTGAATATAATAAAACCACATCATTGACACATGTTTGATTGAATATTTTTTGAAATGGTTTTCTTTTTTAATTTATTATAATGCATAGAGGTTATATTGAATATTTTTACACATTTCCTAATATTAATTATAAAATAATTTGAATAAATAATCATAGAATTTCAAGTGGATAAAATTTAAAATTATTTATAAAGTAGATATTTCAGATTACTACATCTAAATTAAAAAACATTTCTTTATCTCATATTTTAGATTTAATTACAAATTGAAGAAAATTATTGGTGTTGGGAGTGGAAGGACTATTATTTGGACTTCCAAAGATTACTAAATTTAGGTCATCATGTAGGAACGTTGATTTTTTAGTTTCTATTACATATATTTTTACTGCACATTAGGTCATGATTTATTGAAGATTTAAAATAGACATTTCAGTATTGGGTTATGGTTTACTTATTTGTATTCAAGAGTGGTTAATTATTTTATTCATCACTTTGATTGAATACAAAATTATGAATTTGTTTTTACATAAGGTATGTTTCATTGCAATATAGGTGATATATTTTTTAGATTAAAAAAAGGAAATATTATTTTGGTATACATAAAAAATATACAAATGGTTCTCAATAATTAAAAACATGTATACATAACAAAAAATATATTGATCATAAATGAGAAGACATATTTTGATTGAAACAAAAAATATGCCCTTTGTTTTGGATTACCTTAGACTTGAGAATTTGATGGCACACTACATTCTGATAGAAAAATATTCACACACTTATGTGTGTGGTTATATCATGTCATGCCACACAAAAATATGTATCTATATTTAGATACATTTAAATGAACAATTTTTTTTATTAGATGGGGTAAAATATGTTGGTTTTATATGGCTCCATCAACCATGAGTTTAAACAGAGTAAGACCCATGATAAAAAACAAATTCCCACAGGATGAAAAACTAAAGACCTTCAGCTAATTTGAAGTAAAACTACTATGAAGATTAAAACTAAAACAAAAAAATATATTAGATAGAACCCTAAATAAAACTTGAATGTTCCTCAGAGTTATAATTTACATGTGATGTAACTTTATCTATCTCCTTAATATTCTCCAATAGAAATTCTTGATTAATTCTATCCCAAGTATATTTTCAAGGGCCTTATAGGGGGGCCTATTTGAAATTTTTATGAGGAATTTTAATGGTCCTTTCAAATTTTAGATTAGGATAGGTATCTTCAATATCCTTCTATTTCATCTTGATAATGATGTCTTTCTCTAGTAGAGGATCTTTATTTTCCTTACCTTTATCCAATTCTTTCTTAAGGTTAACTATTTTGGATTTTAGTTCATTCTAATCCTTGATGATGGAAGCCATGACACTCCCTATACTTTCTAATTCGTCTAAGAAAACCCCACATTTCCTAATGCTGTCCCTGTCTATATCTGTCAGGATATAAATTTCCATGCTTCTAGAGCCATCATCCTCTTTCAAGGATATGGTGATTGTTATAAGATTTTTGTTCATAGAGGTAGGGGAAAATTAGTTGGGAATTTGAGGGGGGAATTGTAAATGTTGGTAATGTGGGAAAAATATTGGGGGAATATGGGAGCAGGGGACACTTCCTATTTCTCTAGAAGATCAAATTCATCCTCAAAAATATCTTCAGCTAAGGTGTCTTTAGCTAGGGGATAAGATTCCCATGAATGGATTCACCATGATGTACAAGACAAATAATTGACCCATGGTGGATGATCTAATTCTTATCACTAATTAGATAGGTCAGATCCATGCATTCCAAGGATTTTAGGAGTTAAAATGGTAAAATGTTCTTATAAACACAAAAGTGATTAAGAACTAAGAAATGGTGGGAAAAAATCAAGGTGTAATTACCTTCGAGCGTTAAATATTTCAATATCTATAATCATATTTTTAGATAACATTGGGGGAGATCCCAATGGAAAGCCCTTCTTCTCGATCTTCAGTATTGCATCCATTTGGAATAATTTTTGCATCAACTCAAGTTTATGGATCTCATCTTTGAAGGAATTCACCCCATCATAGGACATTCAAGTCACTTCCCAAATGCTTTCTTCAGACACCACAATAATTAAACCCCTCATCCTTACAATGCATTTATTCCATGTAAGCACAAAACCCTTTCGAAGTTTCTTGTGATGGCCCTTGATCCTCAACATGAATTATACGTGACCACCTTTACAAAGCTTCTTCCAAACGTATTGGTTCTCTTGGACTTTAGAACATGAAATAGTTCCTAAGTTGTCTTTATCTCCACCCATTTGTTTTTGGATTCTATTTTTCCTATTTTGTTTAGTTTTAGTAGCAATTTTGGTCTCCACCTTCAGTTATCAATATTTTTCAAGATAGTTTTTAAAATCAATGTTGAGGTTATGGTCTTTAGTAAACCAATGATTATAATATAGGGGAGAGGAGATCTACACACCTAAGAGCAATGTTCTTATGTATGGTCATCTCACCAAACTATTATGATTCATCCATATAATCATTATTTATTATGTTTAAAAATTGATCTAAGATATTATTATCTCCTTCCCATGTGACCAACTTATCAACTCTAACCCTAAAGTTGGAAAAATAGTCAAATGTAAAATCACCTTCATGAAAAAAATGAATTATGGAGGATTAAAAAAGGTGGAGATTAAAACTCAAGAATCATAAATAATGGACTTAATCGTGTGGGATGGGGTGATTTTTCTTAATAAAGCATTGAGGATGTTGAGTGAGTCTCCTTTGATGACCAACTTAAGCATGCAAGAATAAGAAGCAAGTTTAATGCCCCAAAAGGTAACCATAGCTTCAAATACATGGTTGATTTGGTGCCCCAAAGGTCCCATGAAGGAAATGACCAATTTCCCATCTTGGTCCCTGATAACACTTCCCCCCTGCATTGTTTAGGTTAACTTTTGAGGCTCTAAAAAAATTGAGTTTCATCTACCTAGTTTGGGGGCATAACCACTTCGTATAGTGCCTTAAATTTAGGGACTTAGAAGTTTACACAACCTAGGAGAGGTTCTAAAATTTTAAAATGTAAGATTTAGTAGGGGAGTAATTGGCCTTATCCTTACAAGGAAATACACTCTAATTATTTGATATTGAGGATAAAAAACACTAGAATATGGATAAAATGGAATAACAAAAAATGATGAAGATGTGGTCATTTTTATTCTTCCAAATAACCCAAATAAAGTGGGGTATATTAAGATGTATGCAATTGGAAATGTAGCATATATAGAAATCAATCCTAAATCAAAGAAGGTAGATCCTACTTACACTTCTAATTGGGGATACATTAGATAATCAGGGTTATGGCCAATATGGATCCAGTAGACCTAATCAAGGGATCTCTTAACATAAATAATATCACTAGGGAGGGTTCCAAAGCCTCTAGTCAAGCAAAACTACACAATAACCCTAATTAGATCCTATGTTTTCATATTCACAATACTAATAACAAGTAAAGCAAAATCTAATCTAGTGTTAACCAAAGCTTGTGGAATAACATGGGGGTTAGTAAACATAAAAGTAAACATGCATAAGAGAATCATATTTAAGCTATGTATAGGTAAAACCCTAATGCATGAAGAGAGTAATATTACTCAAAATCCATTTCTAATGTTACTTCTATCTACTTAAAAGAAGATCAAAGTTAGAGATACTTACCTAGAAGATGAACCCATTGAGACTCAATCTCTCCCTTGGCCAAAGGTGATTCATGATAGGTTATTGTGGTTTGTAAGGGTCATTAAGAAATTCTAAATAATCTAAGACTTCTCCATAAGATTAGATTCTTTTCTAAGTAAAAACCCTAATCTAAGACTCCTCAAGTAGAATGGTGGAAGAGCAGATTGTAAAGATGTGGAAACCAATAATAACTCTTGATGTCTCTCTAAGAATGGAAAAATGGATGCATTTATATAGGTAGATCTAACCTTAAACCCTTCTGAAAGTTTTGGTTGACAAGGCCGACCCAGTATTGTAATTGAAAAAAAACTAACTAGATAATGAACTATGTCAGGCATAGATGACTTAGTTCTCATTAATATTTGTTAATAATAATATCAGGTTGATGTGGCTGACATAGTCATATAAACTACCAAAAAGGAGTTTAGGTTAGATAAAGGGTTCATAAAGGTGGTAAATGACCAGAGGAGAGTGGAAAATAGGATGCAAAGCTTAGGGGAATGGTTTTAGGAGATGGTTGGATTGGTATCAAGTGGTAAAAAGGTAAAACAATTTTACAAAGCACTAATGGTCTGCCCATCCCTTTCTTGATGCACCCCTTAGGGCATACACTTAGAAAAATTGAGACTTGATTGGTTCTTATAAGATAGAAAGCATCAGTATTTGATAAAAGTTTTAAAATATTATGTGTATACATATGCCCCACTTAAAGCTCATCATGTGTCACTCAGGTGCAATAGGGGATGGTGTTTTGAGAAAAGAAAATAACAACACACAATGTTGAGGCTAAAAAATAACAACAATATTTTAAAGCAAAAATATCTAGAATTTAAATTATTGAAAGGGAAATAAATGAAAAATTAAATGTATACATACCTTGAATTACCTTTATGACTGGATGGTTGTTTGATGTGTTTGTATTTTTTATTATGGAGGGCACAAAAACTACTTTTGACAAACCCAAGAATACAAAACTAAAGAGAAAAAATAAATAAATGCAAGAAAGCCAAGATAACTAGTGCTATGTGGATGGGATGTACTTGGAAATTTGGTAAGCGGGGGTGACAAGTGCTATGTTAGGCCAAATGACCAAGTCAAATTTAGAGTAAATCAGGTGACCAAAAATACAAAGCTACTAAATACTAAAAAACTCAAATAAAATAAACCTTAAGTAAGAAAGGCAAACTCACCAAATCAAACCAAGTATACATGTCAAAAAGGATGGTAATCAAACATCAATGTGAAATTAGTAACAATCTTTACTTAAACAAATATGGGTAATAAAAATGGTAAAACAACATTTATGAGTGAGAAGTAACAATCCTTACTCAATCATCAATGGAAAAAGGTGCATAAAAAGGGAAAACAACATTGGTGAGTGAGAAGCAACCAACCAACCTCACTCAATAATGGAAAAAGATGCATGAAAGTAGAAATGAACTCAGGTGTCCACAAAAAGGGTGGTACAACAATGAAAAATTGTAAAAGAAAGAAAAGTATGTCTAGAAATGTAGATCCATGTGTAAATAAAGTAATTTATAGTTTCTCAAACATGTGTGTTTTGATTTAAGGATAGATAAAACTGAAACAAAATAGTGCTAGAATGTTTTTAAGATGTGAAGAAGAGGAAAGTATAGAAAAAGGGAAAAAAGATTTAGAATCATACTTTACTTATCAAGGGGGGAAATGAAATGGGTGGAGGGAAAGTGAGGAAAAACCAAAGTAGAGGAACACTTTATCAAAATTTAGTTACTCAAATCATGTTTGTCAAAACATGAGGAATTTTGACCTTAAGGACTCTAAAGAACTTCTCCTAGCCACACAAGTCTTAGGTCAACAAATGAAGTATGCAGATCATCTCATGAAGGGTATATGAATGAAAATTAAAATGGACCTACATTCCCATAACATTTTCCCCATTCTTTAGGACCCCTTACAAAGCCATCAGTCTACTATGAAGATTAGGTACTTGTATGAGAAAGTAGGTATCACCATAGATTTTTTTGAGTTCTCTTACTCTAATCTATTGGCCTACCACACCCTAATGGACCTTGTATCTAATGTGAGACCAACTGTGGAGTTTTATCTTTGATTGGAGATAGGAAATGTGCTTGTAATTACATCTATTGGTGTGATTTTGAATTTTGAGATTTTTATGTTGCCTTTTGTATGTCATTGCATTTAGTTTCAAATGATTTGGATTTTAAATTTTTTGATGAATTTTTCTATTCTTCCTTCATATATATTTAAATAACCAAACATGGGTGCTAAATATTACTTTCATTTGAATACTTGGGACTTGGTTTCTAAGAGAGAGAAACTTAGAGAGCATAGTGTCTAAAGGTCTCATAAATTTAGGTGAAATAAAAGTGTTATATTGACTTTAACCTTATTTTATCAAATAGGGAGTGAAAGGAAAAGAAATAAAGAGGAATGAAACATGAAATAATTTTAATTAATTAAAATTGCAAAAAATGTGACAAAGGGAGAAAAAGGGATACAATGACATAAAAATGTGATTCCTTATAATAAGAATGAGTGAAATGTAGGAAAACATGCTAGTATAGATTGCTGTAAAAATTTCATCTATCAAAAGAAATAAAAGCTAAAGTTGAGAACAAGGATAAAAAAACTCATAACCACTACAAAACACATTATAGATAAGGAAAAGATGGTGATTTTATGAAGAATACTAGGTCCTATCCATGGTCTTACACTATAACTCATAAAATAGAAACCCAAGGGGGTGAACAAAGAATGTGAAAAAAAAGTATGAGATAAAAAAAAGATGGTATTTGTGAGGAAGGCTAGGTCCTATCCATGGTCTTACACTACAACTCATAAAAGAGAAACCAAAGGGGTGCCGAAAAGTCTGTAAAAATTATGAAGGCAAAGTAAAGTAAAGTACATCAAGAGGAAGACTGGGTCTTATCCATAGTTTTAGAATAAAACTCACAAGAAAAAGGGAAACTAAAAGACCAAAAGGAAGGACTAAGGTTTGTAAAAATAGATAAATATTGTAGAGGGTTAGACCCATGTAAGTATCCTGTAAAAAGTGTTAGATAGATATCATAAAGAAAGAATGAAAAATAAGGTAAGGATTAGGTAAAATACTGCTTGAATAATTGTATGTTTCTAGGCTCTTTGAAAATATGGCCTTCATTGGTTTGAAGGTGATAGGTACTTGGACCAAGACTATCTTTGAATAAATAAGGAACCCACCATTTTTTGGTGTATTTACCTTCTTTGTCATGAGTGTAGTCTAATTTAAGAACAAAATCACCAATGTTAAATGTGTAAACTTTAACTCATTTAATATGTTGTTTAGAAATATGAGCTTTATATTGGCAATTACGTTACAAAGTAAAAAGATGGTGTTCATCAAGGAGATCGAGAGAATGAAGGTGAGATTCACATAATTATTCATTGGGTATGATATCATGAAGAGATATACAAAGAGAGGGAAGCTCAACTTCTAATAGAAGGACTGATTCAAAACCATATACTAGAGAGAATGGCATTGCCCTAGTGGTAATACATATGCTAGTGAGATAGGCCCAAAAAATAGGATAGAGATAAATGTGCCAATCCATGCATGTTTCATGAATTATCTTTTGGAGAATTTTATTAAGAATTTTTTTGGTGGCCTAATCTTGGCCATTATATTGTGGATGATAGGGTATGGAGAATTTTTGATTGATTTTAAATTTAGCATAGAGATATTTGACATCTTTATTTTTGAAATTACCATCATTATTTGAAATCATATCATGAGGGACACCAAAGTGGAAAATGATTTAATTAAGGATGAATTTAGAGATAATGGTATTAGTGAAATTAACAAGGGGCATAACTTCAACCCATTTGGTAAAATATTATATGGATATAATTATAAAGACATGCCATATTGAGATTGGGGTAATTTACCTATGAGATCAAATCCCCATATGAAGAATGGCCAAGGAGATTCTACGGTTTGAATCTTGAATGGAGGTGAATGAATTAAATCATCATGAAGATAGAAAGGAGTACACTTTTTATCAAATTCAATGACATACTTTTTAATAGTGGTCCAAAATTATCTCATACATAAACATTTGTGGACTGTAGCATATCCACTACAGTGGCCATTGAAAATGCCCACATGTACTTATTAAAGAAGAGGAGAATTTTCATCTTTCATAACACAACAAGTCAAGGTACCTTCAATATTGTGATAATATAGGACGTTATATCAAAATACATATTTAAAATCTTGTTTGTGAATATGAGTATTTTCATGGGAGTCAAGATTAAGAAGGTAAGTTTGGTGTTCCAAAAATTGAATGATGTTTTTGTACCATGGGTTTTATCGAATGGTGACGTGCTCAATTTGGTAGATTATCAAATCATGTGGTTGAGTATAATATGGATATTTTATTATTTAGATAAGAAAAGTGGGATCATTAAGAAATTGGTGTGGATGAAAAAGAGATGTTGAAGAAGCAAGGGAATTAGGAATAGAATTTTGATCTTGAGGGCTATGCTCAATGGTGAAAAAAATGAAATATTTGGTGAGAGGATTTGTAATTTGATGATAAAAAATGGTATTATTGATTTTGTATTGGTAATCAACATTATCTTGGTAGAAAATTAGTTTGGAATCACCTAAAGCATGCAGGTATTTAATATCTAAATCAAGGGCAACACTCACACCTAAGATTAAAGCTTCATACTCTACCATGTTTTTAGTGATGTTAAAGTTAAGAAAAAAGATAAATAGATGATTTTTATAAGAGGGATTGTAATAATACAACCTACCCCATCTCTTTGAAGGCATTTAACACCATCAAAATAAAGGGTCTAAGTATCTTTGTGTAAATTGACATTAATTTTAGGAAGTTCTTCAATAACTACTTTTGGTTTAGTAGTATTAGGGAGGATAGCGGTTTCATTGATATTATTTGACTCAAGATTAGTAGTGAAGTTATGGAGGTAATATTTAAAGGATATGGATTGCTTTAGAATTTTAACATAGAGAATAGTATCATCAATAAGATTAGTTTAAAGGTCATCAGTATTAGGAATAGGAGCTATAACATGTTGATCAATGATGATTTGTCCTTTGATATATTTTTGAGTAATAATTTGGAGATTAAATTCCATGAGAAGGACCATCCACTTGAAAAATCTATGTCTAGGAAAAAAGGCTTTGGAGAAGAAGTGATGAAGGGGATTGGCATGGATGATAACATAAGTGGTTTGATAAAGCATATAATGTCAAAGTTAATATATGGTGAGGCAGTCATGTTTGAATTTTGTGTAACATTTATCATAATCAATGAGGCCTTAATTGATATAGTAGATGGCATATTCTCTTCCAATATCATTATGTTGGGTAAGCATTAACCCAATGGATATGGGTGTGGAAGAGGTATATAGGATCAAAGTTCAATTATTGGAAGGAGGATGAAGATTAGATGTGTTAAGCATTGATTATTTCATATTATCAAATGATTTTTGATAGGGATCCATCCATTATAAAGCAATACCTTTCTTAAGAAGAGAATTGACATAATAGATATGGTAAGCCATTTCAAGGATGAAGTGTATAATTTACCCAAGTTTATTGAGATAAGTGTGAATGTTTATAATGGATTGAGGGATGGGCATGTTGATGATAATGTTAATCTTGGTAGGGTTAACATGATATCATGAAGAAAAACTAGTAATTCTAATAATTTTCTAGATGTGACACTGAAGACAAATTTGTAAGGATTTAGTCTAACTTTGTATTTAATAAGGTGGTTAAAGACGATGGAAAGATCAAAAATATGATTATTGAGACATTTATAATTAGAAATGAGGCCATCCACATAGGTTTATACAATTTTGTGAATAAGATCATGAAAGATATGAGTCATTTCCCATTGATATGTAGCTTGGTATTTTTGAGGCTAAAGGGTATTTTAACATAGAAATATGTGCCCCATTCCATGGTGAAATTTGTCTTATGTTTGTATTTGGGGGTAATGTAAATTTGGTTATATCTCAAGAAACCATCCATAAGAGATAACATTTCATAACCAGTTATGGAATCAATAATGGCATTTATTGAAGGTAGAGGGAAATTATCCTTGGGACAAGCAATCTTAAGATTATGAAAGTAAATGCAAATGCAAATGACCATGGTGACTTTTTTCCAAACATGTACTATGTTATAAACCCATTTGGAGTAGTCCACAGGTTTGATAAACTAAACATCAAGAAGTTTGATAATTTCTTTATGGCATAAGGTGGAAACTTTGGGTGGAAATTTCCATTGCTTTTGGTGTATAGGTTTGGCATTGGTATAAGTCTTGATATTATGAACCATAATGGTAGGGTCAATACTAAGCATGTCATCATAGGACCAAGAAAATATATCATGATATTTATTGAAAAATAAGCTAAAGTTATCATGTTTAGTAGGTGTGAGTTTATGAAAAACTGTAATAAGTCAAGGGCATGATGGAGTACCATATTCAATGCAAGTAGTTTCTTAGATAAGCATAGCATTTCCATATTATAAATGATATGGTGCATTTGGTAAAGAAGAAATTAGATTAGCTTTAGGGTTGATGTTAGCGATGAAGTTGTTAAAATAAGGGGCTTTATTTTTGAAATTCCCAAGTTTGTGATGTTGCTAGGGAAGTTGAGGTTCTCAAGCATGAAGTAATTCAAGAATAACTTCATCAATAGGAAAAGTGGGAAGAGTACAATAATACTCAATGTTTACTTTGAGATTGATAATTTGATTACCATGGCTATCATATTAAGAATGTATCTATTGGACATCTGTGGCCTTGACATCTAATTTAATCTTAAGAGTTAGAAGAGTAGATTGATTGGATGAGATTGGTATGTCATTAGTTTCTTTGATGGGAAAGAATTAGATGTAGTAATGGGATCTGTAGGTGTTAGAGAAGATGCAAGAATATTTTGAGGTTTTTAAGGTAGGATTTATTTAGCCAACTAAGGAGTATCAAGAAGTGGAGTATTAGCAGGAGGTATATGACCTTCATGAGCTAATTCAAAATCCATGAAAATGGTGTAAACATATAGTTGAAATCATGTATTTGAGATTTTTTTTTTGATAATGTTGTACATCCAAGTCTTGAGATTGAGCTTGGACCATGATGTAGTTATCATCATAGGTTGAAGAGATGGTACGTGCTTGAGATTCGAGGGGAGTTTTAGAAGGTGAAAATTTATGGTTACTAAACTTTTATGAAGACATGATTAGAGGATATTGGAATAATTTTTCCACTCCATAATCATTTTATGTGAAGGAATATTCTAGGTAAGAAGGTTCCTAATCATTGCATGGAAGGGGAAAATTAGTGATCTCATCAATGAGAGAAATAGTGTGATCATGAGGCAATAAAGAGGGAGGAAGCCACTCTGAGATATAATGAGGTAGCTTAGTAGTGTTACAAGTATGATGTAAGTCATTAGGTTCATCATCATCTAAATCAATAAGAGTGACCTATAAGTCTAGATTAATGTTGATAAATTTTGGTAAGGGATCACTGTTGATGGTAGGAATGCAATAATGAGATTTTGGATTAGGAAGTTGAATACTGTAAGGGTTGGGATTAGCCTCATGCTTATACTATTTTCCATTATGTAGGAATTTGATGTATTGGCTATCTAAATAGGTGATGACCCTCATTATATGACTCTAAGGGTGATCAAGGAGTATGTTATAAGATAAGGGCAAATCAAGGACCATAAGTTTAGTTCGAATAGTCTTAGGTTTGATTGTTAGAGGAATCCAAATTTAACCAAGAGGAATCCAAATACAACCAAGTGTATTTTGATTAGTTTTATCAAATCCATGACATGTAAGGCAATTTTTATTGAGATGATCCTTATTATAGCCAAGATGTTGGATAAGCCACAAAGATGTTACATTAATACTATACCTTTCATCAACTAAAAATTTATGAATAAGGGTAGTATTAATGGATATTTTAATGAATAATGGTGGATCATTGGTGTGAAAAAGGATTTCATAATTAATTATTTCCTCTTTAATAAATTTAATAGATGGTTTGGAAGGACACATAGATTTTATGGTATGCACATTGGTAGGTTGAGGCTCAATAGAGGGTGGTTCTTCATCTATAGAGGATGGTTCTTCAATTTCTTGTAATTATTGCATGAGGAATTTATGATGATAAGGGAAAGTATGAAATAAATCCATAAGTATAATCTTATAAGGCATGGATTTAAGTTCTTAAATAAAGTTCCAGTGGGATTTAGAAGAAGAACCAGTGTGAGTTTTAGAAGGTAAGGTAGATTTTGAAGGAATGCAAGTTGTTGGGGGTTCAAAATAAGGAAGTGGTTCCTCATGGGATTCTAAAATTGAAAAAGTGGTTGTAGTATATTTGATAATTTGTTCTTATAAAGATGGTTTCTTAGGTTTTATGATAGGATATTTGTAAGTTGGCTTGAAATAATAGTTGACCTTGGTAGCATTAACATATTGAGAATTATTATAATATTGGTCATAGTCAACATCAATAGAATAAACATACTTGGTATTTTATTGATGATTAGATGTGGAAAAATATTTTTGGTTATTAGAAGAATAAGGTTTGGGTGCTTGTCATTTTTAAGAAATAATGTTGTACTCTTGACGATGAAGTTGGATCATGGCTTTGTGATTAAAGGAATTACAAAGAATATAGGAGGAAAAAAATTAGCAAGACATCAACAAGTTTCATAGGAATGACCAATGTTGACATGGAAACAACAAAATTAATTAGGTTCATACCATTTAGGAGGATTATTAGGATAGGTAAAAGGTTTAGAGGGTGGTAAGAAATTTTCATTTGCTGCACAATTAGTGGTATGTGAGAAGATGGGGGAGTGTTGGATTTGGAAACTCCTTGTTTGGTTTGAGTAGTATTGTTGGTGATGGAATTGGTATAATTTTTTAAATATACTTTAATTAATTTGGTATTAGGTTCAAATTATTTCATGAGGAAGTCTTGACGTTTGGCTTGGTCAAGAGCTTCATTAAGAATTTGAGGATCAAAAGTTCAAACCTTATATTAAAGTGAAGGAGTTAAATTAGTTATAAAGAGTTTGATAAAATTATCATCAATCATGTTATGGTTGTATTTATGGGCTAGAGATTTCCATTGTTTGATAAAATCATGAGCTGATATGGTGGGAGATTGCTTAACATTGATGAAATGGCTAAGGCACTTTTTGGGAAGGTCATTATGTTGAAACTCTTTAACTAGAGGATTGAATAAATCCTCAAATTTCCAAATGGAATGTTGGGGAAGTTGGTCATACCATTAAAATACATCACCAATGAAGGTTTTAACTAGAAGTTTAGTTGTGGTGAAAGTATTAGTTTGGATCTACTCTTTTTAAATATTGCCAAATGATTTGAGGAAGGATGTAGGGTCTTTAGTTCCATCATAATTGATAGTTAGAGATATATTATCAATATCAATGGACATGATAAAAGGAGATAAAGGCTCATTTTGTATATTTTGAAGCATTTTTTAATTCATAATAGGTTAAGGAATAACATTTCCTGAGGTATCTCAAAGAGGTGGAGGAATAAAATTTGGATTGGCTTGAAGATTGAGAACTAGAGGTTGATTATCCATAGTGATTAAATGATGTTGTAATTACATCATTTGAAAGGTGTTAGAAATTTGCATTATATTAATTTGTTGTATGACATGTGTGAAAATTTGAGTCATATCAATTGGTGGGTTGGTGTTTGTAGGAGAACTCCCCAAATTGTTATTAGGGAGAGGATTGTTAGAAAATGGATTACCAGTGGGATTGTTGGATAGATTTGTGTCAATTTCTCCCACATTATGTTAAAATGCTTAAAGATGAGATTATTTTGATAGGTACAAAAAGGATTGGATCCACCTACTTTATCTTACAGTGTGATTTGAACCATGTTAAAATTCACATAAAAAAGAGGGGAAGAGGTT
Organism: Torreya grandis; assembly: GCA_037957365.1. NCBI lineage: Eukaryota > Viridiplantae > Streptophyta > Pinopsida > Cupressales > Taxaceae > Torreya > Torreya grandis. The sequence goes on along the minus strand of JARHVA010006465.1, from coordinate 348,400 downwards.
CTCAAAGAGTGAGGGTTCTATTGTGAGGTAAAGAGAGGGAGAAAATAATACCCCATATAGTGTCTAAATAGATTTAAGTTGTCTAAGAATATTTTAAGAGGGGAATTCATTATGCTTTGATTAAATGAACATAATTCTAAGGAAAGGAAAATAGAGAAATAAGTCATCTAGATGGGAGAACCAAGTTGGCTAGATAGTAGAGCAAAGGCAATAATAAGAGTATAGAGTTGACCAAGTTGACTTAGTACTACTAGATAGAAGGCAAAAGAGTATAGAGTCAACTAGGTTGACATAGTACTATATTCCAAGAGGTAGATAGGTATAGAGTCGATTAGGTGGACTTAGTACTAAAAATACGGAGAAACACAATTTGATTAGGATATTGAGTTGACTAGGTTAATTTAGTACTATAACCTAATTGGTATAATGAGTACTAGGTTGACCATATTGACTTAGTATTATAAACAAGGAAAAAATACTCTATAAAAGACTATGTCAAACAAAATGATAGTGTGCTAAAAATAGGGAAATATTTTACAATGTAATTTGAATCAAGAAATAGAAGAAAACACATAAACAATTAGATTAATAAAAATGATCCAATTGGAACACAACATAAAACCTTGTACCAATGTTAGCTAATGCAAATTTTTGTAATACAACACACAATGATTAGAGACCAAGTAGTCAGTTGAAAAGTAAATGCTAAGTGGTCATCCTTAGTGTTGTTGGATTATTATAAATTATTATTTTAAGTGTGATAGGGAAGTTGGTTGAAAATAGGAAACTAGAAAGCCATCTATGGATGGTTTTAGGTTGTTTAGGCTAAAAAGGATATATGTTGGCAATGGTACTGGCTTGGTATTAGGGCCTACCCTCTCAATTCACAATCCCATAGTGATAAGTGTGTCAGATGATTTGACAATATATACCATTAACCACATGTTTATACTTGGCCAGAAAACCAAGTTGACTTCCCCCATAGTGATGAAATCTAAGTAGGCCTTAGAAATATAAATGTTAAATGTGTTTTGAATATTATGTGAAAAAGAGAAAAATAGTGTAACTAATTGATAATTTGAAAAATTCATCTAATTAGACTATGTGAGCTACTCTAAGAATGCAAATAATTGAAAATGAAATTGTGAATTAATTACTAGCATATAGTTTTTAATTCTGAAATTAAGAATGGTATAGAGTCAGTTCAAATGACATTGTATGAAAATAATATAGAACATATTCGACTGGGTTGTTACTATTCTATAGAATCAAGAGTCTTTAAGAACTAATTTGACTAAGTTGACTTAGTCTTTTAGATAGAATAAAAGCTACAAAACTAAGTATACCATTAACCACATGTTTATACTTGGCCAAAAAACCAAGTTGACTTCCCCCCTAGTGATGAAATCTAAGTAGGCCTTAGAAAGATAAATGTTAAATGTGTTTTGAATATTATGTGATTTGGTAGTATGTGAAAAAAGAGAAAAATAGTGTAACTAATTGATAATTTGAAAAATTCATCTAATTAGACTATGTGAGCTACTCTAAGCATGCAAATAACTGAAAATGAAAGTGTGAATTAATTACTAGCATATAGTTTTTAATTCCCAAATTAAGAATGGTATAGAGTCAGTTCAAATGACATTGTATGAAAATAATATAGAACATATTCGACTGGGTTGTTACTATTCTATAGAATCAAGAGTCTTTAAGAACTAATTTGACCAGGTTGACTTAGTCTTTTAGATAGAATAAAAGCTACAAAACTAAGTTGACCAGGTCAACTTAGTTTATTGTAGGATTGTAGTTTTGAAGACTATAAACTTGCACAAAATAAAAATGTAATGAAGTATTGAATTGAAATAGAGAGAAAGAGAGTAACCTTGGTGGGTTGGAAGATGATTAAGATTGTAAATTTTTTATTGAAGTGCCTTGAATATTATTTGCAATTTTTTCCAACTAAGTCGATTGTGTTAACCTAGTTATGTGAAACCCTATTTGCTGAAGCCTGTTAAGATGACTAAGTCAATCTAGTTGACTTAGTTTTTTTATCTAAATGCTAATTGTAAGAATAAGTTGACTTGAAAAACTTAGTTTGTTATTTTGGATGCTAATTTGAAGACTAAGTCAATCTTCATGACTTAGTTTGTTGTTTTGGATGCTAACTATAAGATTAAGTCAACTTGCACAACTTAGTTTGTTGTTCTAGATGCTGAATGGAAGACTAAATCAACCTAGTCAACTTATTTTGTTATCTAAAACTAAAGAAGAATACTATATCAACCTATTTGGTCTAGTAACCTATATTTGATGAAGACGTACATAAAAAGAATAAAGTCATTTTGATACCACTGTGTATTAAACATGTGCATATAAGATAGAACTATACTGACCAAGTTGACCTAGTATCACAAATATCAAAAAATAATAGAATGAAAGAAATTAAATGTGTGAAAGAAAAATTGAAAGGGTTAGATTCATGTCATGTTCACCAAAATGTATGCAATCGGAAATGCAACATATCTATAAATCAATCATAGCTCGAAGAAGATAAATCTTACATACACTTTTAATTCAAGATGTATTAGATAATTAGGGTCATGATCAATATGGATCTGCTAGACCTAATCAATGGATCTTTTACCATAAATAATATCACTAGGGAGGTTTTAAAATCCTTCAATCAATCAAAACTATGTAGTAACCCTAACTAGGTCCTATGTTTTCATATCCACTATACTAATAACAAGTAAAATAAAATCTAATCTAATGCTAACCAAAGCTTGTAGCACAACATGGGGGTTAGTAAACATAAAAGTAAACATGCATAGAATGATTCTATTTAAGCTATGTATAGGTAAAACCCTAATGCATGGAGAGAGTAATATTATTCAAAATCCATGACTTATGTCACTTTTATCTACTAAAGAGAGGAACAAAGTTAGAGATTCTTACCTAAAAGACAAACTTGTCAAGACTCAATATCTCCCTTGGCCAAAGGTGCTTTTCAAGAGGTTCTTATGGTTTGTAAGGATCACTAAGAAAGGCTAAAGTATCCAAGACTTCTACACAAGACTAGATTCTTCTCCAAGTAGAAACCCTAAACTAAGACTCCTCAAGGAGAATGGTAGAAGAGTAGATTGTAAAGAAGCACAAATGAATAATAACTCTTTCTATCTCTCTAAGAATGGAAAAATATATATGTTTATATAGGTGGATATAACCCTAAACCTTTTAAAAATTTTGGTCGACAAGGTCGATCTAGTTGACCTAGTATTGTAATTGATAAAAAAACTAACTAGATAATAAACTATGTTAGCCATGGCTGACTTAGTTCTTAATAAGCTTTGTTAATAAAAATACAAGGTCGATGTGGTTGACATAGTCATATAAACTACAAAAAGGGGTTTAGGTTAGGAAAAGGGCTAATGAAGATGGTAAATGACTAGAAGAGGGTGCAAAATAAGAAGAAAATCTTAAGGGAATGTTTTAGGAGCTAGTTGGATTGGTATAAAGTAGTAAAATGGGATAATAATCCTATGAAGCACCAATGGTCTACCCACCCCTTTCTAAGTGCACCCCTTAGGGCATGAAATCAGAGAGATTGATACTCAATAGGTTCTTGAAAGATATAAACTGTCAATATTTGATAAAATTTTGAAAATATTATGTGTATACACAAGGTACCATAAGAAAGGTAGGGAGGGAAGAACCTAATATGGTTTCCATTATAGAATCAATTCCTATAGAGAGCTGGGATGAACCCAAGAAACTAGGAAGTTTTGAAGCAAGAGATCTAGGATAAAAGAACAGAAATGTCATTTCATGAAAAGATGATTGATAGAATCTTATGATGATTTATAGAGGGAACAATATTTGGGAATAGTCATTCCATGCTTGATAAAATTATCAGTGGTAAGAATCTTATTCTGAGCTATCAGCCTGAAGAAGATATTAACCTTGGGTGTGAAATGGTTGATCTAAAGGGGATGCCAAATATCTCATTTTTATTCAAGTTCTATATCATCTAGATAGCCCAATTTATTTGATAAAGAGTCACTATCTTCAAGTGACCAAATTAGGATATATTCTTTAGGGAGACAAGGAATGTGGAAGTCTTGAAGTTGTAGATTTAACTTGAGTAGAGCTTGGGAATCCTCCTCATTATAAAATTATAATAGGATGGATTTTCATTGAGGAATACCATTCTCTAGTGACCAATAATATTTAACTTTATAACCCCAAGAGGATTTGAATCTTGGGTATACATTGCTCTATGAGTCTTGATTCCCTAGGGGTTTTTGAGTAATCCAAGAATCGTCCCAAAATTTCACTATTTCTCTATTATCAACATACCATCTACATCTTTTCTAAAGAATTATTTTTCCATAAGAGATGTCCTTATAGAAGGCCAAACTATTATTAGGACCTTCTTCCTAGAGGAATCTATCCTCATTATTGCCTTCGATATATTTTTCCTTGATGATGCAAGTCTATTGTTTATCTTTCTTTAGGATTTTTTAGCCTAGTTTTTCAATAAGGGATTTGTTCATGTTTCTCATATTTCAGAGACCCAATTTAACATTAGACTTAGTAAGTCATTCTTTATCCCATTGTGATAGTGGGATTATAATTTTTTCCTTTGATCTTATATATAAGATGTTGCACTAGATCTATTCAATTTTGTTAACTATTTTTCTTAGCAACTTGAATATGGACATGAAATAGATCGAGATGATTTGAATTAAACTTTTAAGAATTTATAACTTGTCTATTTAGGTTAGTATATTGCCTTTCCATCATGCTAAATTATTTTGAATTATGTTGATAAAGAGATTCCAATATTTAAATTTCAATTTTCCCAATAAAATGGGTATCCCTAAGTGTGTGAAGGGAAGGTTTATTATCTTTCATCCAAGAATAGAGGATAGCTTCTTTTAAAGTCCCATATGTGTATTTATGAATGAAATTAAACTTTTGGAGAAATTAATTCACTAGTTTGAGATTTTCTCATATTCAATAAGGATTCATTTAAAATTCTTGGCTTCAGCAATCGATGCATGCCCAATTAAGAAAGTGTCATCAACAAATTGTTCATATGTAATCAGGTTGATATTTTGGACCACTCTGATCCCATTGATGAGTCCTTGTGTTTTGGTAGCTTTAATATATTTACCCAATATTTTAGTGAGGATGATAAAGGGATAAGATGTTAGGGGATCCCTTTGTTTCAGTCCTCTAGTAGTCGAGAAGTAACTTTTGAGAACACCATTGACCAATACATAATATTTAGGAGTGGATATCTAGCTAAAAATGAGTTTTGGAAAGGTGGAATTTAAACCAAATATTTTAAGAATTTTATCCAATAACCTTCTTGAGACTCTATCATAGGCCTTGTTCATACCAAGATTAATGAATGTTCCTTATTTTTTAGATATATGCATATAGTGAATAGCCTCATGAATAGTGATTATGTCATCTATGATTTGTCTCTCAAATACAAAATCTCCCTAGTGTTCATCAATGATTCTCACAAGGATGGGTTGGATCCTTATAACTAGAGTCAAAGAATAGATCTTATAAGCTATGGTGCATAAATTTATAGGTCTGAAATCTTTAAGTTGCTTCACTCTTAGATTTTTGGGTATGAGAACTAAGAACATATTATTCATCTCATTTAGGATAGTACAATCTCTAAAAAAATTATAAACCATCACTTTCCACATTCAAGTGCATAATTTTTGAAATAAAAGAGGAGGGAAACCATCTAGGCTAGGGCATTACCTCCTTCCATTGAGAACACCACTTTGATATCATCAACTAATGGAGGCTTTAAGAGTTTAGCATTATCATCCTGTGTTATTAATCTTGGGATGTTATGGAGGAGTTTTTATTATAGATTATCCTTGGGTGAGCCATTTTTATTTATCAAAATTTTGAAGAAATAAATGATTTGGGTATTAATATCCTTAGGGTCCTTACATGTCCTTCCATTCTATAGCAAAATATCAAAAATCAAATTTATATTTATATATATAGAATCTTGTTGGTGTAATAACTTTGTGTTTCTATCCCCTTCTTTTATCCACAAGCATATATATTTATGTTTGCAAAATGTCAGGGGATCTCTAGCTCTACCAGTTAGAGCACAATTGATTACTTTCTTATATGTAATTAAACACGGAATTATACCAAAATGATAAAGTAGCTAGAAACTTGAGATAGCAAAGAATTTGAGAGACAATACACACTCTTGTATTAAATATTACTAGAAGAAAATACAATAAGGAAGATGCCACTTCTTCCTCCACCTCAAAGGCTTGGCACACCTCAAGACCTTCTTCCCTCTCTCTCTTGCTCAACACAACAACTCTAAAGCCTGAGTTGCTATCCCTCCTTGAATGCTTCAGCTGATCTCCTTGACCTTACACCTGTAGATCTCCTTGACCTTGCTTGCTTCAATGCTCTTACTTGCCTTAGAATAATTTACAATACATGCCTTATGGGTCTTTAAATAGAATCCCATGGTTACAAAAAGAGAACTCTAACTACTAAAATTAGACACACAGCCCGTGACTTAAATTAGCCCCTTAGCATGCAAACACTCAGTTCAACTAACTAACTGTTCGTGCAACGAATAGTTTTGGACCGCACAGGTGACCGATGTCGGTCCCTACTTGTCTGGTGCTGCCAACATCAGCCGACTCCCTGCCATCACTGGTCTCCTTCTCCACTGCATCTAACTGACGTCGGTCATACTATCGATGCCAGTGGCTCTGGTTCTTAGCATCCTTCCTTGTGTCTACAAATAGTTAAAGCTTTTAGCTCCACACCTTAACAATCTCCCACTTAGAGATAAATAGCTGCAACTGTACTTGTACCTGTACACCATCTATTTTGTTCCTTAGGCTCTGTATCCATCTTCAACGTCACTCTTGAAGACCAACCACCACGCAAACCTATGATGCTATACCTGTCTCTTATGCCACAAGAATTTTGCTGCTCCCAAATTCTCCATGACATACATCTAAACCAACTCTACCCTTAGCTCAGAAAACTCCCTGTATATGAAACCCTGCAATAAGTAACACAATACAGTAATAGGATAATGTAGCTAATACTATCCAACCTGGTAAAGATAAAATACAATGGTCAAAACCTCCATTATTCTGTAGCATAATCAAGACCATATGCCATAGCCTTCTGTCTCATGTGTCCATCCACTCTCTTCTCTAAAATGGGAATCCATCCCTCTATCCAGTGCTTCCTTCTAGCTGACAACACTACCAACAAATACCTGTTTGGTTCTCCAAGGACTCACACTCCTCATCCATGCCAAGCTCCCACTATTTCTGGATTTTACCTGCATTGCTTCTTCCATCTTCCTAGTTCATGACTATCAGTAAATAATATAAAGAAGGTGAACAACAAATATGAGGTTCACATACCTTTCTTGACCTCCACATGGGTGTTTGAGACTTATTAATTCACCCAACATCCGTTCCAGTGATCGATCAAGGCCATCTCCCAGTCTGCTCCCGACCGATGTCAGTTCCCTGCACTGACCCTGACTGCCGACATCATTTCCCTGGCCGACGTCGGTGTCCCTCCTGCTGACATCGATCCTTATGACCAACATCGGACTTCTCCAATCCAACCTACCGACCCTGCTAGTCTGCACATGACCGATGTTGGTATCTGGATGACTGACATCGGTGCCAAGCTACCGACATCGGTGTCTGTGTGTTCCTGTAAGTGATGAAATTTTCATTTGTGAGCTCTTCTTGGATCAAACCTCTGTCCATGCTACCTTGCTCAGATTTATTCAGCCCCTGTGACTGATCTCTGTCCTTCATCTCCTCCATAAACACTAAGGCTTCTTTGTTCCTATCAAAAGCATCAAATTTCCTCTTTCTGCAATGAATTGTATTTATGCTTTCCAAATTTGAACACATACCTTTTGAATCAAGAACTTTCATTCCCTTCCTATTCTTGTGACCAAGCCTATTAGGCCACATCTTCGAATCTACACCAGAAGTGGAATCAGTAATACAAGTAGATAGATAAAGAGTATCTACTTTCTTACCTCTTGCTAGAACAAGTGCTCCCTTGGTAACCTTCCAAGAATCTGTTGTGAGGGTTATTGTGTATCCCTCATCTCCCAACCTTCCTACAGAAATCAGACTCTACTTCAGAATTGGAACATGCACGACCTCATTCAACACCCATGTGGTGTTAATCTGTAATCTCAGCTGCACTTTCCCTTTGCCAACTATCTGACAAGGCATACCATCCCCTAAATAGAGCACTCCAAAGTCTCCCTATTCATACTCATAGAACAAATCTCTATTTGGGGATGCATGAAAAGATGAACCAGAATCTAAAATCCATGATCTTACCTGACTATCTGAAGAAAGTATGAGAGCATCCTGCATCACAATATTTACATCCTTTGCTTCTTCCATACCTGCATGTTGATTCTCTTTATCTCTCAACCAACACTCCTTTATATGTCCTTTCTTTCCACAAAACCAGCAGGTAATACCTTTGGACTTAGATCTCCTTCCCGACCTTGATTTCCCTTGCTCAACCTTCTCCCTTTGCCTTTCCCTACTTTCTGTACTTAGAGCATTCCCTGATGATTCACCTGTGCTTCTCCTGCATATTTCCTCATTCAAGATCACACTCACAACATCATCAAATTTTAAGATTTTAGAAGCAGATGCGGAATTACTTACTGCCATAACCATACCATCCCAAATTTTAGGCAAAGAACATAAAATCAAAAGAGACTTTACCTCATCATCAAAAACAATATTGACTGAAGCTAGTTGGTTTACCAAACCATGAAAATCACTGAGATGAGTATGTACCAATCCACCTTCCTGCATTTGCAAAGTAAATAGCTGCTTCATAAGATATACCTTATTAGAAGCTGAGGGTTTTTTGTATAAATTTGCCAAGGACTTTATCAACTCTTCCATTGTCTTACACTGTGATAAGCTGGAAATCACAGATGATGCAAGCCTCAACCTTATAGAACTGAGAGCCTTTCAATCAAGAATGTTCCATTCTTCATCCTTCATATCTATGGGCTTGCATGCAGCCCCACCCAATGGTAAGTACAAATCCTTCTGATACAGATAGTCCTCAATCTACATCCTCCAATGTTGATAATTCTAGCCGTTAAACTTCTCCATTCATAGTCTACTTTCTTCTGCCATTGCTGAACTCCCACTCAATTAGAAAACCTTGTGAATGACCTATAATAAAAAACAATACCCTACTTCCTGCAAACTGTAGCTCTGATACCACTTGTCAGGGGATCTCTAGCTCTACCAGTTAGAGCACAATTGATTACTTTCTTATATGCAATTAAACATGGAATTATACCAGAATGATAAAGTAGCTAGAAACTTGAGACAACAAAGAATTTGAGAGACAATACACACTCTTGTATTAAATATTACTAGAAGAAAATACAATAAGGAAGATGCCACTTCTTCCTCCACCTCAAAGGCTTGGCACACCTCAAGACCTTCTTCCCTCTCTCTCTTGCTCAACACAACAACTCTAAAGCCTGAGTTGCTATCCCTCCTTGAATGCTTCAGCTGATCTCCTTGACCTTACACCTGTAGATCTCCTTGACCTTGCTTGCTTCAATGCTCTTACTTGCCTTAGAATAATTTACAATACATGCCTTATGGGTCTTTAAATAGAATCCCATGGTTACAAAAATAGAACTCTAACTACTTAAATTAGACACACAACCCGCGACTTAAATTAGCCCCTTAGCATGCAAACACTCGATTCAACTAACTAACTGTTCGTGCAACAAACAGTTCTGGACCGCACAGGCGATCGACGCCGGTCTCTGCTTGTCTAGTGCTGCCAACATCGGCCGACTCCCTGCCGTCACCGGTCTCCTTCTCCACTGCATCTAACCGACGTCGGTCATACTGCCGATGCTAGTGGCTCTAGTTCTTCAGCATCCTTCCTTGTGTCTGCAAACAGTTGAAGCTTTTAGCTCCACACCTTAACACAAAAGTCTTCTTCTTTTACTTCTAGATTATGGTAACTACTGAGTAATTCCTTTTATTAGACCCATGAATAAAAAACTTATCTTCATTTTTTTGGAGCTCCTCCTCTATCTATTTCTTTTGAGTGAAAATGTTCCTAAAGACCTCTTTGTTCCATATTTTTAACTTGGTCTTTAGATGATTTAGTTTCTTGACTAAAATATACATATCCATTCTTGAGAAAGGCTCTTTCTACCAAGCCTTTATAGATTCATAGATATTGGGTTGATGAATCCACATGTTTCAAACCTAAAAGGGATATTTTTGAGCTTGGGGACTATTCTCCCTTAAAAAATTATAGGGTTATAATTTGAACCAATTATGGGAAGAGAAAACAAAGAGTTGGAATAGTGGAGATCCCAATTTAAGGACACCAGGGATATTTTAATCCTTATCTAAATAATATCTATGGATATTCTCTTATTCATCCATGTGAATGGGTTTATTTTGAGCTCCATGTCTACTAGGCCCACCTCTAAGATGAAATCATTAAGCTCTACCATGATTTTAGAAAAGTATGTCAATTTGGCCTTCTTTTTAAGTGGGGTCACTGGGATTTGAAATCCAAGATACTAACCATTTCTAGTGATTGTTGAGTTTTTTGAATGTTACCAAGTCCTCTCATAGTTTTTACCTTTTATTCTAAAATTGGGGGTGTAGATGTTGGAAAAAATCCATTCTTCCTTGGATGTTTTATTTTGAAAAAGAATCACCAAATGGTTGTTGTTCTTGGTAACTTTTCACCTTTTAGTTCCTTAGAGATCCATAGTGTTATAATTATTCCCAAGGCCCCTTTAGAGCTTACAATGATGTGGTCAGACCTACTGCATATTTTGTTGATGCACTTTTGAAACATTTTTTTTGACATTTTAGTTTCTTGCAAGATAATAACCCATGGTTCATTCATTTTCATCATATTATTAATTAAATTATATTTTATACAATTGTTTAACCCGTTACATTTGAATAAATGAGTTTCATTGTTTAATCTAGTGAATTTTATTTTAAGGGTTCTTTAAATACCCTTAGCTATTTCACTAGCTATTTCCTTCTTCCTCACTAGCTACTTTATAGTCCTACTAGAATGCTTGGGTCCATCCTCAACCTCGGTATTCTTTTTAACTTTTATTATTTTAGCATAGGTCCATGTTACATCCCCATTTCCTCAATAATCATGATTTTTTTATTAAAAAAATATTATGGGATTAAAGCTTTTTAATTACTATTATATCAAACTATTTTTCATTATGCTGATGTATGGATAGACATTTAATGATTATTTTGTGACTCATTGCTTGATTTAGTTAGATGTATATGATTTTTAATATGTTTTTTGATTATTCTTATTAAATAATAATGTGCTTTAGTATCATTTATATTGATTATCATGGTTATGGGCTAACTACCATTTGCATGTGTGAGGTGGATGCAGGAAAAATTCTACTCTCCAGTCATATATGAAGGGAGAGTATCATCAGGAAAGATGCCATAGATGGAAATCTTTGAGGCATTAAGAATGGATAAATAACCTAACACACACAACTTAGCATAATAGAATGCATGTTTTCTTTATGTTTCAATGTGTTTGATTAATTTATGCTTGGTTGATATGGTTTAGATTAGTGTTAGATATTATTTAGTCTTATTTTTAGTTGTGATTGTTTTATATGATCATAGTTTTTCTAACATTTTGGAATGTTTTAGTTGTATATTTATATTTGAATGATTACTCTGTATAGTTATCTGTATAACATTTCAAGTGGGTACATACAATAATTCAACAAAAGCATTGTTAGAATATGGATATATATGATAAGGAATTAAATTTCAAGTTAGAACTTATACCAAACTGATTTTATTAAACTTAACATAACACTAGACCTAAGGGGTACCTAGGGGACTTAGTTTTAATTACCTAGGTATGTTGCATGGATTGTTTAAATGCTTTGATTAACAATTATCTTAATTTTTGAATGATAAGGATGGGATGGGCATTTGAATTATTTTAAAAACATAATTATTATGTTTATTGACTTTTTATGATGTTAACCTTAATCTCTAAAACCATCATTTGGTTTTTTAGATGGTCATTTGAACCATGCAAACTATGAGGGTTAAATTTTAGTTGGAGGAAATAGAAGATGAGCATGTTAGTTTAATAATCAAGCTGGGAAACGTGGAGACCATGCCAAGAATTTATAGCTTGATGGTGTGTCTTTCTTAAAGCTATGAAAAATAGGTCACCATGATTTTATGGATTTTAAAATTTATGCAAGGGTATGAGGAAATAATAAATAAGAAGAGATTTCAGGGATTTGTAATTAGTTATGGCAAATAGTGAAAAGAATAAAAGAAAAGAGAGGAAATTTGAGTTGTAGAAGGAGGAAGACTACTTAAAAAATTAAGAGGTAAGGTTTGTTCTTAAAATTTACTCTATGATTATGTATTCTTTTTATATAGTAAATTGAATGAATGGGTATGAGGTTTAAAAAAAAAATGGTTTATTAGATTTAGAAACCCTAGTAAAGGTTAGGGATTCAACCCAATGGGAAGAGTAATTCACCCCAAATAATCAAATGCATGACTCAATTCATGTATAAAATGAATATGGAATGATAGGGTTTTGAAGTTTAAACATGATCCTAGGAATTCATTAATTATTTGAGTAAGTGTGATTTTGTATGATTATTGGTATGATTGTGTGTTTTGTTTAAAATACTTAGTGTGTTACTTTGTCTAAATGGTCAAGCATTTTTAAAATGTTTGAGACATTTTGGTTAGGTTCAACACAAGGTTTCAAATATTAAAATAATGAACTATGTATTTATTTGTTACAATGTATTATAGTGAGATGAATGTGTTTATAGGGTTGTGTATGTTGATAAAGTTTAAACAAGTTTTGGGTCAACTATGTTTATATAGTTTTGTGTTAACTATGTTTAAAATTATTATGTGTTGATGGCGAGTTAATAAATATCGATTGTGATAATTTAGGTTTTAGATTTGTTTAGCATTGGATTTACTAAACATACATACATGGGTTTGTATTCACTTATTATTTTGAGTCAATATAAGAAATTAGGAGTTTTCATAGGATAAAATTTGGTTAGATATTTTATTATGTATATAAATTATAGTTGTTCATATACATGTTATTCTGAGTTAATTTTTGTGTATACAAGTATATAGTTGATTATGAATATATCTTTATATAATCAATTTTGTTAAGAGGGGTTTTGTGAATTTTGTATGTATCCATTTAAAGTTGATTGCATATACTTTGTTTTGGGTTGATTAAGAGTCGATTATGGTACAATATGTATGGATGGTCAAGTGATATTATCCATATTAATTGTGTATTCAAGTTATTATTTTTTATAATTATACCATTGCTACATTTTGACTGTATATAAAGTACATACTAGTCACCTATGTATGAATATATTTGAAGTTGATTGAAAAATATGATTATATTTCAATTGTGTTATAAATAATTAATTATGGATTGGGTATGCAATTTATAGTTGGTTGTGATTAAATTATAATTGTAAAACTATTTGATATATATATATATATATATATATATATATATATATATATATAGAGAGAGAGAGAGAGAGAGAGAGAGAGAGAGAGAGAGAGAGTTGACTGTGTTTGGTTTGGGATTATAATATCATCTACTAACTATGTATGAGGATGTTTAAACATATATTGATTGAGTATAGAAGTTATGTTGGTTGTGTATGTAGATTTATGGGTTGATAGAGTATATAAAGGTTTTACTTTGACTGTATATAAATAATTTTTTTTTTTTTTTAATTTTAGTGTATGTTTGATAGACTCTAGGTTGAAGTATAACTTGATTTATCAATTGTCATTACCATAGACTTAATTTTATTTGGTGTAAAAATTTGGCTTGGGTATACCTATTAAATTTGATTTAAATTAAAAATGCAATTAGTTATATATGACTAGGTTATTATATTTTATAATTATTTTGAATAGGTCTACAATCTACTTTGTCTAGGATATACACAGACAAGTAATAAGTTAGATAACTACATATCAGTTAGAGGGCTTCTTATTTTCAACTAGATGTGTGAGGTATGGTTAAATAAATGTGTGATTGATGTTTATTAGATTGTATTAAAATGTTTGGGTTAAATTAAGTTCATTCCTTAACTAGTAAAATTTGGATATGAGAATAAATCAAACAAATATACATATGTAGATATGTAATTATGGATTATCCATATAGATGAGTATATTGTATATGAATAATTCATACATACATACATACATACATACATACATAATTACATACATACATACATACATACATATAAGTGGACATATTAGATATACATGTTTATGCATATAATTTGATATATACATAGATGTTTATTATAGTGAATAGATTTATTCATATGCAAAATAGGTTTATATCATTAATATTAATATGTTGTTTCAGTCATTAATTATGTGTGAGTTGATTAATAGATGATTAAAATAATAAATTTTGTCTTTATTATTATTGATTACTTAGGATTCGCTGAGAAGTTTCTAAAATGTAATATTTAATATAATGCTTGAGAACATGGGATGTTTGCATGGAATTGGTAAATTCATAGATATTATAATGTTGATAGAAAATAATTTGATATTGATTCTTTGAAAATGGACATTGGTTGTATTGAAATTTAGGAAATATATTTGTGAAAATAAATTGTTATTATTTAACATGTGGTTATATATATATTTCTTGTATTTCATTACCATGGTATTAAATACTAATATGTATGAGAAATCTTTGAAATTATTGTATATGGATTATTTATAAATATTATATTAATTCCACTAATGATTAATATCATGAGATGGATTCTCATGCATATAGTTAGAGTCTTTAATACTTAGATTATATGAGATGCGATTATATGTGTGTATGATTATGATTGATCTGATGGATCATTAAACTATATAATTTTTTTGGACAAAGTAATGTTTATAGTTAACATCATCATTCCACATATTTGATTATATGTATGTATGCATGATGTCATATAAGAAATGGAATTATTTATGATATGTTTCATATAATTATAATCTTACAATACACAAGTTCTAGTTGACTTCTCGATACATACAATGTTATCATTTGATCATCCATGAATGGAGTACCATTACCTAGTTGGGTATTATGTGGGGGATCTATTATCCATGGTTGGTTTGGAAAAACACTCTGATGATGCTCTCCCTCTCCTCTAGTAGTTAGCCGATAAAGACTCTTACACATAATATAAATTTATTTACATATAAAATTTTTATGGACACTCGTTGGTTCCATAGAACCTTGTATTATTATATTCACTCTGATGTAAAATCATTATATTATTATACTTGATGAATAATTTTTTTTGATCTTAATTGTGAAATATTATTGTGTTAACGTTCAACAGTTGGATGAGTTGTTATGAATTTAGCAGTTATACATTTGTGATGGACTATATTTGTAATTTTATTGAATTTATTAATCTGATCATTATCTAAATGAATCATAATAGATTTATTATGAAAGATGCATTTAGTTAAATATCATATTAACTAATCTATTTTTAATAATTTAATTTGATTATTAAGTAAAATTTTAAAAAATTACTATTATTTAAGTTAAACCTAGTGGGGTTCTAACATTATGGTATTAGAGTTGAGGCTCAAACTTTAGGACTTAATGAGTATGATAATGTATTCATATTCTCTTGTTAATTAGAAAGGATAATGGTGCATGGTAGACCTGGAGGTGAGGGTACTTCAAAAACCAACCCTTTAGTGGATCCAAATTAATTTACAAGAGAAAAAGATGTAAAGTTGGATCATATTATCACTACCATGCATGAAAATAGGGACCAAATCATGAACTTAGATAAGGAAGTCCATGGGCATGTCAAGGAAGTCAATCAAGAAAAAGTAGAAGAGCACCCTATTCAATAAGAAGGTCATCAAGAGGCTCAGCAAGAGCATAGGCATGATGAGGTGCCATAGGACATGAGGGCTTCAGTAGATTCAAAAATTACATAGGACATGAAAAAGGTAAATCCTCCTAAGTTTGATATAACTATAGTTGGGGATGGTGCTAAAGCTTTGTTGACAAAAACGGAAAAGTACTTTGAGATACAAAACTACTCGAAAGTTACTAAAGTAGTTTGGGGAGTATATCAACTTAATGGAGAAGCAATAATGTGGTGGGAAAATAGGAAGATTGAGATAAATTTTGACTCTACTATTATCACCTAGGAGTAAGTCATGGTTTTATGTAGATCCCAATGGTTACCCTGGTTGTATTTAGATTAGAAGTTGACATATTTTTAGAATCTTAAGTAGGGAGATATATTGGTGAATGAGTAATACAATCACTTCACCATGCTCCTAAAATATGTTACTTAGTATCATAAAAACAAAAGGTTTTGAATATAAAAGTTTATTATGGAATTAAAACCTCAAATTTCATGTGAGATAGATGTGCATGGGCCATTTATAATGTATCAGGTATTTGAGAAGGTAATTAATTAGGAGTCTAAGCTAAAATATCTTTCTTGGGTTATAGATAAGTTCAATAATAAGTTTGGAGGTTCCAAAATAACTTTTGAGAAGAAGAATTGGAAGAGGAACATGAATTCCAAGAATCGGTTTAAGAATTAGAATGTTAAGTTTAGTAACATCTCAAGTGGTAAAAAAATGAATGGTGGTTTCAAATCTAGGTTCAAGGGGAACCAAAAATCAAAAAGGAAAGGACCACCTAGTATATGCTTCATCTATGGAGGTGATCACTTTGATAGGGAATGTACCCAGGAAAAAAGCTAAGGGTACTTCAAAGCAAGGGAAATTCTTGTAGAGAATCCATATGACTATTAATAAACTTCAAGCTAATTTTCAAGCTTCCCCTATTAAGATTCTAGGTAATATTTTTGATCAACCTATTTCTATTTTGATAGATACTAGAGCTACAAAGTGTTTTATTTCTCCATGTATTCTTTCTAAATTATTTAGACAAGTTGGTTCAATGACAAATGCATGGTCAGTGCAATATGGGAATGAGGTTAAGGTTAAAGTAGATAGGTGTTTAGTGGAAGATAAGATTGAGTTAAATGAATACACTATTATAGTAGATATTTATGTAGCTCCACTAGGGTCATATAATGTAATCCTAGGGATGAATTGGCTTGCTAAGTATAAATCTAAGGTAGATTGCTATTTGAAGAAGGTAGAATGTTAGGATAGTTTTGGGAATCAAACTTAGATTTAGGGTGATAAAATAGAGTTAAAACTTAGATACATTTCTAAAATTTAGATTAAGAAGGATCAAAGGAAAGGATGTTAAGCATTTATTATTAAAATAAATGATATGAAATAAACAAATGAGACATCCATTAAGGATTACCCTTTTATTAGGAATTTTTAGGATGTGTTTTTGAAGAAATTGTCAAGATTACCACCCAAACACAAGTTTGATTTCTCAATTGACATAATACCTAGTTTAGAACTACAATCCAAGGCACCTTACAAGATGATGACTATATTTTTGGTTGAGTTGAAGGCTTAACTAAAAGAGTTATTATCTAAAGGGTTAATTCAACCAAATGTGTCACCATGGGGTGAACCAATTGTGTTAATCAATAAGAAGGATGGTACTCTTCACTTGTGTATTTATTATAAGATGTTGAATAAAGTGAAAATCAAGAATAGGTATCTATTACCTCACACTGATGATCTCTTTTATCAAATATGTGGGGTAAAAAATTTATTTAAGATATATATTTGAGAAGGATCTCATCAGTTAAGTATTTAAGAAAAATATATTTCTAAAATAGTGTTTAGAACTTGGTATGAGCACTATGAATTTACAATGTTACCTTTTAGGTTAATAAATGCTCTAGTAGCATTCATGAATCTCATGAACAATGTCTTTAGGGACTATCTGGATCACTTTGTGTTAGTTTTTATAGATGATATCCTCATTTATTATAAGAATGAGGAAGAACATATACAACATTTGTAGTTGGTGTTTTAGTGTTTGAAGAAGCACAAAACTTATGGTAGGTTGTACAAATGTGCATTTTTACATAGGAAAGTGAAATATTTGGGACATATTATCTTTGTAGATATAATTTTAGTTAATTTTGTGAAGATAAGATCCATTATGGAATGTCTAGCACCAAAAAAAGTGCATGAAGTGAGAGGTTTTATGGGTATAACACAATATTACAAGAAATTTGTTCCAAATTTCTCAAAAATAGCTAACCCAATTAGCTCTCTTCAATGGAATAATCAAAGTTTTGTTTGGTTGGACAAGTGCAAGAATGATTTTCAAGATTTAAAAAGGAGGCTTACATCAACACATGTGTTAAGATTTCCCAATCATAATGGTCAATTCTTAGTAATTATCAATGCATCTGAGGATGGTCTTGGAGGAGTTTTTAAGCAATATGGTTTAGTTGTAGCACATGAGTCCAAGAAGCTTAAATCATATGAGGTAAATTATGTTCTACATGATCTATAACTTGTAATAATTGTGCATAATTTACAAGTTTGGAGGCATTATCTGTTAGGAAAACTATTTGAGTTCAAGATTGGCAACTTAGGGATTAAATATATCTTCACTTAACCAAACCTAAATGCTCACTAGATATGATTATTAGAGTTCCTATCTGACTATGATTTTGATATTAACTATATCAAGGGAAAGAAAATAGAGTTATTGATGCCCTGAGTTCTAGAAGGTATATAGTGGCATTGGATACTATTAGGAGTTCTTTTTTTGATCAAGTTTTTAAATTATCCTTTGGATATGAATTCTATGAGCAAGTTAAGAAAGATTTATCAAAGGATGCTTAAAATCCTAAGTTCAGAGGATTCAGTTGGATAATGATGGTATTTTAAGTTATAATAGAAGAATATATGTACCTAATAGAGAGAATTTAAGGAGCATGATGCTAAAGGAATTGCATAATACCCCTTATTCAGCTCATCTAGGAGTGACTAAGCTCATGGCTGAGCTAAAACCTATTTATTTCTAGAAATTGATTAAAAGGGATGTAGTGAATTTTGTAGCTTATTTCTTGGAGTGTTAGCATGTGAAAGATGAACATGTGCATTTGGTAGGATTGTTGTATCTTCATGATATATCAGAATGTAATTGGAAAATAATTAGTATGGACTTTGCCTAGGATTTATCATTATCATAGAATTGACATGATATGATTTTGGTGGTAGCTGATAAACTAACCAAGGTAGTTCACTTCATATAAATTAATTTGATTGAAGATGCACCAATGTTTAAGAAGAGGTTTATGAAAGAGGTATATCGATTACATAGATAAGATCATTTTAAATCTAGATCTGGGGATAAAATCTAGGTTTTGGTTGACTCTAAACTTAGATTTGGGCATATAGGTGAATTCATTACTACATATCATCTAAAAATAAATGGATAGATAGAGAGGGTAAACTAAGTTATAGAATATATTCTTAGAATTTATTGTATGGATCAAAAATACAAGTGGGAAGAGTATCTTCCATTGGTAGAGATTGATTCTAATAACTCATACCAATCAACTTAAAATATGGATCCATTTGAATCATTTATGGAAGGAGGCGTAAAATACCAATAAGTTAGGACAAGTGTGAAGATAGGGTCATATTTTGTTTTTAAATGATTTTAGAAATGAAGGATCAAGTTAAGTTAATTAGACAAAGGTTGATTGAACCCAATGATAGGTAGAAAAGATATGCTAATCTAAAAAGGATAGTAAGACAATTTTTTATGGGTAATAAATTATTTTTGAGAGTTAATCCTTAGAATATCTTAATTAAGTTTGATAAATTAGTGAAGATTTCACCAAGATATGTGGGACCCTTTGAGGTCTTGGAAGAGATCAATACTATTGCATATAGGCTTGCCTTTCCACCATCTCTATCTCTCTTACATAATATTTTCCATGTTCCCTATCTTAAAAAGTATGTAGTTGATACTTTTCATGTATTTGATTAGAATTATTATATGTTTTAGATCTCAATGTGTAACAATAGAATTGGTCAAAAGAATTGAGACTCACAAACTTAGTTTGCATAATAGAAAAGTGTCAAAGTGCAAGGTCCAGTGGGACCAATATTCTAAGGATAGTGCCACTTGGGAGGACTATGATGAGTTATATAGGATTTTTTTAAATTTATTTGTTTCAGAATTATTTTTGTTATTTGATACTATATGTTATTTGATTTTAGAAATTTGGTTTCAAATAAGTGTCATTGGGACAATGACTAGTTTTAGGGGGGAAGGATGTTACATACTAATTTTATCACTAAACATGATTAATTTTGTCTAATTACTACTATATAAAACTATTTTTTATTATTCTTATGTATGACAAATATTTAATGATTATTTTTTGACTCATTACTTGATTTGGTTAGTTGTATATGAGTTGAAATATGTATGTGGATTATTATTATTTAGTACTAATGTGCTTTAGTAGAATTTATATTGATTATCATGGTTAAAGAAAACAATCATTTATATTTGTGATGTGGATGTAGGAGAAATTATACTCTCCAGTAAGATATGAAGGGAGATTATCATTAGGGAGGATACTGGAAATGGAAATGTTGGAGGTGTTGAGAATAGATAACAAACTCAACACACACCACTTAGCATAATAGAATGCATGGTTACTTTAAGTTTCAGTGTGTTTAATTAATTTATGCTTGGATGTGTTGATATGGTTTAGATCAATGTTAGATATTATTTAGTCTTATCTACAATTATGATTGTTTGCTATGATCATAGTGTTGCTAACATTTTAAAATGTTTCAATTGTATATTTGTCTTTGAATTATTATACTCTGGATAGTTGTATGTATAACCTTTAAGGGGGGTACTTGTAAGAATTAAAAAAAAGTATTTTTAGAACATGGATTTTTTGTAGGTTTGTTAATAATGTCTCCAAGGTGACCAAGGATGTTGATGAGGTGTCACGTGTGCTAAGATGACAATGACAAAGTGTGCTTCAATGAGCTTCAATGTTTTTACATGGCTATTCAATGTTTGAATCAATAAGGCAATTGAAGAATGATATTTATGCTATGGACATGTTTTAAATACCATATGGGTTGTTATGAATTCTTATAATGCTTATGGAAGTGAACAAAATTCATTATAATAGTCATATGAATGTCTAAGCTCAAGCAATCATCTTGACATATAAAGCTAAGTGAGTAGATTGATGATCTCATATTTCACACATGTAAATGTTTTAGGAGAATTTTGATACCTTAATGTATTAAAATATGAAATTTTATCTTTTTTTTCAAATTTTAAGTCATGAGGTTGAGCGTATCAAAAGTTATTAAGGTGTAAAGTTGGTCTTCTAGGTAGATTGTAATGGTTCCCATACTTAGTCAAATTTATGTTATCAAAGATCTATGATGAGATTTTAATAAGATAAAAATTAATGGTGAGAATTTAATTTTAATTTATAAGGATCAAATTTCCTGATTCAAAGTCAAATTTTCAAGATTTCATGTGCTAGTGACATGTGTCACAATCATGGAGTTTGAGCGATAGATCTATGATGAGCATGAAACCTATCAAATAGAGATCAATAGTGAGTATATAATCATGAAGTTAGAGAAAAATGGTGTGAATTAATTTAAAAATGCAAAGGATGATTATAATTCATGTATACCTACCAAGTGGCACAAGTGCATTGACTAAATGGTACAAGGTGTGCAGAAGGCATGTAAAGCTGCCAAGTGGCATGATCGTAGAAGCACAGCTCTAAGATCAATGGTGAGTGACTAAAAGTTAAATAATAGGATAATATTGAGGATATAAAAATATTTAATTTTTTAAAATTTTCTAGGGAGCATGAGATGATGTCAAAGTGTCTGATGTTTAACATTTACACAATGACTATTGGAATTTGAATATTCAAATTAATGAGGGAAAACTAGTCTATAGTTTTTGAGCTATATCTTTTGATATAGGATGAATTTAATGGTGGTGTAAAAGGAAAATTTGTAAATTTATTCAAGGATAATATAAAAGAGTTGATTATAATATTTGGATATTTTTACATTTTCATATATTGATCTCCAAATTTGACTGTGTGTTTGACCATGTTTTACAAGTGACCCAAGAAAGATAATTGAAGAGTTCTTGATAGTGTATTGATGTTTCACAATGAAATAAATATTTTAGAGTGTTTTAAAATCCATGAATACTATATTTATTATTTCTTAGGTTTGACCATTCCATATTTAGTGTGAATAATTGCTTAGAAGTTGATTGTGTTTGTTGAATGCACTAGCAGATTGAGTGACCACTTCGCAAAAGTGTGTTGGAAGAGTTTTGGGTAGAATTAAAGACTAAAATGAGAATGGAGATGTTATATAAGTATAAAATTCTTATTAAAAATATTTTATTATCATGTTTTTCTCTTGATTAGATAAAGAGTCAAAATAATATGACTATATTTTGACTGTGTGTGACCAATCTGAGTGGTCACTTTGAGAGAGTTGATTTGAATACTTGAAGCTTCTATTGGAGTGTCTAAGGAGAATGAAAGTGTTTAATAGGTCATAAATGGTTCAATAATGTGATATAATAATATTTATATGTGAAATAATTAAGTGTTTGCTTCATAAGTTTGAGACTGTGTTTTCTATGGATGAAGATCTAAAGAGTAAAGAGACCTAGTTGGTAGGTTTATGTTAGAGTTGGTATTACAAGTGGAATGAAACCATATGAGAGTGATAAAGGGGATATTATAGATATGTTTTATGTTTTTTAAGCATTGTAAAAATATGAAGGTGGTCCAAGTAGTCTCACATGTAACATATGGATATGAAGGCCTAAATATTTTAGGTCTCACTAAGACCTAATGGTGGTTTGGGGTTAATGAGGTAATGATCGACCTATGATGAGTATGGTTATCATATGTAATGTGTGTATGGACCTATGTTAATTATGGTTCAAATATGTAAAACATCTTTGTTTGCCAAGATGGGTTAAAGGAAGAGAGTGGTATAAGTATAAGGTCTAATTGGACTAATTGTGCTAGTTGTGCAAGAGTGGATTCAAGTGAACAAGAGAACCTTTATAAGAGAAGGTAAAAGTTATTGAGGACCATTAGAGTGTGAATATTATTATTCATGATTTTATAATAGATTTGATATAGGAGGACACATATCTCATTAGACCTAATGATCCTAGAAGAGGCAGTTTGAGCATGTTTTCCCTAGAGGAAACTTGAGAGAGATTGGAGGTGAAGAATGTAGAAAAAGGTGATCATCATCAGTTGAAGAGTATAAATATGTGTTTAAGGTGATTTATTTATGTAATTGAGTGGGTGTTTATTTTTTTAGAGGGTTGGTTCCTCCTTGTAAGTTAAATATTGATAAAGGTCTAGTTATTGTGGGTGCTTAGCTAGACAGGGGCATTAGCTCCTTGTGGGATTTGTGTCTCACTAAAATAAGAGATGGGTGTTACTTAAATAGTTGGCATTAGTTTAAATTTTGGATCTTTTTTTATAAGACTGTAGTCCATCTTGTAGGGTTTAGTGGGTTTTATCCCTCAAGAAGATTTCCTACATATATGATGTGTTCATGTGATGTATGATCCTATGTATGCTTTTCATGTATGTCCTTTCATGTTTATGTTGCTTGATCAAGTTGATGTATGCTAAATGTTTACAAGTTGGGAATTGAATTAGTTTATCTTTTATCACTGATTCACCCCCTCTCTTAGTGATTGTACCTCTAATAGGATTTATATGACAAGGAATTAAATTACAAGTTTGAGCTTATAAAAAACTAATTTTATTAAACTTAACCTAACACTAGACCTAAGGGATACCAGGGGGAACTTGAGTTTTAATTACCTAGGTATGTGACAATGATTATTTAAATGTTTTGATTAAAATTTATCTTAATGTTTGAATGATAAGGATGGGCATTCAAATTATTTTGAAAATATATTTATTATGTTTATTGACTTGTTATGATATTAAACCTAATATCTAGAAACATAATTTGGTTTTATGGCTGGTCATTCAAACCATGAAAACTATGTGGGTTAACTTTGAGTTGGAGGAAATAGAGGAGTCTGTTAGTTCTGTAGTCAAGCTGGGAAACATGGAGAGCATACTAGGAATTTCTAGCTTGATGGTGAGTCTTTCTTATAGATATGGAGAATGGGTCACCATGATTTTAGGGGTTTTCAAATGCATGCAAGGGTATGAGAAAATAATAAAAAATAAGAGAGTTTGGGGATTTTCAGTTAGCCATGGCAAATAATGAAAAGAAGAAAATGAAAGAGAGGAAATTTAAGTTGTAGAGGGAGGTAGACTAGTTTGAAAGTTAAGAGGTAGGGTTTGTTCTTAAAATTTACTCTATGATTATATATTATTTTTATATAATAAATATAATGAATGAGTATGGGGTTTTAAAAAAATGGTTTATTAGATTTAGAAACCCTAATAAAGGTCAAGGATTTGAAATTATGGGAGGAGTACCCACATAATCAAATCCATGACTCGATTCATGTATAAAATGAATATAGAATGATAGGGTTTTGAAGTTTAAACAAGATCCTAGGGATTGATTGATTATTTGATTAAGTGTGATTTTGCATGTTTATTTGTATGATTGTGTGTTATGTTTAAAATACTTAGTGTGTTACTTTGTTTAAACAACTGAGTGTTTTTGAAATGGTTGAGACATTTTGGTTAGGTTTAGAAATAAGGTTTCATATATTAAAATAGTGAACTATGTATTTATTTGTTACAATGTATTGTAGTGATATGAATGTGTTTATAGGGATGTGTATGTTGACTAAGTTTAAACAAGTTTTGGGTCAACTATGTTTATATAGTTTTATGTTTACTATGTTTAAACTTATTATGTGTCAACAGTGAGTTAGTAAATATTAATTGTGATAATTTAGGTTTTAGATTTTTTTGGCATTGATTTTACTAAATATATATGCGTGGGTTTATATTCATTTATTATTTTAGTCAATATAATCAATTAGGAGTTGTTATAGGATAAAATTAGGTTATGTATTTGGCTATGTATATAAATTTTAGTTCATACTGATATGTTGTTGCTATACCTTTCATTTAACCAATCAATGGATTGGTATCATTTTTTACCAAGGCCAACGTTCAAGGATATATGAAATGAGATGTTGGATATTTGAGTTAATAGTTTATTATTTTGGGGGTGTTTACTCTAATGTTGATGTCTAAATCCTAAAGGAAACAAACAAGATTCTAATCCTATGTTATAGAAAAGGTAAATCTAGAAAGTTTTGCTAACTGAATATCCATATGGCATTCCTTGTTAACAAAATTATTCAGTTTACACCATCAACATATAGAACTTAAACATCTAGCATAAGACACTATAGTGTCCTAACTTGACTTACCTAGCTGGGTAGGATAGTGTTATATTTTATAATGTGAGAATGATGATTGCCTATTGTCACCTAGACTACTTCTTGATAGATTCTGAATATGGAGATGAGTCAACAAATTTTCTTATTAACTTTACTATTATGAGAATTTAAAGACACACTTTGCATAAAGGAAACTCACTTGCATTAAACTAAAACAAAATTTGCATTTAATGAAAATACACATGTATTAAAAGAAATGAACTTTTCATTAATAGGGAAAGCACACTTTGCATTCAAAGGGAAATCACATTTGTAGTAAAATGAAATATACCTGCATAAAAAAAATACACTTTTAAAATATAAACTAGAAATACCAATTATCCTAATCTTCAGAGAGAATTGGGCCCTTACTCCTTCCTTAGAACATGATCAAATTTAAATTAGTAGAGGAAAAAAATGTTGTATTTTATTAATAATTCATTATTAAAAGGAACATATGTAGATGCTACAAATTTTGATACAAAATTACACTTGAATGTTTTCTAATTCTCTTTAATCTCTATTCTATTACCTTGGAATGAGAAGGAGACATGTAATTAAAGCAAATTTCAATGACCATTCTTAGAATACAAAATTTAGTGATCTAAATATCCAAATTTGCTTATTCTAAATAGAAGATCTAAGAATCAGATCCCACGCTTATAGGAGGTGTTAGAACTGATTCAAT
This sequence comes from Torreya grandis, assembly GCA_037957365.1. NCBI lineage: Eukaryota > Viridiplantae > Streptophyta > Pinopsida > Cupressales > Taxaceae > Torreya > Torreya grandis. The sequence goes on along the minus strand of JARHVA010006465.1, from coordinate 322,140 downwards.
TAACAATAGACCAAGATAATTAACATATATCTGAATTTAAAAAATAGAAATACATTTATATCCATATCATTTTAAACTATTACTATGAATAGTAATGTCTAAAAGAAGATATCTAAAGAGGGAAAATCTATATATGTATAGTAGATATCTTTGGGTTGCTATATTAATCTATAGAGTATAGCTAGGAATCTTTAGAGCATGGTTAGGCATCTTCAAAGCATGGTTTGATAGGTATTCAGAGATTCATTGGAATGTCTTTGAATATTTATCAAAAAATCTTTAGAGTTACCTAGAATATCTTTTGAGCTTCAACAAAACATCTTTATAGCTCAACAGAGTATCTTTAGAGCTGCTTATGCAAATCTTAAGAGCTTGACTAAGGATATTCATAGATCACTATATTATATGTTGGGTCTTCAAAACTATTACAAAAAATATGTTTCCAAAACTATTGATGACTTCTTAAAACAATCCCACTATATAGATATATCTCTGTATGCAAAATTGTACTTATTTCATCCAAGTTAGACAAAAATGACAAGATAGAAAATCAACAATGTATCACATACAAACAAAAGACAATTGCACTCATTTCCTACTTAGATGAGACCTTAAATATTAAATGTAATACAATATATAACCAAGAGGCAACACTTATGGAAAGTTTATATGAGATATAATGAGCTATATGGAATGCTCATCATTTCCCCCCCACACTTTACCTTTTACAAGTCCTCTTGTAAACTAGGGGAGAAATTTTCTTTAATCTAGGCTTCTTAATCCTAACTGCTAGCTAAGATCATAAATTTGAAAATTATGCTCCCAATCACAACAATTTCTATGCAAAAACCCCAAATCTCTTACCATAGTGTGTAACCATGCTTGAAATTATATTTCTAGATTATTATGCCAATTCTGCCAAGGAGACATGGGACAAAGAAGAATAGGTGGCCTAAATATCATGCCAATCTAAACATCTAACCCTTCTTCTTCTAATAGCTGATTGATAATCTAAGAAAGTTCCCTATATATTTGGAGAATCCAAGTGATGGTAGTGGGAGTCATGATTTCCATGCATTTAAAAGCAATAGGCAAAGTTTCCCATCTAGCCATACTTGTTATGATAGAGCTGGAGGAATGTTGGCTAACAAAAACTCAGAAGGCTACTACATTTTTCATTAACAACTCATGATAATTGTCTTTCATGTACATGTTATATAAAGGATAGAAGTCAACAAGAAGTTTGTGAGCTTTTGAAAATTGGGGTCTTATACATAATCCTGTAGTATTCTATAGTTCTAGGAATTGATTATGTGGTTGTTCCTAAGTAGTTTGATTTCTTATAGTGGAAAGGAAAGCATGTAGTTTAAGGAATATTTAAGATAATATGGATTTATGTCTCCTAAATTGGACTAGAGTTAATGTTAAAAAATAATAGTTTGCATATATTACAAATAAAATAGATTAGGATTATGGTAATGATTTGGATCTACTACCAATATATTGCATTGGAGATAATTTAGAACTATAAAATTTTGAACAATTTAATCTTAATTCTAATATTTTTTTGGATTTGGACTACTAATAAGTCTAAATCATTTGAAATTTTCCATATTGTGTTTCTCCCACAAAGAATTTAGCCAAAAATTTAGACTGGTATCCCAATAACATGTTACAAAGATAAAACTCACAAATTCATTCTTGTCTTTCTATAGTGATTTTAAGAAAGATATCCATGAACATGTGTTCATCTTCAATGACATGGGAAAACCAAGAGAAATCAATTGAATTTACCACTTATAAAATTATTCATTAAAAAAATATAATAACTATAGAATAAGATTTTCTATAAAATAATAATTTCTTAGTAATTTCACAAATAGTTTGAATAGAAGTCTAAGCCTACTGTAATTGTTTTTGAGACTCTATTTTGATTCTGGGATTCTCTGATTCTAACTTTTGAATCTTATTCTAAACTTTCTTCCAAATTGAAATAATCTCATGAAAAGATAGAGAAAAAAGAGAAATAGCTCTTGTGGTTTCTACAATTTGTACAACTATCTCTCTTAAATCTATTTGCATATCCTATATGGTAGCTTATAACTCAGCATTTTAAGTTTTTAGGTCATATATGCAAGTGTTTTGTTGACCAAGTAGTGCATCCTTACTAGAAATAGAGTGTTGTATATTATCAATCTGAGCATCCTTAATTGTAAGGGAATTTTGTAAAGTGATAAGATTGTGAGAATAATTAATTATGAATTCTAGTTTGTTTAGCATTAACTACTTTTATAATCACTTACTGTGCTCGAACCTAGGTAAAAAAATATTCATATCACCTTTTTAAACTAGAAATAGTTTGATCCTTACCTTTCCAGGTCAATCTAATAAAATTTAGCTCTTCTTATTATTTCTAAATAGTTTCTTAATGTCGTGATAGGGTCATAACATGCTACAAATATTTGTCTTTATGAACATGATAAGGAGAAGATGAAGCTTCTTCCATGAGTGGAGATTTACCCTTATCAACTATGGAAGGTAATGGTCTTTGTTTTTTAGGTGCAATCTCTTGTGCAGGGGTTTGTGTTTCTTTAACTATCTATTCAAAATCTATAGCTTTTATGGGAGAATTAAATATTAAACTACCCAAAATTTTAATTTCTTGTACCTCTTCTTATGATTAGAGAATCAATCGATGAACTCATTAGGGTTTGATATATGGGGTAGTGTTTTTTTGTCAAAACCCTTATTTTGGTTTTTGACCTTTTTCACAACATCTTCAAGGCTGCATGTGATAAAGATGGACCTTCATATGTTCTTTCTATCGTGAGAGGAGAAACATGATGTTGCATTTTATTACCAAGAAGTTTTAGTGAATTTTAAATAAATGAAGACCAAGATTCTTCACCTTTTGGTTTCTTTAATCAATGGTGTTGACAAACGAGATGAATTAAACCATGATGTTTAATTAACCTAGTGCCCCTTTTCAATTTTTGAGCTACATGATGGATATCATGGTGAAGATAAGAAGGTAGGTTTATCTGGTACTTAGGTTTGGTAGCTCCTTTATTTAGATGAATGAAAAATCACATATGTCAGGAACCTAGAACAATAAACATGCTCTGATACCATGTGTCAGGATCTTGCTCCACCAATAGAGCACATATATGATTACTTCTTGTATTAGCAACTAAACACGGAATTTAACCAAAATCAATAAGTAACTAGAAATATGAAACAACACAGGAATTGAGAGACAATACACAATTATATTAATAATCACTCAGAAGAATATACAATAAGGAAGATGCCACTTCTTCCTCCACCTCAAAGGCTCGCCACACCTCAAGACATTCTTCCCTCTCTCTCTTGGTCCCAACAATCAACTCTAATACAAAATTGATGTTCACCTCTCCAACTAGTCAGTAACACACTGCCAGTATGTCAAGTACACAACCGTACTCCAAGTAGATCTCCTGCTCTCTACTGCTACCTGCAAATCACTAGACCTTACTCACCATTGTAGATCTCCAAAAGAAGCCATGCTATCCTGCTAACTAAGATCATACAAATATGAAGAACCCTGCTAATTCTCCAAACCAGTGCCCACTTTGGTACTGTGGCACTAGGAGGAACACTCCATTGCTCACCTCTCTCAGAAGGAGCTTATTTGCTCTCTTACTCTCTAGCTACAATTTTATAATACATGCCAATGGGTCTATAAATAGATCCTAGACTTGAATAATAACTTAGACTCTTAGTTTTCTATAATTATCCACGTAGCTCAAGGCTTGAAATAGCCTTTACATGCAAACACTCCATTCACTAAACTAACTGTTCGTGCAACAAACAGTTCTGGAACACATAGGCGACTGACGCCGGTCCCTGCTTGCCTGGTGCTATTGACGTCGGTCGACTCCCTGCCATTGCTGATGGCCTTTTGCTCTGGTCATGATCGACGTCGATCATGCTACAAATGCCGGTTCTTCTAAATTTTCAGCAACCTACTTTTCTTCATCTACATTAAGTTAAAGCTTTTAGCTACACATCCTAACAATCTCCCACTTGGAGATAAATAGCTGCAACTGTACCTATACCTGTACATCATCTAGTTTGTTCCCTTGGCTCTATATCCCTCTTCAAAGTCACTCTTGAAGACCAACCACCACAGAACCTATAGTGCAAAACCTATCATCCAAATCTCTTGCCATATCTGCATCTACGAACACCTGTAGAAAAGAACTTGACCCTGCATAGCATGTGCACCTGCTGCTGGTCCCTCTAAGAATCCATTGAACTGCCCTCCAATACTTCTTTCCCTAAATTGGCTCCAAACTTTCTGACAACTCCCACTACTTGGGAAAACTCAGGTCTACACTAGACCTCATGTGATTTTGAACACTTGTTCTAAGCTCTGCTTGAACTGTCTAGCCCTTGGTGTGCTTTTTGATTCTGCATCCTGTATCATGAACCCCGCCAACACCATCTTCACACCAGCTCCCACTAGAGATAAAATCTCCATGTCTCTTATGCCAAAGAATTTTGCTACTCCAAATTCTTCATGACATACCTCTGAACTAACCTTACCCTTAGCTCAACAAATCCCTATATGTACAAAATCTGCTAGCAGATCACCCACATATAGTAACTAGATAATGTCGCGACTCATCATCCACCTTTTAAGACAAAACCACAATAGTTACACTGACATTGACTAAAGCCATGCTTAGTCATCCACCTATCAAAACTTGTACCACTGTCCTACAGCTTCTTCAAGACCGTATACCTTGGCCTTCTATCTCACGTATCCATCCACTCTCTTCTTTAACTTGGGAATCCATTTCATCTCTCAGTGCTTAATTCTAGTTGACAACTCTACCAATGAACACCTATTTGGTTCTTCTCTAAGGACTCACTCCTCATCCATGCCAAGCTCCCACTGTATCTAGATTCTACCTGCATTGCCTCTTCCATCTTCCTGGTTCTTGACCATCAATAAGCAATATAAAGAAAGTGAACAATGAATATGAGGTTCACTTACCCTTTCTGACCTCGATATGAGCATTTGAGACCTATTGATAGCTTGTTGTTTGCCTAATATCTATTTTAGTGACTGATCTCAGCCATCTCCTAGTCTGCAACCGATCGATGTCGATTCCCTGCGACTACTTCCTAGCTGACATCGGTCCTCGTGACCGACGCTGGTTTTTACCTATCCCTGTTTTGCCGATGTCGATCTACACATAGCTGACATCGGTCACTATGAGGACGTCATTGTCAATTTTTTAACAGACGTCAGTTTCTATGTTTTCCTTGTGAGTGACAACTTTTACTCGTGATCTCCTTTTGGGTCAAAACCCTATTAAAATTAACACAGCCCTACTCAGAATAAATCAATTTCCTCACCTGATCTCTGTCTGTTATCTCCTCCATGAAAACCAAGGCTTTCTAGTTCTTTAGCTTGTCAAAGACGTCTGACTTCTGCTTCAAAACCTGCATTCTCCTTCTACATATGTGACTAAGCCTACGAAGCCACATCTCTGCAACAAAAGGTGAATCAGCAATGTAAGTAGATAGATAAAGGATACTTACTTTCTTACCACCATCTAATTTAAGTGTGTCCACTGTGAGAGTTACTGTGCATCTCTCATCGCCCAAATTTCTTGAAGAAATTAGACTCATCTCCAAGACTCGAACCTGCATGACCTCCTTCACCACTCGTGTGTTATTTGCCTGCAATTTCAGCTTCACTTCCCCTTCATCAATAATCTAACAAGGCTCTCTAACCCCTAAATAAATCTCTCTAAAGACATACCCATGAAAAGATGCTCTATTTTGGGTTGCATGGAAAGAGGCAAAAGAATCTGTAAACAAAGATTCTACTTTATCTAGAACATCCTATGCAACGACCCTGCAACATCTGCTTCTACATGCTGATCTTCTACTGACCAATAATCTCCTTTTACCTACTCTTTCTTTCCATCAATCAGACCATTCATGCTATTCAGTTTCTCCATTCGTAGCTTACTTTCTTCTGCCATTGCTATACTCCCACTCAATCTGAAACCCCTGTGAGTGACTTGTAATCAAAAAACACTACCAGATCTGAAACCACCTATTAGTTAACCCAACCAAAAGCTCTGATACCACTTGATGGTATCAGCTCTTGAACCTATAACCAAGGCTCTGATACCACTTGTCAAGAACCTAGAATAATAAACATGCTCTGATACCACGTGTCAGGATCTTGCTCCACCAATAGAGTACATATATGATTACTTTTTGTATTAGTAACTAAACATGGAATTTAACTAGAATCAATAAGTAACTAGAAATATGAAACAACACAGGAATTAAGAGACAATACACAATTGTATTAATAATCACTTAGAAGAATATATAATAAGGAAGATGCCACTTCTTCCTCCACCTCAAAGGCTCGCCACACCTCAAGACCTTCTTCCCTCTCTCTCTTAGTCCCAACAATCAACTCCAATATAGAATTGATGTTCACCTCTCCAACTAGTCAGTAACACGCTGCCAGTACGTCAAGTACACAACTGTACTCCAAGTAGATCTCCTGCTCTCTGCTGCTACCTACAAATCACTAGACCTTACTCACCATTGTAGATCTCCAAAAGAAGCCATGCTATCCTATTGACTAAGATCATACAAATATGAAGAACCCTACTGATTCTCCAAACCAGTACCCACCTTGGTACTGTGGCACTAGGAAGAACACTCCATTGTTCACCTCTCTCAGAAGGAGCTTATTTGCTCTCTTACTCTCTAGCTACAATTTTACAATACATGCCAATGGGTCTATAAATAGATCCTAGACTTGAAGAATAACTTAGACTCTTAGTTTGCTATAATTATCCACACAGCTCAAGGCTCGAAATAGCCTTTACATGCAAACACTCCATTCACTAAACTAACTATTCGTGCAACAAACAATTTTAGAACACACAGGTGACCGACGCTGGTCCCTGCTTGCCTGGTGCTACCAACGTCGGCTGAATCCCTACCGTTGCCAGTGGCCTTCTGCTCTAGTCATGATCGATGTTGGTCATGCTACCGACGTCGGTTATTCTAAATCTTTAGCAACCTGCTTTTCTTCATCTGCATTAAGTTGAAGCTTTTAGCTCCACATCCTAACAACATAGTGTTACCATTGACCATAGTGAAATATCCATCAAAAGTGAGGTATTTCATGATCCAATGTGATACATTATGCCATGGAGGTGGAACACTATCTGAAGTGATCCCTCTGGCAATGCCTTATGGAGTCTTAGCCAAGTTAGGATAAGGTTCATTACCATTAATGAACATTTGAATTAGATAAAAATACTCAATTTGTCAATAAAATTGACACCTTTATTAGAAACCCCTAAAAGTTCACTGATAGTAGTTGAATCGATAGGAATATGTTCACCTCAGACTATAGAATGATCTTTATCAAATTTTTATAAGAATTCTTGATCAATGTTCTCTTAAAAACTCAAGAATGTCTTCAATAAATTGATCCATCTTATTGTTTCAAAAAAAAACCCTAGCAAATTCATTTTATAAAAGAATTTCTATCGAATCCAATTCACTTCTCTTTTTACCCCCATCTTCATAGCTATCCATAGGATTCTTAAAAAAATGATTGCACAATGTAAAATTAAGTTCAAAATTGCATAGATTATTGAGTAAGATAAGGAATTTAGGACATGATGTGATAATGAATAACAATAAAGGGATAAAAAGGGTGGCACATGTGTAATTATAGTGGAGATGATGACCAATCACTTAAGAGCAAGCAAAGTTTTAATGAGGGAGTAATTTTAGGATCAACATCAATTACATGGCATAACAGATCATACTTGGAATCACTTGAAATTATATTTACAATTATTTATACATTAGGACTTATCCTTTGAAAATGTCTTTGGAATAACCCCACATCAAATATTGAAATTAGGAAATAGTTCCATTTTTAGTCACATACACATGGAATCAAAGGAACTTATCCATATTTAGAAGTGTTGTCCACCTAATGGTCATACATGCAAAACAAAAAATAGAAAATGTGTAACCTATTGGGAAGGAAGTACAATTATACTTTTGTTATAAGGATCCATGCTTATCTCATAAAGTTGGCATGTGTCTAGAAAGGATAATTTTTTTTGAGAATATAAGTTAGTTGATAAGATAACAATTCATGTTTATTATAGAATTTTTGTCTAAAAAGTGCCATTTCTAATTTTCACTTTTTAGTGGTTTTTTTAAAAAATTTTATACTTTAATTTTTTTTTCCATATATATATATATATATATATAAAGTGAGGAGAACTACTATTTCTTGGTTTTTAGCACTCCCCATTATTGGATGTTTGCTATAAAGACCATCCAGCCTTAGTGGAAGAACTAGGTTCTTCCATAAGGTCAAATTGGTCTTGATTATGTTTAATGATTTTTTCCCTAATGAGAGGTCTCCTATACACTTTAAATCTATGACCATTAACCAAAAGTGTCATTCAATCACCATCAATTGGTTGAAGTTGGATAGAGCCATTGTTGTTGATAGTTTTGATCAAGTATGGCCCCAACTATCTTGTCCTGAGCTTATCTTTGAAATGTTGGAATTTGGAATCAAATAGAAGCTCCCAATAAAATTTTTAAAGCTATTTTTCTCTGATATGATCATCATGCCACTATTTTCACTACTTTTGAATCATGCTAGTTTGAGTGAGTACATATATTCTTAGTTCATCTAGCCCATTTAGTTACATGATTCTTTCCTTCTATGCTTCATCAAGATTAAATCCCATATCATCTATTGTCTTTAGTATCTATAGTTTAAAATCTATTTCCAATAGATGTTTATTTACAAACACAAGATCATATGGAGATAATATTATGGTAGTCTTCCATGTTATATTATATGCCAAAACTACTTCAGGTACTCTATCTACCCAATCTTTCCTACTACTATTCACTATTTTGGTCAAAATGTTTTTAAGCTCTCAGTTGGTGACCTCTACTTGCCCATTAGCTTGGGGGTGATATGGTGAGTATTTTTGGTGATTGATTTGGTAAATTTATATAAAATCCTTGATCATGTTAGATATGACTTGAGGCCCTTGATAAGAAACAATATCTCTAGGAGCTCTAAATCTCAACATGATCCTATGATATACTAAATCAATAACCATTTCCTCTCTAGCAAAGATGAGTGACTCTACTTCAACCCACTTAGTAACATAAATAGTACATACTAATTAATACTCTTTTCCTTGGTATGGTGGGTTGATTGGTCCAAGAAAATCTAGACCCCATTTCTCAAATGGTTCTAAAACTATTGAGGATAGAGAGGAATTTATGAGGATAGAGTATGCTTACCCATCCTTTGACAAGGATCACGTTTCCATACAAACATTTTTATAGTCTTATAAAGAGATGGCTAGTAATAAACTATACTAAAAATCTTGTGAATAGTCCTTTTTGATGAATAATGTCCTCCTCTTGGTTTACTATGGCATGCTCTTATGATGTCGAATACTTCATCTTCTCTAACACACCTATGAAGTACATGATCAAGTCTGGTTTTAATTAACATGTCTTTAAACCAATTGAAATGAAAAATAGTTATAATCAAACATTTTATTTCTTTATGAGTAAAGGAATGAGGAAACTTCCCTGTTGTCAAGAAATTTTCCATGTATACAAACCATGGAGAGTATGTAGATATAGAAAATAATTGTTCATCTATAAAATAGTCTTCCACAATTGCATCTTCATCTATAGTGACTAATCTAGACAAAAATTTATCAAAAACATTATACTTTATAGGTTTGTCTAAAATGGTAATGTTAAATTCTTGTAATAGTAGTAGCCGTCTAATAATTCTAACACCTACTACCACTTTTTTCATTAAGTACTTAATATTTGAATGATCAGTATAAATAAATACTTGGTACCATTAATGTAATGTATAAACTTATTTATGGCATAAATAATAGCAATAAATTCTTTTTTTATGTTAGTGTATTTTTTATTTGTGAGAGTAAGATTCTTGCTGATATAATAAATGAGATAAATTTTTCCTTCCTCATCTATTTATCCTAGAACTACCCCTAATGAATTATTGGAAGCATCAGTATAAATATGAAAAGGTTTTTCCCAATTAGGTCCTTCAAAAATTGGATAAGTCAATTTTTTTTAATGTTTCAAAATATTATTGACACTTATCATTCCATACAAATTCATTACCTTTTGGTAGTAAGGAAAACATATGTGCAACTATTTTTCTAAAGTCTTCAATAAATATTCTATAATATCCTACATAATTGAGAATTTTTTTGATATTTATTTGTATTTGAGGAATGGAGAGAATATAAATCACCTCAATCTTCTTGGGATCCACTTTTATTCCTTGAGAAGAGATATGATGTCCTAAGACTACCCCTTCATTAGCCATTATTACACACTTCTCATGACTCAAGGATATTTGGTGTTCACATCTAATGAGAAATTTATCTAAATTTCTTAAGGATTCATCAAATGTATTTCCATGGATAATGAATTCATCCATGTATACTTCCACACAATCATTTATAATATCAAAAAATATGGCTAACACTGCTCTCTAAAAGGTAGCAGGTGCATTACACAATCTAAAAGGAAGGAATTTATAAGATAATGTTCCTTAAGGGAAGGTAAATGTAATTTTATCTTGATCTTTAGGGGATATTATAATTTTATTGTATCTTATAAATCCATCTAAGAAAGAAAAGTACTACTTTTCTACCAAGTTATCCAAAACTTGATTAATAAAAGGTAAAGAAAAATAATCTCTCATAGTGGCTTTATTCAATTCTTTGTAATATACATAGATATAAATTTTTCATTATTATTAGGTAAAATGACTAGAGGTGAAACCCATTGACTATTAGATATGGGGTAAATGAAACCAACTTCTAATAGTTTTTCTATCTCTATATTTATTATTTATTTCAAGACTAGGTTAGTTCTCCATTGTAGTTGTCTAAATGGTATAACAACTTCAATGTAAATGTGATGGGTATATAAATTAGGATGTATTAATTTCATATCATTTTAATCCCAAGAAAAATTTTGTGTGTTATACCAATGCATCAAACACTTTTCTTTCTTATTAGTCGATTAGCTAGTTATTGATATTCAATAGTTTACCAGGATAGATTGCAATTTGTTTAGTACCTAGAATAATGGAATTTACTTGATTATATTCACTAATAAAAAAATTAAATGGATATGGATGTGGTAGTATCATATGAAATTTATCCACATCCTTGTAAAAGGTTTCACTTTTGGAGAGGAGATTGGTCAGTGGACAACAAAAAACATTTAAAAATGAATTCTGTCCCTCTTGAGCGAAGTCAACTATGGCTTGTTGGATATATTATGAATTATATAACATGTTTAGGGAACTTATGAAATTATCTTGGATATTATTAGTGAATATAAATTCTTCCCATTCATGATTTTTCATCTTCAGAGCTAAACTATTAGTTTTCAGAGCTAAGCTATCAAATTTCAAAGCTGGGTTGTCTTGATCCAAATCTTCTGTTATCTATTCCTCAAATTCTTAGACATATTTTTTTATAGTAACCATGGCTAAGGAAGACACACTATTATAATTTTATTCATGTTGATCCACCCATATTTGTTTATAAATATCCATTGAAGGTATAGTAGGTGGATAAAGGGAGATTTATTTAGCATGTATTCCATTATAAATGGTCATATTACTAGATCTATAGTTAATTCATGATGTGACTATAGCTAACCAAAGTATTCCAAGAATAATTGGATACCCTACCTTCCTAGGTTTAGGTTGAAGGACCATGAAATCTATAAGGTATTCCTAGGATTCTATGGTGACTAGAACATTTTCTATGGTTCCTTCAAACATAGTAGTGGATTGATCTACCATTTAAACAATTGTAGTGGTAGGTGGAAGCCTTGTGAGGGATAAAGATTCTAATATTTTTATAGTAATTATGTTTATGTAAGTACCCAAATATATAATCATATTTGGTATGTACTTATTCCCAATTGTCATAGTCATCATAGGACTACCAAGGTCTTCATATTTGGGAACAAGTATGTTTCCTACTAGTAAATCAATAATTTTTCTAGTTACCTGAATTATTGTAGGATATTGTTTCTTTCTACCTAGTGCTTTGATGCACAATATTTTAATTATTTGATTCATTTCAAGAATATCCTTAATATATTTTAACATTAAAATTTGTATCTTCATCTCTCTTAATCCTTGCATCAATTTATAACCCTCCCTAGGTTTTTCTTCCTTAAATCTCTTAGGAAATGGAAGAACAGGGGGATCTTGAATTGTGGTTGGTGTGATTGGAGTTGTTATGGCTTTTACCTTATCTTCATTTGGTTTTTAGACTATAGGTGACTCAGGAGTGTTTTCATCATTAGCAATTTTAGTTATGGTAATGTGTGAATCTCCTACTACCTTTCTTGAACTAAGTTGAACATTATTAGACTCAGTTGGACCACTTAAAACCATACTTTCTTGGTGAACTCCATAAACATGAGTATTTTTCCTATTCTTAGGATTTGCCACTAGTTGGGAAAGTGGCTATGGTTGGTTAACCTACTATTAAATTAGTGGTGGTTAAGGTTATGAAGGCATAAAATACTACTATGGAAGAAACCTACTTTGTATTTGATTATGAGACTATTGTTTATTTGGCCATTGAGGTAGTTATTATTGTACCGAATGTGGTTATTGGTTTTGCTACTATGCCTAGGGTTGTGAAGGATTTTGAGGCATCCCCCACATCTAAGGCATTCATGCTTGAGTATCCCATGGTTGTGGTTTTGGTGGTGGTCCCCAAATTTATGGTGTGACTTGCCCAGCCCATGGTGTCATCCATGGATTGGGGGAAAATCTTGGACCAAATTGATTTTGAGGTTGGGAGTATTGGTTTCCTTGTCTTTGGATAAAGTTCACTTTCTCAACTGCATGTACTAATTTTTTTTACTTATTTTTCATGGTAGGAAGATGATTTCAATTATTGGTGTCATGTTCTAGGTCACAAATACCACATACCTCTATTTTATCTAAAGGATAATAGTTTACCATGTGTTTAAACCTATATCTAGGATAATATATTAATAATTATTCAGGATTGGTGGCATTGGCCTTTATTTTGAAACCATATAATATGGTTTTTAATTATACTAGAATATCTATTTTAAAATTAGAAAATTCTTCCATTAATTGGCCAACTTCAGGTGATTTTCCTAACCATGATTTACTTATGCTAGGTCTTGTCTTGGAATAGTTAGTACATAATGCTAAAATATGATGAAATGTTAACTTGTTAATGTCACCCTTTCCTATTAAGTTCATTTTATCATCTCAATTCAACCCTTGGAGAGGGTTCTTTAGGATCTCTCCAATTGAGCTTATAAAATTGGGACAACCCCAGGCTATGGGTCACCTATGTTGGGGTTAAACCTCTAGAGTAGACTGGCTGTCAGGGAACCTAGAACAATAAACATGCTTTGATCCCACCGTGTTAGGATCTTGCTCCACCAATAGAGCACATATATGATTACTTCTTGTATTAGCAACTAAACACGAAATTTAACTAGAATCAATAAGTAACTAGAAATATGAAACAACATGGGAATTGAGAGACAATACACAATTGTATTAATAATCACTCAGAAGAATATACAATAAGGAAGATGCCACTTCTTCCTCCACCTCAAAGGTTCACCACACCTCAAGACCTTCTTCCCTCTCTCTCAGTCCCAATAATTAACTCTAATACAGAATTGATGTTCACCTCTCCAACCAGTTAGTAACACACTGCCAGTACACCAAGTACACAATCATACTCCAAGTAGATCTCCTGATCTCTGATGCTACCTACAAATCACTAGACCTTACTCACCATTGTAGATCTCCTATAGAAAATCATGCACACATGCTGACCAAGATCATACACATACGAAGAACCCTGCTGATTCTCCAAACCAGTACCCACCTTGGTACTGTAGCACTAGGAGGAACGCACGATTGCTCTCTTCTCTCTGAAGGAGCTTATTGCTCTCTTACTCACTAGCTATAAGTTTTACAATACAGCCCATGAGTCCATATATAGATCTCATGCTTACAATAATTAGACTACCTTAATTACAATAATTAGACACGCAACTCAAGACTAAGACTAGCCTTTGACATGCAAACAAACAGTCCAAAAATAGACTCTCTCAGATCAACATGCAAACTGCCTGTTCACGCATAGGCTGCCGATGTCAGCTCCTCCATGACTGATGTCGGCCGACTGGTAACTGACACCGATTGCTTCTTCTTTGCTATCTGACCAATGTTGGTTGATCAGACTGATGCCAGTTTCCCTGTAATAGATTCTGCAACTCCCTGCAACTCTGTATCCTTCGTAACTTCTCATGTTTGCATCCTAGTGAAGCTTTTAGCTCCATAACCTAACAATCTCCCACTTGGAGATAAATAATTACACTTGTACCTGTACCCGTACATTGTATAAATTATTCCTTAGCTTGTATTCCTCTTCAAGATCCATGCTGAAGACCAACCACCACACAATCTATGATGCCGCACCTGTCATTCAAGTAACCTGCCACATCCGAACCTACATATCCATGTAGTGAAGAATTTGACCCTGCATAACAAGAATCCCTGCTGCTAGTCCTACTGAACTGCCCTCCAGTACTCCTTCCCCGAATTGGCTCCATACTTTCTGATAAGCCCCACTGATTGGGAAAACTCAGGGCTACACTAGACCTCATGTGATTTCGAACCCTGTTTCAAGCTAAGCTTGAACTATCCAGCCATTGGTATGCTTTCTGATTTTGCAACCTGCATCATGAACCCTGCCAACACCGTCTTCACATCAGCTCCCATTGGAGATAAAATTTCCATGTCTCTTATGCCAAAGAATTTCACTGCTCTAAATTCTTCTTTACACACCTCTGAACTAACCTTACCCTTAGCTCAGCAAATACCTCTATGTATAAACCTACTAGTAAATCACCCACATACAGTAATAAGATGATGTTGTGACCATCATCTACCTGGTAAGATAAACACAATAGTTACACTGACATTGACTAAAGCCATGCTTAGTCATCCACCTGTCAAAACTTGTACCACTGTCCTGTAACTTCCTCAAGACCTTATGTTTTGGCCTTCTATCTCTTGTGTCCATCTACTCTCTTCTTTAACTTGGGAATCCATTTTGTCTCTCAGTGCTTACTTCTAGCTGACAACTCTACCAACAAACACCTATTTGGTTCTTCTTCAAGGATTCACACTCCTCATCCATGCCAAGCTCCCACTGTATCTAGATTCTACTTACATTGCTTTTTCACATCTTCCTGGTTCTTGACCATCAATAAGCAATATAAAGAAGGTGAACAATGAATATGAGGTTCACTTACCCTTTTTGACCTCAACATGAGCATTTGAGACTTGTTGTCCACCCACTATCCGTTCCAGTGACCGATCTCGGCCATCTCCCAATCTATTTCTGACTGATGTCAGCTCCCTGTACTGACCCTGACTATTGACGTCATTTCCCTGGCCGATGCTGGTGTCCTTTTTGCTAACGTCAGTTCCTTCATGATCGACATTAGTCTTTATTCTACTGACGTCAGTTACTGTCTGACTAATGCTAGTACCTGTGTTTGTTTGTGAGTGATAAATTTTTACCCGCGAGCTCTCCATGGATCAAAATCCTAATCAAATCAACCTTACTTTTCTTAAAATAATTTAGTTCCCTCATCTGATCTCTATTCATCATCTCCTCCATGAACACCAAGGCTTTCCAATTCTTTAGCTTGTCAAAGACATCTGACTTCCGCTTCAAAACTTGCATTCTCCTTCTACATATGTGACTAAGCCTATGAAGCCACATCTCTGCAATAGAAGGTGAATCAACAATATAAGTAGATAGATAAAGGATACCTACTTTCTTGCCACCATCTAATTCAAGTGTATTCACTGTGAGAGTTACAGTGCATCTCCCATCACCCAAATTTCTTGAAGAAATTAGACTCATCTCCAAGACTGGTACCTGCATGACTTCCTTCAACCACTGTGTGTCATCCATCTGCAATTTCAGCTTCACTTCCCCTTTGTCAATAATCTGACAAGGTTCTCCAACCCCTAAATAAATCTCTCCAAAGTCTCCAAAGACATACCCATGAAAAGATGCTCTATTTCGGGATACATGGAAAGAGGCAAAAGAATCTATAAACAAAGATTCTACTTTATCCAGAGCAACCTGTGCAACGTCACCTGTAACATCTGCTTCTACACGATGATCTTCTACCGACCAACAATCTCTTTTTACCTACTCTTTCTTTCCATCAATCAGACCATTCATGTTATTTAGTTTCTCCATTCGTAGCTTACTATCTTCTGCCATTGCTATACTCCCACTCAATCTAAAACCCCTATGAGTGACTTGTAATAAAAAACACTACCAAATCTGAAACCACCTATTAGTCAACCCAACCAAAAAGCTTTGATACCACTTGATAGGACTGAAACTCCCCAGAGCTCTGACACAACTTGTTAGATTTAAGAGCACACATGATTACCATTGTATAAGCAATTAAACATGTGGAAATACCATAAGAACAAATAAATATCAATGAGAAAACACACAAAATATGAGAGGCAACACACAATTGTATTCAACTCATTACAAAGGAAATTACAATAAAGAGATCACACTCTTCTTCCACCTCTATGAGGCTTCCTCCTCAAAGGCTCCAAGTAATCTTCCCACCTGAGTAATCTTCTCTCATAGGTCACAACACATAACTGACACAAGCTATTTTTCACCTCATTGTACATCTATACAATTGAGTACAAATTGGTACTCCAAGTAGATCTCACCATGATCCTGCTGATGTATTGCTGTCACCTTGGATCCTGGCCAACCGTCGATCTCATTCTGACCCTCGCATTCACACACCTCCTTGCAGACCAACCTGATCTTACTTACACATACATGGGGAATCTTACTTGATTCCACCATGGGAAGAACTCTCCAAGCTCCACACTTGGATTCTCCAAGTTCAACACTTAACAATACAGCCCATGAGTCTATTATATAGATCTCATGCATACACTTAATTTAGACAAGTGGCTCAAAGACTCGAACTAGTCTTTATCATGTAAACAACATGTTCACTTAACTGACTATCCGTCAACAATAGTTCTGACTGCCACAGGTGATCGACATCGGTCCTTGCCTTCCTAGAGGTGACCGATGCTGGCCGATCTCCTGCCGATACCGGTTTCCTCTGTGCTTCCCCTGACCGATGTTAGTTGTGGCCTGTCGATGCTGGTGACTGTCAAGCTGCAAAAAACCTCCTCCTTCTATTTGTAACAAGGTGAAGCTTTTATCTCCACACCCTAACACTAGCTTCCTCTTTGATGCTCACCTAAAACTAAAACTAAGCCTAATGATTAATTAGAAAATGGTTAGAAAGAGAGTAAGGGATCCTAATAAAGTTAACTAGGTGATACGCCAAACTTAAGAGGGAAACTCCCATAAGCTCAAACCCACACTAGATCAATAGAGGATGATGCTAGCTTACACAACCTTAAGATCAAGATAATCTACATAAGTATTTCATAGAAGAGGTTCAAAATAGAACCCTAATCTAGACCTACAAACAACATTGAAAATTCCCTAAACAAAGTCAGAAAGAAGGACCATGGATGAGGAATATTCTCCTTCACACAATGCCATAATGCATGACTTACTAAACACAAATTCAAGGCAAAAGATAGGCAAAGAAAGCTCTATTGCATTAAGAGGTAGTTCTTAAAAATGCTTGATAGGGTTGAGCCTAATCAACCTAAGCATACTTTGTATTATCTCAAGGAATGTCCCATCTCTTAGAAAGATAAAATAAGTCTAAAATCTAAGAACCTTTTACAAAATGGAAAGAAAGGGTTAATATAAGAAAAATGGGAGATGGAGAGAGAGAAAAAGGGAAGAATGTTATTCATGTTAATCAATGAGATACCAACTTCAAGAGATGTTTCAATAGGCTTTTGGTCTAATCAAAATAGGTTATTATGATCAAGATGTTCATGATTTACCTAGATAGCTTTTGAATCATTCCACTAGTTGAACCATCACTTAAAGCTCAATATCTCATTGGTTCTTAGGATTCATTGACCATTTGACTTGCTTTGAACTCCCACATGCTTGACACTTATCAGTTGTGCACTCTTCTTTAGGTTCTTGCCAAGGATTTTGGATCTAAATAGTCACTTTATGGGTCTTAAAAATGATGTTTGCATAGATATCTACCATTTTTTACCAAATTTGTAATTTTATAACTTGAATCATGAAGATTGCAGAGGCACCAAACTTGTAGAGAATGGACCTACTGCTGAAGGAATAAACCATTTTGATGTATTTTTTATTTGATATTTACACATGCTTCTATAAAATGTTGAAGTTGATTGGTTCATGTGATCCTACATGATGTCTCGATGATGGTCTAACCTGAAATTGGCAAAGTATGGAAACTTAGCAAATTCTATATTAGGAGACAACTTTGCCCATGCATATCTCTCATTATGCCACAGTATGTGAGATGAAACTTTGTGTATATGAATTAGAATCTAAAATGAATAGAACTCATCAATATAATTAGACTATCACATGTGTGAGATATGACCTCATCAATATACTCACTCAATTTTGCTTGGACCCTTTGAAAATTGGCTAAGTATGGAAACTTAGTGGATTTTATGTTGGGAACCCACTTTTAAGCCTTAGATATTCTATTGTGCTTAAGTGGATGAGTTTAATATTAGCACATGGCAACCCATGGGTAATGTGAAGAAACCCATGTGATCAACTCTCCTTGACTCATTCACACATGCGAGATCTAATACAATGAAAATGCCTGCTCGGCTTTTCTACCATTGTAGCCAAATGTATAGACAAGTTGTGAATGATGAGTGGACTAGATGAATACCATAAGCTTCCATGCTTATCTAAATCACTCCATATGGTCTTTGTAACTTTGGGCCAGTCTTCAAAATTGACAAATTACACTTCAAGTGAACCTAAAGTGTTTCAAAAGCTTGAAAGCTTTATGGTCTCTTTGGTCCACTCATTCCATCCAATGCTCATCCAATAATTTGATCAATTGATCAATCAATAAATCCACCTCAATACCTTTATCAACTAGGCACATGCTTAGTATGTGGGCCAAATATGGTCAACATCTTTTATGACTCATAGGGAAGCATGCTTGCTATGCTTGAGAACCTAGTTCATTTTATCTCAAATGATCCATTGGGTATGGATTCACTTCTTTGAAACTAAGTTGATCATGAAGATGATGCAAGGATGCCTCTTTTGAGAACTTCCTCTTGAAATAACAAGGACTAAAAATAAATAAAGGAAAATACATGTAAGCAAATGCAAGAAAGAAAAAAAAAACTAGCCTACTAAACATGTGCATAAGGGCACTTAGAGAAAAAAATAAAACCTATTCTAACCTATATACAAGGTTAAAATTTTAAATTTCTTCCCAATGGATCAAATGGAAAGGATTTGGCATCACTTACTTATGATAAACTAGGTTGGAACACACCTTACCTTTGAGAGCTCATGGTATGTGAGCTGAAACACTTGGGTACTAATTTCTTTTGCATACTCTTAAGTGGATAAAAAGGGGAAAACATGTCTCCAATGTAGACATATTGGTCCATTTATTCAATGATTTCTTCAAATTGGACTTTAAGGGCCACTACAAACTCCTCTTTTGAATTGGTGTTTGGTTGACTATCTAGGCATAGGCAAAAAAGCTCCAAGTCATCCCAAAAGGTAGCTTCCTCTTGATCATCTAAGAAAATGCCAATTTAAACACCATATTTTATTTGTTTGCTTTGGAGGGGACCATATGGTAGTTTATAAACCCACCTAAGGCCCAATATGTCATATCCTTGTGGCTTTGAATATGACCATTCTCCTTCATTTTTTAAGGCATCAATACTGCCTTGAAAAATTATCTCATCTTGAGATTGGTCAGCACACTCCACCTGATGGGTGAGTTCCTCTTCATGTTCTAGAATAGGTATAGGTTGGTTTATAACCTCTACTTGATCCATGAATTCATAGTATAATTGTTTCCATACTTTATTTTGGTATTTTTTTTCTCCATTTCCTCCTTAAGCTCATTTATGACCTCTCTAACATGGTTAGTCAATTGATTGACTATATCAATATCTGCATCTTGCTCATTTCCATCTGTGGCCATACCAAATGGAAGATCTTAGGACCAAACAAACTCTTCCTTACCCTCAGCCACATCTTTAAGTTATAAAATATCTAAGCTATACCAAGAAGCTAGATTAAAACTTGACCCCTCTCATTTTGAAAGAAGTGGACTACTTATTATGACCTCTTCATCATAGACACTTGTGCTATCTTCTCCAAGTAGTTTCTGAGGGAAGGAGGGAGAGTCTTGGAACTCTTATATACCAAGATCATTGATATGATATAGTTGTTTGATTCATATCTTACATAACTAATCCTTCTTCTATGAAGATTGGCTCTTGGACCTTCTCAGATAACATTTCCCTTTTTCTTGTACCCTCCTTGATTGATTTCCATGAGGGGAATATGGTGCAAGATTCGGCCACCTCTTCCCTTTCCTAAATGGGTGTGAGAGAGGTGGGTTTTATAATAGAGGGTATGAAATAGTTTTGATTATTTACATAGTAGAGGATCCAAAATGGAAGGACTTCATGTTCCTTAGGTGATAGAGGTGAAGTTTGATAAGGTTGGATAGAGGGAGTAGGTTGATATGGAGGATATATAAGCTTGTTGTAAGGCTGATAAGAATGATTATATGGCTACTACACTAAATTTTGAGGACCACTTGTGGTGAAGATATGAACATTGTTAACTTGATATGAAGGATAAGGAATGAATGAAAATGCATTTTGATCAAATGGGTGGTGATTGTACGTACCAAATGATGGTGATTAGGAACTTGCACTACTTAAACTAGTTGAAGGATGTTTAGAGTCACCAATGATGTTTGTTTGACTACCTCTAAAGGTTGATATATAGAATAATAAAACCAAAAATTCTTCTATTTTGGACCTTAGTCCCATTCGCACCCTTGGAGAGGGTTATTTAGGCTCTCTACAATTGAGCTTATAAAATTGGGACAACCCCAAGCTATGGGTCACCTATGTTGGGGTTGAACCTTTGAAGTAGGTTGGATTCCTCTTTAATTCTCACTTAAAACTAAAAATAAACATAATACTTCATAGGAAAAGGGTTAGAAAGAGAGTAAGGGATCCTAAGAAAGCTAACTAGGCAATGCACCAAACTTAAGAGGGAAACTCCCATAAGCCTGAACCCACACTAGTTTAATAGAGGATGATGCTAGCTTACACAATGTTAAGATCAAGATAATTTACATAAGTATTTCATAGAAGAGGTTTAGAATAGAACATTAATCTAGACCTACAAAAAACATTGAAAATTCCCTAAAGAAAGTCAAAAAGAAGGACCATAGATGAGGAAGATTCTCTTTCACATAATGCCATAATGCATGACTTGACAAACATAGATTCAAGGCAAAAGATAGGAAAATAAAGTCATATTTCGTTAAGAGTTAGTTATTACAAATGCTTGACAAGGTTACCTAATCAAGTTGAGCATACTTTATAGTATCTCAAGGAATGTCTCATCTCTCAAAAAGATAAAATAAGTCTAAAATCTGAGAACCTTTTATTAAATGGAAAGAAAGGGTTAATATATGATAAAGGGGATAAGGAGAGAGAGAAAAGGGGAAGCATGTTGTTCATGAAAATCAATGAGTTTTTAGCTTTAAGAGATGTTTCACCAGGCTTTTGGTCCAATCAGAACAAGTTATTATGAGCAATATGTTCATTATTTGCCTAAATGGCCTCTAAATCATTCCACTGGTTGAATAAGCTATACTAGAAGACAAGATTTTTCCAAAAGTGGCAAGTCATGATCTTATTGAAAATGAATGCTCCAATTGCTTTCCAAATCCCCAAGTCTTACTACTTTGTATCTTTTACTAGATCTCAATATAAGGACAAAATCCTCATATCTTGAATCTGCCAAAGACACATCATGCCTGCTCTAGATGATGGTTTGTCAAGGACATGAATTGGGATGATTTCTTTAATAATCATATATCTACTCTATGCCTTGGATCCTAGACTGAGATAACTATGGGTGAAAACCAATCTAAGGATATTGGTTTTCTTATAGTTTTACATATAGATGACACTATTCAATACTAGGTCTTAACTAACTTTGTATCAAACTCCTTCCCTTTACTCCTATTGACTCAGTTTAGGCTTGAGTTTGGGTCCTTTGGCTCTATTTGCCAATTTGGGTCCATTTTTATTCATCAACTTTTGCCAAACATCCCAACTCATCTCCTTTGTTATTAGTTATCAAAACTATATCAAATTATTAACCCTTTTTATTTTATTTTGCTCCATCAAATTTTGAGATCTGATTAATGTGAACCATAGATATTTGGTACCCACCACTTTGATCTCAATATCTCATTATTTCTTGGGATTTTATGACCATTTGACTTGCTTTGAGCTCCCACACACTTGACACTTATCAGTTGTACACTCCTCAGGTTCCCACCAAGGATTTTGGATCCAAATGATCACTTTGTGGGTCTTAAAAATGATGTTTGTGTAAACAAATACCATTTTTTGACTAGCTTTTTAGTTTTATAACTTGAAGCATGAAGATTATAGGGGCATCAAACTTTCAAATAATAAAACTAATGCTGAAAGAAATATAACCTTTTGACCTGCTGGCCATTCAAGATTTCCACATGGTTATATAAAATGTTTAAGTTCATGTTTAACTTAGAATATTTTATGTTAGGATCAAACTTTTCCCATGCATATCTCTCATTATACTATAGCGCATGATCTGAAACTTAGTGCATATGAACTAAAATATAAAATGAATATACCCATATGATTGTTTCTTCTTGAGACTCACATATGTGAGATATGACCTCATTAACATGCTCACTCAGCTCTACTTGGACCCTTTGAAAATTGGCTATGTATGGAAACTTATCAAATTTTGCATTGGGAGCCCACTTTGAAACCTTAGATCTTCTATTGTGCTTAGGAAGATGAGCTAAATCTTGGCACATGGAAACCTAGGGGTAATGTGAATAAACCCATATGACCAACTCTCCTTTACTTATTCACATGTGTGAGATATAGTTTCATGAAAATGCATGCTCATCTTTTCTACCATTGTAACCAAATGTCTGGACAAGCTCTACATGGCAAGTGGACAAGATGAATACCACAAACTTCCATGCTTATCTAGATCACTCCATAGGGTCTTTACAACTTTGTGATAGTCTTCAAAATTGACAAATTACACTTTAAATGAACCTAAAGTGTTTTAAAATATTTAGAGCTTTATGATCTTTCTAGTCCACTCATTCCATCTAGAGCTCATTTAACCATTTGATCAATTGATTGATCATGAACTCTACCTTAAGACCTTTAACAACTAGGCACATGCTTGGTGTGTGGGCCAAATATGGGCAATAGTTCAAAGCATCAAATGCATCATCATCTAGGCATTCAAGAAAGACTATCTTGATGACCTCATCTGTGAGTTGGTAACCACTCTATTTATGGGAAAATATAAACCTATCAAAGTAATATTCTAAGGTTTTATCTTTATTTTGAAAAAATCTTCTTTTCATTATCTGACTCTATAATAACCCTGATATTTATCAAGAAATGTAGTTTATTTTTCTTTACACATACTTATAGAATTACCCTTAAGGCCCATGAACCATGTCATGGATACATCCTTATGTGTAGGTGGGAATAACTTCAAATTTTGATTGTTAGTGACATAGTCATATGTTTGGTAGAGAACCTAAAATTCAAAGAGGAACTAATCTAGATATTTTGAGGATTTACCTCTAAAATTAGGTAAAATAGATGGTGATATATTTTTCATGGAGGTTCTATCATCAAGACCCAAGCTGATTGGATAGAAAAAATTTATATCCTATTGAGGCTACCTATCAGGGTTTTCTACATGTGTATGATCATCTCCCATAATTTTTACCCAATTTTTGTTATCAATCCAATTCAAGTTATCTTCTTGGGTTCTCAACCTATGGTCTACTAGCTTAGGAGGATAGTATTCATTAGTGATTAGATATTCTTCTTATATATATTTTGGATCAAATCCTACTGATCTAAAAAGGGGATTCTCAAGATCAATTCTTTCTATGCGAGAAGATGAATTGAATATAATTCCTCTTATAGGATCTATTTGTGAGGATGAACCATTTGTAGGAGAGGAATCAAAAAATTTTGTATATAGATTTCAATTGCCTTTATTTCACTTCCTAATCTTTCCAAAAAATATAGAATCCTCTCTTATTCTTGTTTTATTTGGGAGTCTTTGAAGATAAACCATCCTTGAGAATCTCTTAGTCATTCATAAATCTAAGGAGTCCTTGATTATTTTTTTGTTTTTGGGGTATATAAATGTTTTTAAATTTCTCTATATAAATAAAATATATAATCTCACTAACACTTATTAATTACCAATTAAGAGTCCTCGATAATGATGCCAAAAATGATAGTTTGTCTCTATACCTTTCATTTAACCAATCAATAGATTGGTGTCATTTTCTACCAGGGCTAATGACTAAGGCTATATGTAATGAGATGTTGGATATTTGAGTTAACAATTTATTTTTTGGGGGATTTTTACTCTATTGTTGATGTCTAAATCCTAAGGGAAACAAACAAGATTATCATCATATGTTGTAAAAAAGGTAAATCTAGAATTTTTTGCTAATTGAATATCCCCTATGGCATTCCATGTTAAAAGTATTTTTTAGTTTACACCATCAACATCTAGAACTTAAAAATCTGGCATAAGACATTATAGTGTCCTCACTCAACTTTCCTGACTGGTTAGGACAATGTTGTAGTTTAGAATTTGAGAATGCTAATTACCTATTTTCACCTAGATTAATTTTTTATAGATTTTTAATATGGAGATGAGTCTTATGAGAATTGAAAGACACACTTTGCATAAAGGAAACTCACTTGCATTGAAATGAAACAAACTTTTCATTTAATGAAATCACACTTGTATTAAAAGAAACACACTTTACATTAAAATAGAAATCACACTTTGCATTGAAAGGGAATTCATACTTGCAATAAAATGATATATACCTATATCAAAAGAAATACACTTTTAAACTATAAGCTAGAAATACCAATTGTCTTGATCTTTAGAGAGAAGTGGGTTTTAGATCCTTCATTAGAAATGGAACAACTTTAAATCAGTAGTGGAATATAATGTTATAATTTATTAATAATTAATTATCAAAAGGAACATATATGGATGCTATGAATTTTACTTCAAAATTACACTTGAATGTTTTCTAATTTTCTTTAAACTCTATTCTATTACCCTAGAATGAGAAGACATGTAATTAAATCACATCTCAATGACCATTCTTAGAATACAAAATTTGGTGATCTAAATAACCAAATGCACTTATTCTAAATAGAATATCTAGGAATCAGATCCCATACTTATAGGAGGCATTGTATCTGATTCAACTAATAACAAACTGAGTATAACTAACATATATCTAAAGAGATTATGTTTGGATTTACAAATTAAAAATTCATTTATATCTAGATCATTTTATACTATTATTATGAATACTAATGTCTAAAATAATATATCTAAAGAGGTAAAATCTATATATGTATAATAGACATTTTTGGAGTTTCTATGTTAATCTATAGAGTACAACTAGGCATATCTGGAGCACGGTTAGGCATCTTTAGAGAACGATTAGATAGGCTTTTAGAAATTTGCTTGAATGTCTTTAGAGCTTTGTTAGAACATATTCAAAACTTCATGGAAGATCTTTAGAAATTCAATAGAACATCTTTGTAACTTGATAGAGAATCTTTAGAGCTGCTTAGGTAGATCTTTAGAGCTCGACTAAGGATCTTTGTAGCTCACTATGTTCTATGCTGAGTCTTTAAAACTATTGCCAAAAAGGTGTTACCAAAAATTTTAATGACTTATCAAAAAATCTTACCATATAGATGTATCTCTGTATACAAAACTATACTCATTTCATCCAAGTTAGACACAAATAACAAGATAGAGAATCAATAATGTATCACATACAAACAAACGACATAATGAGCTATATAGAATGTTCATCACATACACATGTTATTCTATGTCGATTTTTGTGTATACAAGTCTATAGTTGATTATAAATAAATTTTATATAATCGACTATGTTAAGAAGGATTTTGTGAAGCTTGTATGCATTGATTTAAGGTCGACTATACTTTATTTTGGGTCGATAAGGATTTGATTATGGTATAATATGTATGGATGGTTGAGTGAAATTATTTGAATTGATTGTGTATTCAAGTTATTATTATTGGTAATTATACTATTACTACATTTTAACTGTATGTAAAGCACATATTAGTCACCTATGTATGAATTTATTTGAATTTTTTTGTGAAATATGATTATATTTTGACTGTGTTATAAAGAATTAATTATGGATTGTGTATGGAATTTATAAATGGCCATGAATAAATTATAATTTTAAACCTATTCAAAAAATATATATAGTCAACTGTGTTTACTTTGGGATTATAATAATCATAATTGTAAACCTATTCAAAAAATATATATAGTAAACTATGTTTACTTTGGGATTATAATATCATGTGTTGACTATCTATGAGGATGTTTAAACATATATCGATTGAGTATAGAAGTTATATTGGTTGTGTATGCATATTTATGGGTGGATAGAGTATAAATAGGCTTTAATTTAACTATATATAGAGAATTATGTGTGGTTTATGTTTGGTCTATGTTTGATCGATTATGGGTTAAAGTATAAATTGATTTACGAATTACCATTACCACAGACTTAATTTTATTTGGTGTAAAAACTTAGGTTTGGTATACCTATTTACTTTGAGTTAAAATAAAACTTGTAGTTAGCTATATATGATTGGGTTATTATATTTTATAATTATTTTCAATAGGTCTATAATCTACTTTGTCTAGGATATACATAAACAAGTAATAAATTAGAGAACTACATAACAGTTAGAGGGTTTCTTATTTTCAGCTAGCTATGTGAGGTATGATTAAATAAATGCCTGATTGATGTTTATTAGATTGTATTAAAATGTTCAGGTTAAATTAACTTTCATTCCTTAAGTAGGAAACATGGGATATGAGAATAACTAAAACATATATAAATACACACACACATGTATGTATGTATGTATGTATGTATGCATATATATATATATGTATGTGTTTGTGTATATGTATGTATACATACATACATATATACATATACACACACTTATACACACATGCATATATATGTATGTATACATACATACGTACACATACATACATACATATACACACACATGCATATATATGTATGTATACATACATACGTGCATACATACATACACACACACATACACACACACACACACACACACACACACACACACACACACACACACACACACACACACACACACACACACACACACACACACACACACACACACACACACACATACATGCATACATGTATGTTATCACTTCAATTATGCATAAGTATATATACATAAATGTATGACCATTTATATGTATATATTATACCATTTGGTTATGAATGGAGAAAGGATTTTAAATGTATATAGATATAAGTGGACATATTAAATATACATGTTTATGTAGATGATTTGATATACGAATAAATGTTTGTTATAGTCAATAGATTTATTCATATGCAAACTGGGTTTATATCATTAATTATTAATATGTTGTTTCAGTTATTAATTATGTATGAGTTGATTAATAACTGATTAGAATAATAAATGTTGTATTTATTATTGTTGATTATTTAGGATTTACTAAGAAGTTCTTGAAATGTATTATTTAATATAATGTTTGAGAACATGAGATATTTGTATAAAATTGGTGAATTCCTAGATATTATAATGTTGATAGAAAATAATTTAATACTGCTTATTGGAAAATGGACATTGGTTGTATTAGAATTTAGGAAATATATTTATGAAAATAAGTTTTTATTATTTAATATGTGATTATTTATATATTTCTTGTATTTAATTATCATGGTATTAAATACTAATCTATATGATAAATCCATAGAATTATTGTATATGGATTATTTTAAAATCTTGTATTAATGTCACTAATGATTAATATCATGAGATGAATTCTCATGCATATAGTTAAAGTTTTTTAGACTTAGATTATATGAGATCTGATTATGTGTGTGTGATTAGGATTGATCTAATGGATCATTGAACTATATGAAAACTTTAGCTAAAGTAATTTTTATAGTTAAAATTATCATTTCACCTATTTGATTATATGCATGTATGCATGATCTCATGTTAGAAACATGATTGTTTATGATATGTTGCATGTAGTTAGGATTTTACAACACATGGGTTCTAGTTGACTTCTCAACACTTGCATCATTATCATCTACTCATCCCTGAAGGGAGGGACATTCCCTAGTTATGCATTGTGTATGGAATATATGATCTATGGTTGGTGTGAAAAATCACTTTGATGATGCTCTTCCTTTCCTCCACCAGTCAGCTAATAAAGACTCTTACTCATGATTTTAGTATATTTACATATAACAAGCTTATGGACACTTGTTGTTTTTGTGGAACCTTATATTATTATATTCACTTTGATGTAAAATCATTTTATTATTGTACTTGATGAATAATAGTTTGGCTACTTTTAATTGTGTAATATTTTTGTATTAACTTTTAGTAGTTGGCTAAGTTTTTATTAATTCAACACTTATATATTTGTCATGGACTATATTTATAATTCTATTGACTTTGTTAATCTAATAATTATCTAAATGAATCATAAAATATTTATTATGAAAGATGCATTTAGTTAAAGATAATATTAACTAATCTATTATGAATAATAGAATTTGATTATTAAGTAAATTAAAAAAAATACTGTTATTTGAGTTAAACCTAGTGGGGTTCTAACAGTCTAACTTTATTCATCACCTTTTGATTCCTAAGATGGGATGATCATATAACACTAATTTGTATCCTTTGGGGGAGACTCTACCCTTTTTTAATAGCTTTGATTCACTGAGTCTTGTGTCTTCCACATTTTTTTGTGTAGCTTCACTTCCTTGACCCAGGGTACCTTTTGTCAAAATTTATAGGAATATAATATTTTTATTGAGGAGAGACTCTAAAGGGATGCATCTCACTAGTTCAATAAAGGGATATTCTCTTTATGTATGGTTTGATTCACCCATTTTTCATATAGTCAAGATATCATGCATAGTGGGCAAATTCTACTAAAGGGATGGGAGGCTAGGGTCCCAACACTATTTGGTGATCTTTTCCCTAGGGATAACCATCCCTATATCAAGGGAGGCCATAGCTCATGGGGTGATGATAATAGTGAGATTATGATTTTAGTAAGGGTTGGGGCCATAGTTTATGATGATTTCAAAGGATGCAAGATTGGATTACCAGGGTTGACAACTTTCCTGATCAGTTTTGACATGCTTATTGTGTCTTTGGGGCTGAATTTTCTTATTCAAACTGGTTTGGTTGCGCGAGGTATTTTAGGGATCTTTGGGTAATATTGTCAGACATGGTTGAGAATGTTTCACTTGTTGCATATCAACATTATATTTCCATATTCAATATGTTGGGATCAAACTCCATATTTATCTTTTAACATGGAACTATACTTGATTTTTAATGAATTTATTTTATTTGAAGCAAATTGTAATAAATTTTATTATGTTACAAATAATTTTATAATTGAATAAAGTGGTTTTTTTATCTCATTTTATTAATATAACTAATTAGTTTTTAAATTTGTTTCAATTTTTATATTAATTATTATTTTTAATTTGTTTCAAAAAAATTATTAATATGATATTATTGAAGCAAATAAGTTGTTATTTTTTAATTGTTGAGGTAACATGTTATTTTGGTTGAGTAAAAAATATTAATAACTTGCAATTTAGATAATTTAAACATAAATTATATTAAATGTCATTGTTCTTGAACAATCAAAATAATCATCTTAAAAATTATGAAAATTATCTTTACTATTTTTAAGTTGCA
The DNA here is from genome assembly GCA_037957365.1 of Torreya grandis. Lineage (NCBI taxonomy): Eukaryota > Viridiplantae > Streptophyta > Pinopsida > Cupressales > Taxaceae > Torreya > Torreya grandis. Next base: position 291,779 of record JARHVA010006465.1, on the reverse strand, counting down.
TTTGTCTCAATGGTTATAAATCTAAATCAATTTATTATGTGCATATTATAAAGTGTACTGATCAACTTTGATCGTGTTCGAATTGAATGATTTTATAATTCATAAAGTTTATAAAAATAAGTCACCACAAAGAGTATTTACATATCATGGGCTATTGAGCTCAAAATAAATTACTACTTTCTTTGACCACACTTAAGGTATTTTTGTACAGATGTTTATGTGTTTTTAAAATTGGTATATAGATATCAGCTAATTTAAAAAAAAATATATGAATTAATTATCTCGTTTCTTTACTATATAACATTAGAACATGATAACTTTGAAATTATATCTTCTCAAGAATAATGTGCATCATGTCACTGAGATTATTATAAAGGTTTCAAAAACCCTATAATATTTTATAAACCACTACAATTAGTTTGGAATTATATCATGGGTCTATACAATAAGTTCAATATAGTTTTTGTTGATGAATATTATGAGAAAAATATTCTTGACAATAAAGATAATTATATCATCATAAAAACATTTAATAATGATTTCTATGAAGACAATTATTTTCTTCATGAATTATGGATAATATCCCTACTTGTCAAGATGTTGAAGATGTAAGGAAGACACTAAATAGATTGAATTGAGTGTTTATAAATGAATTATTGATGACATTTTTTGATTTAAAAGTGCAATTTAATATATAAAAACTTTACAAAATAAAATACATCTAGTCATATAAAAAAATGGGTGGAAAAGTCACACCCTAAAAATGCACAGGGCTATAGAAGCCCTGAGAAAGTAGAAAAAGAAATTAGAAGGCCATACCATATAGAAATTCTAACACATGTTCACCAACAACCAAGAAAGGATAAAGCAAAAACAAATAAATAAGTCTTTAAGTAGTAGAATAAAACATGGTAGCAGGTGGCAAAGGTGGTGAAGGGTCTTGAGGCTTCCCTCCCCATCCCCCATTAGTTGGGGGGTCCTCATCCAAGGTAAGAGGATCCCACCCACCATTTTGTTTCTCTTAATGATTTTTTTGTGGCTACTCAAAATTATACCAAGGTAAATAAATGGCAAGCACCATGTATAGAAACTTGTCCTACTGGGGAGTCACCCAACCTCCTCCATTATCACTATCATGGTGAGATGATCCACCCAGAAAATAAGTAGTCCCATGCCCAAGAGATGGATAATGAGAGTGAGGAGAGGAGCTCCTCTGACTCTAAGACTGATGGATTTGAGATTGAGAACACCTAGCTCTACCACCATGTCCTCAAAGAGGAGTGTGTTTAGGTGGTTCCTGATTAATATCAGAAGAGGCATTACCCCAGTGATCTAGTAACTCCTATAAATGGTGAAGTTATATTCACACTTTATTTTTCTAGATCTATATTTTAAGGTTAATAGTGGAGATCACATTAATTTTTTTAGAAATTGAAAAACCAATTTCCATAGATTCATGATTAAAACAAGATTTATTTCTAAACTTACAGATCTAAAATAAAATATCAATGCAAAAAATCTACCAAAATATGTTGTATCTTATAGGATGCAAGGTCGAGTCCCCAAAGAGAACCATTTTCCAAGTGAACATTTTGGGTCTAAAGGGTTTAAAAAGAGAGTGAATCCATCTCTAGGTAGACTGTGCATGGGGACAAAACCAAAAATGTGCTTAATGGTTTTTGGGTGGTGACAAGCATGATAAGTGGAATTAGGAACCCCCATATGCTTGAGTTAGTCTCCAATAAGTATCCCATAATACATAATGCACTAGAGAAATTGAGATTTTTTAGGTTACAAGAGAGCCAACTATATATTATTAAATATCCTTAGCTAGAGATAATGAAGAGAGTTGAGACTCCAACATCTATTGAGCATCTCAGTATCTATATGACAGGGATAAAGAAGATTATATCCCAACTTAGGGGCATAATAACAAAAAGGAGTGGTTTTAGGCCAATTCCAATCCTTCCATAATGGGGTGAGAGAGGACACTCTAATTTTGTGTAGATACTCACCAGGTATGACATTTTTAATTTCAAAAAGAGATTCTTTATCTTCTTTGTTAAGATGAAACCTAGCTTTCATAATATTCCAAGGTAGCTAGTCCTGAGATATCTTATAGAAAATATCTCCAATGTGTTTAATACCCTTTTTAAAAAGCCTAAGAATTTTTATCTTAGGAACCATGGCAAAGGGAACATTGTGGAAATTGAGAATAGGGGACCACCAGAGAGATTGTGAATTAATAGAGAGACCATTCTTGAATCCATATCCAACCCAGACCAGGTGAGACTTAAGCTTATCCTAGGCCTTCCATATGCTTTGTATGACAAAAGAGCCAGTGATTTTGATAGGCACAGGAGTGAGGAATAGGGTATGTAAGTTAATACCCCAACACACCTTCCTAATTAGAGGAGATACTTGAGCCATATAGTTTATAATAAGGATATTTTAGGCTTCATCTCCTTCCAAGCCTCTTATAATCCACTTAACATTGATAACAATGCTATGAAGTTTAATGTCAATAAGGCCAAGACCACCTGCTTCCTTAGGCCTACAATAAATGGCCCAAAATACTCTATGAAACCCTTATTGACCTTTAAAATTGGCATAGAGGAAGTCATGAAGAAGATTTTCCAACTTGGAATAAGATGAATTCAAAGGGGCCCAAAATAAAGAGTAATAAACATGAATAACATCTAAGACCTTAGAATAGTTCTAAAATTTCCCAACCAGAGTAAGAGGCTTAACAATCTAATAGGAATTTTTTTCAACCCTTTGTATTACATAAGACTAAAGATCAGCAAGGGAAGCTGAAAGGCAAAAGGAATGCCAAGGAATTTAAATTGAATTCCTGGGAGGATCCATTAACATTGGTAACCCTCAAGCCAAGGGGGTTTAGGAGATAGAGACTATCTATAGCATTGGGCCTTTTTTCATTGAATGGAAGATCGCGAGGCTAAACAAAAAATATCAAGGCATTGCATGGCATTCCTGACTGACTCTTCATCTTCTTGGAGAGTAATAAAGGAGTCATCTGCAAAGTGACCATTAACCAATTAATGATTAGAGGTAGGAAGAGTGATATCTTTAACCTTCCCCTGAGAAGTATAGTCAACTAAAAGGTAATTAAAGCCTTCTAAAACAAGCACATAAAGGGGAGGGGAAAGAGGGATCGATATTTGTATCTCAAATTTATGAGAATGGGCACCATTTATGGTGATACAAGCTCTAACATCCTAAAAGAGCATGTTAACAGTGTGCATAAATTTTGGTCTAAAGCTAAGAGCCTACAACATGGCCATGATAAAGGGAAATTTTATATGATCATAAGCTTTCTCAAATTAAATATTGAGAAAAAGATATTTTTGATTAGAAGTTCTATCCCACTCCATGACTTCCTAGATAACTATCACATTGTCTAGGATATAATGATTTTGAATGAAACTAGTTTGTTCACTCCTCACAACTAGAGGAAGGATATGTTTGATCCTAAGGGCTAAATCTTTGGCAATGACATTATAGGATACATTCAATAAATTAATAATCCTCTAATTATTTATCACTTATGGGTCTCTAAGTTTGGGAATGAACTTAATATTTCCTTGATTTATGAAATTTCCCAAAGAATTGGTATCAAAGCTTCAAGATAAACCTTATAAAGTTTAGGGCCCACAATGTCCCATAAAGAATGATTAAACTCATAAGATAACCCATCAATTTTAGGATCCTTGTAAGTGGACATCTATGTAAGAGCTTCCTTAAGATCATTAAGACTAAGAAGCTGATCACAAGTGACTCTCTAGGCATCTGAAAGCTTACAACGAATAACTCCCAAATAATGGGTGAGAGCATCTTATCTGGTAGTAGCATATGGTTGAGAGGTGAACACCTCTTGGTATTGAGAAAAAAATACTATAACACCTTAGGTAATTTGGTGAGGTATCTAGATACACCTTTAATGGCCTTGATCTATTGGTTTCTTGTCTAGACCAAAGCAGGACAAAAAATTCCTTGGTCACTTTATCCCCCACTTTGATCCAATGCATTATAGCACATAGTTGAGCTCCTCTAGCATTATAATCTTTAGAAACTTAGAGTTTATGTCTTTAGTTAGCTATGTGATCTTGTAATTATACACTAAAAGGTGAGGCTTCAAGATCTTGGGAGGCTTTGATAAATTCTTGATTGGTGACATGATGAATACGTCATCTAAAAAAAGTAGCCTATTTACCATATATTACAAGGAAAGTGGTAGTATGTTTGATAGCATCAGACCACCACATAATCCATCTAATGAACCTAATGGGTCTTGGAGTAAGATTCTAGATATGGCCAATTGTAATTCAAGGTATGCTCATGTTTGAGATGGATAGTGTTGAGGTAAAATTGGGTGATATGCACCTAAACTTGAGGAGTAGTCTACTCAACATTGAAGCAAATGGGGTGATGGTCAGACATAAAGATTTTTGGTATAGCCAAGATAGGTCAACCTTGTATAGGTGAAAAATAAAAAAGATCTTATTCAGATAACAGAGCTTGATCGAGCCTTTTGAGCACCCTATCCTCACCTTGGAAAAAATAAGACCATGTGAACCAGGGTGAGTGAAAATATTTCCACCAATGGTGATTAGGGTCAAACACGCTAAGTTTTTTATGTAGATAGAACCACACCTCACATTATCCTACATACCACCTCATGGGAAGCTTTCCTTCTTTGTCTTCTAGAGATTCTACCATATTGAAATCACCACAAAGAATCTAGTAAGCATTTGAAAGCGAGTCAACTAGCCATCTCCACAACAAGATAAACTCAATAACATAAATAGAAACATACATATTAACTAACCCAATTATTTAGTTGTAAAAATCAAAGAGAATCTAAACCACATGATTTGAGGGTTTGAACCCCCATGAGATGATGTGTTGGGATAACTCTAGTGTAAATAAGGTCATATATCCTCCTCTACTAGACTCATGATGAGTGTCTTGATAGATGATCCCAGGCTAGATAATGTGTACCATAGAATGAAGCATGAAGTTAGAAATATTAACTTCTTATAGGCATAATATCTTCATGTTTGAAAAGAATTGATAATTTTTCCTTACCATATACTTACACATTAGATCAATAAGTCCTCTTACATTCCATGAATAGACTAGCATGGATAACTATCAAGATTCATATCTCCCTCTTCTGTGAGGTTTGAGAGGGATAAAAACATATTGAAAGTAGTGGCCAAGATTCTAAAATATCCTAGAGTAAAGGGTTATCATTTATGTGACCCATATTCATCTTCACTAGAAGGTGAATGGATATGAGATTAGTGCAACAAATATTGACAAAGGGGATATAGCAATGACTGCTTGTAGTGAGCATGAAATGGGTTTAGGTAGCTAAAGTTATGGATATTGAAGGGACTTATCTAGAACAGAGGTAGAGATAGAGGCATGTGAAGGGCATGAAGCATTGTTCCTATTTGACACTCTAGTAGGAATATTTTTGTGGTTAGTAACCATGGTCCACCCATTAGAGGTGCCAGTTGAAGGTTTTGGGTTAGACCTATTACATTATTGGGGAATGGTAGATGTGGGGACCATGAGAGGACATTCCCTAATCATGTGGGAAGATGACTGGTAATGAAATAAGGTATTTGACAAATTTATATATAATACTCACTACATGAAATGATTGTCATTAAATTGAATATCAATGGATTATTTGAGATCCTTAGCAAGGTTGATCTTAACATAGACCCTTTGTTGGGGGTGAGTGGCATAAAATTTATATTGCTCATGGAAAATAAAGCACCCTAATGACTTGATAAACTTGTCTATAAAATTCCACAAGGGCAAGGACAACCTAGGGAACTCAATCCAAACTAAGATTTTGAGTTTGGCCTACTCTAAGACCTAAAAGTCCTTGGTCTAGTGAGATAAAACAACCAAAGTGTTGCATATAAACTAGGTCCCATGGTTAAAAATGGCCTTGAAGTTATTAGGTTTATTGAAATGGAATAGAAAAAAGCCCTTGGTGAGGTTTTGGACACCTTCCAATTTAACCCCATGTTTCTGCTAGTGGTTATGAACCCACTATTTGAGGAGGCTCTCTGTGGGGACTTGACCCAAAAAATATACAAGAGTAAAGTTTTCAAAATAGCTACAAGCTTTATCAAACTCAGGTAATTATAAAACTACATTAGGCACAGGTCTATTTGGTTGAAGAGAATAACCTTGTGATAAATCTTCAAAATGAATTTCCATGCTTGCTTCAATGACATTGTTTCTATTGCACCCGCCAATAAATCCTACATTAAATTATGTATAATGAGTGGTGGCAACCATTTATAACAAGGAATGTGGAAAAAATCTTCCCAAAGGATAGAGGGGAGAGCCAAACTCAACATAGTAAATATGTGTTTAAGTCAAAAATCTTACCTTGATCTATAAAGATTAGAAATTTGATAGATGCTGGGGAGAGAGATTATGTGGTCATAGTTATTAGGTGTATGGCTAGGAAACATGCACACTACTAAATTCAAACCCTAGTATAGATCCCAACCTCAACTCAATATCTATTGATGACCTTTATATTTATGGTATATAAAAATTAAGTAGCAATTAAATATATTAAATTGAGTGCTTATAAATGAATTATTGTGACCTTGATATTTATGGTATAGAAAAAATAATATGTACACTATATCATTTAAACCATTTTAAAGAATTTAGATAAATTTTCATGTTTAAATTCTTATATAAATTTATTTGTGGGGATTTATCTATTATAAATGTTACAAATTTGTATGTGTGATAAATTCACCACATAAAAATAATGCATGGATGCTTATGATATTTTATTTTGTTCACAGTTATATTTTGTCATATTTAATTTTTTAATATCACTTAAAAGGTAATAAAAGATTGCACAAGAAAATGTAATTAAAAAACCCAAAATTTATGATATTGTCTTGTTACTTATCATGGACAAATTGGAGTCGATTACATTTATTTAAATAAAATATTCAATTATGCCATGATGCTTTTATTTCAAAAAAATATTAAAATAATTGAACAAATTAAAATTAAAAAATTAACATCATAAATAATTAGTGCCATGTTTTCCACCATAAAACATTAAAAATATATTTGTCTATACTTTTTCCAAATAGCTTTCAAAATGGATTGAATAAAACTATATGTAAAATGTAAAAAATACTAAAAACTAATAATAACAAAATATATTTATGATATTTGATAATATAAAACCGGTAGAAATAGTTTTGGGTTTTAATTTGGGCTAGAATATGTCTAGATTTAATGAAATGATGGTTAAAAGAGAAGTTGTAAATACAAATTCGATATATTCAAGAAAATACCTTGATGAAAATATTTCTCATGAAGGAATTTCAAAATCAAAATTTCCCTAAAATGTCCAATGGTACAAATTTATTTTATAAGGATTAAAACAATATATCTAACTTATGAATAAAGGAACAAGATAAGGTAAGAGTTATGGTTTATCTTAAAATCAAAAATTTCAAAGTATAAAATACACTCCTTCCTAGTATTTGAGTAGTGAATATGATTCTTCTCATGTTTAGAATGAGATACAAAAGCTTGGTAATGGTGAACATACTCAACAGGAATTTTTTTTCAAGAAGGTAACTCCAATATATGGTATAATGGATTTTTCATATAAATATGAAAAACATGATCAATGTGGCATATCAAAACTTTAAGGAAAACCTAAGAAATTAGTTATCTTCTAGGATGATTACTACATTGATGATTATGTTTTAGATTTTGCAAAAGGGTACATTTTGTAATGAATAAGATGTATATAGAGGCATCCCCTTGATGATTTCTTTGGATTTTAGTAACATAATTTATTGTGTATAATTTATTGATTTATTTATCATGTTATTCTTTCAATTTTCATAAATGATTGATTTTATCAAATTATTTAAGCCCTTGTCACTTAGTGACTTTTTTTTGATAATTTGGCTCTTATTTTTCCTTTTTTAAATCTGAATAATTGAACATAGTGATCTATACTACCATATTTTTTTATTTATCTTAATATTTTCATAGTATGAATAGATCAAACTACATATGTTTCCATTAAAAATAAATCATCCAATAATAATTATAACTAACTACCATTACTATCCTAAACCAATTGATTATGTCCTCTAGAATTTTTCATATCCAAATAATAAACTAAGCACAACAAACCATAATACATCTATTTTTTTTCTATTACACTCAATTATAATACACACAATAATATTTATTCATGAAAACTATTTTTTTCTATTTCATTCATACATGTGCATTACATATTTTGACAAGTGTGCATTTGTTGAGAGAAAGATGTACAATCATCCCTCTCTATATATATTCTATCTCCCACATGGTTTACATTGACACATGCTCTATATTGTTTAAATTAACTTATTTTATTATACTTTCAAAGCCATAGTTACCTAGTCTCTTATGTTCTAAGTTGTAAATACAAAAATTAAAAAATATTTCAAAAAAATATAAAAAATATTAAAAAAAGCCCAAAATCATGACATGAGAATGATTAAACATATATTTTAAATTAATTTTCATATGTTATTTATCCCATGATTTGTAGATATCATAATATTTTTCTATCACACATGCATTTCAATGTTATTTTTGAGTGTTATGTAGGACATACAACTTCACATGGATCAAGATGTTAGACTTGCCTCTACCAAGTGGCCATGTTAAATTGGTAATATTTTATCCAAATGATTAAATTAGTTTATATGTGTTACCATTATATAAATCATACACTATGTTGATCTATATACATTTTACAAATGTCTTTCTAACACTTCTATATTACATTGTGTACATGGATACTATATGCAAAGAATTAGGATGGATCTGTAATTTATCTTACTTAGTGGATTCTAAGCTTAGAGAAGGTAATATTACCAAAAAATTCATTGAATAGCTATTTATATTGGGACATGCCAATTTGAATTTTTTAAATTAACTAAGGGATCTCTCACTACACAACACTAAAAGGGAGGGTTTTAAATCTTCTAGGCAAATGATATTATGTAATAACCCTATCTATCGCTATAATGCATAAAATAAATATAATCTAGTGCTCACTAAATCTTGTGGCATAAAGGCAGATAGTTAAAAAAATAAAACAAGAGATGCAAAGGTAAATCTACTCAATTTAATGTAGAGGTAAACTAAGCAAGGAGTAAAACATTCATCATATTACCTTTTTCAATATCTATCTACCAAATGAAAGAGTAAAAATTATGAATACTTACCTTAAATTGAACCTATTGTGCCTTAATGTATCCCTAAGCCAATGGTGTGTTTTAATAGGTTTTTGTGGCTTTATAAGGATCACATTATATAAATTATCTATAGGCTAAAATACTCCTACTTTGCATCCAAGACTTTATTACAAGACAAGTTTCTTTCATTCTAAGGCAAAACCATAAGCAAATGACTACTCAAGTGTAGAAATAGTAGAATTACAAGTTGTAATAATGTGAAAATTAATTTTCTTCTTTATTAGATTAAAGTGAAGGGGATATGCATAGCCAAAGATTGAACCTAAACCCTCTCATGAATTTAGTTGATAAGATCAACTAGATCAATCTTGTTAGGTAGGAAAGATAGTAATTAGGTCTCAAAATATTTTGATCAAGCTGATGCATTTTTGTAACATGCACTCAATTCCTAACAAGATTGACCTAGTTGACCTAGTATGAAAATGAATAAAAGGGGTATATTCTTAGTCAAAAGCTATTTAGGAAGGTGAATTACTTAGAAGATTGGATAAATGGGTTTTAATTTCTTAGAGAATTGGATAAAAGTAACTTGTAGTCATTTTAGGTAATGGTATAGGGACCAATAATCTTGTGAAGAACTAAATATCTACCCACCCCTTTCCTAGTGCACCCTTTAAGGAATGCATTTATAGAGATTGAAACTTGATAGGTTCTTACAAGAAAAAAAGTGTTAATAAATGATAAAGTTCAAAAGTATTGTGTGTTTAAATATCCCCCACTCGAATCTCATCACGTGTCATGTAGTTGTAACATGGGATGGTGCTTGAATAAAAAACATAGCAATGCACAATGTTGAGCTAAAAAATTATAGTAAAAATAAAATAAAAATGAAAATAAACAATTTAAAAATAGATACCTTCACTTACCTTGTTTTTATGAAATAGAGGCTACGTGAAAAGCATGTGGAAGAAGTGTCCAATGTACAAAACATTATACAAACCTGAAAAATAAGCTAAAGTTTGATTTTTTTGTAAAAAATATGTGGTAGATATAGAAAATTTCTCTACATTTTAGGGTTATATAACTTTTTTTAGTTTGTAAAAAAAGTTGGTAGAAACATAGTTATGATAAAAATATAGAATTGTTTGGTAGATAATTGCTAGGTAAATAATTTGTAAATTTTAAATATAAATAGAATTTTAACAATTCATTTGAAAATTTACTATTTTGAGAAACCAAATATCTATGTGACCTAGAGGAGTGATGAGAGAGATGATGGAATAAATGCAAGGAACACAAGGAGGAAGACACATAATAGCTTCTACAATCATGATCCAAGTATGAGATGTAGTGAGTTTATTTTTTTATCATTTTAAATTATAAATGAGGTAGATTTGGAAAATTATGTATAAGGGAAAATATTTGTAGTGGAATTTTCCCCAAAAAAATTAGGGTAGAGTAAAAATTAAGATTAAGAATGGGTATGGGTCAAGGAGGGTAATTATACCTAGGGAATTAATGAAAAATGTGTTAAAATAAACCATAATAAAGAAATGGGATCAACCAAACCAACCTAGTTTTTAATTAATATATTGAAGTTTGTGGTTGATTATGTATTATTAGGATAATGTAGTTAGTTAGTAAAGGGTTGATTATGTGTATTTGGAATGATCTAAGGCAATAATGTATATGTGGATGAATGCATATATCTTAGTTGATTTTGTAAGTTATTTAGGTGGTGTATTATGTATATGAAATGGTTGAGTACATTGGTTTGGTGGTTAATTTTTTATAAAGTGGTCAAAATTGTAGGATTATCTAGCTGACTACATATCATGTGGTTAATTTTGTTATAACAAATGGATATCTTTATAGAAAGTGGATGATGCCTTTATATTAGCTAGATGACTTTGTATGAAGTGGCTGATATAGTTACATGAGCTAGATAATTTCATATAAATTGGCTAATTAATTTTTATTTTGTTAGTGGATGACATAATTAGATACCTAGCTAATATAGTATAAATTATGTTCCTAGTTAACATAATTAGCAATGTGTCCAATGTTTTCACTTAGATATGCACCATTTGAGGAGATGATAAGGCTCTCTTCATCTACATGGCACAATGGAATCACCTCTAGGCCTATGGGCAGCCTAAAGAATGAGGTGAGTCTCTAGATAGGGCTAACTCCCTTGATGTACCACTATGGATTACAACTAAGACTAAATTTGGGGGGGTGAAAAGGGAGAGAGATAATTAAAATCAAATATAAACTAAGGAGGTGATACACCAAATAAATTTTATGACTTCTAACCAATTACATTCTACACTTGAGACCAAGAAACAAAATAAAAACACACTCCAATATTTATCTTCTCACATCAATGCTACATTGTGAGGTCATGGATGAATGTGAAAAGATATGAGGATTAGACAAGAATAATTTAATGGAAATAATTAAAAGACTAACTTACTAAACATTTCACATTCCCTAAAACACTTTACATGCACTACAAGAAGAAGTTTTCCAACTACAAACAAAGTGAAAGAATGAGACCACATGCTAGGAATCCATAGTCTTCACTAAACAAGATTCATCATTAAATTCAAACACACATATGAATAGTCATGAATAGGTAACACTTAGTAATTTTATTGATCAAAAGGTATATAAATGAGAAGGGCTTCATCATACTCAGATGGAGCCTCTGATATAATGTCAAAATGACTAACTCTTATAAAGTTTGAGAGATAGAGAGAGAGAAATAAAAGGGTCATAAGGACACTTGTAAATATAATAAAATAATTTATCCATGAATTATAAGAGGATATGGTTTAAACCATGTAATTATATGAGCAATAAGTGTCAATTCAAGTCACAAACTTGAAGAAAAGTGGCAAGAAACTCTTCTCTTTGCACATAAAAACTACCTTCATGATTGGACCTATTTGAAAATCTTGTAAATAATCAATGGTAGGTCCAATTATTATAATATAAGGTGAGGCTCTCAAACATGAATTTACATGCATTGGTTGTATGCTCGATCTTTTTAAATCACCTAAAAGAGAGCCATGATCACCTGCACTCTAGAAAACCTTATTCAAATGCACCTAACACACTTGGATTAAAAATTAGATTTAGTTAATCATGAAAACCAATGATAGTGTTTTAATGAAAAGTGTAACTAACCTACATGTCCTTGACATACCACTTGAAGTTTTACATCTTCTTCATTAGCTTGTCTAATATGCTAGATTTGACTGTATGATTTGAAAAACTTGGTTGGGGAAATTATAATTTGTTTTATGGCATGAAATAAATATTAAAAGTTATTATAAGTGTCAATATTTCTCCCAAACTTTGTTTCATATCCTAACTCCTCCTATAGCCTACATAATGTAGAAAATAATGAGAAAAATCTTGTTTCTACCCCCATCAATACAATTTAATAAAACTCATCATGGTGTGATGTAGATTTGGGGAGTCCTATATAACCTACAATCATAATTTTGTAAAAAATATTTCATTTTGGTAGCTATCCAAATCCATTCTCCAAGACTGGTCTTTAACAAGGGTTTAGTAGGGTTTTAGGCCTATTTTTGGTATTAAGGTTGGTTCATAAAATTTGGATGTCCAACATATAAAATTTTAAACTAATTTGGCCTCCAAGATCTGTGATAATATTACCTAAATCATCTATATCCCATGTATATCCTCATGAAAGATATGAGCTTTAAAACATGACCTATCGAGCTTGTTTCCTACATGCTTGAGTTGTCTTGAGGTCTAAAAATATATTTTTATGCTTAAAAATTTAAAAAAAAAAATTATAACCTATATATTAACCTCAAAGGCATGAAAAAATTCATTGGAATTCCCAACCCAAGCTAAAATTGAAGTTGACCCCATTTTTGGATGCTAGGCCTAGTCATGTTCATAGGGGTCTAACTGCAACTTAAGCCCAAAATAGCCTTAGATGGATTTTCATTGTCTCTTTATAGCCAATAAAAATATATGGTTACCACATATACATTTTAAAATATCATATAAATATCACTTAAAATTGGAAATGATAAATCTCCTCATTTGGACCCTTAGGCCTATTCCTTGCCTAGTCTGCATGACTATAGACTTTGTAGTTTAGAGTACTCCATTAATTTTTACTCCCTCTTGTTTGTTTTCACATGATTTTATAGGTGTAATATATCCTATCATACCTTAAAAATATGTTATCATTATCTCCAAGTTCATCTTTGTGCCTCATTCAACAAAACTACCATTTTGTGTTCAAAGGGAAGTACCCCTGTCTGAGATAAAATAGGGGGTAATTACCCTATTATCTTAGTCCAAATAATAATTATAGTATATTAATAAAGTAATGAGAGTTACCTATAAAAAAATATAATATTTTTATGTTTCATTTACCCCTTTAAAACATCAAAACTCACAAGATAGACCTTTAAAGGGTTGACTGTGTAGGGGTTTGACATGTGGACTGAGTTTTAGCTTATCTTAGCTACCTCCTTGCATGATTTTAATTTTTGAGAGTGTATTTAGGGTATAAAAATCATAATGGATATGTTTTATACCTATTCATAATTCTATCCTACAAAATACCCCTCACATTATTCTCTTATTCTAAACTGTACTTTAACTCTTGACTGTGTCTCAAGTTATAGATGCACACCTATAAATATGAATACATGAATTAAACTCAAGAAAATGTATATACTTACCTAGGATATTTTAGGACCATATTATAATTATTTATTTATTTTTTCACCTTGTTTATCTATTTTTCCATCACTTTGAACTCTTGTATAACCTAGACTGAGCATAAGATGACCTTGACTATACCCTACCTTAGACTAAACCTATAGGTATGCTTTGCATATTATATCTTGAAAAGGGTGATAAAAACATATTATAATTCCATTAGGCTAACTTTAAATTTATATGGTTCATTTGAGATCATGTTTAGACCACTCATACACTAAAACACTACTATTTTGCTCACTATCTACTCATTATCTCAATCAAAGTCAATTGACTATAAGTTATTCAGCTCCTACTAGGCTTGGTCAAGGTGATTAGATATCCTTGTTTGATAACTTAAGGAAAAACATCACTTTTTTATGTTTAAATTTATCTTGAATATACTCAAACATCATCAAAACATCATGATTAGGTCAGTATTTGTTATACCCTCTTATAGGTTCCTTTTTCCTCTGTATATGGACTGGGGGTGAGTTTAGGAGGAAAAAATGATGAGTTAACCTCCTCTCAATGGTCTCTTGATTATTTGGTTATATTTGAAAACAATTAAACCATCTCAATATTTTAGCAAGGTCAAGCTACAATCTTGGTGAACAAGGTCTCTTTTGGTCACAGGCTTGAGGTAGTCAACCTACTAGACTATATGAATTATCTCTTTACCTTATTAGAAAGTAAGGTCTTGAAACTATCCAAATAGATTTAAGATAGTTATTTCACACATAAAACCATGTATCATGTCCAAACTTCCTCAAAACATTCATTTAGGCCTTCCTACTTTCCTTATGACCTATAGGACTGTGTCTTCCCTTTTTAGGCTCATAGATAGCATGTGGTAGGTTTATGATGTAACTTAGCCTCAACTTGACTTTTTAAGCTTATCAAACAATTATATACTCAATTATCCTTGAAAAAAACAAGAATGGCATGAAAAAGACCTTGAACCTTACTTTGGCTACTCAAAGTACCTTCCTAGTTTCTATAGTTGTGTGGATTGGCTGTAGGTAGCCTTTTCTTGGTCTAACTTTAGGATTATAAAATCTTATTGATCCTTGATGTCTCATGAAATAATATTGGAATGGGTGATTCTCATAAACCAATTTAAGGCTTAATAATACCTCAAAACCTTCCTTATACTTCTAATGTTTGACAAGTTCTCTATTGGCTGTAAATAACACTGAATAATTTTAGTGTCCTAGAAAGCAACTTCAAAGCTTAATAAAACCACTTTCCTTGATTCATAGAACCTCTCTTATTTTTAAAGTGGATAGGACTAGCTATAATATTGAATATGAGTATAGATAGAGATCTTGGAACTCAATATAAACTCTTATGAAGACACCCAAAAAAGGGCATGGACCTCTATTTGCACCTTTTAGAGACTATATCTCAAACTCAGTCAACCTCCTTTTGAAACCATTCTCAATTTAAAATAGCCATCTATGAATTCAAAAAGTTATATTAATATTCCTTAAACATATGATGACTTGTGAATGGAATTTCATTCCTTGTTTCAACATCACACAAGGACTCCTTAACTCTTTGTAACAGGCCACCTATAGGTGGCTATTTTCCACATAGGTAGTAGGTTTGAATTTGGGGAAATGAGCATGTTTCATGACCTCTCATGATCTTTAACTCTTATAAAAATTTAAAAATATACTCATTAAATTGTCAAGGACATTGTATAGCTTCTTTCCAACATGGATATCTTCATGATGATACTTGTGGATCCCCATTGATGGTTGACTATGTGTAAGCATGGTATATGAATACAAGCTTATGGAAATATGCCTTTGGAGAAAGGAAATTGAGAGGTCATGAAATAAAAATAAAACTATAAAAATAAGAAGTAAATCATCACAACTTCTTGGATCTATTTTCTAAATCACAAAACTCTGTAAATGAATAAAATGTTCCTGTTGCACCTAGAAGAGACTAGTATACAAATTTGAGGTTATTGGCCCATAAAAATAACTCCAAAAGTGAAAAAAATAATTTAAGACCTTAGAGTGGAGGGTAAAAATCTTTTGAAACCAATATCAATAGCTAAAATGTATGGAATTTCCCAAACCAAGACAAAACCTAAAGGGTATATAGATTAGTAGGAAGTTTTGAATAGTCCACTTCAAATGTATGGTTCATGAAGCAAATTTGACCATTTATAAAAATTATTATATGTATTTTAAGTTTTTTTAGTTTACAATATTCCCACAAGATCATATTTCCTAAAACCGCTTGTGTTGTTTATACCAAGCAAAAACCTGTAAGTCACTTCTCTATGCCAAGAAGGATGAAAAAGAGATAGAATGATTTTGAGCAAGACATGTTAGTTTCATATAAAAAACATGTTTTTGAGAATGGGGAAGGTTAAGAGTCACATTTTCATATTTTCCAAGTGGCACACTTCCCAAGGAGGTCATACAAGTGCCTTTTTCTTCCATTTCTTAAGGAAAACTAACTTTTCTTCCCATAAACCTACAAATTTCAGTTTTTTTAGTTACTTAAGAAATTTTTTGACACATGGGTCATGACATAAACCATTTAAACTTGCACATTTCCCAATAATCCCATATAAAGCATTAAATGTACCATTTTTAACCCTTAAAATGACTTAAAATGATAAATGGACATGGGAAACAAATGACCAAAGCTTGTAAAACATTAATTGACATAAAATAACCTATAATTAACCTCATGAAAATAAATTACACCCCCTTATAGGCTTTAAAAATCAATTTTTTTACTAGGGGTGCCCTAATTTGACCAAAAAGTCAAGTTTGGTTAATAAATTGGTGAATCATAGGGGTAGTATGCCTTCTATACTAACTATACCAATAGAATTATAAATAAATTAGGATTATGGAGTCATTTAAGTACTGAGACAAACAAGATACTTTGACCAATGACTCAACTTTGATCAAAATAAGACAATTAAGACTACCTCAACTACACAAAGGAAAAGGACACACACAACAAAGAAATCAAACACACAAGACACACATATGTGCATAAGAACTTAGGGGAATTAGGAAAAAACCTATTATGCACAACTAGAAACTAAGCATACCTCATTTATATGATCAAAAGGAAAACTTCTTGAATCATTTTCATGATGAGATGAAACATAGTGCCAATCATGCTTCTCTTTAGATTGAGTGATTTATAGGTTAGACCTCTTCCTTGACACTTAAATTGATTTGATCTCAAGTAAATCATCCTCAAATAGGTCTCTAATGTATATATGTTCCTCTTGAACATGTTCACATACTTCATACTTCTACCCACTCTTCATCTCATGGTAAACTTATATCTCCTTAGTAGGCATGTCTCCAAGAGGATTGATTTCTTGTTCCTTAGAAGATTGAGGCCATAGGAGTTTGTTAAATATTTCAAGATCTGATATGTTTATCCCAACTAATTTATAAGATGATATCCTATCTTGATTACTTCAAACATGTCATCATCAAATGCATATGCTCCTTGAAAGGATATATTTGAAAGAATGCTTTTCTTTTGCATACTTACTTGTATACCAATGTTACCTTCTCTATCTTTGAATAGATCATAACCTACTTGAAGAGGAGTATAACCTACTCTAATGAATTCAAAAAATTCATTGAAATTTTGATTAAGAACTTTTTCCATGTTCTTCCATGGTATCTTGCAAAGTGAGAAAAGAATCAATGATCATTTCTTCCTCATTAGAAAAAGGAAGACATCCTTCCTCATCAAATATGGATGTAAAATCTTGTGAATTATCTTTTTTTTCACCAAAGGGAGTCCTTATGGTTATTTATTCCTCATAAACACTCATGAGGTCTTCTTTATCAGCCAAGAATTGAGTATTTTCCTCCTCATTTGCCTCTCTCAAGATAGGTTCTTCAACACAAATAAAACATTCTTCATCATCAACCAAGAAAAGAGATTCAATATAAGGACTTACCTTATCTTCATCACTTAATACCTCTTGAGGGATTTCAAAATCAACTTCAACTATCATAATCTGATCACTTTGGTTAAGGGTTGCAAGATCTTCAACCTCCTTCATTGTGATGCCAAGATAGGCGTCTTGAAATCATGTGATATAGCCCAATGAGGTTGCCAAGGAGGTAAGTTTTATTCAAGCAAGATTTCTATTTATTTAACAACTATTTGATTCTCCTTTTGTTCCCACACCATAGGTTCATCAAGGTAAAGGGTGATGGGGTAAGGACAAGATGAACTAGTTTGTGGAGGTGGAATATAGAGCTCAAAGTTAGATTGAGAATGCATGGTAAGAGACTCTTTTGGAAACTCTTGAGGAAGGGGAGATGGGGTGTGTTTAGGCATAGGATATTCTTTTGGGTCTAAACCTTCCATCTCACCTTGACTTATCAATCTCATCTTTGCTTATAATTCCTCTATTTGCTTTGCTAGGTTATTTTGGAAAATATTCTATTTAAGTTGATAGGAATCATCATGGGGATAAGGATTGCATGAAGGATACCATGGAATAAAGGAATATTCTTGAGGAAGGGTGAGAGGGACTTGAAAATGATCAACTACATTCTCCACTTCACACTCTTAGAAAATGCTTCTATCTTCTTTCTTACCCCATGACTTTACTATCTTGCTCCAACTTAGGATGTTAGGATTAGACGTCTTCTCAATTTCACACTCTTGGTCAAGACCTTTCTCCTCCTTATTTTACCCATGATTCCACTATTTTTTTCCAACTTAGGACATTGGGAATTATGAGTCTCTTTTTAAGGTGGTGGGGATACAATGTGAGAGGGAAATGAAGGATTGAAATCCACTTCCTTAACTGCCAACATGGATTATTGTAAATGTATATTAGCTAACTCAATTTTCCTATCAAGGTTTGGTTCAAACACAAGGTTATTATTCTTAGTTCTCCTTCCAACTAATTGGGAAAAGGATGACCTTGATAAGGTTGATTGGGTTCATGATTGGGAACCATGTAGGGCTGATATCAACTTTTTAAAAGTGGAAATGAAGGCCAAGAGGTTTGGTGAGGTTTCCTTTCATGAACTTCTAGCCTATCCTCTAAGGAAGAGACTAAACCACTCACATCAAGCATCTCACTTGTGAGCCTTTACCAATTGGCTCTCTCAATAAGTGCCCACTCTTTCTTGACTAACTCTAATGCGTTTATCAATTGATGGATGGAATGATTCTAGGAATCCTTTGACCATATCCCCTTTGAGTATCAAGCTCCAATATATACCTTTCATATCATAAAAGAGCTTTTTTTTGAAGGTGGAAATGGTTGATTAGAGAAAGGATTAGGTTGAATAGGAACAAGACATTGAGAAGGCTAGTTATAGGACTGATACAACTCATGACAGGGCTGAATATGATCATATTAGGACTTATAATGATCATAACAAGATTGAAAAATAACTTGTTCATATTGATATGTAATAGGATAAGATGGATATGTGTTTCACCAACTTGTAGAGAAAAAAAACTTAAATCCAAGGTCAGCCATGAGTATTCATTAGGAAGTCAAGGAAAGAAGAAATAGGTTATAATACAATCTTCAAATGGATACCTAGGGCTGCTTAACCAGATGATGTATCTTTGAGAGTTGCCATTGATGCTTGAAAATATGCCTATAAAGGATGATGTGTTGAAGGAAAACACTAAAAATCTTCCAAATCTTGGAACAAGAGTCACACTAGAGCATGCAAAAAAATATTTTCACTTTGATTTTTACCCTTTGAGGAGATGACAAGGCTCTCCTCATCCAAGTGGCACAATGGAATCACCTCTAGGCTTGTGGGTATCCTAAGGAATGAGGTGAGTCTCTAGATAGGGCTAGCTCCCTTGATGTACCAATTATGGATTATAACTAAAACTAAATTTGTGGGGTGAAAAGGGAGAGAGATAATTGAAATAAAACATAAACTAAGGAGGTGATACACAAAATCAATTTTATGACTTCCAACTAATTTTATTATACACTTGAGACTAAGAAACAAAATAAAAACACATTCCTTCAATCTTCATCTTCTCACATTAATGTTACATTGTGAGGTCATGGATGAATTTGAAAAGATAGGAGGAATAAACAAGAGGCCTTGAATGGAAATAATAAAAATAAAAAACTTACTCAACATTTCATGTCCCCCTAAAATAATTCACATGCCCTATAAGAAGAAGTTTTCCAACTTCAAACAAAGTGAAAGAATGAGACCACATGCTAAGAATCCATAGTCCTTCACTAAACAAGATTCATCATTCGAGTGGAACACACTTATGAATAGTCATGAATAGGTAAATTTTAGTCATTTTATTGATCAAAAGTTATACAAATGAGTAGAGCTTCAACATAATCAAGTGGAGCCCTCAAATACAATGCTAAAATGGTTAACTCTTTGAGTTTAACCATTTTAGCATTGTATTTGAGGACTCCACTTGATTATGTTGAAGCTCTACTCATTTGTATAACTTTTGATCAATAAAATTACTAAAATTTACCTATTCATGACTATTCATAAGTGTGTTCCACTCGAATGATGAATCTTGTTTAGTGAAGACTATGGATTCTTAGCATGTGGTAGAGAGAGAGTGAGAGAGAGGCCTTCAGAGAGAGGAGAGCAGAGAGAGAGGAGGAGAGAGGAGAGAGAGAGAGAGAGAGAGAGAGAGAGAGGAGAGAGAGAGAGAGAGAGAAGAGAGAGAGAGAGAGAGAGAGAGAGAGAGAGAGAGAGAGAGAGAGAGAGAGAGAGAGAGAGAGAGAGAGAGAGAGAGAGAGAGAGAGAGTCATAAGGACACTTTTAAATCTATAAAGGATTGTTTTATCCATTCAATGACGAAGAGTATATTGGGATTAAAACCATGTAAGGCTAGGAGAAATAAGTGTTAATCTAAGTCACAAACTTGAAGAAAAGTGGCAAGAAACTCCTCCTTTTACAAAAAAAAATTGACTTCATGATTAGGAATATTTGGAAATATTATAACTAATAAATGGAAGATAAAATTATTATAATATAATGGAAGGATCTCATATATGCATTGGTTGCATTCTTGGTCTTCTACAATCACCTAGAAGAGAGCCATCATGACCTGCACTCTAGGAAACCACCTTTTCATGCACCTAACACACTTGGATTTATTTGATCATGAAAATAAATGATATGGGTTTAATGACAAGTTTTAAGACACTCCATGTCCTTGGAATCATTATAAAATATTTAAAAACATACCACTTAAAGTTTTCCATCTTTTTCACTAGCTTGTCCAATATGCCAGATTTGACTCACTGAGTCAAAAAACATAGTTGGGGAACATAGAAGATATTTAATGGAATTAAATTAATATTATGAGTTATTATAAGTGTTAATATTTCCCCCAAACTTGGTTTCATCTCCTAACTCCTCCTGTAGCCTACACAATGCAAAAAATAATGAGAAAAAGCCTATTTCTACCCCCATCCATACAATTTCATACAACTCATCATGGTGTGAAGTATATTATGGGAGTGATATACAACCTAAAATCATCATCATAGACAAAATATTTCATTTTGGTAGCTATCCAACTTCATTCTCCAAGATTGGTCTTTAGCGAGGGTTTAGTAGGGTTTTAGGCCTATTTTTGGTCTTAAGGTTGGTTAATAAAATTTGGACATAAAACTTGTAAAAAAAATTCACTAATTTGGTTTCCAAGACCATTTATAACATTCCATAACTCATTTTTCTCCCATATAGGTCCTCATGAAAGATATGAGCTTCAAAAGATGACCTATCGAGCTTGTTTCCCTTGTTTCCTACATGCTTGAGTTGTCTTGAGGTCTAAAAATGGATTATTGTGCTTAAATATTCAAAAAATAGCTTGATAACCTATATATTTACCTAAAATTAATGAACAAATTCATTTTAATTCCCAACCTATGCTAAAATTGAAGTTGACCCCCTTTTTGGATGCTAGGCCTAGTCATGTTCATAGGGGTTTGACTACAACTTAAGCCCAAACTAGCCTTAGATGGATTTTCCTTATCTCCTAATAGAAAATAAAGATATGTGGTTACCCCATATACATTTTACAATATCCTAAAAATCTCACTTCAAAATTTAAATGACAAAGCTCCTCATTTGGACCCTTATGCCTATTCCTTGCCTAGTCTACATGACTGCAAACCTTATAGTTTAGAGTAATCCATTAAGTTTTACTCCATCTTGTTTAGTTTCCCATGATTTTGTAGGTGTCATAAATCCTATCATACCTTCCAACTAGGTTTTCATTATCTCCAAGTTCATCTTTGTGCCTCATTTAACAAAACTACCATTTTGTGTATAAAGGGAAGTACCCCCTGTCTAAGACAAAATAGGGGGTACTTACCATATTATCTCAATTAAAATAATAATTTTAGGATCTTACTCAGGTCATGAGAGTTCCATATACAAAATTATAACCTCTAGAGGTTTCATTTACCCCTTTAAAACATCAAAACTCACAAGATAAACCCTTAGAGGTTTGACTATGTAGGGGTTTGACATGTGGATTGAGTTTTAGCTTATCTTAGATACCTCCTTGCATAATTTTCATTGTGAGAGTGTCTTCAGGGTATAAAAATAATAATTAATATTTTTTATACCTATTCATCATTCTATCCTACAACATGCCCCTCACATTCTTCTCTTAGTCCAAATTGTACTTCAACTCTTCAATGTGTCTCAAGTTATATATGCATGCTTGTAAATATGAGTACATGAATTGAACTTGGATAAAATGTATATACTTACCCAAGCTCTTTTAGGACCATATGATAATTTTTTGTTTTTTTTTTCACCTTGTTTATCTATTTTTGCATCACCTTAAACTCTTGTATAACCCAGACTAAGCATGAGATGAACCTGACTGTACCCTACCTTAGACTAAACCTATAGGTATGATTTATATATTATAAATTCAAAAGGGTGATAAAAACTTATTCTAATTAAATTAGGTTCACTTGAAATTTATATGGTTCATTTGAGATCATGTTTAGACCACTCATACACCAAAACATTGCTATTTTGCTCACTATTTACTCACTATCTCAGTCACCATCAACTAATTGTAGGTTATTCAGTGCCTACAAGGCTTGGTCAAAGTGATTATATAGCCTTGTTTGATACTTTAAGGCAAAACATCACCTTTTTATGTTGATATTTATATTGAATATACTTAAACATCATCAAAGCATCATGATTAGGTCACTATTTGTTATACCCTACTGTAGGTTCCCTTTTCCTCAGTGTACGGATTGAGGGTGAGTTTAGGAGGCAAAAATGATTAGTTACCCTCCTCTCAATGGTATCTTTATTATTTGGTTCTATTTCAAACAAATGAAACCATCTCAATATGTTAGCAAGGTCAAGCTAAAACCTTGGTGAATAAGGTCTCTTTTGGTCATAGGCCTAAGATAGTCAACCTACCTGAATGTACAGATTATGTCTTTACCTTATTGGAAAGTAACATCTTGAAACTATCCAAATAGATTTAAGATACTTATTTCACCCATAAAACCATGTCTCATGCCAACACTTCCTCAAAACATGCTTTTAGGCCTTCCTACTTTATTAATGACCTACATGATTGTGTCTTCTCTTTTTAGGCTTGGTTGTAGATAACATGTGGTAGGTTTATGATGCAACTTAGACTCAATTTTACTTTCTTAGACTTTTTAAGATTCTAAAACAATTAGAGACTCACTTCTCCTTAAAAAAAAATAAGGGAATCAACAAGACCTTGAACTATACTTTGGTTACTCAAATTACCTTCCTAGTTTCTACAGCTATGTGTATTGGCTATAGGTAGCCTTTTTTTGGTTTCACTTTAGGATTATAAAGTATTTTTTATCCTTGATTTCTCATGAAATAATGGTGTTATGGATGATTCTAATAAACCAATTGAATGCCTCATAAGACCTCAAAACCTTCCTTATGCTTCCAATGCTTGACAAGTGTTCTATTGGTTGTAGATAACACTGAATAATTTTAATGTCATGAAAAGTAACTTCATAGCTTAAGAAAACCACTTTCCTTGATTCAATAAACCTATCTTATTTTTCAAGTGGATATGCCTATCTAGAATCTTGAATATTAGTATAGCTAGATATTTTGGGACTCAATATAAACTCTTATGAAGACACCCCAAAAAGGGTATGGACCTCTGTTTGCACCTTTTAGAGACTGTATCTCAAACTCAGTCAACCTCATTTTGAAACCATTCTCAACTTAAAATAGCCATCTATGACTTCCAAAAGGTTTTTTAATCTTCCTTCAACATATGAGGACTTGCAAAGGGAATTTCATTCCCTATTTCAACATCACACAAGGACTCCTTAACTCTCTATATCAGGCCACATGTAGGTGGCTATTTTCCACATAGGCAATAGGTCTAAATTTGGGGTAATGAACATGTTTTATGACCTCTCATGATCTTTAATTCTCCTCAAAACCTACCAATTGACTCCTTAAATTGTCAAAGACATTGTATGTCTTCTTTCTAATGTGTATATCTTCATGATGATACTTATGGATGCCCATTAATGGTTGACTATGTACAAGCATGGTATATGACTACAAGATTATGGAAATATGCCTTTGGAAAAAGGAACTTGAGAGGTCATGAAATTAAAATAACACTATAAACATAAAAAATAAATCATCACAACTTCCTAGAGCCATTTTCTAAATCACAAAACTCTTCAAATGAAGAAAAATTTCCCGTTGCACCCAAAAGAGACTATTATATAATTTTGAGGTTACTGGCCCATCAAAAAAAATAAAAAAGTGAAAAAAATAATGGAATAAATTATAGGGGAGGCTCAACATCCTCTTAAACCAATATCAATATCTAAAATTTAAATACTTTCCCAAACCAAGGCAAAACTTTAAGGGTGTACATATTAGCAAGACATTTTGAATAGTCCACTTCAAATGGATGGTTCATGATTAAAATTTCACCATTTATCAAAATTATTATATGTATTTTAAGGATTTTTAGTGTATAATATTCCTCCTAGATCATTTTTCCTTAAACCCCCTGTGTTGTTTGTACCAAGCAAAAACCTGCAAGTCACTTTTCTATGCCAAGAAGGATGAACAAGAGATAAAATGGTTATGAGAAATAAATGTCAATTTTAAATTAAAAAAATGTGGGTTTTATCATGGGGAATGTGAATAGATGCATTTACATGTTTTCTAAGTGGCACACTCCCCAAGAAAGCCATACAAGTGTCATTTTCTTCCATTTCTTAAGGAAAATTGACTTTTATTCTCATGAACCTATAGATTTTCATTTTTTAGTTACTTAATACCTTTTTGGACACATGGGGAATGAAATAAACCATTAAAACTTTCACATTTCCTAAGAAACCTATACAAAGCATTAAATGCACCATTTTTGACCCTAAAAATGACTTAAAATGATAAATGGACCTAGGAAACAAATGACCAAAGATAGTACAACATTAATTGACATCAAATAACCTATAATTAACCTCGTGAAAATACATTACACCCCCTTATAGGCTTTAAAAATCAATTTTTTTAATAGGGGTGCCCTAATTTGACCAAAAAGTCGAATCTGGTCAACAACCAACATAGTATAAAATATTTATAAAGAGATAATATAGGTTGAATAAGTAATTAAATTTGGTTAAAATACATTTATTTTAAATTTTTTTAATGTAATTTGATGATGATTTGATATAAATTATTGATATATGCTTTTTTTGTTTGATATTTTTGAGAGATGACAAAGAATCTAGGGATTGGTATATGTAATTTGGTTACTAGTTTTATTGGGAAAATTAACAAACATGATCGAGCATGACTAATGATATTATAATTTCAAGGTATTATAAATATGTGTCACATTTTATTGAGTTTTAAATTAGTAACCATGTTCTTAGGGACATGGGAGTGGCTAACCAACACTTTTAGGTGGGTATTGGATGGGGATCCATTGAGGTGGTGTTACCCTAGAGGATGTCCATGCTATATTATGACTTATTATTATAGGGACACCTATTATTTTTCATAATCTTAAGATTAATAATAAGAGGTGAGCCTTAGCCTTATGGGTGACTAACTCACAGATATATTTTAGTGGCTTACAAGTGTGTTTGCTTGATGTCTATGTGACAACTATATCTAGAAGGAAACTGTTAGTCTTATGGCATCTCATGTATTGAGTCATAATTTGGATGGGAATGTTCCAATATATGTGGTTTCCTTTTGTCATTTTATATTGGATTAGGGTACAATATATGATCTAGGGTTAGTGATCTCGATGTAGTTAGTGCAAGATATGTACAATATCCTATCATGAAGGAAGGTTATTATGGGCTTTGTGATTTTATTGAGTAGTTGTATTTATGAGAGGTTTATTATGTATTATACTATGGGGTTAGCCCCTAATATAAATGATAGATTACCTCATATTATGAAATGGAGATAATAACTGTATTATAAGTTATACCACATGCCTTAATATTGTAGATGGTCACTTGGAGAGAG
The DNA here is from genome assembly GCA_037957365.1 of Torreya grandis. Lineage (NCBI taxonomy): Eukaryota > Viridiplantae > Streptophyta > Pinopsida > Cupressales > Taxaceae > Torreya > Torreya grandis. The sequence continues at coordinate 265,192 of JARHVA010006465.1, read as the reverse complement.
ATTTTTTGGCAGACACATGCACTTATTAAATCTAGTTGGCCTTATTAGCTAAGTGTTTTTCATGGATTGTGTCATGTGCATAATATATGTCATTATACATGGTGGGAGGAGCCACATCCTACTACTCATTTTTAAATTTATTTAGGGTTTCCACCTCTAGTGGCACCTATAGTAGTGCTTAGATATTATGCA